>CM070786.1:7570194-8173944 GCA_036346955.1 Dipus sagitta
ATCAGAGACTCTTAAGCAGACAACTGACAGAGCTACACTTGGCTACTTTGATGTGGAGGAGATAATACACTTAAAACCCCATCCTCAGGCTTCTACTTCCAGTCTCGGTCTCTCCTGCCTCTTCTTTACTAGGGACTGTACCCATAGCTTCCTGCATGCTACCCTCCAGTCTATGCATCTGTTCTTATTTTGAAAAATATTTTTAGGCCAGGCATGATGGTGCACACCTTTAATCCCAGCACTTGGGAAAAACAAAACAAAAAAATTATTATTGTTATTTATTTGAGAGAAAGAGAGACAAGAGAGAATGGGTGTGCCAGGGCCTCCCTGCCATTGTAAAGGAACTCCAGACAGATGTGCCATCTTGTGCCTCTGGTTTATGTGGGTACTGGGGAATTGAACCTGGGTCATTTGACTTTGCAGGCAAGTGCCTTAACCACTAAGCAATCTCTCCAGCCCATAACATTTTATTTATTTATTTATTTGAGAGAGAGAGGCAGATAGAAAGAGAATGGGCACACCAGGGCCTCTAGCCACTGCAAGTGAACTCCATATGCATTTGCCACTTTGTGCATGTGGCTTTACGTGGGTACTGGGGAATCAAGCCTGAGTCCTTAGGCTTCAAGTCATCTCTCCAGCCTATCTGCTTTTTTAAAATGTTTATTTATTTATTTGCAAGCATGCCAGGGCCTCCAGCCATAGCAAACAAACTCTAGTTGCATGTGCCACCTTGTCCATCTGGGGAATCAAACCTGGGTCATGAAGCTTTGCAGGCAAGTGCCTTAACCACTGATCCATCTCTCCAGCCCTCATCTGTTATTTTTAATAACCAAACCAAATGTTCAGTTACGACCCAGAGCATTCCCAATTCTCTAGTGCAGGACTGGAGGAGGGAAACGTGAGAGCTTCAAAATTTTGATAATTATAGAGTTGGAGTTTTCTCCTAAATAAATTTCAGTTTTCAGAAAAGCCATCCTTTGCAAAAAAGGAGAGAGTGTATTTTTAGACTTTGTATGTAACCATTGACATACTGAAATGTCACGGTCAAGATGCTAGCTGGGCTTGGCTGGTATTGACGCATCTTTCACAAATGGAACATGAGAAAGTCTTCCTTGTCAGTCAATTAGGTCCTTCTTTCTGCTCATTTAATGACTTAGGGATGCTTTCTTATGAATTCTGAGGCTAAGAGTTGAAGTGTGGCTACAACTGTTTTTTTTTTTTTTTTCAAGTTACAGTCATTGTATATTTGACGTTGTCTTTAAATCGGCAGGTGAAAAAAACACCAAAGACTGATTCATTACATTCATACTTTTACCTTGTACGAATTATCCATATGCCTTAATAGCATACCTTACAACTGGATGTTCCCCTATTTGGGTACAAAAATCCATCCATTTATTTATTTAGTCTCTAAACTGAGTATTAGATGTTCATTAATTTGTGATCAATTTTGTAGTTTTTTGTTGTTTTTTTTTTAAGTGTGTGTTTATGTGCGTGCTTATTCATGTGCACAAGTGCCTGTGTGTGTGCAGCTGACTGTGGAGGCCAGAGGACAACCTTGGTTGTCATCCCCAGGAACACCATCTACTTATTTTTTTTTGTTTATTTTTTATTTATTTGAGAACAACAGACAGAGAGAAAGAGGCAGATAGAGAGAGAGAGAGAGAATGGGAGTACCAGGGCCTCCAGCCACTGCAGACAAACTCCAGACTTGTGCTCCCCCTTGTGCAACTGGCTAACGTGGGTCCTGGGGAATGGAGCCTCGAACCGGGGTCCTTAGGCTTCACAGGCAAGTGCTTAACTGCTAAGTCGTCTCTCCAGCCCCCATCTACTTATTTTTGAGACAGAGTCTCTACTGGCCTGGAGCTCATCACATAGGCTAGGCTGGCTGGCCAGCAAAGCCTAGGGATCCTCCTGTCTCTGCCTCCCCAGTGCCGGGACTACAAGCACACACTACTATGCTTGGGTCTTTTTTTTTTTTCTTTTTAAACATGGGTTCAGTGGATCGATTTCAGGTTCTCATGTTTGTCTTAGCGCCTTATCAACTGAGTCATTTCTCCATCCACATGGAAAGGCCTTTTAAATATTCCTTCTACCATATACAATGTATAAGTAATTTTAGATGTCAAAGGGTGCTAAAAGGCTTCTAACAAAACAATGGTCACTTGTGGATGCATCTCTGCCCATTCTGTGCCAGAATGAATCATGCCCTCTTGCTGTTTGATCAATATCTTAAAGTGATATAAAGCTATTTATTCTCAGCCAGACATGGTAGAACACACCTGTAATCCCAGCACTAAGGTGGCTGAGGCAGGAGGATTGTCAGTTGGAGGTTATCCTGGGATACATGGTAACATTCAGTCATAAAAAGAAAACAGTTATTTCTTTATAGTTCTCTAGAAAGCCGATAAGACTGATGTCATTAGAATTCCTAATCTTGGGGTTGGAGAGATGGCTTAGTGGTTAAGGCGCTGGCCTGCAAAGCCCAAGAACCCAGGTTCAATTCCCCAGGACCCATGTAAGCCAGATGCGCAAGGTGCCGCATGCATTTAGAGTTCATTTGCAGTGGCTGGAGCACCTGGTGCACCCAGCTGTCTCTATGTGCCTCTTTCTCTCTATGTCTCTCAAATAAATAAAAATTCCTATTTTTTTGAATATGGTCCATTTTCTTCATACCAGGTTTTGTGTCTAATGCTCTGGAATTTCACAATGATATATCATGGTAAAAATGCTTTTTTAAGGTGTGGCAACATGTGTAAGTTTCAGCTTGCAGAAATTTTTTTTAAATTTCCTATTTATCTTTTTCTTCATTTTCCCTTTGAAATTTCTATCCACCAATTCTTAAACCTCTAATTTTCTTGGCTTTTCACCTAATATCCTTTCTCTGTGATTATCTTTCAGATTTTCTCACCTTTATTTCCTAAAGTTTCCATCAGGCTTACATGTTTACATACATATTTTAAATGTTTCTTTCAACTTCCCTTAACAGCAAGCCCATTTTTATTGTTCTTGTAATATTTATCTTACCCATATGACATTTTACTTAAGGTTTTCTTTTTTATAATACATTTATTTATTTATGAGAGAGAGAGAAAGAGAAAGAAAGAAAGAAAGAGAGAGAGAGAGAGAGAAAGAAAGAAAGAAAGAAAGAAAGAAAGAAAGAAAGAAAGAAAGAAAGGAAGGAAGGAAGAAAGAAAGGAGGCAGATAGAATGGGCACGCCAGGGCCTCAAGCCACCTCAAACAAACTCCAGATGTGAGCACCACATTGTACATCTGCCTTATGTGAGTACTGGGGAATCAAACCTGGATCCGTAGGCTTCGTTTGCAGACAAGCACCGTAACTTCTAAGCCATCTCTCAGCCCAGGTTTTATTTTTCTTCTTTTTCTTTTTTGGTTTTCAAGGTAGGGTCTCACTCTAGTCCAGGCTGACCTGGAACTCACTGTGTAGTCTCAGGATGGCCTGGAACTCACGGCGACCCTCCTACCTCTGCCTCCCAAGTGCTGAGATTAAAGGCATGCACCACCAGCTGGGCTGTTTTCTTTTTTGTTTATTCTGTATTTTTTTACCCTGAATTCTGTCTTCCCTCCTTACTTGCTTCAGTCTCCTTTCTTGCTGGAGATTATCTTCAAATAGCACACAGCACTTTTTTTTGCTAATAGTAAAGCATTAAGAAGTTGGCTGAGTTGGGCAGGAGAGATGGCTAAATGGCTCAGGTGCTGCCTGCAGAGCCTTAGGACCTGAATTCAATTCCCCAGTACCTACGTTAAACCGGATGCACAAAGTGGTGAATGTATATGGAGTCTGTTTGCAGTAGCTAGAGGCCCTGGCGTGCCCATTCTCTCTTTCTCTCTTCTATCTTTCTCTGCTTGTGAATGAGTGAATGAATGAATGAATGAATAAATAAAAGACATTGGGTGGCATCTTGGTGTGCAGGGATGGGTGACATGCAGGTGGCTACACTGGGGAGGGATGGAGAGGCCGGTGATTTTTACATGTGAATTCTCCATTGTCAGTACTGCCATGTCTTTCCTCTAGGGTTGTCCCCTGCACAAGGGGACCCCAGTGTCTTCCCGAGAGATGAGGTGTTGGCAGGGAAGGATGCAGATCTGGCTGCTGGTGTTCTTCTGGAGCAGGCGGGAAAGGACCTGGGAGGTCATGGCCATGCAAGGGAGTGCTTGCCCACCGGGCAGCATGTTTTCATAGGCCATCTCCGTCCATCTGTCCACTCTCCTTGGTGCTTCCAATCCACAGCCTCCGCTTTGGTTAATCTAGAGAATAAACACTCAGTTTTCTCCTCAAATAGAGTAAACGATGCACTCTTACCATGCAGGAGAAAAAATAAAAATTAGGGACTGCCGAGATGGTTCAGTTGGTAAAGTGCTTGCCACCTGAGCATGAGAAACTGAGTTCAGTCCCCAGCACCTATGTAAAAAACCTTTGAGCTGGAAAGATTGCTCAGTGGTTAAAGGCACTTGCTTGTAAAGTCTGCCGGGCTGGGTTTAGTGCCTCAATGACCAAGTAAGGCCAGATGCATAAAGTGGCACATGCTCTGGAGTTCATTCACAGTTATAAGAGGCCCTGGGTGCCCACTCTGTCTGTCTGTCTGTCTGTCTCTCTCTCCTTGCAAATAAATAACTACAAAGGTTCACAGGGTGGGAGGGAATATCCAAAGACATTGTCCCCATACCCACAATCTGACTGCTGCTCTCACGACTCCATGGTGAACACCAGCAATCCCACTAACGGGGCCCTCACAGGAGTGGGGGAAGGGAGGAGGAAAATGATGGTACCAACACATGATGGATCCATACAAAGTGTCTACTTAATTAACAAAAAAAGTAGAAAAAGTTTAAGAAGCCATATACATATATGGCCAACATCTGCCTGCTTCTGGTCCATCCTTGATGTGTGAGTGTGTCCACACACATATGCACACACAGTCCTTGAGACAAGACCTCCTCCCACCTAATGCCATCGTGATTTCTCCATCTTCTTCTGTATTCCCATATTATTTGGGCAAATAATCTTCTAGGTTCACTGACAATTGAATTTATTTATTTGTTTGTTTTTTGTACCTGTTTTTTTTCTTTAGGATTGTCTTTGAAGACAAGTGGTTAAAGAATACCTTTATTCGGTTTATATAAAACAAAAATCTGGGGCTGGAGAGATGGCTTAGTGGTTAAGGCGCTTGTCTGCAAAGCCTAACAACCAGAGTTTGACTCCCCAGTACCCACGTAAAGCCAGATGCACATGCATCTGGAGTTCGTTTACAGTTGCCGGAGGTCCTGTTCTTTGTGTCTGTTTCTCTTCTCTCTAACTCCAGCTCACAAATAAATAAATAAATATATTTAAAGCAAAAATCTACTGAAGCCAGGTGTAGTGGTGCAGACCTTTAATCCCAGCACTCAAGAGGCAGAGGTAGGAGGATTGTGATGAGTCCGAGGCCACTCTGAGACTACATAGTAAATTCCAGGTCAGCCCAGGCTACAGCGGAAACCCTACCTCAAAAACCAAAACAAACAAACAGAAAAACAAACAAACAAACACAAAAAACTCCAGCCAGGTGTGGTGGTGCACGCCTTTAATCACAGCACTCGGGAGGCAAAGGTAGGAGGATCGCTGTGAGTTTGAGGCCAGCCTGAGACGACACAGTGAATTCCAGGTCAGCCTGGGCTAGAGTGAGACCCTACCTCGAAGAAACATAAAACAAACAACAACAACAACAAAAACAAAAACAACCTACTGGAGGGTTGGAGAGATGGCTTAGCAGTTAAGGTGTTTGCTTGCAAAGCCTAAGGACCCAGGTTTGATTCCCCAGGACCCACATAAGCCAGATGCACAAGGTGGCACATGGGACTAGAGTTCGTTTGCAGTGGCTGGAGGCCTTCCTCTCTCTCCCTCTATGTCTCCCTCTCAAACAAATAAAAAATTTAAAAATACTTTTTAAAATCTACTGGAAAGTAATGGGAAAAAAGAAAGATCATTTTATGACTGATGAAAGCACAGCATTTGTCTGAGCCGTATCTGAGTGAATTTTTTTTTTCAGTTCAAGGTTACTTTTATTTTTATTAGTTGTGTACACAGTGTGTATATAGTCATGTTGGTACCATCGTTAGCCTCCTTCCTGTCCTTCTCCCTTCACAGGGACCCTCCTCGTTGGGGAATGAGGGATGTGCATTGTGGGGGTAGCCATCAGTTATGGGGAAGAGGCGATGTCTCTGTGCGTAATGACCCAACGTGTGGCTCTGACATTCTTTCCACCTCCTCTTCCGCAAATTTTCCTCAGCCATGTTGGGTTCATTTTAGGTCTGCTTCAGTGATGAGGTCTTGGGAGCCTCTGTGTCTCTGGATATCTGGTTTGGTAGGAGCTGAGTGAAATTTTTGAGGTGACAGAAATATTCTATCCTAACACTATCCAGAAACGGTAAGTACATGTAGTTATTAAACACTGAAGTGTGACTGGTGAGCCTGAATTTTACTTTTGATTAAATTTTAATGGTTTAAATTTGAATTTGCTACTTGTATATGGCTAGTGGGCACTGTCTTGGACCATGTAGTTTTATGTAGGAAGTAAGTGGAAAAGCCAAGCCAAAATTCCAGCCAAAAAGATGGCCATTTCTAATCTAGCTATAGGTTTAGTCCCTTCCCGTTCCTAAACGATGAATGCGCTTCTCAAGGAGAAATCAGTGGCGAAGGAGGCATCCCAGAAGCTCCTCCCCGTGGAGCCCATCGGCCTGGGAACACAGCCTCACAGCTTGCTGAGGAGTCAATTAGACGAATATAAAACTGGGATTTCCAGCAAATTGACAGCTCCACAAATTATCCCTTTACTTGTCATGAGGGGGGAAAAAAATGATCCTTTGATAGGATTATATCCATGGAATCCTGACTACATTCACAGTTCTCAATAACACTTTCTTGTCTCAACTCAGTTGTTAACAAGTACTTTTTGGAATAAAGATAAACAAAAATAAAAAGAATCATTTTGTAGCATGAGTGCCCGTCAAGGCGACTGCTGACAGGAGTGCACGTAGTACTTGTGTTAAAAACGGAGCGCTTGAATCCCTTTTCACTTTTGCAACTGACAGTATTACCAACGCTATTAATTTGAGTTCTGTTTTTAACTATTATTCCGCCATGAAGGAACACTGGTCAGTATAAATAAATGTTTATGTATAAGGCCCAGAAAAATATGGGCTCAGCCCGTATCCCTGTACAGGGTGAGTGACGTGCACAGCAAACGCATTTGTGAAACCCAAGTGTCCCCCGCTTACTCAAGGGCACTAATGACTTTAATAAGAGTGAGATGCTGTGCTTAAAGCAAAACTGATTGACCCTGACAACAGAAGTGTAAACAGGAATCTAATGAATATTAATTTTTCTTCTTTCCTGCATTAGCGGTAGCTGTTGAGTAATTTGCTCTGACACCTACATGGTCAGATTAACAAGCACATTTGTAAGATGCGTTCCATTGTTTAGAAGATCCTTAATACTTCTGAACCTTGCTAGGTTATTAGCAACCAGTCCCAGTTTCTTATAAATCTACCAGATTACCTTGAAAACAATCATCTCTGGTCCTTCCCATGTCATCGGTATATATTTTAGAATGGCTGCACACACTTCAATCATTCCTAACAGGATCTCAGAGGCTCGGCGGGGATGTAATCATTATTCCATTATTACACTTACACATGAGTTAGATTCGTTATCTTCGGCCTCAGTGTAGTACAGGCTTGATGTACCCAGAGCCACCATATTGAACCAAGTGCCACTTCCCATCCTGCCCTTGCCATCTGTATGATGACATCAAAGGAGAGAAGGCAGGAGCAGATGGCACCAATGTCATACAGGAGCGAAAGTCACACCCACAGCACGCTGATGAGTAATGAGGGAGGTGATGGACAGGCAGACAGCAGAAGGAAATTAAGCAAGGGTCACGATGCTGCTGTGACCTGCTTAGAGAAGCGTGTCCCACCCACTCCTGCCTCTCTCTTGGGAGAAATACTTTCCCACCATTCCCGGTGTGAGCGTCCAGCAGGGCTTGTCACGTTTTAAAGGAACTCCAACCTCCTTGGCCTTCAATGATTGTCTCAGGTGGTCAAAACCTACCCAGACCTGGACCCATTTTACCCAGAACTTCAACTGTGTATGAGCAGAAACCTAATTAAAAAGAGTGAGAAGTGACATCAAGGTGCAGTTAAACACACACACACACACACACACACACACACACACACACACAAAGGCAAGAGCTATTGCAGGCTAGGTTTGAGAGGGTGTGACGGTTTATATCCCTTGTGAACTGGACAGGGTGAGAGTCATCTGTGAGGGGTTACCTACTTTAGGGTAGCCTAGGGTCATGCGTGTGAGGGATTATCTTAATTAGGTTAACTAAAATGGCAAGTTCCACTTTAACTGTGGAAGGCACCAACCCACGGGCTGGGGTCCTGGACTGTGTAAGAGGAGAGCGCTGGCTGAGCCCCAGCGTTCGTCACTCTGCTTCCTCACTGTGGACTGAACGTGAGCAGCTGCCTCCAGCTCCTACCGCCACGCCTTCCCCGCCGTGACCGGCTGTGACCTGGAACTGGAAGCTGAAATAACATGTGTTTTTTGTTTGTTTGTTTGTTTGTTTCCCCAGAGATGAGAAGGTAACTGATACAGAAAGCAAAATAAAAGTCCTCTGAGATGGAAGCATGGTGGAACTCAGGTGAAACAAGCTGTTTCTGCCAAGGCCTCCACCTACAAGTGGGAGCACAGCTTGTGCAAGCCTCAGAAGAAACGTGTCAAAGCTGTTGTTTCCACCCATGGCAGCAGCAGTGAAGATGGGACAGAGCGGCAACCTCCCCTACCTGAGCCCATAGCAGGACCTGGGCTGTTTTCTAATGAGCTACTTTTCCTACCATAAGGGGGCCTGTTGGGCTTATGTACAACGACTGAATTTCACACCACTCTCTGATGAGGATCTTGTCATGATGCTTGAAGCCTTGAATTCTTTTAACCTAAATCTAGTGGGAGCCAGGAACTGCTAAATAAGTTTGTTTATCTTATTTTTTAGTTGGCATACAGAGATTTAGGCATCATTCATTCTGGCATTTTCAAATACCATTTGTTTTTGTGGATTCTTGTCCCCTCATTTTAAAATAGCAGATAAGGGATGGAGAGATGGTGCAGTGGTTAAAGGCATTTGCTTGCAAAGCCTGTCAGCCAGGGTATGATTCCCCAGTATTCATGTAAAGCCAGGTGCATAGAGTGGCATGTGTGTCTGGGGTTTATTTGCAGTGGTGAGAGGCCTGGTATGTCCACTTTCTCTCTCTCTCTCTCTTCTCTCAAAAAAGAATTATTTTTAAAAAGTAAAAATAAGGGCTGGAGAGATGGCCTAGTAGTTCAGGCTATTGCCTAAAAAGCCAAAGGACCCAGGTTCGATTCCCCAAGACCCACATAAGCCAGATGCACAAGGTGATGCATGCATTCTAGAGTTTATTTGCTGGGGCTTGAGGCCCTGGCATGCCCATTCTCTCTGTCTGTCTCTCTTCTCTCTCTCTCTCTATCCTTGCAAATAAATAATACAAATATTTTTTAAAGAAATGAAATAGCAGATAAGAGAGCTTAGTACACAAACAGGAAGGCCTGAGAGGGCCTTAGTTTGGTTCCCCAGCACCCATATAGAAAGGCTGGATGTGGCCACACACACCTGTAACCCAGTCCTATAGGAGTGAAGACAGGAGAATAGCCAGGACTCACTGGTCAGCCAGTGTCAACTGAAAATAGTAGAACTTGGTTCAGAGAGAGCCTCTGTCTCAACGAAACAAGGCAGATCAGTGATCAAAGAGGTCATGCAAGACATACAGCATCTCTACATATATGTGCAGGGAGTGCACATCCACACACACACACACACACACACACGCACATCCAGGTTAGGGATTAAGGGTAAAAAATAAGTAGGAGTGGTTGGTTATACGTGAACCAAATTAGGGGATATGCTGAGAATTACAGAAACTGCATGGTAGATTTGTGGAGTTTATTATTAAACCAATCTCATTTCTGCATACATCTGAAAAATCCCACAATAAAAAGATGGCCTTTTCCAGAGCCCTCGTCTACTGTTAGCATTTGAACTGTTCCCTGGTTTGGGGTTTTGTAATTAAATCACGAGCTGTGGTTTCTTACAATGGAATCAAAAGGAGACACAGTAGTGGAGTGGGAGATAGGAAGCCACAGGCTTATTCAACCTAAAAAAAAAAAATCACCTGGCTTCCAAATAATATATTGCTATATAATTACATGTGTCCTCACTTTTGTTTGACTTCGAATGAAGCTGCAGTTCTGCGATTGGCTGCCACGGATAATGGATTGGGATGAATGTCAAACATAATTAAAACATAGCAGAGCGCAAGGAGAGACATTGTCAGCAGCCAGTGAATGCAAGCCATGCTTCCTCCCCGGAAAGAGCGGGCGCCGTGGGCGGAGGGGCAGATGCTCTTTCTAACTCCGAGGAGTTCACTGGGAGGCCCTGCACTGCACAGCACACCGTGACCCTGCTCGGGCCGCCCTGACGATCCAGTCTCTTCCCTGTATTCCTCCTTTCCTTTCCAGGCTCTTCCTCTCGCATTCTTATTTTCCTAAAATGGGCTCAGCTCAGACATTGCTCCTGGCAATTGGAGCTGTCTTCCCTACTGGAGTCAACCCTGGTCCTTACTGCAAGGTGCGAAGCCTTTCGCCAGGCCCGCTGACCCTTGCGCCTGGCCCTCTCCCTAGTGCCTAAGCTTCCAGCCCGTGCCTGCCGGGAAGTGGAGACACATCACCTCCAGGACACACTCAGCCCCTCCCCTGGAGTTTCTACCTTCTATTCCTACTTTCCACTACTCACCTCTCACTCCCACACAACAACCACTCAATTAATCTGGAAGGTCATTTAAAAACTCAAAAATGGAGGGCCAGGGATGGAACTAGGTTGGCAGCGTGCTTGTCTGGCAAGAAGGAGGTCCTGGGTTCCATCCGCAGCACCTCACAGGACTCGGCACACACACCTGTAACCCCAGAACCCCAGGACCCCAGAACCCCAGGCAGAAGAATCAGTGTTGGCTATACGAGGCCGTGCATCAAAAAGTAAAAAGTAAAGATAAATAAAAACTCAAAAACAGGGCTGCGGACACAGCTCCATGGTAGAGTGGGTATCTAGCACACGCGGAACCTGGGTTTGACTCACAGAACCTCAAAAATAATAAGCAAGTAAGCTAAAACAAACAGAAAACTCCCAATTGGTGGATCATGTGACTCTACTTCAGTGTTTCCCATTGGTTTTCCAAAATCATAGATACATATTTTACTCCCTTATTACAGTTCCAAAGCTGGGCTGAGAAGATGGCTCCACGGTTAAGGCGCTTATGTGCAAAGCCAAAAGACCCAAGTTTGATTCCCCAACACCCACTTAAAGCCAGATACACACAAGGTGGCACATTCGTCTGGAGTTCGTTTGCAGTGGCTAGAGACCCTGGTGCACCAATTCTCTCTCTCTCAAATAAATAAAATATAAAAAGAAATTCACAACCATGAGCAAGAGTTCCCTCATCAACTTAACTTTCCTTTCCTACCCTTTCCCTGGGCACCTCCATTTTTCAGTCAATATTAATTTTTTCTTCTCCTTAGGTTTGTGTACTCCCAAGTTGATGTCAGAAATTGTCCCCCCTCCCCACTTTCCTCACTAGAAAGCATTTCTTACTTCCAAAGTCTCTTTACACAATTTTAAAATAGACTATTATGAACCCCCAAATATCTTAATATTCTGTTTTCCTTCTCTCCTAGATCAATGTGATAAATCAGGAAAATTGTAAAATAAAAAATGGTGTGGAAAATTAAGCCTATTAAAAGTGGTATGTACCTAAAATAGACATTTTCAGCTATAGGTAGCTAGTCTATAGACTATTTTTTTAAATAAAGTTTTATTGAAGCACAGTCATATCCATTAATTTATGTATTATTTTCAATTGTTTTTGTACTCAGATGAGAGAATTGAGTAAATGCCACAGAAATCTTGCAGCTCACACAACCCAAAATATTTACTGTGTCCTTTTATATAAAAGGTTTATATAAAAGATTTAATTGCCTATAGTTTAAGACTGGCTTTAGAGAGTGATCGCAGAACATTTGTGACTGAGTGTCCTAGAAAGACATCTTAGGGAAGACAGTTTCCTTAGAGCAACAAACTCTTCATAATGTTCTGATAAGAAGAAAAGAAAGGGGGAGGAGTCTGGAGAGATGGCTTAGCAGTTAAGGCACTTGCCTGCAAAACCTAAGAAGCTGGGCGACCAGGGTTCAATTTCCCAGGTCTCACATAAAGCCAGGTGCAAAAAGTGGTGCATGCATCTGGACTTCATTTGTAGCCACTAGAGCACCCTGGAGCACCCATTCATATTCTCTGTCTCTCTACTTGCAGATAAATAGATTAAAGTTTTTTTTTTTTTTTAATTCAGGTGTAGCACAACAAGGAAAGATGCATGCCTAAAGGAAAACAATTTAATAAGAGAAAAGCATAGGAGCCAACGGGCATGCTCAGTTTGCAGTCTGTGTGCCACCTGGAGCAATAGTCTATTCTCAATATTCTAATCATTCACTCACAGTCAGCTCGGCTGAGTCTAAAACATCGGAGAGTTTGCTTTTGAGTCAAGATTAGTAATTCTGGGGAGGTGTGGTGGGAGACACGAAGTTCTACAACGAAAGGGTGAAACCTAGGAACAGGAGCAGAGTAACAAGCCTAGAGAGAGCTCACAGCTGGGCGCCCTGGGGCACATTCGTTCCCCAACAGCTCCAGATCTGCTCCGCCATGTGTGAGGTGAGCCAGCAATATGAAAAGCTTAAGTAACGAGATGTAAGTAGCCGTGTCTGGCTTAGTCTCATAAACAAGCTCGTCCCTCAGCTGAGTTGGAATGCTGTGATCCAGCCAGCCAGCAAGGTTGTGTATTGATCATAGATGCTGATAGTCAATTTCACGTTAATAGCAGTCTGGGGTTGCTTTTCCTTAACCAAGTACAGCAGCAAGAGTATCACAGTTTTTTTTTGTTGTTGTTGTTGTTGTTGTTGTTGTTTTTAATTGTTGCTTTGTTTTTTTTTTTTTTTTTTTTGGCATGTGGTCGGTTGTGGTCCAGAGTCATGTCACAGATGAAACAACTTACCATGGTCTCCTTTCTGTGAAACTCATCTGTTATCGTTATGACCCGTCTACCAAGGACCTGGAATTACTATTAGAGTCTTCTCTGACCCTGTAATGGTTTGAATCCGATGTTCCCCTATGAACTCAAGTGTTTTGAATGCTTGGTCCCCACTGGGTGGCAATGGGGAGGAGGAGCCTTACTGGAGGAGGTGTTTGCTGGGGTGGGTTTAGGGAAATTATAGCCAGCTTTCCCCCTCACCAGAGCTCAGCTTACTGTCTTGCTGCTGTTTCCCACCTGCTAAGGCAAGAAGATAAGCCTCTGCCCATGCTACGCTTCCCCCTTCCATCCTGAAGCTCCTCCTCAAGGTTGGAAGCCAAAATGAACCTTTTTCTCCCCTTAGCTGCTTTTGATCAGGCATTTTGTCCCAGCAACGTGAAGGTAACGACACCAAATCCCCAGTCACATAAGGAAATACTGGTCCTATAGAGTCCAATATGCAGGTTGCTTTATCCACGCCACTGTCTTTAACTACCCATCCTTTAACTTAATCCCTGACTCGGTCCACTTGACTTTTCTAAAAGTCCAGAGAGGGCTAGAGAGATGGCTTACTGGTTAAGGCTCTTGCCTGCAAAGCTTAAGGACCCAGGTTCGATTCCCCAGGACCCACATAAGCCAGATGCACAAGGTGGCACATGTATCTGAAGTTTATTTGCAGTAACTAGAGGCCCTGGTGAACCCATTGTCTCTCCCTCCCTCTCTCTCTCCCCCCTTTCTGTCTCTGAAGTAAAGATATAAAATATTTTAAAAAGCCCAAAGTATTGCATGTCGTGCACGTTTATTTGCTCTGCTTACCTTGACTCACCAGGCTGTGCTGTGTGTCACTCTTCCAAGACTTGAATGCACAGTTGTGAACATCGATGTTTCTTAAAGTAATACTAGCTGCTGTGATGAATAAAGGCCCAGATTTCATTGATATAAACCAGCGAGAACACGTATTGTGGCTTCTCTGAAGTACACTCCAGGGGAATTGGCAGGGTGCCCTGTGTGCCATGATATCATGCAGGCATCAGTATGCCAGAGGCTTTGAGATTTTCTATACATGGATCCAAAAAAGGTTGTGAGCTCTGACATCCTGCTAGCAGATTAGGGATAAGAGAACCTGGAGGATGGACCAGGGGGATTATGGGACAGGTCTGGGAGGGCTTAAATCCCTTCCATCCACATTCCACTGACCAGAACTCAGTCATATGACCTCACTTAGACACAGAGCAGGCTGAGAAGTGTCGTCTATGCCTAGAAACCCCTCCTTGCAACAACTCTGTGCTTTAAAGAGAAGCAGAACTTTTACCAGACAACTGATCCTCCGGTAACGCTTCCCTATAAAGAGGAGTCGCCATTCGTAATTATATGCACGCAAATTTGAGTGGATCCCAGTTCTGGGGGGAAAAAAGCAAGCTTGTCAAAGGGGAGCCAGAGATTCACTTTATTTTTCTTTAGGAAAGGACACATTGACACACTTCAGTGAGCCACATCAAATATTCTGAAATAGCTCATAGGTGATTTATATAAAAAACAGACAGTAGAGGCTGGATGGAAAGGCTGCTGGCCCAGGTTCAATCCCCCTATGCTAAAGGCTAGGCATTTGTTTACAGTAGCAAGAGATGTTGGTGTGCCCCTACACACATGTACCACACACACACACACACACACACACACACACATAAGTGCAAATAACTTAATTCTAGAAAAGAATAACAGTAGATTACAGATAGACAGAAGGCTAGTGCTGAGTTCATTGTTTTCTTAACACAGTTATATTTTATCACTTTTATTGGACCATTTGATTGTTTCCATCAAAACTCGTACATCTTGGATTTTTTTTTTTTTACTATAAAATCAGAAGATGCTTAAAAATATCAAAAAACAAATGCATTTACATTGGACATCTGCTACTGAACTTCTATCACTGTGCGCAATTATACACTAACACTACCCATGAAATGCATCAATACCTTCTGCAGTCCACAACTGTTTATCATGAAATTGTGTCAATCATGTTGTATCATGATTTGTCAGGGTGTGGGGGCGGGGGAGAGAACTGGAAGAAGTTTCCAACTATCACAGGAACTCTGGATCCTAATTAAGGAATCAGATTCGACAAAGTGTGTATTAATGTAAGATTACATACCCAGAGGGCATAGAAAAATGAAGTCTGTTCTCTGAAAGTCAATTACAATTTGGAGTGTCACAGCATCACTGAAAATGTCCTGAATTGTGACTGCAAGTGTCTCTCCAGAGGTGAGTAAAGTTTCCATCCTGGCACTGTAGGTCACTCATGTCTGTGAGGCATGTACTTTTTGGTCCATACATAATTTTAGTGTGTAATAGTTGGTCTGGTTTTACCTAACGGTGCATGTGTGCTAACTATTTTTTGACATCCTTGCTTATGGCATGCTATACCAGAGACCATACAACTCATCAGCTAAAATGATAAAAGACAAGATGTTGTCACATGTAGAGAAGATAAGCACAGTTACGGAAGGGCAGAACACCTCAACAAGAGTTCCTTGAGGGTCTCTAGAGATTTGTGGGGCATATCAGATGGTGTCAGACACTACTGGCTCTTAGGGGCAGGACCAGGGATACCAGTTGTCCTTCAATGTAGAACAGACCAACGTAGTGAGGAAATGTTTAAGAATTCACACAGCTTTAGCTTTCCAGCAGACAGTCAGGAGGATGAGTGTGTGAGCCTAGAAGCTACTCTCCGTAGATAAAGTGCTTGTTCTGCAAGTATCGGGACTAGGTGTTTGGATCCCCAGCACCCAAGAAAATACCAAATGGGCACACTGACCCGCTTGTAATCCCAGCACTCAGGAAGCACAGATAGCTGATCCCCAGGGCAAGCTGGCTACCTACACTAGCCAACTGGCCAAGTTCTGGGTTCAAGTACGAGACTTTGTCTTAATAAATCACGTGTAAGGAGCCTGCGGAGATGGCTTGGTAGTTAAAGACACTGCTGGCCCTGGGTTCATTCCCCAGGCACTTATGTAAAGCTGGAAATAAAAAGCGATGCAAGCATCTGGAGTTTGTTTGCAGTGGAAGAAACCCTAGAATGCCCTCCCAGACATATAAATAACTAAACAAAGCCAATTGGGAGAGCAATTGAGGAAGACACTCCACATCAACTTTTGGCCTCCATGTACGCATGGACCCCCTCACACACACACATGTACACCCACACATGTGAGCACACATGCACACCTCACACACACACATGTATGCCCACACTCAGGAAGTAGACACAGCATAATTAGAAGTTGAAGGTCATCCTTAGCTAGTTATTGAGTTCAAGACCGGCTTGGATTACTTATGACCCTGTTATAAAACAAAACAATAACAACAACAACAACAACAAAACACACCTTGATCCTTAAATGAAAACCTACTATGATGGAAAAAAAAAGAAAATTACAAAATAAAATACAAAATAACCACCATAAACAAATAAGAGTAATTAGTGAACATAACAGAGAACTTGTGTATATAGTCAACAGAAACATCACCCAAGTTCTAAAACATAGTAAGCCCAGCAATGACTATTTCACATTGAAAAGTATAATCAAATAATAAACTGATTCAATACCATATAGACTTAAATAAAACATAGTAACTGATTCAATATAAATATATTGACCATTAGTTATGTAACACTATCATAATAAAATGATAAGGCATGATTTTGATCACAGCATACTAAATATATATAAAGGTAGATAGAGAGAGAGAGAGAAAGAGAGAGAGAGATAGGTCTTTGATGACTTGAATATAAAATGCCTCCCATGGCCTCATGTGCTTGTGATTAAGCCTCTTATTTAATCCCTTGCTGGTGACAATTTGATAAGTTATATAGCCTTTGGGAGATGGAGCCTTGCTGGAGGAGGTGGGTTTTGCAGTAATATAGCCCAGCTCCAAGCCCAGACATAGACTACTTCCTGTTAAGGAGAAGATATGATCCAGGCTTCTTGCTCAGGCCTGTCATGCTTTTTCTCCATACCACCCCCTTAATGGTGAAACTTCCCCTTGCAACGATAAGCCAAAATAAGCCCTTTTCCCCCACTAACCACTGTTGGCCAGGTGTTTTGTCCCAGCCATGAGAAAGTAGCTGCTATAATACCTAAATGTAGGTACACTGGAAAAACATGACATGGACGAATCTGTGGTTGCAACATGAACAAAACTGATCATTTGGGAGGATAACCTGACAACTTTTATTAAAAAACATGAATAAGTTGATAGTCCATGACCAAATACCCCTCTTATGTTGAGCTATTTATCATACACAAGCTGCTAATTCTTCCATTTTATTTTATTTTATTTTATTTTATTTTCAGGCAAGCCCAACAGGCTGATTTTTTTTTATGTGTGTGTGTGAGAGAGAGATAGAGAGAGAGAAAGAGAGAGAGAGAGAGACAGAGAGAATTGGCATGCTAGGGCCTCTAGCCACAGGAATCAAACTCCAGACATGTGTGCCCCCTTGTGCACATGTGCAACCTTGCACACTTGCATCACTATGCGTTCTGGCTTACATGGGACCTGGAGAGTCGAACATGAGTCCCCAGGTTTCACAGACAAGGCACCTTATCCACTAAGTCATCTCTTCAGCCCTCTTCTCCCATTTTAAAATGTAACATGTGTCCCCAGGCAAAACCTTTGCAAACGTTTTTTTTTTTCTTTTGGATTTTCAAGGTAGAGTCTTGCCCTAACCCAGGCTGACCTGGAATTCACTTTTGTAGTCTCAGGCTGGCCTTCAACTCACAGCAATCCTCCTATCTCTGCCTCCAAGTGCTGGGATTAAAGGTATGTACCATCACGTTTAGAAGAAAGAGAGAGAATGGGTGCACCAGGGCCTTTGGCCACTGCAAATGAACTCCAGACACATGCACTTATTTTTTGCATCTGGCTTCACGTTGGTACTGGGGAATCGAACTTGGGTCATTAGGCTTTGCAGGCAAGTGCCTTGAACCACTGAGCCATCTCTCCAGTGCCTTTGCAAACTTTTTAACACACACATGCAAAATTTTTGACCCTCTAAGAAGCCAGTGGCCTTCATAATGATGTCTCATAACCAACTCTTTATATAGTTCTCATGCTATAATGGATTCAAAGACATGAATAAAACATCTTTATTTTCAAGTATTTCTTTTTAAATGAATATTTGAAAGAAAAATGTCTTGCATTGAAAAGATTTTTTTTAAGGCATGCATCTCTTGCATAGAAAGATATAGTAGTTCTCGTGGCCCGTCTTGTTAAAACTGTTCTAGTACCCATCTGATGCACACTTATTTATGGATTTTAGACTAAAAGCTCTTTTTTTTTTTTTGCCAGTTTTCTTCACGAGCACTTATCTTGACATCCTCATTAGGTGGTTTTTCTCTTTTCTTTTTTTGTTGAGGCCTAGCCATGCCCTTGGTAGGCGCTTTTGTTCCTTGCTGCAAAAGGAATGGTTTTAAAGGCTCCCTCTCCACCAGTTCCACCTCCCCTCCCACCCCCCCCCCCGACTTTGTAATTAGCCTTAGTTGAGGACCAGAAAAAGCAAAAGCCTGGAAAGAAATACAAAAACTACTGAACAAAAGATACGACGTTCTTTACCCCAACCATATGCTGTTCAGCTCATGGACAACCTGGGTCAGATGACTTGCATATATATATGCCTTTAAAATGAAAAGAGAAGTATTAAAAAAAAAATAAGAAAGAAAGAAAAATCCCGACTTACTCAGCAGCTGCATTGGTATAAACAGGCCCAGAGTAAATGTCAGTCAACGGAGAATATAATACACCTTGCCTTCACTGCAAAAGTAATTCACATTGAAACCAAAGAACACGATGAAAGTAGGGCTGATAACAATGCTTGCAGTGGAATAGCCATTCGAAAGAGCTTAATATTCATCTGCCTTAATGGGAAATGAGACGGACATGGTTCCTCTTCTTCTTTTTTTTTTTTTCACACTCAAATGCTCTGTCATCCAACCCACATGCAGGTGGAAATGTTCAGCTATTTCCTTTGAAATGGGTTCCTTCTGAGCAGTCCTGGTGCCATATGGAAGGGGGTCTTGAAAACTAACGAGTTAGTGTTGGTAGTTACTACCAACCGCAGATCTGAAGGGGTAAAAAGCAAAAAAAAAAAAAAATCCCAACAACAACAAAAAAGTCATCTGTTAAACTTGGAAGTTTAGCAATATGAATTGAAATGACCCGTGCCTTTTGAAGAGCCTTGTGACCCACAGGACCTGGCAGGATAGGAGTGACAGCAAAAAATAAAAATAAATAAAAAAATAAAAACCAATCCTCACTTCCTACTCTCGGAGGTTCTGCAGGGCTCTCCTACTAGACACACCCACCCCCCACCCCCAAGGACACTACAGAACAAGAGGAGCCCTGAGTTCATCCTGACATAGCAGACTTCCAGGCACAGGAGGGGAAAAGGGAGGTTGGCATATTTTTTTAAAGTAGCAGTTAAGTACCTCATATTTCCTCTACTGCTTTTGTTTGTTTATTTTTTGTTTTTTTGTTTTTCCAGGTAGGGTCTCACTTTAGCCGAAGCTGATTTTGAAACTCACAGGCTGGCCTCAAACTCATGGTGATCCTCTGACCTCTGCCTCCCTAGTGTTGGGATTAAAGATGTGTGCCACCATGCCTGGCCCTCTCCCTATCTTTTAACCTTTTAACCTTTTATATTCTAGGTACACTCATCTATTCTCCTGGATCTTTTAAAAAATTTTTTCTTCCTCTTCTCCTCCTTCTTCTTCCTATTATTATTATTATTATTATGGTTTTTCAAGGTTGTGTCTCGCTCTAGCCCAGGCTGTCCTGGAATTCACCATGTAGTCTCGGGGTGGCCTTGAACTCACAGTGATCCTCCTACTGTTGGGATTAAAGGCATGCACCACCACAACTGCCTCTTTTACTTTTAATAATACCAATCTAGTGGAATTCTTTCAGGGAATTATTCTGAACCTTCAGCTTATGTCTCTTACTGAAAGGATCAAAAAAGTCAACATCTCAGAAAAATATTGATGGCTACCTTCTCATCCCCCATTGGGTAGAAAGTGATTAATGACTAAACTCATTCCACTCAGCAAATACCGGAGTAGTTACGAGAGGCAAATGACTGCCTGAGACCCACGCGAACACCAAGGCCAATCAAATGAGGATCCCACTGCTGTCATATACGTCTGCTTCCCCTGCCCTGTCTTCGTTTATGTTTCTTTTCTCTTGTCCATGCATCATCCCTGGGCCACTGATTCCCACCTATCAATCAATACGCTGCTCCCCACGGCCAGGCACAGGCTCAGGACAAATTACCTTACACAGACCAAGGTAAGTTTTCTTGGCAACTTCCTTGACGTGTTTTTTTTTTTTTTTTTTTTTTTTTTTTTAATGAGGTGTACTTTCAAAATGGGATTACAAAAGACTTGGGAAAAGTCCGAGATAGATGATACTGCATTGGGCTAAGAAGAGGTGAGGAGATACTCTGGGGCTCCCATCCAGCCATGCGGACATGTGGACACCCATCACAGTTTTCTGATCTGAGACAGTGAGCCATCTTGGTTTGCATACCCTTAATATTGTCTCTTACACTCAAAAAGCTTTGACTACATGTTGTTCTCAAGATGTTCATATATAATAGAGCTGGATGTGGTGGCTCACGCCTTTAATCCCAGCACCTCGGAGGCTGAGGTAGGAGGATAGCCATGAGTTCAAGGCCACCCTGAGAATACAGAGTGAATTCCAGGCCAGCCTGGGCTAGAGTGATACCGTACCTCAAACTCCGCCCCCCCCCGCCGAAAAAAAAGATGCTTATATATAATAGAGATTATTCCTTGGCCCTCAAACACAAACTGGAAAGTCATGAATGGCTTCTGAAGACCTAACATGTAGCAGCTTGTCTGCAGACCCGAGTTCTTGTGCCGACACCCACCTCACGAGGCAAGTGCCGGCAGTGGAAGGAGGAGACAGGAGTTTCCACGGAACTTGCTGCCCAACAAATCCGTGAGCTCTGGGTTCAGTGAGAGACCCTGTCTCAAATAAACGCAGTTAAGAGAGATTGAGGAAGACATCTAATGTAGACATCTGACCTCTGCATGCACACAGAGAGATAGAGAGAGAGGTACACACACAGATGTACACGCACACGCAGACCACACATATACACGCACACACAAAGAAGATACACAGAGCTGGAGGGAGCTAGGTTTACTTACCGAGGTAAGCATCTGAACAAAGCAATTAAGACGACATTTAACTGGTCACTAAATCATAGAAGAAATGGTGGAAATGTTGATCTCCGACAAGTTGAGTCATGAATGGAGGAGACAAAGTACTGTGTACTCCTACTTCTTACAGGAAAGGAGGCGGGGACACATTACCACTCATGACCCGTGAGAACACAAACGTTGTAACAATTATACAACTCTGAGATGTACACGAAGTTATTTAACAAAGGGTGGCTTTTGAATAATTGTCTATTGGTGCATTTCCCTTTTTTCAAAGTGTATTTTGTTTCTAAGAAGAAAGAGACATGTTTTTTTTAATTTTTAAAATTATTTTTATTTATTTGACAGAGAAAGGAGGAGAGAGAGGAGAGAGAGAGAGAGAGAGAGAGAATGGGCCCACCAGGGCCTCCAGCCACTGCAAACGAACTCCGGATGCGTGCGCCCCCCTTGTGCATCTGGCTAAGGTGGGTCCTGAGGAATCAAACCTGGGTCCTTTGGCTTTGCAGGCAAATGCCTTAACCACTAAGCCATCCCTCCAGCCCAAGATATTTTTTTTGTTGTTTTGTTTTATTTTGTTTTGTTTTGAGGAAGGGTCTCCCTCTAGTCCAGACTGACCTGGAACTCACTCTGTAGTCCCAGGTTGGCCTCAAACTCATGATGATCATCCTACCTCTCCCTCCTGAGTGCTGGGATTAAAGACATGCACCACCAAGCCTGGTGAGACTTTTTTTTTTTTAAGTGAGAAATTAACAGACTCTGTCAAAAATGGGGAGGGAAGGTCACAGTCAGTGTTGAATTTTAAAATGCTAATATTTGAGTCCACTTTTGAGTTCTTACAAGACTACAGATAAATTTATAGGTCCACAACCACTTTTAAGTACATGGCCTCAAGTTCAAAGGCACGATTCACTGAGGCCATTGCAGCTCGAGGCTCCGTGGCACTTACTGTTTTTAACAGGTTGCCGGAGATCAATGTATGTGTCAGAGAACTTGTTATAACACTTTTTTGTCACTGTAGGAAACAGATTTTAGTACATAGTTTTTATCAGTAAGCCCAAAACTCGTAGAACATAATGGCATGAACCTAACAAAGCCATGAAAGCCTGAAAAAAAAAAAAATACAAGCAGACTGTAAACATAGCAAGGCTGCATACAAAGCTGGGAGGAGTTTGAGCAAATCCTTTTCACCAGAGAGAAATTGATTTCATTTTCTAAAACCAAACAGAGCTAGAGATGAACAGACAAGCCCCCTACCATTTGAACTACCACAGAAAAAACAAATGTTTTTTTTTTTAATTAAGATATGTTTTTAAAAACATTTATTTATTTATTTGAAAGAGAGATAAAGAGAAAAAGACAGAATCTGTGTACCAGGGCTTCTTGTCACTGCAAATAATTCCAGATGCATGTAGCACTTTGTGCATCTGGCTTTATGTGGGTAATGCGGAATCAAACCCAGGCCATCAGGTTTTCGCAAGCAAATGCCTTTAACTGCTGAGCCATCTCTCTAGCCCCCACATTGAGATAGGTTAACCATGCCCAATTTAGACACAAACTCCTAAGTAGACAATATTCTTTATGATGTTATTCTTAAAAATACAAAATAAAACACAGTGGTCCAACAGGGAAACAGATGAGGGAGAAAACATGAAAGAGAGAGGAATAGAGAGGGAGAGAGAAAGAGAAAGAAAGGGAGGGAGGGAGGGAGGGAGGGAGGGAGGGAGGGAGGGAGGGAGGAGGGGGAGGGAGACTTTTCCAAAAATATAGACAAGGTATCCTGTACACCTTGGACTGAATTAGACAACATTAATTTCCCAATGATTCAAAGCAGGTTTATAATCAGAACTTAGATAACAAGTTCATGACATTCTTTCTCCCAGCCTGCTTTGATTTTTCTCCACAGAATTCATCTCCCCCAGCTCTATGCAGTGTTCTTTAGCTCGTATGTGACTGGGAAGTCTGAAGCGGGAAGATGGAGTTTGGAGCCCTCGGGTTATGAAATCTAAAACTGATTTTATGTGACATCACAAAAAATATTGTGTCAGGTTAACCTTTAAATTTGCTGTTGGTTTTAGATGTTGCATGTTTTGCTGTCGCAGCTTCTCCTTTATGACTCCAAAATGAAACATAGTTTGCACGCATTCCATTCTGCAAAATGTCTAAGCATGTATTAGTAAATTTTAAACATATTATATATATAGTATATATGTCTGTATACATATACAAACCTACTGTTTTTAAACAAATAGAATTCACTCATTTCAGTATTTGGAGTGAACAGAACAATTTGTACTATTAAGAAAAGCTCAGGATAATTTTAAGACCTATGCTTCATATATGAACAGGCAAGAAAAAAAATCATTGGATGTAAGAATGTTTAGAAATGAATATATTCTATATTCAGGACTTTTTAGACTTTCCAGTTAAGAAAGAAGGGTCAAATTATTCAATCAAGAATTTTAATAATTATAATAACTCAAGAATAAAGAAAGGGCTGGAGAGATGGCTTAGCGGTTTAAGTGCTTCCCCGGTTCGAGGCTTGATTCCCCAGGACCCACGTTAGCCAGATGCACAAGGGGGTGCACGTGTCTGGAGTTCGTTTGCAGAGGCTGGAGACCCTGGCACGCCCATTCTCTCTCTCTCGCTCTCTCTCTTTCTCTCTCTGTCTGTCACTCTCAAATAAATAAATAAAAATAAAAAAAAAATATTTTTTAAAAAGAAGAAATAAAGACTGCTTCTCTACTTAAAAAATAATATTGTAGACTTTATTCACACATCCACAAACCAAGCTGAAAAATAAATGACTGGTTAAATTTTTTTTGTAACTGTTCTAGGAAGTATTACAGAAGAGCAGTTTTATAATCTGACTTTGGAGAAATCATTATAAAGTTTGCCAAGGAACGTAGAAGCTGTGAAGGGGCATTTTTAAGATCTACAACGTTGTTCCCTTTGTAACCTGAAGGTAATGGAAGCAGGGTAATGACAAAACGTTCTGAACACTGATCACAGACCAAAGCCCAACATCCTTAGTACAGAAAACTGTATCACAAATCAACAATGAGAAAGATTAAAAACCTGATTAAAAATGACCTGGGGAGAGGTAAATTGAGTGTTAAATTTAAAAAAAAAAAAATGATGTTTAATCCACTAGAAAAGAAAGGGTCAGCGTCAAGAACGGTGGTACAAACCTCTAATCCCAGGACTCAGAAGGTGGAGGCAGAAGGATCGGGAGCTCAAGCGAAGAGGAGACCCTAAGTCATAGGAGAAAAAAACAGTTCACTAAAATTGGTAATATAATTAACAACATAATTCTTTTTGGTTATTTTCTTTTATTTTCTCTCTCTCTTTTTTTGAGATAGAGTCTCATGTATCTCAGGCTGACCTCGGACTCACTATGTAGCAGAGACTTGCTTTGAACCCCCAATCCTTCTGCCCCCACCACTCAAGCATTGGGATTACAAGCCTGAGCGACAGACAGAGAGAGAAAGAGGCAAAGAGAGAGAATGGGCTCTCCAGGGCCTCCAGCCACTGCAAGTGAACTCCAGATGTATGTGTCCCCTTGTGCATCTGGCTAACGTGGGTCCTGGGGAATCGAGCCTTGAACCGGGGTCCTTAGGCTTCATAGGCAAGCACTTAACCACTAAGCCATCTCTCCAGCCCAAGATGTTTATTTTTAAAGACATTTTTAATTTTTATATATTTTATTTTTTGATGTGTGTGTGTGTGCGCGTGCACTTGTGTGTAGCGTATGTTGTATGGTATGTGATGTGATTTGTGTGTAGTGTGTGCACATGTGTGTGCAGATGTGCGTGCCCTGTGTGCATATACGTGGAGGCCAGAAGAGACCTCGCGTGTCCTCTTTTCACTCATCCGCCTGTTTCCTGGTGGAGGAGCTGCGTGCAACCCAGAGCTGCCATTTTCCCCTTCCTCGTCCCCCAGTGGTCCTCCTGTCTCTGACTCCCATAGGCCTAGGGTCACAGTGACCATGCCCAGCTGTCTACATGAGGACTTGGGAATTGAACTTGGGTGGTCTCAGGCCCTCTCAGGCCCTCATGCTTTCACAGCAAGAGCTCCTAACCAATGACCACTGAGCCATCTCTTCAGCCCCCCCCACTCTTTTTTTTTTTTTTTTTTTTTTGAGGTAGGGTCTCGCTCTAGCTCAGGCTGACCTGGAATGCACTATGTAGCCTCAGGACCTCAGGATGGCCTCGAACTCACAGGGGTCCTCCTATCTCTGCCTCCCGAGTGCTGGGACTAAAGGCGTGCGCCACCACACTCTATCCCTTATCTTTTTTAAAAGCAAAAATATGTATAAGATACACAAACTCTCTGTCTCTGTGTGTGCATGTGTATGTGAATGCGTGAATGTGTGTGTGCATGTGTGCAGACAGAGGGATACATACAGGGCTTGGGAAGGCCTAAATGAATATACCCCAAGCCCTCCAGACTGTTCTCAGTGATGATTACTGGGGATTAGGATAGAAATGGATATGGTTTGTTCTTTTTACAACTCTTGCTTGACTTGGATTATAATTTTTAATTCTCTTCTGTATTTTAATTTGTTGCAAATTGTGTTATTCCCATGGTGTTTTTTAAATATATATATATATTAATTATGGGAAGAAAGATACAGACAGACAGAGAGGAAGTGGGTACACCAGGGTGTCTTGCCACTGTGAATGAACTGCCATATATATGCGCCACTTTGCCCATCAGGCTTTACATGAGTACTGGAGACTTGAGCCCTGGGGCCAGTAGACTATGCAAGAAAGTGCCTTTAACTGCTGAGTTATCTCCCCAGCCCTCTTGTGGTATTTAAAAAAAAAAAAAAAATCAAAAAAAAAATCCTTTAGTCCGTGGTACAGCCTATTAGCAGTTGCAAGAGACCACATACTGACTGTGGTCTGCCAACACATAGCACTGGGGCGGGGGGCCGGGGGGAGTGGAAGATAAGCAATGTAGCACAAGGACTTAAGTAATGGAAGGACAATCTACTGTGATGATATTTTAAACAGTCTTAACACCTGCAGGATTTTCTATTTTCATAATTCCTTCCTTTTCCGACAGTGACTCATCCTAGGCAAGATACAAGTGTGGTCTTGGTGGCAATAAAACTTTATCCCACACACTCGAAAGAATCTTGCAAATATGCATCTCCCGTCCTGTGTCATGCTCTCTCCTGGGTAACAGAACGCTATGGTCATGATGATGACAATGACGATATAGGGAGGGAGGGTGCTTAGTACACGTCAGCCCTGAGCTAGGCACGTCACCTGCACGCCAGCCCTCTACAGTGTCCACCACTGTTACCTGCGTTTTACAGTTGAGTAAAGTGACAGTCAACCATGGTGGAAGCCGAGATCTGGCGCCATGACATCTGAATGCGGGTCTTTTACTATACCACTTCCCCTTAGAAAAGCTGAGAGATGGAAGCTGCATGTACACAAATATATCCTTAAAGAGTTAGAAACCTGCCAGACAGTGGCAGTGCACTCTTGTAATCCTAACGCTTGAGGGGTGGAAGCAGGAGGATCAGGAGCTCAAGGTCAAGCTCTGCTACATAGTGAGTTGGAGACTAGCCTGGGCTACATGAGACCCTGTCAAAAAAAACAAACCAACCAACATTCAAGCAAACTCACAAAAAATTAGAAATTGTATTATTGGTCCAGATCAAGAAAGGGTGTTAATTAAAAGTTATTGCTCAGGGCTGGAGAGATGGCTTAGTGGTTAAGCGCTTGCCTGTGAAGCCTAAGGACCCCAGTCCGAGGCTCGATTCCCCAGGACCCACGTTAGCCAGATGCACAAGGGGGTGCACACGTCTGGAGTTCGTTTGCAGTGGCTGGAAGCCCTGGTGTGCCCATGCTCTCTCTCTCTCTCTCTCTCTCTCTCTCTTTCTCTCTCTGTCTGCCTCCTTCTCTCTGTCACTCTCAAATAAATAAAGAAATAAAAACAAACAAACAAATAAAAGTTATTGCTTGTTTCTCATTGTCTTTCGAGACACAGCTAGGAGAGGTTAAAAACACATTTATGCTCCTTACCGTGACTTTGGCATCAATTTTCAGATGGCATGACAGTTTCATTTCATGTTAGGGTTGTTTGTAGAACCATCTTTATAGCCTCTGTGTGCCATAAGAAATCATGGATGCCAAGGAGACTCTGAGCTAGCAATATTGTAACGCTGAAATCTAGTGAATTCAAACAACAGCAGATCACACACCATGAGATCCACTAAGATCTGACAGCAGGAAGATTCGCCAGTGTTGACCGTAATGACAGCAATAAGGAGAGTTTGTGCTACAGGGACAGGAGAGCAGATATCTGGCACCAGGCACTGGGTACAAAGCAAGAGAGTTTTAAACAAGTGCCCCATGTGGTGACTCATTAGATGTTGAGAGCTCATAAGATGCTGAAGATTTTCCCCTTGGCACCGGTGCCGTGGATAACAGGAGAGCCTGACATCTAGAACTGAGGATGAATCAGGGGGTGCTGATAAACCCTACGCTAATGCCTGCCGTGTGGAACTGTTTATTTTTAGGATAAAGGCAAAGGCGTAAAAATCTGAGAGAGCACCAGAGTGGAGGGAATCTATGGAGAGACCTGGACATTTCCTTACTTACTGAGTGGACACTATATAACGGACAGTGGTCCTGGTATCAGTAATCACATGCCCGTCAAAAGTCCTTCCTGAAGCACTTGTAGTTTAATGGACGAGAAACAACCAGAGGGTGATTAAAGCATGTCATTGGGGTCGTAGGCAGAAATAGGAGCTATCAAGCTCCGTGTGGTGGCGCATGCTTGTGATCTCAGCACTTGGGGGGGGGGTCGACGTAGGAGGATCTGGAGTTCAAGGTCATCCTTTGAAAAATTGTTTTTATTAATTCTTTTTAACGTTACTTGTAATACGTCCCCTTCCCAGTCCCCATTTTCATGTGGGCCTTCCTCAGTGGGGTTACTGGTGTTCACTGTGGGGAAATTAAGGCCTCTGTCTCTAGGGGGAGCTGTGTTTCTACCCGCTTTGTAGCTTTCAGAATCTATCCGGCCCCCTGTTCTGCAACAGTCCCTGAGCCTTAGCGGGTGTGTTCTCGGGTACTGTGGACTTCTCTGTAGTCTCTGTTTCTGTCACGATGTGTTTCAGTTCAGCCCAGTGCTTGTTGCTGTTTTCCCGGATGTGCATGTCGCCTGAGCACTGGGAGCAATGTTCATGTAGCTGCTTCCTCCACAATTTCTTCTGGCCCCTGGCAGATGTGGTTGAGGTGGCACATCTCACTGACAGCATTTGGCTGTCTTTTCTTGTGTTGGTGGATCTTGGATCTCCCCAGTCTTCTCTGCCTTCTGTAAAATAAAACAGATTCTCCAACCAAGGGTAAGAGCAGTTTTGATTAAAGGACATACACCTAGGAGACATTTTGATGAGGCTACCCAGTCAACTTATGCAGGGAACATGGAGGGGGCGGGGGGCTTTGCTCTGGGTATTGTGATTCCTGGCCATGAGTGCTGACTTGGTTCCCCTGTATCAGTAATGAGTTCTGTCCCACTGAGTGGGCCTCATGTCCAGTTGGAGGACAGTTGGTTAGCCACAAAAGCTGGGTGCCACTATTTCACAAGTGTGCAGTTCTTGTCTA
Source organism: Dipus sagitta (assembly GCA_036346955.1). Taxonomy (NCBI): domain Eukaryota; kingdom Metazoa; phylum Chordata; class Mammalia; order Rodentia; family Dipodidae; genus Dipus; species Dipus sagitta. The sequence continues at coordinate 7,599,243 of CM070786.1, forward strand.
GCTGGTGGATTGCATGGCTTATAGGGTCTCCTGCTTATTCATGCTTTTGGTGACCATTGTCACCCAGTAGCATCCATAGTACTTTCCAGTGCCATGCCGATATCCCTGCTGAATGTAGAAGCAAGAATTCTCAATAAAATCTTTGCAAACTGAATTCAAGAACACATCATCTTTGATTACACAGTAAGTTAGAGTCCAGTCTAGGCTACATGAGACTGTCTCAAAAAAGAAAGAAAGAAAGAAAGAAGAGAGAGAAAGAAAGGAAGAGACAGACAGGAAGGAAGGAAGGAAGGAAGGAAGGAAGGAAGGAAGGAAGGAAGATATGGTGGCACCAATCTTTAAACCCAGCACTCAGAGGGCAAGGGTAGGAGGATCACTGTGAGTTTGAGGCCAGCCTGGGACTACAGTGTGAATTCCAGGCCAGCTTGGGCTACAGTGAGACCCCACCTCAAAAAAAAAAAAGAAAAAAGAAAAAAGAAAGAGAGAAAGAGGGAGGGATGGAGGAAGGAAGGAAGAAAGGGAGAGGGCAAAGGGAGGCCATGGTCTAGAGAAGAGAAAAAAATCCAAGCGAAGATGCAGTTTCAGGACCAGAAAGAGAAACAGAGAGAGTGAGAAAGGTTCTGCGAGAACATGAGTATGTAAGAGACAGAGAGACAGAGAGACAGTGAGAGAGGTTGTATGCGAACATGAGTATGTAAGAAACATAGAGAGAGAGCGAGAGGTTGTGTGTGAACATGAGTATGTAAGAAGACCAGGGACGGCAGCAACTGGGAGTCGTTAGTGTTGAGAAACGAAGAGGGATGATGGGAGAGGCCAGGTGCTGACACTCTGTTCCAAGTTGTGCTCCTTTCATAGACGTGGACATGACCTTAGCAGTCACTGTTCATTCATGGACATGGGCATGACCTTAGTAGTTACTTCTCTCCATGAGCAGCCAGTTAACTGGCACATTGTGAGAGAATGAGACAAACATGCCCTCCTCCAAAATCCTATCTGCTAGTGCAGAGTCCAGACAAAAAACCCGCAGAATGACAAAGAAACCCCTGGGGAGTGCCAGGTAGAAGAGGAGTGGAGTGTGATAGAAGCGAGGCACAAAGGAGGGGCACTTTAACTCTGGTCACCAAGAATGGCCTCCCATTGTGGTGCATTGCCTATATGTGAGTGGAAGTTGTCAGTAAAAAGGTTAAAAATAAGGGCTGGAGAGGTGACTTAGCAGTTAAGGTGCTTGCCTGTGTAGCCCAAGTACCCAGTTTGATTTCCCAGTACCCACATAAGCCAGATGCACAAGTTGGCACATGCATCTGGAGTTTGCAGTGGCTAGAGGCCCTGGAGTACCCATTCTCTTTGTCTCTATCTGCCTCTCTCTCTCTCTCTCTCTCTCTCTCTCTCTCTCTCTCTCACACACAAATAAATAAATAAATGAAATATTTTTAAAGGTTAAAAATAAAATAAGTCTTGCATGGTGGTGCACATCTTTAATCCCAGCACTCGGGAGGCAGAGGTAGGAGGATCACCATGAGTTCGAGGCCAGCCTGAATTCCAGGTCAGCCTGGGCTATAGTGAGACCCTACTTCAAAAAACCAAAGATTAATTAATTAATTAATTTAATTAAATAAGAATTACTTCTTTCTGGGTGTGATGAATCAAACCTCTAATTCCAACACTTCGGAGGTTGAGGTAGGAGGATCACCATGAGTTTGAGAACAGGGTGAGTTTCAAGTCATTCTGGGCTGCAGTGAGATCCAGCCTCTAAAACAACAGTGCTGGACAGATGGCTCAGCAGTTAAAGGCACTTGCTTGCAAAGATTGACAACTTGGGCTCAATCCTCTAGAACCCACACAAAGCCAGATGCACAAAGTGGTACATGTATCCGGAGTTCATTTGCAGGGCAAAAAGCCCTCACCACCCAACCGCCTACTCTCTCTCTCTCTCTCTCTCTCTCTCTCTCAAATAAATAAACATTTTAAAAAAGAACTCTTTGTTCCTAATTTTATAAAGAAAATAACAACAACAACAACAAAAACGAGTTCTTTTGCATTAGAAATATTTGAACCGACGACTGAATGCATGAGAAGGAAAGAGGTAAGGGGATGTTGAGATGAGTGTTCTTAGCTGAGCAAGCATATTGAGGTAGGCTCAAGGCTGGCGTGTGTTCAGCTGCCAGATCAGGTCAGTATGCTCAAGAAAAGGGAAAGAAGCGAGATGTAACAGCGACGCCACTGGAGAGAACTCTGCGCCTTAAAGATCAACTGACTGGCCTGGAGAGTTGGCTTAACGGTTAAGGCGTTTGCCTGCAAAGCCAGTGGGCCTCGGTTTGATTCCCCAGAACCCTCATAAGTCAGATGCACAAGGGGTCACATGTATCTGGAGTTCGTTTGCAGTGGCTGGAGGCCCTGATGTGCCCATTCCTCTCTCTCTCTCTCTCTCTCTCTCTCTCTCTCTCTCTTCCTCTTTCTCTCAAGAAAATAAATAAAAATAAAACTATTTTTTAAAAGTTAAAAAAAATCAACTGTCCAAACATGTAGCCTGGTCCAAGATAATCCCAGTTATTGCTCTTCAGGTCTTAATCAGATAATATAAAAATGCTTCTTATAATAGTTGATGCCTATAACTGGCTTTAAAAAAATATTTTATTTTTATTTATTTATTTGAGAGTGAGAGGCAGATACAGAAAGAAAGAGAGACAGAATGGTTACCCCAGGGCCTCCAGCCACTGCAAACAAACTCCAGATGCGTGCGCCACCATGTCTGGGTGCTGTCCTGTCTTGATTTTTAGTGCTTGCTCACTTTGGTACATGTGTGATCCCTGTTTAAACTCTGGGTCCTTTGCTATCTCTTAGTCTTCTCTTAGCCCGCATGTAAAGGGGATCCTGTAGCTTGGGCTCTCATGCTTTGCTTCCCATATGTGTGTGCGCACGCGTGCGTGTGTGCCCAAACTCTTCCCTATGTGATGAGAGATTTTCTCAGTCTCCATTTCCCCTTCCCAGCCTGGCTGGGGCTCTTCAGCTAGCCTTCCTTCTGGATCCTAAATCCCTAAAATAAACCTTGTACTTCATAATTTATCCCTCTCTGTGTTTCCAATGCCTTGCTAATTTTTATAAGGATCTAAAAGTTGGGGCCCGCAGGCCTGGTATCTCCTGCATTTTTATGGAATTAAATCCCTCCCTAGAGCCAAAATCCTGCAGCACCAGCATGAGACCCCTAGGGAAATCCAAGTTTCTTGGGATTTATTCTGTGAATCATCTGACAGCCAAAGGGATGCTACAAGTCTCTGTAGAATATCTTCATTCCCACCAGAACAGTTCCAGTGGTGCTCAGGGTTAGAACTTCCACGTGTAGATCTGGGCAAACACAATCGAATTTACACACCACTGAAAGGAATCATCTTTATTTTACTTTATGTTATTTATGTCTTCACCAAAAAAAGATACCCTTCGATCTTTTCTAGTTAAAAAACTGACCCTTATTTGCACATACCCCCCCCCACACACACACGTGTGTGTGTGTGTGTGTGAGTGAGTGTACATGCTGTGATCTCTTGCTGCTACAAATGAATTCCTCCAGCTCTAAATGGTTGGCCAGAGAATTGAACCTCAGCCATCAGGCTTTCCGAGCAAGTGCCTTTAATGGCCACGTCACCTCTCCAGCCTCAAAGTAACTCTTTATTTTTATTTTTTATCTGAGAGCGACAGACAGAGAAAGAGGCAGAAGGAGAGAGATACAGAGAGAGAATGGGCGCATCAGGGCCTCCAGCTACTGCAAACGAACTCCAGATGAATGCGCCGCCTTGTGCATCTGGCTTACAGGGGTACTGGGGAATCGAGCCTCAAACTGGGGTCCTTCGGCTTCAAAGGCAAGCGCTTAAAAGACCTTCAGAATTAGGATGTTCCTATTGGAAAAAGTTATTTCCATTGAAAAATATCTTGCCTGATGAGAACACGGATTAAAATTCAGAGGGATGTGAGGCAGACCTCCCTGCAGGCCCGCGTCTGCCTCCAGCTGCTTCCAGAGCTAGCATCTGAGTCTCAAGGGAAGTCCCGGACATGGCATTCATTCCCCAAATCCCCGCTACCAGGATGGAACAACTGCTAGTGTTTACGCGGCACATGGTATGATGAGGGGCACATGTATTTTAGATTAATCTGGAGGCTGGCATTGTAGTTCTAAAAGTTTGAAGATGCAATTAAAGATGTATAGAGTTCGTGTTGGTAGCAAAGCCCGCTGCTTGTGGTGGCAGATGCCGTCAGCACCTGCATCTTGTCCGCATTCCTCCCTGTCCCTGTCAGCGTTTCCACCCGAGGGCTTTCTGTAGGCCTGCATGCAGGGAAGGCTGGAAGTGATGGGGGCAGGGTGAGTAACCCCACTCGGAGCAGCCATGGCCAGTGGTTAATGAGAGCTGGCAGACAGACGCTAGGTACTGTTGGGTTAGAATATGTCTACATTGACTCCAGCAACTCCAAGACGTTTCTTCAGTGACTCCTGCAAGACCCAGCTGCGTGAAGCTTCCGTTGCCCATTCTTGCAAGTTGACTTATTTATATTTAGTTAGTTAGTTAGCGGGTTTTTTTTTTTGTGTTGTTTTGTTTTTGAGATAGAGCTCATATGTCCCAGGCTGGCTGGCTTAGATCTTGCTAGCTGAGAATGATCTTGAACTACAGTTGCCCATTTTTGCAAGTTTGTTTACTTACTGACTGATTTACTTACTTACCTACTTATTCATTCATTCAGTTAGTTAGTTATTTTTGAGACAGGGCTCATGTGTCCCAGGCTAGCCTAGAACTCACTGTATAACCAAGAATATCCTCAAACTTCTAATTTTCTTAAATATTTTAATTTATAGATCTCAGAGCAAGAGAAACAGAGAGAGAGAGAGCACCAAGGCCTCTAGCCACTGCAAACTAATTGTAGACACATGCACCACTTTGTGCATCTAGCTTCACGTGGTTACTGGGAATTGAACCCAGGCCGGCAGGTTTTGCAACAAGTGACTTTAACTGCTGAGCCATCTCTCCAGTTTGAACTTCTGGTTCTCCTGCCTCACTTCCTATGCTAGGACTATAGGAACACGCCAGCACACTTGGTTCACGTGGCGCGGGGGATTGATCCCAGGTCTTCAGGCATGCTGGGCCAGCACTCTACCCACTAGTACACACCCAGCTCCAGCAAGTTGACAATCCACCCTTTGTGAGCTGCCTTCTTTGACTCTTTTCCCTACTTCCGTGGCATTTTCCTGGTTAAAGTAAACCACTCAACAGTATTTCAGTATCTACTTCTGTGTAATCCAAAGAGAGGCTATTATATTCCCAATAACTATTCCCTTTCTCGTTATTTGCATAACTTCGGTTTTCCTGATGTTCTGCCACCCTCTCCAGGGCTGTGGATTCCAAGGGAGGCTGGCTTACTCCCACCTTGAGAAGGGTCTTGACTGGGCTAGATCAGTCATGATTCCTCTTCTTCTAGTTGTGAGCTGGTGACTCCGTTATGACACTGTCCTGAAGCAAAGTCAACTAGGGACTGGTGAAGTCAGGAAAACCTGTTTATTTTCAGTCTCTGAGTTTTGCCCCCACTAGATGAGATGCTGGAGCTGGTACAGCTATCTCACAATGAGGGAAGTATGGAGAGAACAGAGAAAACACCAAGGACGGCCCAGCCATGCGAAAGAACTCTCAAGAAGAGAGCCAAAGTTCTCATTCCACTGAGCTGCCTGGAGCTGACCTGACTTGGGAAATGCTCTTAGGTAAAAATTCTGATGATTTAAAGCAGTTGAGAGCTGGGGAGGTGGCTCCATGGTTAAAAGCTCTTGCTTACAAAGCCTGCCAGCCTGGGTTTGATTCTCCGGTACCCATACAAAGTCAGTGGCACATGAGTCTGGAGTTTGTTTATATTGGCAAGAGGCCTGGCACATGCAATACTCACTCTTACACACTCCCTCTTTTTCTCTGTCAAATAAAAAGATAAATAAAATTTGAAAAAAAAAATAAAGCAGTTGAGTTTGGTTTTAATTTATTTACATTTTTTTATATTCAAGGTAGAAAGCATTTAACTTACACAGTTTTATGACTAGAGGAACAAATTCACAACCGCTAAAATATCAAGAGACGGGGCTAGAGAGATGGCTTAGTGGTTCAAGTGCTTGCCTATGAAGCCTAAGGACCCATGTTCTACTCTCCAGATCCCACATTAGCCAGATGCACAAAGGTGAGTATGTTCAAGGGTGATAGTCACAGGTTCGTTTAGCACATGTGAAGTTTGAAATTCTGCTATGCATCATTTCAAGTTCGAGATTTACCTACTGAGCATACATGAGAGCTGGGGAAGAATGGAGCTCAGTGAGTGGAGTGCTTACTTCACATGCGTGAGGCCTCAGGTTCCATCCCCAGAACTCTGTAGACGAGGTATGAAGACACACTTCTGTCATTCCAGCTTTCCAGAGGTGGAGGCAGGAGGATCAGAAATTCAAATGAAGCTAGTTGTGGGGGTGCACACTGGTAGGAAATTGCTGAAGAGGCAGAGGCAGAAAGATCGGGAGTTCAAGGCCAGCCTGGGCCGCACATTTAAAAAAAAAAAAGGAAAAGAGAGACTTCCAGTTAAGATGGCGGTGTAGGTACCACGCCAAAGCAGCCTGGGGGGAAAAAGCCAAAAAAAAAAAAAAAAAAAAAAAAAAAAACAGCAAAATACACACTTTTACTAAAAAGTGAGGTGTACAGGAAATTGAAACAGCAGCGGAGATGTAGGAGAGATCCAGAGCATCCAGAGCCTGCACAGGCCAGCAGAAGCAGCTCCAGCAGGTCTGCACGCAGGACCCCAGCGGCAGCTTACCAGCCAGCCACCAGGCTCGGCTTGAGCCACAGGTAAACCAGGTGAGGGGATTTTCCACTCACACCGGAGCTCTACGCAATCTCGAGAAACATGAAGGGAGAACGGCAGTGAACAACGGAGGAGCAGATCACAAGGTAGAAGAACACATGGAACAGCAAGAGAACTAGAGCAGCATCAGCAGCCTCCCCTCCCCCACTGCCAGTGCCCAGCTCCAGAGAACAGAGCAGCGGTCCAGGGACCCGGCCACGCCTACTTGAACCAACAGCGGGACCCAATCATAACTGAGACCAAAATCATCCCAAAAGGTAATTGGGATTACACCAGGTCAGTACCCACCTGATAAACCTGGTATATAGGACTGAACCAGAAGTGCTAATTGCACCTTCCATATCAGGATAAATTATATGTTAAATCTGATGGATGGTCAGATTTGCCATTAGTAAATAAGCTGTATTTTGGGCTTGTTATTTGTTGCTTCTTGATTTATAGTGGCTTTGTTTCCTCTTCTATTATACATTAGGGAAGGGTCTCACCTGGTCACAAGCTGACTTGGAACCCTCTACAGACCAGAATCTTAACCTCCTTGTTGTCAGGATTAAGGGAGTGGGTGAGGCACCACACAGCCTAAGGGACAGACAGAGGATCTGGTTGTCATAATACTTACTCTTGGATAAATACTCTGTGGTGTTTCTCATTGAAAGTGTATATTGTTTAGTTAAATTTTAGAAACTGTCTGTATTTGGTTCCACTCAGCCTACTTGAATACTCTCATAATAGTCAAACCCAACACCTAGAGTCACTCTTGTATATACTCTGAGAGTCTTGAGAGCCACACCTAGTGCCTTGAGCCCCTACCCTGAAGATATATAACATCAGATTGATTGATACATCTAATAAATATATACATTATAACACAAGAAACACCAAAAATCAAGACAATATAAATCCACCAAAAAGTATTAATGCATCAGAAATGACCTCCAGTGACAATGAGTTAGAGAAAGATTTCAAAAGAAATGATTATAAATATGTTCAAAGAACTCAAAGAAGAAATCAAAGGAAGCAAAGAAGACACAGAACACCAATTTAATGAAATAAAGAGGTCAATACTAGACATAAATAAGGAAATAGAAATAATAAAGAAAAACTAGTTAGAATTACTAGCAATAAAGAACACAGTTAATGAAATAAAAAAACTCTGTAGAAAATCTCACCAGTAGAACGGATGAAGGAGAGGACAGAATATCTAAGCTAGAAGATCAGGTGGCAGATCTAATACAGTCCAACAAAGAGAGAGACAAACTAATAGAAAAGTATGAGTGGGAATTTCAAGATATTCGGGACACTATGAAAAGATCAAACATAAGAATTCAGGGCATAGTAGAAGGAGAAGAATTTCACTCCAAAGGCATAGTAGGCATCTTCAACAAAATCATAGAAGAAAACTTCCCCCAAATTGGGAAAGAGGTGCCAATGCAGATACAGGAATCCTTTAGAACACCAGCCAGACAAAACCTGGAAAGAACCTCTCCTCACCATATTATAATCAAACTGCCAAACATACAATCCAAAGAAAAAAAATATTGAAATCAGCCAGAGAGAAAAATCAAGTTACCTGCAAAGGCAAGCCTATCAGGATTACAGCAGATTCCTCAACACAAACTTTAAAAGCCAGAAGGGCTTGGAGTGATGTATTCCAAGTTCTGAAAGATAACAACTGTCACCCAAGGTTGCTTTATCCTGCAAAGCTATCCATTCAAATAGATGGAAAAATAAGGACATTCCATGACAAAAGCAAGCTAAAGGAGTATTTGAAGACAAAACCAGCTCTACAGAAAATGCTTGAAAGAATCCTCCATGCTGAAGAAAAAGAAAAGCACACATATAAGGAACTGGGAAAAAAAACAAACAATACTCAAATACTAGTTAACACAAGAGAGCAAAGGCAAAACCAGAAGAACTACAAAAAAAAATGGCAAAAATGAATACACACCTTTCAATAATATCTCTTAATATCAACTGCCTCAATGCCCCAACCAAAAGACATAGGTTTGCAGACTGTGTTAAAAAGCAGGATCCTTTATATTGTTGCCTCCAAGAAACCCACCTTTCTACAAAGAATGGACACTATCTTAGGGTGAAAGGTTGGAAAACGGTGTTTCAAGCAAATGGACCTAGAAAACAAGCAGGGGTTGCTATCCTAATATCTGACAAGGTAGATTTCAGTCCAACATTAGTTAGGAAAGATAAGGAAAGTCACTTTATATTGACTAAAGGCACACTCCAACAGGAGGACATTACAATCCTAAACATATATGCACCTAACATGGGGCCCCCCAAATTCATCAAACAAACACTACTAGAACTTAGGTCACAGATAACACCAGACACAGTGGTAGTGGGTGACTTCAACACCCCACTCTCATCAATTGACAGGTCATCCCGGGAAAAAATAAACAGAGAGGCGTCTGGACTAAATGAGATCATAGAAGGAATGGACCTAACAGATATCTACAGGACATTTCATCCAAATGCTGCAGAATATGCATTCTTTTCAGCAGCACATGGAACATTGTCTAAAATAGACCATATATTAGGACACAAAGCAAATCTTAACAAATACAGGAAAATTGAAATAATTCCTTACATTCTATCTGACCACAATGGAATCAAACTAAAAATCAATAGCAAGAAAGGCTATAGAGCATACACAAAATCATGGAAATTAAACAACACACTACTAAAAAAAAAAGGAAAAGAAATTCAAATGAAGACATATGATCACTGGAGTGTTGGTATGCTTTGGAGATTCCTGTGAAATCTTGGGTTAGCCTGTGGAATCAGCCTTCGTTGCTCCTTGTTCCCCCTGTACCGCCTGTCTTCCCTTCCCTGTTACACTTCTCTACTCCCATTCAGTGCCTTCTGTTCTAGAATCGCCTCCTTAGAAAGCTAGAAAGCTACTTACCCTTTAATCCTTGTTTCAGACTTTGTAGTGGGAAGACCCAACCTGAGACAATGTGAAATCAAGTAAGTTTGAATTTAACCCTACCTACTAGTTAGTAAAACAGTATTTTTTTCTAAGTCACCAAGAGAAGTTATCATGACAGGCTTACATCAAAAAAAAAATGCCAGTGTGCTTTAAAAACTTTCAACCAAGACTTTAACACAGTGGAGTATTTATTTTGATGAAAATGGGTCCATATCTGTGCTGGAGTGTCATTCTCTGTGACATCGGTATGAGAACACTGAGTGTTTAACTTGAATGAGTGGTTCCCTGTCCTTTGACAATACGATGAGGGCCCATCACATGTTTTAGCTCCATCAAAGGTAGTCTAAGACAGCTCAGAATTCCCAGAGATTTTCAACTCGTGCTGCATTCCTTTTACCATGCACTCAATCTGTCTTGTACAGTTGGATTGGATTCATCAGGGAATACCACGAGATAGCCATTTCTCTTTCTTTTGCATTCTCTAGCTTGTCATTTTGTTTTAGCCTGAACAGCCACGTCCCCAGCCATCCCCTCTCACTCATCTTTCCTGTGGCATGCTGTGACTCGAGTCCGTTCTCTTTTCTTCATGCAGAAGATTTCCATTTGCATGGCTAGGAAATGCTTAATGTTTCTCTCCGGGCTTTCATATGAACCAGACACCATTATGCATGCTTTTCATTAATCAAGTTAAATATTGTGTGTGTGTGTGTGTGTGTGTGTGTGTGTGTGTGCTATGTGTGCACAGGCACATGTCACAGGATGTGTGTGGCAGTCAGAAGATAACACCAGGATATCTCTCCTCTCCTTCCACCTTCTATTAGAGACAGGCCCTTCCTCGCTGTCTCTGCCACTGCTGCTCAGGAGCTCCCTCCTATTGCCGTAGGAGCGTTGAAATTGCAGATGCCTGAGCCACTTTGCACCCAGCTTTGCCTGGGTGCTGAGGAACACTGAACCCTGGTCAGCAGACTTGCAGGCAAATATCTTTAACTGCTGAGCCATCTCCTCAGCCCTTAATAAGATTTTAACTCTTCACACCAATACCACTATGATTATTATGATGAGTTTCAATTTGGGACATTTTGAACTCCACCTTAGGGATAGATATAACCTTAAAACATTTTGGTAATTAGAGATTTGTCCAGGGGATCCTAAAATAATTACTGGCATAAAACTTAGAGCCTACAGCTTTCTACAAGACGCAATATGGTCTCTATCTCCAGCCTGGCTCACATGGGGAGAGGGACTTTACTGTATTTCTTAGAGAGAGACATTCTTCTGTCTCTGGGATTTGCTGAAGGTTGCTTCCTCTCCTTCGTACTCTGCAGGAACCCACAATAATGACCCCAGAGTTGTCCTCATTCAATCCCCCAAACCTGAAAGTATGCTATGTTACCTAACAAACGGGCTTTAAAAAAATTTTTTTTTGTTTATTTTTATTTATTTGAGAGCGACAGACAGAGAAAGAGGCAGAGAGACAGACAGCATGGGCTCACCAGGGCCTCCAGCCACTGCAAACGAACTCTAGATGCATGAGCCACCTTGTGCATATCTGGCTTACGTGGGTACTGGGGAGTCGAGCCTTGAACCAGGGTCCTTAGGCTTCACAAGCAAGTGCTTAACCGCTAAGCCATCTCTCCAGCCCCTAACAAATGGACGTTTTTTAAAAAATAGTTTTATTTATTTATTTGAGGTGGGGGGAAGAAAAGGGAAAATGGTTGCATCAGGGCCTCTAGCCATTGAAAACAAACTGCAGATGCATGCACCACCTTGTGCATCTGGTTTACAAGGGTACTGGGGAGTTGAACCTGGGTCCTTAGGCTTTTCAGGCAAGTGCCTTAAGTGCTAAGGTATCTGCCCCAAGAGGACATTTATTTATTTATTTATTTTAGAAAAAGAGAGGCAGAGACAGAGAGAGAACTGGCACACCAGGGCCTCAGCCACTGCAATCGAACTCCAGATACTTGCGCCACCTAGTGGGCATGTGCAACCTTGCGCTTGCCTCTTCTTTGTGCATCTGGCTAATGTGAGATCTGGAGTGGAACATGGGTCATAGGCTTCACAGGCAAGCACCTTAACTTCTAAGCTATCTCTCCAGCCCCCAAGAGGACTTTTAAATGTGATTAGGACTCTGGAAATGGGAGATTAGCTTGAATTATCCAGGTGGGCACAGGATAATCAGCAGGGTCCTTACAAGAGGGAGATCAAGGGAGAAACAAAAGGAATCTGATCACAGAAGAAAAGTACAGAGAGACGCCCTCTCTAGAGCCACAGGATGTGAGTGAGCAATCTCCAAAAATGGAAAATCAAACAAGGGCGGGGGGGGGGGTGGCTACAGGGATGGCTCAGCAGTTAAAATTGCTTGCTTGCAAAGCCTGATGGTCTAGGTTCGATTCCCCAGTACCCATATAAAACCACATGTACAAAATGGTGCATGGGTCTAGAGTTTGTTTGCAGTGACAGGGGCCTCTGGTGTGCCCATTCTATCTGTGTCTCTCTATCTCTCTCTTTCTCTCTCTCTCTCTCATAAATTCAAAATCAAAAAGCAAGGAAACAAATTCTACCTTGGGGTCTCAGGAAAGAGAACTTCCCTGCTAGCCCATCTTAGACTTCTGAACCCCAGAACTGTGCAATGATGAACTTGTGTCCATTTGTGCCACTAAGATCACACAGCAAGTTGTTAGAGCAGCAATGGAAAACCCACGTGGGTCCTTTAGATTTCAATTCAAGTTTCATTTCCTTAGGGATGTGTTCCTTACCACTGCCACAAAAGACCTACCTGAAAAAAAAAAAAAATTACCTTTTCACAGTGCCCCATACTTTCTCTTCACTCACTAAACTATTTGATGAACATCTGTGTACCTGGCCAGTCTATGTATTAAGTCAGTGAGTTCTAGGATGACTTGCCATGCAGTGATAGGCAAGTGGAACACCATAGACATGTGAAGAACATGGTCCAGGAGAGAGAAAAGCCTGCAGTTTTGCACAGTTTGGTTCTCAAGATGATGAGGCTAAGTTTATGAGTGCCTTGCCACGTGACTTTCATTTAGCTTAATCACACAGCACCAGCCTTTACCATAGTTTTTTTTTGTTTGTTTGTTTTGTTTTGTTTTGTTTTTCAAGGTAGGGTCTCACTCTAGCTCAGGCTGACCGGGAATTCACTATGTATTCTCAGGATGGCCTCGAACTCATGGTGATCCTCCTACCTCTGCCTCCCGAGTGCTGGGATTAAAGGCGTGCGCCAGCATGCCCAGCCTTTACCATAGATTTTTGAGCTTCCTCAGCATATTGTTTGCAGAGTGAAAAATTAACCTGATGTAAACCATGCCCAAATCAGCTACAACGTTCTGCACTTGTCTCTCTCTCTTCTCTCCTCCTTTCTTTCTGTTCTCCTTTCCTCATCTCCTCTCCTCCTTTTCTCTCTGTATTCTCTTCTTTTGCTCCTCTCCTCTACTACTGTGCTCTGTCTCCCATGGGGTAATTAAGATAACTTCTGTGTAGTGCACCGTGTGAGGAACGTGATTTGTCTCAGGCTGGGCTTGCATTCCAAATATCAGGAAGCAGTCTTGGGAGTTCAGAAGGTGCAGTTTACTGATTCCACAGTTTTGAAACTGGAGAGAGAGAGAGAGAGAGAGAGAGAGAGAGAGAGAGAGAGATTTGAGTTCCCCATCTTATCTGAAGACTCCTGAGCAATTACTGGAATCTTCAATAGAACCTTGTCTCCTTTCCTCTCATCTTCTACCATACCACACTTCCAATCATGTGCCCACACACACTGGCATGGAGGAAGATAATTCGGCTTGAAAATTTCATAACTCAATCATTTTAAGACTTTTAAAAATAGGATTTCTAGAGGCTTGGAGATGGTTCAGTTGGTAAAGTGCTTTATATGCAAGCATGAGAACCTGAGTTTGAATCCCAGTTATCCACATAAAAGTCAAGCATGGCGATGTGTGACTATAATCTCAGCACTGGGAAGGGAGATCCCCGGGGCTTGGTGGCCAGCTTGTCTAGCTGATTGGATGAGCACTGGGTTCAGTGAAAGACATTGTCTCAAAAAATAAGGTGAAGAATGAATGAGAAAGATACCTGACACTGATCTTTGGCCTGGACACACATACACCACCACCACACATACACATTAAAAAATCTGATTTCGCCAATCAATCAGCCATTCTGTCTATGGTGTGGTGTGACAGTAAATGTTTTATAAACACTCAAAGAGCAAAGCAAAGTGCTGGTGTGTAGCACTTGCTGATTTCCATGATGTAACCACTGCCAGTGTAAGCATCTTAAAGCCAGTACCTGACCCTAACATCCCACTTCAAGAAAGGGCAATGTAAGAATGCCTGTATGTAAAAGAGAGTGAGGTGATCAGTCACAAATGTCTTTACAAACGGATTCATTATACTAGTGCCCCAAAGAGGTAGAGCTTCATAAAGGCATTAAAATAAATTCTGGGGAGGCCGAGGCAGGAGGGTTGTTAAAAGTTTGAGGCCATAGTGCTCTGATCTTCCAGAAATCCCTGCCTTCTCCATCATACTACTACAGTCCACAGGCAATGGACTAGACCAAGAGCACTTGTTCTTCAGAGAGAAGATTTTACAGGAGAGAAGACATAAGCTGTGACGTCTTTTGCTTAGAGCATCATGAAAGAAGAGACGGTAAAAATGTAAGGGCCGGAGGATTGAGGAAAAGCGCTGGGAAATGCTTCCTTCTGGACATGACATGGCCACTGCACTCATGAACACACAGCATCTGTAGCCACCTACACAAAAGGAGCACAAGATTGGGCCTAGCAACACATTCCACCATAGATGGTGGGAGGGTGTCATAAAACCCCACGCCTCCCTGAGGAGCTATTAGCAGTTAATGGTTGGTAGAGGAGAGGAAGTCATTTTCTTTAGAGTGTATCCCATTGTGGTAGTTTGAATGTATGTCCCCCTTAGACTCAGGTGTTTTGTTTGTTTGTTTGTTTGTTTGTTTTGTTTTCTCAAAGTAGGGTCCTAAGGCTAGCCTAGGCTGACCTGAAATTCACTATGTAGTCTCAGTGTGGTCTCCAAAGCACAGCAATCCTCCTACCTCTAGCCTCCCAATTGCTGAGATTAAAAGCGTGTGCCACCACACTGGGCTTACTGTTTTATTAAAGCTTGTAACTTGGATCTCCAGCTACCTGGCTAGAGGAGGTGTCACTAGTAGAGGATTTGAAATCCAGCCTTGAAGGTATAAGAGAGGAGTCTGAGCTCTGGGGTCCTGCTTACTGATGGGTTTCTCTTTGCTGCTTTTGGGGTTTGCTAGCTGTTTGGTTGTTTCTCTCTGCTTGGATGTAAGGAAACAGCTTCTGCCATTGATGAACTACCACCCTGCCCCAGATCTGTAAAGTGGAAATAAATCCCTTCCTCCCCTAAATTGTGCCTGGTTTCATCCCAACAATGGTGAAGGTGAACACAACACCCATGCTCTTGTAAATAACTCACCCACACCTACGCTCTTGTCAGAAACCCTACTTAAACTCAGTGGATCACACACACACACACACACACACACACACACACACACACAAAAAAAACTCACTGAAACAGAAGAGGGGCTCACTGGAAATAAGAAGGGTGGTTAGGAGGAGTGGGAAAAGGGTAAGAGAAGGGAATCATTGGGGAAAGAGCAAAAAATATGATCACAATATACTATATACATATAAAAAATGGTCAGCAAGTAAGCAAATTGAAAAAATGAATTTAAAAGTCAATACAAGGATGGCTTCCATGAATAGCTCTGAAGTGTCCTGATCACACGTTTGATTATGGACTCTTTCCAGGTCTCCCTTTTACCTATGGGATGGAAGCACTTGTGCTTAAGGCATTGACTTAAAGGTCATACTCTTTCCATCCACAACAGCCTCCTCTGTCCACATGTGGCCTGATTGTACTCCTTGCATTAAGGAACAAAAGAAAAAGAGGAAAATGCAGCTATCTCTTTCTAAAGGTTAGGAGGAATGCTGTGTAAGGGATACATAAAATTTCATTGTTATTGTCTTCTGAAAAGAGTGTAAGAGCTACATGGTGTGAACCAAATCTTAGTCAAGAATTAGATCCAGAACAAATTATAAATCAAGCACTAAAAGACACTATACTGATTGTGCAACCATTTCTTCTTCTTCCTTCCCTCTCTACCTTCCTCCCTCATTCCTCTCTCGTTCTCTCCTTTCTTTCTTCCTTTTTCCCTTTCTTTTTTCTTTCTTTCTGTAGTGCTGAGAAATTAACCTAGGGTTTTGCCAATGCTAGGCAAGTGCTCTGCCACTGAGTTGCATACAGCCCTACAACCACAGTTATTTTATGGTCATAGTCACAACAGGTAAAGTAGATATACTGACAATGTTACTACCCCACCCTTATTTGCCCCCCTAAAATATTTTTTTTTAATGAAGGGGTTCTGTTTTGATTTGGGATTCGACATGGAAAGAAGGGCCTCTTCCTTCAGTCACTTCCTGTTTTGATGGGCTCAGACATGGAAGGAAGAGTCTCTTCCTTCAGTCACTTCCTGCTTTGATGGGCTCAGACATGGAAGGGAGATCCTCTTCCTTCAGTCACTTCCTGTTTTGATGGGCTCAGACATGGAAGGAAGAGTCTCTTCCTTCAGTCACTTCCTGTTTTGATGGGCTCAGACATGGAAGGGAGAGCCTCTTCCTTCAGTCACTTCCTGTTTTGATGGGGTCAGGCATGGAAGGGAGAGCCTCTTCCTTCAGTCACTTCCTGTTTTGATGGGATCAGGCATGGAAGGAAGAGTCTCTTCCTTCAGTCACTTCCTGTTTTGATGGGCTCAGACATGGAAGGGAGAGCTTCTTCCTTAAGTCACTTCCTGCTTTGATGGGATTAGACATGGAAGGAAGGGCCTCTTCCTTCAGTCACTTCCTGTTTTGATGGGGTCAGGCATGGAAGGGAGAGCCTCTTCCTTCAGTCACTTCCTGTTTTGATGGGGTCAGGCATGGAAGGAAGGGCCTCTTCCTTCAGTCACTTCCTGTTTTGATGGGGTCAGGCATGGAAGGGAGAGGTTCTTCCTTCAGTCACTTCCTGTTTTGATGGGGTCAGGCATGGAAGGGAGAGCTTCTTCCTTCAGTCACTTCCTGTTTTGATGGGGTCAGGCATGGAAGGGAGAGCTTCTTCCTTCAGTCACTTCCTGTTTTGATGGGGTCAGGCATGGAAGGGAGATCCTCTTCCTTCAGTCACTTCCTGTTTTGATGGGGTCAGGCATGGAAGGAAGGGCCTCTTCCTTCAGTCACTTCCTGTTTTGATGGGGTCAGGCATGGAAGGGAGAGGTTCTTCCTTCAGTCACTTCCTGTTGTCATGTTTCTCTCCAGGCTTCAGGCTTACATTTGGAACATGCAATATGTAGGTCATTTACCTCAGGCAGAAGGAGGAAAAGGAAGAAACAAACCTCAGGTTATCAAGTGAAAAACAAGACATCATTTAATATACAAAGCAATGTAGCTTTTTTTCTAGTTAGCAAAGTGACTTGTTACATCTGGAGTTAATTTGCACACTGCTGATAGGTGCTGTAAATAAATAATGGTTCTAATTGTTTATGAATTGTTAGACTGTGATTTGAAGCTGGATTTGGAAAATGCTGACGGGGAAAGATGATAAAAATGTGATAATGAAAGGCGATAGATTCCAAAATGAAGAAAAGTCAAATGTGAAATATCAAGAGCTGATGGAATGCAAGAAGCTTGCAGAATGGCAAGACCTGACAGCCTTCTAACACAACACAATAAATACAATGGCTCTCATTAAAGCACATGATTTTTATGATTCATTGCTAGGAAGATGCTGCTCCCTGTTCCGGTCTCCTGATGACTGAATCTCAGAATAGTAAAACACTGAGAGTCCTCTTTATGCCCGCACATACTAAGTAGTCGTTAGGATAACCACACTGAGACTTTCAGGACAATGCCGTTTTTTACAATGACAGAGGCTGGGGAAGATGGCTC
Source organism: Dipus sagitta (assembly GCA_036346955.1). NCBI lineage: Eukaryota > Metazoa > Chordata > Mammalia > Rodentia > Dipodidae > Dipus > Dipus sagitta. The sequence goes on from CM070786.1 coordinate 7,617,032, forward strand.
AGTAGGTAAGAGAAACTGTAGCACAAGCATGAGGGCTTAAGAAGGCAGGAGACTATCTGCATTATATTCCCCAGCAGTCATGTAAAACAGCTGGATGTGGCCACACATACCTGTAATCCCAGTCTTCCTGTGAGGAGGGAAGATCAGAGAATCCCTGGGGCTGGTGAAAATGGCAGATCTGAGCTCTCAAAGAGATTTCATTTCTTGGAAACATGCAAATGAAAGATATAGGAAGACAGCTGATGCTCTTCTGTGGTTCCCCACATGCGCACACACACACATGCGTACACATGCATACACACTGCATATGCATGTGCCAAAAAAATAAAATAGGGCTGGAGAGATGGCTTGGCAGTTATGGCATTTGCCTGTGAAACCTAAGGCCCCATGTTCTACTCTCCAGATCCCATGTTAGCCAGATGCACAAAGGTGAGGCAAACACAAGGTCAATGTGCCCACTAGGTGGCACAAGCATCTGGAGTCCGATTTCAGTGGCTGAGGCCCTGGCATGCTAATTCTCCCTCTCTCTCTCTCCCTCTCTCTCTCTCTGTCTCTCTCCCTCTCTAAAATAAGCAAAATTTTAAAATAAGAAAATAAATCACAGTGTAATTCACAATCCACAAACCTTTAGTGTGCATCACAATTAACTTTAACATGTGTACACACTTATGTTGCCATCACCCAGATCAAGGGGAAGAACAATCTCTTATCTTAGGAAACTTAATCTGACCTTCCCCAGGCATTTCTTTTTTTTCCCCCAGAGGCAGCCAGCCACCACCACAGCCCCTGTTCATCATAGTTCAAACTGTGTGGTCTTGAGCTTATCAACAGAGACATACAATCTGCAGTCTTTCACATCTGGCTTCTTGTGTTGTTGAATTTGCACTGTTCCTACTTGGGAGTCATTGTGAATACCACCTTCACCACTGGCACTGCTCCACTTTCTACTACCGCCCCTTCGTGTGCCCGTTCACTGCTCTCTTCTGATGACAAAGATGGAAAGCAGACAAGAAAAAGCCACTCCAGAGAAGCTCGTTAGCAGGTCTAATGCTGGAAAACAGTGGACATGGCAGGAGGTTATCTTGCAGCTGGACAGAAAAAAAAAAAAAAATGATGACAGCCAGCTCATAGAGTCATGACATGGGTGGGGGCTAGGAAGTGTATGGGTGCCAATCACAGCACAGTTCTTCAAGCGCATGAAGGATTGTGATCTGCACCAGTTGCAAGCTCTCTCCTAACCTCCTGGGGGGACGTGCTTCCACACTGGCTTGGGTGGAAATGACTGCAACGTCATTTAGGGTTTACCTAGGTTTGCTTGGTTTCCAAGGACGTTGCGTGCTGTGTGGTCATGACTGGAGCATGTCTTCAGCCATGGTGTGGTGGTCCCCTGCAGCTGCTGGACTGTCCATTCTCGGAAGACTGCAAACTGTCCAAGATGGCCCAGCTCCCATGAGGGAGATCAAACCAGTTGCTGGAAAAAGGGTTCCTTGGCTATCGGTTTCCTGCCCAAAGCTTCCAGACACATAGGAAAGGTCTGTCAGACAGCCATTTTTGACAGTTTTACTCCTTCACAGACAACATTAAAGGGGTGTTTATGGTCTGGAGAGATTGCTTAGTGGTTAAAGCACTTGCCAGCAAAGCCAAAGGACCCAGGTTCAATTCCCCAGGACCCATGTAAGCCAGATGCACAAGGTGGCGTGTGCATCTGGAGTTCATTTGCAGCAGCTGGAGGCTCTGGTGCACCCATTCTGTATCACTCTGCATCTGCCCTTACACTCTCTCTTTCTCTAATAAATTTTAAAAAGTTTAAAAAGGGATGTTTATGACAAAGGTTTTCTTATACTGATTTCTATTTTTACATGCTTGTGTGCAGTGTTCATATGTGTTTATGTGTGTTCAATGTGTGGGATCATGTGTGTGTGACAGAATCGAATGCATGTGTGGGCCAGAGAACAACCTTAGTTGTTACGTTCAGAAACACTGTCCACTTGTTGTGGAAACAGGGTCTTTCACTGACCTGGGAGCTCACCAGTTAGGCTAGACGGGCTGGCCAGTGAGCTGCTCCTTTCACTGCCTCCCCAGTGCTGGGATTACAGATGGGTGTCCTGGGGATTAAACTCAGGTCCTCATGGTTGTCCACTGAACTATCTCTCTAGCCCTCTGTCAATTTCAAAAAAAACTCCAATGAACAAAGCTAGACACATTTTTTTTTTTTCCTGAGACAAGTCCTTCAATATCTAAGACTGCTACGAGTTAACACCTTAAAAATTCTTACAGCTAGCCCAGCATGGTGGCGCATGCCTTTAATCCTAGCACTCTGGAGGCAGAGGGAGGAGAATCGCCATGAGTTTGAGGCCACCCTGAGAGTACATAGTGAATTCCAGGTCAGCCTCGGACAGACAGAGTAAGACCCTACCTTGAAAACAAAACAAAACAAACAAGCAAACAAACAAACAAACAAATCCTACAGCTTTATGGTTCAACTGAAGGCTCTGAGATCCTAGCCAAGAGTTATACAGCGACCTACCTCACATACTTGCCCTAAGGTCATGCTCTTCAATAGCTCCAGGCTTGGTTTTGTTTATTCCTTTGGCGTGTTTTACGGAGACTCTGGGGATGAAGAGTAGTTTCATCTTTTCTACATCTGGTGAGTGTAATAGTAATGTTTATATTCATGTTGCAATGTATGAAGTGCATAGTTGAGTGTCTAGCACATGGAAGATGTGAGGTTTAATAATAAAAATGTGTGTTGTCCTTCCAAGGCTCAGGGTCCATTGCGGCAGAGGTGGCAGAAAGAATATATGAGCCAAAGGAAGGGTAGGGCTCCTTACAACGTGTTCTTCCAGACACAAAATGTCCTGGATATCCATGACCTCGCAGTGCCTGACACTACCTACAGAAGACCATCATAATAGGAAGAAAAGATGGTGACATCAAAATAAAAACGAGACTGATTGAGAGGGGGAGGGAACATGACGGAGAGTGCAGGTTCAAAGGGGAAAGTGGGGAAAGGGAGGAAATTACCATGGGAAATTATTTACAATTATGGAAGTTGTCAATAAAAATAAATAAATAAACAAAAATATGTGTTGTCATTATATCTTATTCCTGTAAAAATCCTATTGCAAAGGACTTATTGTAGCACACATGTTATGACCACAAGGAGGCAGAAAGAACTGAGATCTGCTGGGAGGCCGTTGACATCAGCTTCTCATTGCTGTACAAACACCTGTCCAGAAGCCGCTTATGGGAGGAAAAGGTTTATTTCAGGCTTACAAATTCCAGGGGAAAACATCATCAATGGTGGAAGAAGCTGACTTCTGACAACAGATCCAAGCAGAGAGACACCACCAACAGCCAGCAGCACAAACACAGCCAGAACTCAAACTGCTGTTTTCACACCTTAGGGCTGGATTAAGATTAGTGCCCAGGAACACACCCCTGTGGCCCCTGCTAGGGGCTCAAGTTGCAAGCTCAATTCTAATAAAACACTTGAGTCTATGGGGCCATATGTTCAAACTGTCGCATTCAAACTACCACAAGGATTTTTGAAAAAATTTTTTTTCATTTTTATGTTTTTTAGGGAGACAAAGAGAGAGAGAGAGAGAGAGGGAGAGGGAAAGAGAGAGAGAGAGAGAGGGAGAATTGGCACTCCAGGGCCTTGGCCACTGCAGTTGAATTCCAGGTGTTTGCACCACCTAGTGGGCATGTGCGACCTTGCACTTGCCTCACCTTTGTGCTTCTGGCATACATGGGATCTGGAGAGTCAAACATGGGTCCTTAAGCTTTACAGACAAGCACCTTAACTGCTAAGCCATCTTACCAGCCCTATTACAGGGATTTTTTTTTGACTATTGAACCTCAGATGTGGTCATATGTTGCTTAATAAAGGGATGTGCTCTGAGACATGGCTCATTAGGGGAATTCATCACAGCATGACTATCATATAATGCACTTACACAGACTACAATGGCTGTGACATCCCTAGGTAATATAATTGTGTTGGAACATCACTATCCTGTTCATCAACAGATGAAAAGGTCATAGCAATACAAATGACTATAGAGATGAACAGGGTTCCTAAAGGGTGAGGGTAAGTTGGAAAGTTACTGAAACATACCTATGGGACAGTACCCTGAGCACGGTACTGATGCCTGCTCCCAGGTCTTGGTACGATGCTGGTAGGTCTCAGAACTGTTCAGGAGAGTGCTACAAACACAGGAATGTAATGGACATTCTAGTCATCCAGGGGCTCTTCTGTGGTTTAAACGACTCCAAAGACTAGGGCTGGATATAAAGAGGATGAGGTTAAGAACACTGAGTTCAAGACCAACCCTACACTTTAGGGCTGGGGTATATGGTTCAGTGCCAGAGCTCTTGCTTAACATTCTTTTACTGTGTGTGTGTGTGTGTGTGTGTGTGTGTGTGTGTGTTTGTGTGTGTGTGCGTGTGGTGAACATGCATGTGCCCCATGCACATGCATGTAGAGGCCAGAGGAGAGCATTGGGGGTTCTCTTACATATTTCCTTGTGAAGGCGTATTTCACTGAACCTAGAGCTACCATTTTTGGTCAGACTGGCTGACCAGTGAGCTCCAGGGCTCTTCAGTCTCTGCTCCCCATAGGTCTTGGCTTACAGGAATGTGTGGCCATGCTCAGCTATTTATGTATGTGCTGGGGAACCTAAACTCAGGAAATCTGAGAGAATTGGGCCCTCATCCTTGTGTGGCGAGTGTCTTACCCACTGAGCTATCTCTGTTGATTCTTGCTCAGCTCTGGGTTCATCTCTAGCACTATGGAGGCAGGGAGAGGAAATAGGAGAAAAATCCATCTTCTTAATGCCTTAGGGAATCATTCTATCTCAGAACCAACTCTGAATTCCATAGGAACTTCAGAATTATTGTAGTGTTTGTTTTTTTTTTTTTGACCCATATTAGAGGGCTGCTACACATTGAGGCCAGCCAGGTTTGATTCTATGGACGCATATTTCGGTGAGTGTGGTGGAGCTAAAGGTGAACATTCTGAGGGCTGGAGGGACGGCTTAGCGGTTAAGGCACTTGCCTGCAAAGCCAAAGAACCCAGGTTTGATTTTCCCAGTACCCATGTAAGCCAGATGCACAAGGTGGCACATCTGGAGTTCTTTTGCAGTGGATAGAGGCCCTGGTGCACCCATTCTCTCTCTCTCTCTCTCTTCTCTCATCTTTTGAGACATGGTCTCTCTTGTTATTTGTTGATACAAACACCAGACTAACTGACCCATGAGCTCTGGGGTGCTTTACCTCCCAAAGCTGAAAGTGTGTTGGAGTTACAGACGTGTGCTGCTACGCCCCGCCTTACATGAGTTCTGGTGATATGAACCCTGGCTGCCAGCTTACATAACAAGCACTTTTAGCCATTGAGCCATCGTCCCAGCCCTAAGGTTACTTTCCTTGGGGGTGGGGGTGGGGCTAGAGAGATAGCTCAGTGGTTAAAGGCACTTGTTGCAAAGCCTGCCTTCCTGGGTTTAATTCCCCAGTACCCACTTAAAGCCAGATGCACAGGGTGGCACATGCATCTGGAGTTTTTTTGCAGTGGAAAGACACCTTGGCATACTTATTCTCTCTCTCTCTCTCCCCTTGCAAATAAATAAATAATTTTTATAAAGAAAGTGTGATTCATTCTCTCTCTCTCTTTTTGAGTCAGGGTCTCATGCAGCCCAGACTGGCCTCATATGTAGTCAAGACGGGACGTGAACTCCTGATCTTTCTGCCTCTACTTTTGAAGTATTAGAATTACAAGTATCTGTCATTGTGCCTGGTTCTCTTGGTCCCATTTCAGTCATACTGCTGTACATGGCAAAGTTAACTCGTTGAGCATGAAAAATCAGATCCCCCTGAGACTCTGTGAGCTAGATTCTAAATTAACAGAGTTCATCATTAGGGAAATCAAAAACCATTTGGAGAGCTTATTATGACTCTAATAATAATAATAAGCCCTCCAATTATTTTGTTATTATTATTATGAGTTAGCGGACTGCTCAGAATTCTCGCTCTATTTAATTGACATTTCAGAGGACAAGTCAGTCCCCAGTTTCTGGCTTCCCTCCACTGAATCTATGGTAATTGTTAAAATCTGATAAAGTTTGTTCCATTTTTCTAATTCTATGAAAGAATTACCCATTTAAAAAACATCTCATTCCATTCACTTACAGCTGAAAACGTGCATGCATCTACTCAATTGTTTTATGAAATAAAATTAAAAGTGTAAAGCAGTTAACATTTTAAAGATATGTAATTGGAAGTACTCCATGAACTCATTTGACCAAGCATTCTTTCCCCATTTTTTGAAATCACACCTGTGCTAAGACATGCACTCTTTTCCTCTATCTGGTAAGCACAAGGTGTGGGAACTTGTGCAACGGATAATTAATCTCTACTGCTATCTATAGTTTCATAGTTAACACTGTCTTAGCAGAAGTGTGAAAACACATTCACACCTTTGAAAATGGATGATTAACTAATCAAATGACAATATGAATGTTAGACAGAATTACAGAAATGACTGCAAGGCAGAGCTATTTAAGATTATAACATTCTATTTAATTTTTAAGGATGGATTGTTCAGGATAATCTGTGCCCCTAAAACATCTGGGTATAATCTCAACTTTTTAATTACATGACTCTTCCAAAAAGAACAAAGACAGTTTAAGATTTTCCCTTAATTAAGGAGTTTTTACATTCAAGAGGCTAAAAGGGGGAAGATAGGTATAGTTCAAGATCACAGCCAAAAAGAAGCCAAGAAAGGAGAATCAGGTTGGAGTGAATAGTCAGATATTTTTCCTCTGGACTTGGTCACTTCCATGTTAAATACAAACTGATCTGATTGATCTGAACAGATATTTAAATATTCAGTCTTTCATGGCAAGTTCTTTACAGACTGAGAAAAGAAAATTCCAAAGTGGGAGATAGACGATTAACTTCATTGTTTTGTAATTTTCTAAGTTTATTTGTGTGCCAATTAAAATTATATTCATTTTAAGTTAGGCAGGTGGCACACACCTTTAATCCCAGCACTAAGGAGGCAGAGGTAGGAGGATTGCCATGAGTTCAAGGCCACTGTGAGACTACATAATGTTTCCAACTCAAGATGAGATAGAGTGAGACCCTACCTCGAAAAATCAAATTAAAAAAATTACATTCATTTTAAAACATGTAAGTATTAAAATGTATGCAAAAGAAGTACAGTAACAGACATGTCATGTCTGGAAAGAGTTTGGGAATGAAAGTTAGCAAATAGAAGACTACAAATTTTTCAGCAAGACGTGATGAGAAATTTATTGGGTAAATATATTCTGAGTGGAATCAGAGATGCTTTGCTCAAAAAAAATAGATAATCTGAGTGTGATCACAGAATATGTACACTCTCTCTGCTCCCTGACCATGCATGATCTGAGTGTGATCACAGAATATGTACACTCTCTCTGCTCCCTGACCGTTCATGATCTGAGTGCAATCACAGAATATCTGCACTCTCTCTGCTCCCTGACCGTGCATGATTTGAGTGTGATCACAGAATATCTGCATTCTCTCTGCTCCCTGACCGTGCATGATCTGAGTGTGATCACAGAATATCTGCACTCTCTCTACTCCCTGACCGTGCATGATCTGAGTGTGATCACAGAATATCTGCACTCTCTCTACTCCCTGACCGTGCATAATCTGAGTGTGATCACAGAATATCTACACTCTCTCTACTCCCTGACCGTGCATGATCTGAGTGTGATCACAGAATATCTGCATTCTCTCTGCTCCCTGACCGTGCATGATCTGAGTGTGATCACAGAATATCTGCACTCTCTCTACTCCCTGACCGTGCATGATCTGAGTGTGATCACAGAATATCTGCACTCTCTCTACTCCCTGACCGTGCATAATCTGAGTGTGATCACAGAATATCTACACTCTCTCTGCATCCTGACCGTACATGATCTGAGTGTGATCACAGAATATCTGCACTCTCTCTACTCCCTGACCGTGCATGATCTGAGTGTGATCACAGAATATCTACATTCTTTCTGCTCCCTGACTGTCGATGGTCTTTGTGTTTTCATAGAATATCTACACTCTGTTCCCTGACCATAGATAAAATGTATCCAGTTCCCTCTTCTTGCCATACCTTGCCTGTCACAATGGACTGCATTTCCTTTTGTTCTTGAGTTCTTTCTTGTCATGCCCTTGAATGCAGAAATGGGAAGAGTAACTCCTACAGAAAATCAATACCACAAAAGAGAGCCACTATTGTGAAGTACTTAGGCCTTTGGAACTGGTTTGTGGGAAGAATGTGGAAAAGTTTGGAACTTCAGGATAGATAAGCCATACAATGTTTTAAGGTTAAGAGGCCATCCTGATCAGCATTTGGAGGACTGAATTGCTGAGAAATACATAAACAGTGGGAGCCTGTCTTAAGAGGTTGCAGAAGGGAGCAAGGACACTATTGGGAACCAGACCAGAAGCAGTTCATGTATAACCTGCATTATGCATTCTGCCCATGTCCTGAGAAGTTTAATCAGGCTGAATTGAAAAGTCTTGGCTAATTTGTTTGATGGAGCAAAATTCAAGACAGAACAGCATTCAGGTTGTGCCATGGTTATTGTTCACTGCTCTGATCCAGGTCTGTAGTGAAAGAACAGCATGCAGACCAAAATGATATGAAAAACCATTGAAAAAACAGCTGTTAATATTAATGAAATCAACACCATTAGAGGGAACCCCCTGTTCTGTACCAGGACAATATCATGTGTCCCGAGGGTAAGATCTCACCCACCGAAATCTCTAGCTTATGAGAATGCAATTTCTGTTGAAAGGAAAGAAAAACTGAATGGAAAATGCCTCCGAAATTATTTCCTTCTCAAAAAAACAACATGTCTGGCAAGATATATTTCTTTTAATGGCTTTTATATGAATAAAGAAAAAATGGGTTGGGGAGATGGCTAAATGGTTAAAAGCACTTGCTTGCAAAGTCTGCTGGCTGGGGTTCAATTCCCAGTGCACAAGGAAAGCCAGATGCCCAAGTGGTACAGGTGTCTGGAGGCTGTTTGCAACATCAAGAGGCCCTGTGTACCCATTGTTTCCCTCTCTCTCTGTCTCTCACTCCCTCAAATAAATAATTTTGTAAAAAGGAAAGATTTGAGAACTGTATCATTTCCTATAGTTCAGGCAAGCATATTTTCATTTTTGTTTTATTTTAGAGAGACAGAATTGGCACACCAAGGCCTCAGCTACTGTAATTTAACTCCAGGCTCTGAACCACCTAGTGGGCATATGCAACCTTGTGCTGGCCTCACCTTTGTGCATCTGGTTTATGTGGAACCCAACATGGGTTCTTAGGCTTCACAGGCAAGCACCTTAACCACTAAGCCATCTCTCCAGCCCATGCAAGCATTTTTAAAATATATATTTACTTATTTATTTGCAAACAGAGAAGAGAGACAAACAGAAAATGGGCACACCAGGACCTCTAGCCACTGAAAACTCTAGATGTATGTGCCACTTTGTCCCTCTGACTTTTTGTGGGTACTGTGGAATCGAACTCAGGTCATTAGGCTTTGCAGGCAAGTGCCTTAACTGCTGAGTAATTTCTCCAGGCCAGTTCCCGGAGTTCAGGTTACTTGAAGAATGGCAATGGCTGCTCAATATAACTACTTCTTTGTATTTGTGGATACAAGGTCAGCCTTTCCAGAGGGTATATGCAATCATGATGAGGTGTCATGGTCAGAGAAAAAAATAATTCAAAAATCTTTGCTTTTGACAAACCATCATTTTTCTGAAATTTCTGGTAACTGCTGTGATTAGTTATTGGTTAGTAATCTATATTGAGAAATTTCCTGTAAACGGAATGAACTTGGGACCCAGAGAGGTTATGACAAGTGGGAATCTTGTTAGGCCAGCTACAGTAGTCCTGGAGTTTGAGAACTATCCTATGAACACTGGAATTGTTGAAGGGTTTTCAGCAACAACATGAGGAGACAGAAAAGGGTTTTGAGTATCATGTAGTCTTACACGGCATGAACTGAAGAAAAGGAAGCCCACAGCTTTGAAGTTGTTGCGAGGCTATAAAGTAGTCCATGCAGGAATGAATATGGGTCTCTGGATATGACATGATATGACCTGGCAGATTAAGAACCGTGGATTTAGGAAATAAAGTGCACAACATATGTGCAAAGATTATTCATATTTAAAACATTAGTTCAGAGGCTGGGGGGGAAGATCAGCTGGCAAAGTGCCTGTCATGCAAGCATGAGGACCTGAGTTTGATCCTCAGAATTCATGTAAAAACCCTAAGCATGGTGGCACATGCTTGTAATTCTAGTGATTGCAGAGACAGACAGATCCCTGGAGTTCCCTGGCCAGCCAGTCTAGCCTAGTTGGTGAGCTCCAGGCCAATGAGAGGCTATGTCTCTGAAAAAGTGGATGGTGCCTGAGGGATAACACCTGATGTTGCCATCTGGTCTCCACATACATGTGCACCTGCACACACTTGAACAAACGTATACATGTGTGCAAAATGTGAATTCTGTTCTGAGAATACTGAAAAACTTTCAGTCTTTATTCAGCGTGTTGAGTTTGAGGTGCTGGAATCTTGGCTCCCTGACCCTGATGAATTCCATTAGACTTCAGATGAGACACACAGGATATGCGAATAAACAGATCACACCCTCAAGGCAGAAGAGTGTAAAATCATGAAAGGCACTATTGTGCCAGTACACATTTTAGGCAGGCTTTATCCTAGTTCTTAAGTCTCTAGAAGCATCAGTGTTTCCTGAGAGACTTTGTCGTGTCCATGTGGTTGACAGGCTGTTTGGATTGACTCTGAGAGGAAGGGCAATAATAAGTTTCTCTTCTTCTTTCTTTTCTTTTCTTTCTTTCTTTTTTTTTCCGAGGTAGGGTTTTGTTCTATCCCAGGATGACCTGGGATTGACTATGTAGTCTCAGGGTGGCCTTGAACTCACAGCAATCCTCCCACCTCTGCATCCCAAGTGCTGGGATTAAAGGTGTGTGCCACCATGCCTGGCTAAGTCTCTCTTTTTTGTCAGAAAGCTTCCTGCTAGACTGGAATCTTGTAGGATGTAGAACTTTTAGAAGAATTTTTAGAAAGTTATTTATTAATGATCTGGGTAGTTCAGGGTGTTGCATTGCCTCCCAGGGCTAGGGACTAGGATGTGGGACCCAAGCCTCTCACTAGTGATCACAGTTCAGTAGTCACAGTCCTTGGTTTTACAAGCTTCTTTTAATTATGAGGGAGGGATTCATCCCTAGTGTATTCAAGCCTGCTAATATCTATCTCTAATATCTACCTATCATCTATTATCTATCTACCTATCTATCTATCTACCTATCTATCTATCTATCTATATCTATCTATCTATCCATCCATCCATTTATCCATTCATCCTACAAATGTACAGTATCAACATCAGACTTAGGCTGAAGATGAAAACTTAACACTTGAGAGAGATCCATTCTTGAGTGCTATTCCAGAACCTTTCCCATAAAATGCAGCAGCTGCACCCCCAAAAATGGTTCTCTAAGAGAGAGACCACTAGGAAAGCCAGAGTTCTCAAGTCAAGGACTTAAACATGTAAGAGTGCTGGTCAAAGAGAAAAATAAAGAAAATAATTCATAAGAGAATTAGGTCAGTATAGTTCAGTCTCATTCAGAGGAGGAAGAAGAAGGTTTTAGAAGGGCACGATGGAGGAGTCAGGGCCATAAGTTTGGGTACACAGAAAGGCTGAACAATGAGGTCCTCAGCGTCCAAGTTCCTTCACTGATGTAACAGTGTGATTCCTTAAGTAAGGAATTCTATTTCATCTCTTGGTAATAAACAACCTCTAGTAGATGTGGTTCTGTTTTGTGTTACGGAATACAGTTATGGAATTTATAGCTTCCTCTCTCCAAAGCTTTTCTAGAGCCTCAGACAGTAAGTGACAGAACATTTAACATGCTCTTCTTAGAGCCATTCCAAGGAGGAGAACTTCACTCTATATGATCAAAAGTTATGACTCTTGCCAGGTGTGGTGGCGCATGCCTTTAATCCCAGCACTCGGGAGGCAGAGGTAGGAGGATCACCATGAACTCGAGGCCATCCTGAGAATACAGAGTGAATTCCAGGTCAGCCTGGGCTACAGTGAGACCCTACCTTGAAAAACCAAAAAAAAAAAAAAAAAAAAGTTATGACTCTTTATGGCTACTTCTATTTTCTGACAGAGGAAAATATTTTGTAGATTGTGTTTTGTGACTCATGGAAGCCTAATGTACTCAGAGAGATTCCGAGGTTACAAAGAGCAGCCGTAGAAGAGCTAACATTTATTGGCCACCTTCTGTCTGCCATGAGCTGGCTGGAATTTTCATAATTAGCTTCTTATTTAACATTAAGAACAATATCTCAAGCTGGGCATTATCATACTCAGTTTAAAAAAACAGTATCTCAAAACTGTTTTAGTCCTCTTGTAGAGGACACCTCTATACTTAAAAAAAAAAAAAAGCTGGGCATGGTGGTACATACCTTTAATGCCAGCACTCAGAAGGCAGAGGTAGAAGGATTGCTGTGAGTTTGAGGCCAGCCTGAGACTACTGAGTGAATTCTAGGTTAGCCTGGGCTAGAGTGAGACCCTACCTCGAAAAAACAAACAAACATGGAAACATGGCTCAATGGGTAAAGCACTTGCCATACAAGCATGAGGACCTGAGTTTAGATCTGCACCATCTGAGAAAATGCCACATGTGATGGGGCACAGCACTGAGGAGACAGAGACAGGCAGATCCTCGGGGCAGGCTGGACAGCTGGAATAGACAAATTGATGAGCTCTGGATTCAATGAGAGTCCTTGGTTCAATAAACAAGGAGAAGCGTGATAGAGGGGGACACCCAATGTTGACCTCTGGCTTCCATGTCTGTAGTCATGTTGCATGAATGTGCAGACACATATACATGTGCATTCGCACACATGCACACATACCACATGCATATACACATGCAAAAAAATCTGAAACAATGTCTTTTGGAGAGGTAAATTAGGAAAGCATTTTACGCTAGAGAATGTTTATTAAACTACATATCATCTTTTGGTTTGTTACCTGCAAATATTTGTAAAGACAAATTGTGAGAAATCTATCTAGTACAGGGAGTGTCAAACTCATCATACACATGAGAGATACCATAATTTCCAGGTGTAATGAATTTATTTCCAAGCCAGTTTACTTGGCCCAACTGCAGTTCAAGCTTTTAATTTGAAACTTGACATGCTCGCTTAGCTATTACTACTTGCATTTGATTTATCAGAAGGTGACAGGTTTTGTGTGTTGCCTTTAACCTATCTAGCTTATGTGGGATGTAGATAATCATTTGTGCTTAAACCCAATGTGCACAGTAAAAGTAATCTGTAAACTCAAGGCAAATTTCACCCTGCAAGTAAATAAGGTGTACATTCTTTTATGGCTAATAATTTCTATAATTGGAATACTTCTGGTGTAATTAATGGAGAGTTGAGTTATTCATCTTTTCTGAAGACCCATCTTATGTTGCCCTCTTACTACTAAGTTGAAGAGGCTGTCATTAGCAATATTTCACACATGGGTTGTGCTTGAAAATTGTATTTATTTATTTATTTTCCTGCCTAGATTTGTTTCCTCTTCTTTTGTGATTTCCAAGAGTGTATAATAATTTGAAGCACAAATAGAGTGTATCATACCCTTTGTCTCTTGAACGTCAAAATGAAATAATGAATGGAAGAATGAAGAATACTGACTAATAAAGCCAGTAGAAAAAGTACCAATCAGTGCACAATGGGGAAAAGGGAAGGCAGGAAGGGAGGCTCAACCAGGGTCTTCTCAAATCGCAGTACCATTAGCCAAAGCAACCGTTGCTGTGATAGTCATAGCCAGTTTCAAAAATCTGGGAATCAGTGAGGCAAAGCAGACCAAACAAAGTGCCTCTCTTATTCTGGTAGGGTGTATAAACCAGAGAGGCTCATGTGGAGCAGAGAGCAGGAGAACCTAGTCGCGACCTCAAGAAATTGTGAGAAAGTCGAACAGCATGGTCAGCAAAACTGGGAACACAGGTCAGCTGTCTAGGCGTGTGGACTTAAGAGTAGAGCAGTGGCTGAGAGGATTCCTTGTGAGGACTTTTGATTAGACCCTAATAAAGAGAAAATAACTTTGTAGGGTAACTCATAACTCATAAATGACATTTTAAAATTATTTATTTGTTTATTTTAGAGAGAGTGAGAGCAACAGAGGGAGAGAGAGAGAGAGAATTGGTGCACCGGAGCCTCAGCCAATGAAACCAAACTACGGACGCTTTCACCACCTAGTGGACATGTGCGACTTTGTGTGTGTCTCACCTTTGTGCATCTAGCTTACGTGGGATCTGGAGAGTCAAACATGGATCCTTAGGCTTCACAGGCAAGTGCCTTAACCACAAAGCCATCTCTCCAGCCCACAAATGACATTTTTTTCATAATTAAAATAAATCCACTCCAAACATGAATTTAGAATATATGAAGCAGCTATCCTTGCCAGACCCTGTGTGGACCATAGAGAAACAAAAGTAAGGTACGGCCCCTGTGTGTATTGCCTTTATATAGCTTTGATGTAGACTCTGACATTTTTTAAACTTTTTTTTTGTTTTGTTTTCAAGGTGGGGTCTCACTCTTGCCCAGGTTGACCTAAAATTCACTATGTTTTCTCAGAGTGACCTAGAACTCACAGTGATCCTCCTATCTCTGCCTCCCAAGTGCTGGGATTAAAGGTGTATACCACTATGCCTGGCTTGTTTTCTAAGCTTTTAATAAACACTATAAATGAATAAGGGAAGTGTTTGTAGAGACAGTATATGTTTCACATATGACTGATACCAGTGTACTTATAAATGTCCTGACCAGACATTTAGTGAGAACTCATTATTTTAGTCATGAGTTGGTTCCTACCCCTTGTTCTTCAAAGACATCATCCTGATTATTTTGAGCTATTATGTAATCAGGATGATATCTTTGAATAGCAACTCAAATCAGCTCAAACAAACAAACCATAGAAAACAGGGCTTGGAAGTAGGGATGGTGGCACACACCTTTAATCCCAGCACTTGGGAGGCAAAGGTAGGAGGATCGCCATGAGTTGGAGGCCAACCTGGGATTACAAAGTGAGTTCTAGGTCAGCCTAAGCTAAAGTGAGACCCTGCCTCAAAAAAACCCAACCCGAAACAAAACAGAAAACAGGGATTGGGAGATCATTCAATGGCTGAGAGAGATTCTGCTCAAGCTTGAGGACCTGAGAGGAGGGCTTGATTCACGGAGTTCAATTTGCTAGGAGCTGTGCTGACAGCTGAGCATGGATGCACACTCCTATAGTTCCATTCCGTGGGGCTTACTGGTCAGGCAGTCTGACCAGAGAACTGGTAGCTTTGGGTTCAGTGTGAATGGCTCTGTCTCAAGCAAATATGCAGATGAGCAATAGAACAGGATTGTTCTCTGGTCTCTGTATGCTCACACAAAGGGTGTATGTATCTGTGCACACACAGCCACTACACATAGCCCACCATACGCAGGCAAAAAATGGAGGGGGAAACAATGAACACTTTTTTTAAAAGATTTTATTTATTTATTTGGGAGAGAGAAACCAACAGACAGAGAGAGAGAGAGAGAGAGAGAGAGAGAGAGAGAATGGGCTTGCCAGGGTCTCCAGCTGCTGCAAACGAACTCCGGACACAAGCACCATCCTGTGGATCCAGCTTATGTAGGTACTGGGGAAGAAGTTACATGAACTTCTGTAGTCACAGAACAAATACAGTCATAAGTCCAAGGCATTTATGAAATCCACTGGTGGGACCAGGCAAGTGGGGAAAATTCTGCATAGGTTTCAGATGCTATCTGATGACATTCTTAATTTTGGGGTTGGTGGAAGCTCTGTTAACATAACCTAAAGGTTTTTATCTGGTCAAAAGGGATGTTCAGTTAGATACAGAGGTTGTTGTTATTAAGGGAGCTAAAAATAATTTTGGTTCTCAGTCTGCAGTATCCCAGTTTTCTACAATTGCAAAGTTCTTTTTATATATGTATTATAAAGGGATCGATCAGATTCACTTACAGGATATGGTCTGGGAACAATTACAATGTTCTAATCAGTCAGATCGGGTCATGTCACCTCCAGAGTGGCTGCGGCGCTGTGGGGGACTTCAGTTCGCAGCAGGTGTATTGTTGAGCTTCCCACTTCCCACTTTACAGGCGACTGGTATTGGAAGCATCGTGCATTTCAGATGGGAGCTTCACTCTCTCTGTGAACTTTCCCAGCCTTAAGTCTGTACTTTTTTTTTTTTTTTTTCAAGGTAGGGTCTCACTCTGGTCCAGGCTGACCTGGAATTAACTCTGTCGTCTCAGGGTGGCCTTGAACTCATGGCGATCCTCCTACCTCTGCCTCCCGAGTGCTGGGATTAAAGGCGTGCGCCACCACGCCCAGCTAAGTCTGTACTTCTTTGATAGAGCTCCCACACTTTTCCACTTTTCCTTTCCCTGTAGGTAACTCCCTGTACATGGTTTAGAACTTTTTGTTTTTTGTTTCTTGTTTTTTAGAGGTAGGGTCTCACTCTGCCCCAGGCTGACCTGGAATTCACTCTGTTTTCTCAGGGTGGCCTCGAGCTCACGATGATCCTCGTACCTCTGCCTCCCTCCTGAGTGCTGGAATTAAAGGCGTGCGCCACCATGCCCTGCGGTTTAGAACTTTTAATGGCTTCTACAATTTACCATAAATGTGCCTCTGTGTGTGTGTGTGTGTGTGTGTGTACACATGCGTGTGTGTAGCATATCTGTGTGGTATACTCATGTGTATGTGTACAGATGTGCAAAGCCCAGTGCATGAGTGTGTGGAGGCCAGAAGAGAATGCTGGGTGTCTCTTTACTGCTCTTCCATTGGCATCCTGGAGATGGAGTCTCTGTCCAAACCCAGAGCCGCTGTTTCCGGTCAGACCAGCTGACCAGCAAGCACTAGTGAGTCTCCTCTCTCTCTGCCTCCCATGGGACTCGGGCTACAGGCCTGCATGCATGGCCGTGGCCAACTTTTTTTTTTTTTTTTAAACATAGGGTCTGGGTATTGAACTCAGGCCTTTTGAAGCTCTTATGACAATCACTCTCACCCACTAAGCCATTGCTCCAGCCCCAACTTTTTTATAATTTTAACCTCAGCAAACAAATTGATATGTTTAGAACCATGTCCAAAATTTCCTAGAGCAGAGCTCTGTTGGCTCGTGTTAGGTCAGTCATGCATTTGTGAACTAATGAATAAATATGGTAGGGTCTCACTGTAGCCCAGGCCGACCTGGAATCCACTATGTAGTCTCAGGCCAGTTTCTTACTTTTGTACTTAACTCTTTCCTTCCTTTGCTACCTAAATCCATCCTGCACAAAAATTTTTTATAAAATGTCTTCATCAAATTTTGACTATAGTGCTATTTTCCCATTTGTCAGCTTTGCAGTAATCTGTAAGCTCTAGAATGCTTATAGTAACAAGTTCATACTCCCCCAAGCTTAATTAAGATTTAAGGTAATGAAACTCTGTCCCCTTCGGGCATAATCCTAGTTATAACTACCCTAGATTTTCAAATCAAACTTCAATGAGCTGAGGTGGTTCCAGGCATTGCCCTCTTGTGCCTGGAGCCAAACCCTGGCCTTCCCATCCCTGTGCTATTGCTCATTGTTGTGGGCAGGTCCGCATTGCTGGCAGAAAACACCCAGCCAAGAGCAGCTTGTGGGAGAAAAAAAAAAAAAAAGTTTATAGGCTTGAGGGGGAAGCTCCATGATGGCAGGGAAAATGATGGCATAGGCAGAAGGTGGACTTCACCCCCTGGCCAACATCAGGTGACCAACAGGAACAGGAGGGTGTGCCAAACACTGGCATGGGGAAACTGGCTATAACACCCATAAGCCCGCCCCCAACAATACACCACCTCCAGGAGGTGTTAATTTCCAATTGCCATCAGTTGGGAAACCTAGCATCCAGACCACGTAAGTTTATGGGGACACCCAATCAAACCACCACCCCCATGTATTTCCATGCTACCCTTCAGCTTTCTGTATGTTTCAGCTGTCTTTGAAGAATGGCTCAAATTCCAGATGCTTCTACTCTAGTTTATCTCCCAGAATGACACATTTTATTCTCTACCACCCATGCTACCCGTCTTTCCAGGTCAAACAAAAGTTTAACTTATCATTCAAGACTTTCCTAACCCCCAGGGTACTCAAATCTTTCCTGAGAGGCTACTGTGATGCCATTAGGTGTCAGACATTGTCTGAGACATAGGGATCATGGTTTAGAATGGTAATGGTGTGTTCTTTTTCTCTGAGCACCTGTTGTAGTTACTGCCCATGAAATTGTCTAGCATATTGTGTTGTCTTGGAAAATGTCTTCTGCTTTGAATTGCCGATTACATCCCTAGGATTTAACTATTAAAATGATTTGTATTCCCTAGATTGTAAAGACAGGATCCCCCCAAATTACCCCATTTTACTATGCAGATTTGGAGGATTTTTGCACCAAGAATTGTGGTAATTTTTCAAGTGTTTCTCATGGTGTGATATGTTTTATGACCACTTTTATGGAACACATAAAATCCATGATTTACCAAACCTTTTTTAAATGGAGAAGGTGAGCTTATTAAAATATTTTGAAAGTCAAATTGATTTAAATAAAAGTAAAACAAATGATAGGTATCTAGGCTTGTTCCATTTCCTAGCTGTTGTGAATCCAGCAGCAATCAACATGGATGAGTAAGTATCTCTAAGGTAGTGAGTAGAGTCCTTAGGGTACATGCCAAGGAGTGGTATAGCTGGGTCATATGGTAAATCTACCTTTAGCTGTCTCAGGAACCTCCACACTGATTTCTATAATGACTGTACCAGTTTACATTCCCAGCAGCAATGCAAAAGGGTTCCTCTTTTTTCCACATCCTCACCAGCATTTATCTTCATTTGTTTTCTTGATAACAGCCATTCTGACAAGAGTGACATAGAGCCTCAAAGTAGTTTTAATTTGCATGCTTTTATATGTTTATTGGCCATCTGTATTTCTTTGTTTGAGAACTCTGTATTCAGTTCCATAGCGCATTTTTTGATTGGGTCGTTTCATTTCTTATTATTTAGTTTTCTGGGTTCTTTTGTATATACTGGATATTAAGCCTCTATCAGATGTATAGCTGTGAATGATTTTCTCCCATTCTGTACGTTGCCTATTTGCTGTGTTCAGTGTCCTTTGCTGTACAAATGTTTTTTTTTTAATTTCATGAGGTGCCAGTGGCTGAATAGGAAGTTTTACTTCCTGAGCAACTTGGGGTTATATTTAGAAAGTCGTTGCCTATGCCAATATGTTCAAATGTTCTCCCTGTTTTCTCCTGTAGTAGTTTCAGATCTGATATTAAGGTCTTTGATTCATTTGGACTTGATTCTTGTGCATGGGGAGAGATAAGAATCCATTTTCATCTTTCTACATATAGATACCCAGTTTTCTCAGCACCAGTTGTTAAAGGGGCTGTCTTTTCTCCAGTGAATACTTTTGGCATTTCTGTCAAAAATCAGATGTCTGTAGCTGCCTGGATTTACATCTGGGTTCTCTATTCTGTTCCATTGATTTATGTGTTCCATTTTTGAGCCAGTACCATGCTGTTTTTGTCACCATGGCTCTGTAATATATCTTAAAATTAAGTATGATACTGTTTGAAGTGATAGTTATGGCAAAAATATAGAAATGGTCCTTTGCTGTCCCTCAAATGAGTTATACATGATATTCATTCTAAGGATTGGGCCTGATAATTAGAAAGTGAAGTTCAGAAATATGATAGAACTTACAGACATCAAAAAGCCATTAGATGTAGCTATAGTATTTGAGTGCAAGAGCCCAATTTTCTATGACTAAAGTGCTCCAAACTCACTGCTGATTATGATATGCTTCTGTATGTTTAGTTTAACTATGTTAATGTGGGTGACTGACCTGTGTCTTTAAAAATTATTTTTAGGGCTGGAGGGATGGCTCAGCTGTTAAGCAGGGACCCTTGCTTGTGGGGCCTGACAGCTTGGGTTTGATTCCCCAGTACCTGTGTAAAGTCAGATGCAGAAAGTGATACATGTGTCTGGAGTTGATTTGCAGTGGCAAGAGGCCCTAGTGTTCCCATACTAACTGTCTCTCTCTGCTTGCAAATAAGTGATAAAAATATTTTAAATAAAAAATTATGTATTTATTTGATGGGGGGAAAGGCCTCTTGCCACTGTACACAAATTCCAGACAGACACATACCACTTTGTATGCTTGGTTTTACATTTTACTAGGGAATCAAACCTCAGCCTGCAGACTTTGCAAGCAAGTGTTTTTAGCCATGAACCAATCTCCCAGGCATCTGACCTGTAGTTTGATTTTATCTCATATCTAAAAAATTCAGTTTTAGCCAGATGGTGGCACACACTTTTAATCTTAGTACTCAGGAGGCAGAGGTAGGAGGATTGATGTGAATTCAAGACCAGCATGGGACTACAAAGATAGTTCCAGGTCAACTTGTGTTAGAGTGAAACCTACCTTGAGACACAGAGAAAAAAACCGACAATTCAGTTTTGTAGCTGGGCAACTCTGCTACATAATGAGTGAGGCCAGCATAGGTCACACGAGTCCTTTTCTCAGAAAACACCATTAAAACCCAGATTTTTTTTTCTTTTTAAATTAAATCATCCACTTCCAGAAAAAATAAATAAATACCCTAGTCTTTGTAGTGCAGGATAGGACCAGTTCTTTTATGTTGTTTGTGGAATGAAAATAAGTGGCATTCTGGGAAAAACTCTGGAATTGTTGTGCTTTTCATTTGATGTGTTTGTTTCCTTTGGGGAACCCGTATGTAAAAATCAGAGCTACTGCTACACAAACTGTTGATTAGCAGTGAGGATTATTTCCTGTCTCTTTTCTTAAGTTCTATGTTGGAATTGCTTTCCTCTTCTCTGCTACTCCCCTTAGTAGTATTTATGATCCCGGATGCAGAGAGGTATTTGAAACCTATTCATGTGTTAACTCATAAGATCTCCAGCTGTTTGAATTATCTAGAACTGTGTCATCTTATCAAGGTGTGTTGTCCAAAGACTTTTGCACTTGGGTATGGTGGGTGGCACCAGTGTTCTAGCACCTTATGGAACTAAGTGGCATTTTTATTTTTAATTACAGTTAAGAACAGGTAAGCTACATGTTTGTAGATTGCCTAGCAGAGGATAACACTGTCACAGTTCTTTCCAGCAGGATTTATTCATTCATGCTTAATTTTTTTTGTTGTTTATTTTTATTTATTTATTTGAGAGTGACAGACAGCGAGAGAAAGAGGGAGATAGAGAGAGAACGGGCGTGCCAGGGCCTCCAGCCACTGCAAAGGAACTCCAGATGCATGCGCCCCCTTGTGCATCTGGCTTATGTGGGTCCTGGGGAATTCAGCCTTGAACCAAGGTCCTTAGGCTTCACAGGCATGCGCTTAACCACTGAGCCATCTCTCCAGCCCCATTCTTAATTTTTTTTTTTGTTTCTTTTTTGAGGTAGGGTCTCACTCTAGCCAAGGCTGACCTGGAATTCACTATGTAGTCTCAGGGTGGCCTCAAACTCACAGCGATCTTCCTACCTCTGCCTCCCGAGTGTTGGAACTAAAGGCATGTGCTACCATGCCCTGCTCCATTCTTAATTTTTAAAATATTAGATAACTTAACATTCCTCAGAATATTCTAAATAGTGTCAAATCTGGGGTAGAAGGCATTTTTTTTTTCCTACAAAGGGCTCCATCTTTGCTGTTTTTCATGACTTAGAAATTTGGTTATGATCAATTCAGTGAACAGTTTGTATCTAGAGACTGTCAGCACTGGAGTGGGTATTGAGAATATGAAAACTTTCCCCTTGGAAACTTGGAATTGCTGTTTTTGAAATAGAAGGTCTGGTTAAAATTGTGAAACATCATTTAAACCAAAGCCAATTTCAAGGAGTTTTCTCTGCTGTGATTTACCTTCACCTCAGAAGTACGAGAATATAGCATACAGTCAGTAGTTGTGTGTAACATTTCTTCCAGTTGTGTTAACAGTCTGTTGGTCTTGGCAGTTCTTGGCACTACTGGTCTTTGTTTTTTAATTTATTTTTGCATGTGTGTGAGAAATATCTTATTTATGAGGGTATTTTTTAATAACTAAGTGGGACTATAAATGTAGATAGATGTGTACAAGTACCAAGAGGTTCTTTTCTCAAATCTCTAAATCTCTGATTTTCATTTAAGTCTTTCAAACTTGCATTTTCTTGCTGAGTAGCAAAGGACTTTTACTTTACACTCTCCTATGTACCTAAAATGTATGAACACTGCGTTTCATTGGACTGTACTACGTACTTGCTGCTGAAAACTTTTGCTGTAAACACAATTGCCTTGTTCAGTTTTGTTGTAAACTGACTTCCTATAAGATGCACTGTTGATATGCTTTCTGATGTGTGTTAGATAAGAGTGATAAAATAAAGCTTAAAAATAAAATAAATAAAAGGGGCACCAGAGTGAATTTTGCGTGTGACTAAACACATTTGCAAAGCATACAAAGAAAAGGATGTGATTTCGTGCCTAGGGTGAGTGAAAAGTTTAATTCTTTACCTTGGCACCTCAGCCTACAGCTGTACTAAGGACTATTACCGTTATGCCCAAATAGGCCCTAGAAGCGAAGGCCTGCTGAGCAGAGACCCACTTTCCTAGGCTTGTTCAACTGTGGCATCTTTTCTGCCAACTGACCAGCCGGATGCAGCAGCAGGGGAGGAGGGGCTGCAGGTAGGTGGGGAGGGGATCGTTTTGAAAGCCTTAAATCCCTTTCAGGGAAGAGGCAGCTGCTCCCGGTTTTTTCAAACATCTGTCCCTGGCCTTATCGCTCACACTTCCAAGGCTCCAGCTATGTGAATGTGGACTCGAGCAGAAAGGCTGGCTAGAGAGTAGAAGCAGGATGCTCATAACGTTTTTGTCTGCTGAGAAGCCAGCCTCTGGTGCTTTTTAGAAGGCTGGCCATAACTTGTTTTTTTTTTTTTTTTCTTTTCTCCACAGAACACACAGGCTTAAAGGACAGAGTTGGGGTTTTATAACATGATTCAAATTGGACTGTATGCTTTGGGGACATTACACACAGAACAGATTACTTTAGTGTATTTTAATTTTAACCTCCAGGAGTGATACAGGCTGCTAACTGAAGAGGTGATACTTTTGCACACACCATTTTTATGTGAGAATGTATTGTGTATGTCTTGTCCAGGTGGATATATTTTTTGAAAGTATTTTTCCCTTTTTATTTATTTAATGTACAATTTTAATTGAAAACTTCTATAATCACAGGCAATAAACCATGATAATTCCCTCCCCTCCCTCGCTTTCCCCTTCACAACCCCACTCTCCATCATATCCCCTCCCCCTCGCCATTAGTCTTCCCTCTTTTATTTTGATGTCATGGTCTTTTCCTCCTATTATGAAGGTCTTGTGAAGGTATTGCTTTTCATTGCGAAGTATTTATTTATTTAAGAGAAAGCGGGAGGGAGAGTGACAGAGAGAATGGGCACGACAGCTCCTCCAGCCACTGCAAGTGAACTCCAGATGCATGCGCCACCTTGTACATCTGGCTTATGTGGATCCTGGGGAATTGAGCCTTGGTCCTTTGGCTTTGCAGGTAAGCTGTTTAACCGCTGAATCATCTCTCCAGCCCCCCCCCCCCCACCGCCTGCCGGTGGATATTTTCATATTCAAGACGAATATTACTTGCATTTGGCTTGCTAACAGTCTTTGGGAATAAGGGGCCCTTATTTCTATTATTATTTTCTCATAATGGGCTTAAAGAATGACAAATCCAACCACTCTGAAGGCGAGTGAGGACCAGGGCAAAAAGGTGCACAAAAAGGTGCACAAGTTAACTCCTGTTAGATGGCCAGGGCTGCACGTTACAAAGCCAAACTGCGCGCTTCCCAGGCGGTCCCCCCCCAGAGCGCACGCGCGGCCACGCCCCTTTTCCCGGAGCCACAATCTCTGGGTTTTCCTCAGGGGCGGGGTCAAGACGGCGCAGGCGCGGATCGCGCCGGAAGTAAGACCGAGGAAAGGAAGAGAGTGAGTGGGGCTACGGCCGGGTGTCGCCGAGCGACCCACGCTCCTCCTTTTTCCGTGGGGAAGCTGCGGGTGGTTAAGGCTCCTCCACGCCCCCACTGCCCCGGCCTTGACCGTGTCCCCAAGATCTGCGGTGTGGCCACCTTCTCCCGCCCGCCGAGATGGCGCTGGACCCCGCAGGTACGGGCCGGTCGGCGTGGTTTGTGACGGGCCTGGGGAAGGTGCCGCGCTCCGCGGCTCCCCCGGCCTCCGCGGCTCCCCCGGCCTCCGCGGCTCCCCCACGCCCGTTCCGCTGCTTGAGTGTTCCGCTCCCGCTGCTCGCTGGGGCTGCTGCAGGCTTGTTACCTAAACTCACCCACTGATCCCCCTCCTCAGAACGCCTGGTCTCTCCAGTCTCTTCATCACGATCTCTTTTATTTATCTCCTTGGCGGTACAGATTCCTTTAAACGCTGTCTGATGTAGGACTTGTCCCAGAAATGAATTGAAATTAATTTAAAGTTTCGTGTTGGTGCAGTCATTTCACGGACCCTCCTCTCCTCTCCCCGTCCCCCTGCTCCCACAAGTTCCAT
Source organism: Dipus sagitta (assembly GCA_036346955.1). Taxonomy (NCBI): domain Eukaryota; kingdom Metazoa; phylum Chordata; class Mammalia; order Rodentia; family Dipodidae; genus Dipus; species Dipus sagitta. Next base: position 7,641,737 of record CM070786.1, read on the forward strand.
GGCTGGCAAGAATTACTTTCTTGGAAAAGAGCTCCAAAATCTTAAGTCATTTTGTTTTTTAACTTTTAATCGTTCCGCTCAAAATTTGCGGTAGAGTTCAGTTCCTCTGGAATGCATTCGGAAGCTTATTCGTGGTACTTTAGGTTCTGCTAAACAAGCCTGGTTTATATTTTTTGGATAGAAAAATTAAAGGCATGACGGGGGGGTTGAGGTGAATTCAAACCTTTGGCGGAATGAAAAATTCAACCTCGAGGCACTGAAGGAGCATGAAATTATGTGTAGCACACAAACCATTTCTTTTTTTCTTTTTTTGTTTGGTTTTTCGAGGTAGGGTCTCACTCTAGCCCAGGCTCATGAGTCTCAGGGTGGCCCTGAACTCACGGCAATCCTCTTACCTCTGTCTTCCGAGTGTTGGGATTAAAGACGTGTGCCACCACGCCCAGCCAAACCATTTCTTGAACACTTCATCAAGCTGTTTATATCCGTCCAGAAGTATTAGTTTCATTTGTCTCCATTTTTAAAAGTTAAGAAATACTCTCAGATTAAGTTACTGGCATATTTTGTTTCTAGGTCTTTAAATGCTGGCTTTTTTGTATCCATCAGATTTGAAATTGTTTAAATATCTAATGGTGCCAATGAAGTGTCCGGGTTTGAAATCAAGTGACAGTTCCTTGTAGAGCTCTACAGTCATTTCTTCACCATAAGACACAGCTTACTTTATATATGTTTATCACAGTCTGAGTGTATGTATACAATTACATATTACAAGCACAGTGCTAAGATAGGAGAGTTAATCAGAAAAATTAAGACTTCCATATGTTTATACTGATTTAGACAGAGGAGGAAATTTAGGAAACAAAACCCAGAAACTTCATACTTTCTGTCACCTCTTGCTTGGTTTCCAGTTACTCTTAACCTACTCAGATCTTGGAAATGTGCCCAAGGTCTCTCTGTTGGTCGTCGGTACAGCCAAGAATGATTAGTCGCCAGTGATATCATTACCAGGTCGATGCTGTAGACCGTGCCACTATTTGTGTATTTTTTGGCTAAACAGATACTTGCTGAAGGCCTTGTATAAGCCTTGTGTTGTTCTGTACCTGGGCAACAGTAGCATATGGAACAGACAAGATACCAGTTCCCAATAGAAAGCATATGTGTAAAAATACACTCAGTGTGGTAAACTTGATGTAGAAAGCAGTGTCATGGTGACAAGAGGACTACGTTAGGTAGTAGTAAAAGAGTTTATGAGGTACTGCCTTTTGAACTTTGAGAGGGAATATGCCAGGCATTCAAAAATACTTGACTAGATCAAGGGCCAGATTATAGAAGAGATCTATAATATGAGCTGACCATCTTGTTCCTTCAAGGCTTTGCAGGTTATGATGATGAAGTATTGGACTTTTTCCTGTTGATGTTACCAAATGTCTTTAAGCCAGATTTTAAAGGGGTCACTGATATTATTGTATCTTTACTTCCCTAGCTTCCCTAGAAGTGTGAATTGTACAGGGATCATGAGTAAAAGCAGGCAACATGTTAAGAGATAGAAGCAGTAGTCCAGACCAGATATTTTTGTATCTCGACCTAAGATGTCACCATAAAAGATGAAAAAGGGGGCTGGTGAGTCAGGCGTGGTGGTGCATGCCTTTAATCCCAGTACTTGGGAGGTAGAGGTAGGAGAATCACCATGAGTTCAAGGCCGTCCTGAGATTACATAGTGAATTCCAGGTCAGCCTCGGCTGAGACCCTACCTTGAAAAAACAAAAACAAAAAGAAAAAAAAAAAAGTGAAAAAGGAGGCTGGAGTGATGGCTCAGCAGTTAAGACACTTGCCTCCAAAGCCCAATGACCCCAGTTTGATTCCCTACTGCCCCCATAAAGCCAAATGCACAAAGTGACACGTGTGCCTGGAGTTCATTTGCAGCAGCTGGAGGCATTGACATATCCGTTCTCTCTGTCTCTCTCCTCTCTCTCCGCTTGTAAATAACTAAATATAAATAAATATTTAAAAAAAGAAAAGGTGACAAGGAATATGAACAATCTATGTTTTGGAGGAAGAATTGACAGGACTTGCTGTTGCATTAGATGAAAGAAAGAGAAGAATTAAAGATAATTCCTAGGTTTTATATGTCAAGAACTGAGTGAATAATGATGGTTAAGTCACTGGAAAGGCTGACATAATAGAGTTTGGAAGCAATGGAAGTAGGGAAGTGTAGTCAACAAGGTAGGAAGATTTCAGGATATAGTATATTGAAACCTGCTCTTTAAAAATTCATTTTTTGTTTTGTTCATAAGTTGAATCTTAGGCATATTTTGATATCTTACTGCATTTTGTAGGTTGTAGTACTTTGTATCTATATAGATGAATAGGCAGCTAGGCAGATGAAATTTGCACAGCAAAATCTGTTTCTCATTCATCTACAGCACATTTTTTAAGATATTTATATAAGCTTGATTTGCATTTGGCAGCAGCTTTGAGTTCACAGTGTAGGATCCATTTTTCTTAGAATCTGAACCCAAAAGTGAATGCACACCTCATCTTTAAAAATGTTTAAAATATTTAAAAATATTTTTTTAAAAAATAGTTTTATTTATTTATTTGACAGAGAAGGGGGGGGGGAGAGAATGGGCATGCCAGTGCCTCCAGCCACTGCAAATGAACTCCAGACATGTGCGCCCCCTTGTGCATCTGGCTAACGTGGGTCCTGGGGAATTGAACCTGGGTCCTTTGGGTTTACAGGCAAACACCTTAACCTCTAAGCCATCCTTCCAGCCCTTTTATTTTATTTTATTTTATTTTATTTTATTTATTTATTTTATTTATTATTATTTTTTTTAATCAGAGAGATTGAGAGAGAGAGAGAATGAATTGGTGTGACAGGGCCTCTAGCCACTGCAGTCATACTCCAGACACGTGCACCATCTTGTAGGCATGTACAACCTTGTGCACTTGGGTCACCTTGTGTGGCTGGCTTATGTGGGACCTGGAAGGTCCAACATGAGTCCTTAGGCTTCTCAGGCAAGCACCTTAACTGCTAAGCCACACTTCATCTTTACATGTACTTTTATTTGAAGTATTGCCTTTCACCCAGGTAATTACTGCACTCCTTGTAAGTTCATCAGCAGTAATTATACTTACTAATCCCCATTACAATTTGTGGAGAGAAAAGATTGAGAAATTTGGGAACACCAAAGAAAAACTTTTAAACTCTTAGGTGCTCAGATTTCATTTGTCTGATAGGACCCAAGTCTCTATTGTTTTAACTATTATATAGGTAGTTCTGATGTATAGACAGAACTGCTGTTCTAGACACTCCCACTCTAATTCAGCTTGTTTTATTGTCACTCTACTCCTCAGAGGAAGTTTTCCCTATACCCGTTAGCCATAAATGGGACCTTTGATCTCATAGTAACAATATAGGAATTTACAGTATAGCTCATTCTCCTATACTAGGACTTGAGCATAAGTCTTATTTCAAGTTACAGAGCTTACCAAACTTAATCATCCTCTCTACAAACATTGTATATTTAAAAAATTCTACTCAAGCTAAGCAACTGAAAATTTAAATTTATAGTCTTTAAATGTACAAAGTGTGATCACCTATAGAAATGTTAAAATTGGTGCTTGTTAAATATAATTTTCAAAAAGGCAAATTTGTGACTCAAATACAGAAATGGATATGTGTTGAAGATTTTCTTCAGCTCATTAATTAGTGAGAGAACCAGTAAGATGTAAAAATTAGTTCCCAAAACATATGAGAGGCAGATACATAGGCAATTTTATATGTTATTGCCTTACATAAAAACTTTAATTTACATCAGGGTCATCTTTAGGGTTATCTGCTGTTTGGAAATTCTTTCTTTTTACAAAGTTCTAGAAGTTAACCCCTGGCCCTAACAAGTTATAAATAGACTAGTAATTGAAAATATCAAAAGAACACCACCCACTGAGGCCTTTACTTATTATGTTGTCTGCAAATTTCCTGACATTTTATGTTTCCACATGAGAGATCCCAGGTACTTGGACTTCATAATTTTGATATTTTGCTTTCTCGTGGAAATGATTTCTTTCTCTCATTCCATTTTTTTTTTAAATCCCCCCTGGCTTTCTTAGCAGGGTGAGACTGTGGACTCTTTTTACTTGTGTAAGATAATGCATTGGTAGCACAAGGGTCAGTTTGTAAAATCGTGCGTGTGCATGTACGTGTGTGTGTGTGTGTGTTTGTGTGTCTCCTTCTGTGTCTGTGTCCTTCCATTCCTCCATTGGTGTTTTCTTCCAGGAATCTGTTAACAGAATCTGAGACAGTTATAAGAATCAGAGTGCTATTCTCTACAAATATGGAAGTTGTCAATAAAAAGATAAATAAAATAATAAAAAGGAAAAAAAGAATCAGAGTGGGAAGTGAGGGGAAACTCCGTAAGTGTATGTGTAAGGTGTATATATTTTGGGAGAAGGTCACTGTGGCAGCTGTTGAAGTATTTAGTATGCTGTCATATTTGTATTCTTAGTGGTTCCCGTGGGGATGTGGGTGGATTAATTTTGGAGGTACTTGTACTTAGTACTAGCATGTATATTTACTGGAAAATTTTATTTTTCATTAAATTAGATGTCTTAACAGATTTGAAGACTCTTCAGAGCATTATGTGATTCATAATGTAAAGTGTTATGTGGAAAAATTTGATTTCATTTTTTTTGAGATAGGGCTTTACTGTGACCCAGGGTGCCCTGGAATTCACTATGTAGTCTCAGGCTCTCTTCGAGCTCACAGGGATCCTCCTATTTCTGCCTCCCAAGTACTTGGATTCAAGGCATGCACCACCATGCCAGGCTGAAAATTTTGATTTTATTAATAAATTTACTTCTTGAGACAGGATCTAATACAGCCCAGACTGGTCTCAAACTCATTGTATAGCCAAGAATGACATGGATCTTCTGATCCTGCAACTTCTAGTGATTTGTGCATCACCATGTCTAGTTTATGTGCTGCAGGGAATTGAACCCAGGGCTTACTGAAGGTTTTTCCTGTTTTTTTTTTTTTTCCTTTTTGCTACAGTTTTCTTCTTGTGATTAATAAGTAATCTATGGAAAGGCCATTCATGACCATGCAAACATCTGTTATTCAAAACACTTGCCTTTCCTGTAATGATTACAAAATGACATTTTTTATTTTTTAAAAAATATTTGTTTGAAAGAAGAGATAGAAAGAGAATAGATGTTCCAGGGCCTCCTGCAACTGCAAATGGACTCCAGATGCATGCACCATTTTGTGCATCTGGCTTTCTGTGGGTACTGGGGAATCAAACCGTGGCTGGTTTTGCAAACAAGCACCTTTTAACTGCTCAGTCATCTCTGCAGCACTTAAATAACTTTTTTTAAATTTATTTGAAAGTGACAGACAGAGAAAGAGGCAGACAGACAGAGAGAGAGATAGAGGGAGAGAAAGAGCGCGCCAGGGCCTCCAGCCACTGTAAACGAACTCCAGACACGTGCGCCCCCCTTGTGCATCTGGCTAACGTGGGTCCTGGGGAATCGAGCCTCGAACCGGGGTCCTTAGGCTTCACAGGCAAGCGCTTAACCGCTAAGCCATCTCTCCAACCCAATAACTTCTTACTTTCAGTATTCCTTCTAATTTTGCTAGATAAGTGTTGAAATTTTAAGAGACCGTTTTATTTCCTGTTCATTTTTCGAGCATATAATGATTGAGATTGATAGGGACTCATGAGCTCCTGTTTTTCAGTGGCTTGCAATTTGTTAGTCTATGTGATTGTTTCTGTGTGAAAATTGTCTCAGATTTAGGCAGTTCTTGGCAGCTTCTGGGTCTTTGTGACAAGCTTCCATCAGTTTTTTATAACATTTCCTTCTTCACTCACACATGATAGCCTGCTTCCTTGTCTGCCTATCTTTTCACATTCATAGAATTAGTTATTTCTGTGTGAATCTTTGGTTCTTTATTAGGGAATAATAATAGAAAACAAGGCTAGTAGACCTGGGTACACTTTAAAAATTGACCATGCATAACTATATGAATGGAGCTCCTTTAGAAAGAAAGAGAACAGTAAGGGAAGCAGGAAAGCCAGCAAGGAACAGGAGAATGATTCCTAGGAATGTGATCCCGGCCAGATCATCTCCCATGTGCCTCAAAGCATATCGTTTTCCTGCCATACAGGTAGGAACTTGTGTCGTAGTTAAAAGGAGGACAGCCACGAGAACTGTAAAGAAGTACCCCACTCATGACAGACACGAGAACTGTAGAGAAGTGCCCTGTTCATGACAGACACAAGAACTGTGGAGAAGTACACCGCTCATGACAGACATGAGAACTGTAAAGAAGTACCCGTTCATGACAGCCACAGAACTGTAAAGAAGTACCCCGTTCATGACAGCTACGAGAATTGTAAAGAAGTACCCCGCTCATGACAGCCACAGAACTGTAGAGAAGTACCCCGCTCATGACAGACATGAGAACTGTAGAGAAGTACCCCGTTCATGACAGACATGAGAACTGTAGAGAAGTACCCCATTCATGACAGACATGAGAACTGTAGAGAAGTACCCCGTTCATGACAGACACAAGAACTGTAAAGAAGTGCCCCGTTCATGACAGCCACGAGAACTGTAGAGAAGTGCCCCGCTCATGACAGACATGAGAACTGTAAAGAAGTGCCCCGTTCATGACAGACACGAGAACTGTAAAGAAGTACCCCGTTCATGACAGACACGAGAACTGCAAAGAAGTACCCCATTCATGACAGCCACAGAACTGTAAAGAAGTACCCCGTTCATGACAGACACAAGAACTGTGGAGAAGTACCCCGCTCATGACAGCCACGAGAACTGTAGAGAAGTGCCCTGCTCATGACAGCCACGAGAACTGTAAAGAAGTACCCCGCTCATGACAGCCACGAGAACTGTAAAGAAGTACCTCATTCATGACAGACACGAGAATTGTAAAGAAGTACCCCGCTCATGACAGACATGAGAACTGTGAAGAAGTGCCCCGTTCATGACAGCCACGAGAACTGTAAAGAAGTACCCCACTCATGACAGACAGGTGAACTGTAGAGAAGTACCCCGCTCATGACAGACATGAGAACTGTAAAGAAGTACCTCGTTCATGACAGACACGAGAATTGTAAAGAAGTACCCCGCTCATGACAGCCACGAGAACTGTAAAGAAGTACCCCACTCATGACAGACATGAGAACTGTAGAGAAGTACCCCGCTCATGACAGACATGAGAACTGTAAAGAAGTACCCCGCTCATGACAGACATGAGAACTGTAAAGAAGTACCCCGTTCATGACAGACACGAGAATTGTAAAGAAGTACCCCGCTCATGACAGACACGAGAACTGTAAAGAAGTACCTCGTTCATGACAGACACGAGAACTGTAAAGAAGTACCTCGTTCATGACAGACACGAGAACTGTAAAGAAGTGCCCCGTTCATGACAGACACGAGAACTGTAAAGAAGTACCCCGTTCATGACAGACATGAGAACTGTAAAGAAGTACCCCGTTCATGACAGACACGAGAACTGTAAAGAAGTACCCCGCTCATGACAGACATGAGAACTGTAGAGAAGTACCCGTTCATGACAGACATGAGAATTGTAAAGAAGTACCCCGCTCATGACAGACATGAGAACTGTAAAGAAGTACCCCGTTCATGACAGACACGAGAACTGTAAAGAAGTACCCCGTTCATGACAGACACGAGAATTGTAAAGAAGTACCCCGCTCATGACAGACATGAGAACTGTAAAGAAGTACCTCGTTCATGACAGACACGAGAACTGTAAAGAAGTACCTCGTTCATGATAGACATGAGAACTGTAAAGAAGTACCCCGCTCATGACAGCCACGAGAACTGTAAAGAAGTACCCCGCTCATGACAGACATGAGAACTGTAAAGAAGTACCCCGCTCATGACAGACATGAGAACTGTAAAGAAGTACCTCGTTCATGACAGACACGAGAATTGTAAAGAAGTACCCCGTTCATGACAGACACGAGAACTGTAAAGAAGTACCCGTTCATGACAGCCACGAGAACTGTAAAGAAGTACCTCGTTCATGACAGACACGAGAACTGTAAAGAAGTACCTCGTTCATGACAGACATGAGAACTGTAAAGAAGTACCCCGCTCATGACAGCCACGAGAACTGTAAAGAAGTACCCCGCTCATGACAGACATGAGAACTGTAAAGAAGTACCCCGCTCATGACAGACACGAGAACTGTAAAGAAGTACCTCGTTCATGACAGACACGAGAATTGTAAAGAAGTACCCCGCTCATGACAGCCACGAGAACTGTAAAGAAGTACCTCGTTCATGACAGACACGAGAATTGTAAAGAAGTACCTCGTTCATGACAGACACGAGAATTGTAAAGAAGTACCCCGTTCATGACAGACACGAGAACTGTAAAGAAGTGCCCCGTTCATGACAGCCACGAGAACTGTAAAGAAGTACCCCGCTCATGACAGACACGAGAACTGTAGAGAAGTACCCGTTCATGACAGACACGAGAACTGTAAAGAAGTACCCCGTTCATGACAGACACGAGAACTGTAAAGAAGTACCCCGCTCATGACAGCCACGAGAACTGTAAAGAAGTACCCCGCTCATGACAGACACGAGAACTGTAGAGAAGTACCCGTTCATGACAGACACGAGAACTGTAAAGAAGTACCCGTTCATGACAGACACGAGAACTGTAAAGAAGTACCCGTTCATGACAGACACGAGAACTGTAAAGAAGTACCCGTTCATGACAGACACGAGAATTGTAAAGAAGTACCCCGCTCATGACAGACACGAGAACTGTAAAGAAGTGCCCCGTTCATGACAGACATGAGAACTGTAAAGAAGTACCCCGCTCATGACAGACATGAGAACTGTAAAGAAGTACCCCGCTCATGACAGACACAAGAACTGTAAAGAAGTACCCGTTCATGACAGCCATGAGAACTGTAAAGAAGTATCCCACTCATAGCAACTCTGAAAAGTGCCCTGCTCAGGGGCAGCCCTGAATACTCCAACTGCCCCTGCTATTGTGGTGTTGCTAGTTCTATCCTAGAACTAGTTTGTCTGAGGCTGTCAGGCATTTTAGTGTGGATAGTAAAGTTCAGACAAGAAGGGTACCTCATGCATAGCCTGTGTCCTGTAGTTTTTGCTAGGTTGTGGTCAGAAGTATTATTGGTCCATTAACCTGTGCCAGGTTTGACCAGGCTGCCATTGCTCATTGTTCTTTTTCTCTAAATGTTGTTGACCTGAATTATCATCAGGTATCTTATTCTTGTTCATTATTTACTGTTCATTTAAAGTCAGCTTTACACGAAGCTTTCTTTAATTATTGATACTCTCTAGTCTTTCAAATAATTTGAAACCCATCACAAAAAAAATTCTACCCCCAAGTTCATGTTGTCTATGTATAGTGTTTCTTTCATTGAGAGACTAGTTTTTTTCCTTGAGAAATAAAGTGAGGTCTATAGGTGTGATTTTTCTAAAACAAAAATAAATCATGGTTTGGAGAAAGACAATTTTACCCATGTAGTAAATGTATCAGTTATTTCTCATGGTTAGGACAATATACCTAATCAGAAGCAGCTTAGGGATGAAAGAGATTTAATTCAGTTTACAGTTCCGGAGTGGATGTGCATTATGGTAGGGAAAGCATGGCAGGAACAGGAAACCCATGACACATCTGCAGGGAGGAGAGAATGATGATTACTGGCTCTCAGGAAACTTCCTCTCATTTTTATTCCGTCCAGTACCCCATACCATGGAATAGCAGCACCCACAGTTAGGGTGGATCGTACCACTTCAATTAATCTAACCTAGAAAATACCTAAGAGACATACCAAGAGATTTGTTTCTATGGTGATTGTAAATTCTGTCAAGTTTACATCCAGAGCTTATCCATCACAGTAAATAACAATTGTTTTTTCATGCTATGACTGGATAAGCCCAGGGACTAGGAGATTGCCCATCAAGGAAGTTGTCCACTGTTGTGAACTTGACACCATACTTGAAAGTGTGCTTCTGACTTAGGAATTTGTCATTAGTCTGTTGTAATTGGCATAGTAAGAAGTTTCAGGATGAAGGGAAGGGAGAATGAGACCCATCAGATAGCTACTAAGGTTTCTTTAAGCCTTCAACTTTTATGATTCTGAATATTATTGATTTCAGTGGGTTCTTGACTTTACAGAAAGTTTACTACAGGCAAAATTTACTTTATTTAACATTGACCAAATTAGTATTGTTATTTTTGTTTAAGGATGCTAACAATATATTTGTAGAAATCTCTGTATTTACAGATGTGAAAAAGAAGGACTTGTACCCTATACTTGTAAACAAATCAGACAAGAATGTATCCAAATAAGAACATTGATACACAAATTAACCTTCTAGCCCACAGTACTCTATTATATTCTCACATTTTAAAACGATGAGATTGATGGGAACCCTTTTAAGGAACTGTTGTTTACTGTGGCTTTGTGTTTTTGCTCATAATGAACTGTTACTGGGAGATTTTTACAGATCAAAGGATATGTTAATTATCTAGGCATGATTAATTGAGAGCATAGATTTTTTCAAATGTTTATGATAAAGATTAAGTAACTTTAAATCTATATTACTTATTATTCCATATACAGTCTCTAACATGGTGTTTAGTATATAAGTGCCAGGTATAATTTGTTAACATCAGAAATAACTATCACAGTTTAGAATTCTTTTATATATGTTACTTGTTACATAGTTTTATTGCACATTTGCTGTATGCTATGAGTTTGAGGGAGTTAGAAAGAACATTTAATCTTTAGGCTTAGCAATTATAACTTTTATGTAGTACTTTCTAAACTAGCTAAATGTTAGAATTGTTTGGGGAGCTTTAAAAAATATCAAGTGCTTAAGTTTTACTTGAGCAATTCTAATCTAACTGTTTGGATGGAGATCAAGTGTAGAATTTTGTGAAACCTCCTTTGGTTTTTTTAAAAAATATTTTTATTTATTTGTTTGACAGAGAAAGAGGGACGGGGGAGAGATAGAGAGAGAGAGAGAGAGAGAGAGAGAGAGAGAGAGAGAGGGAGGGAGAGGGAGAATGGGTGTGCCAAGGCCTTCAGCCACTGAAAACACTCCAGACGCGTGCACCCCCTGTGCATCTGGCTAATGTGGGTCCTGGGGAATTGAACCTGGGTCCTTTGGCTTTGCAGGCAAATGCCTTAACCACTGAGCCATTCCCTCCAGCCCTTCTTTGGTGGTTTTTTTTAAAAAAATATTTATTTATTTATTTGACAGAGAAAGAGGGAGAAAGAGAGAGAGAATGGCGTGCCAGGGCCTTCATCCACTGCAAACGAACTCCAGACATGTGTACGCCCTTGTGCTTCTGCTAACGTGGGTCCTGGGGAATCGAACCTGGGTCCTTTGGCTTTGCAGGTAAACGCCTTAACCTCTAAGCCATTCCTCCAGCCCTTCTTTGGTGGTTTTTAAGTATAGCCCGATTAAGAATTTAAGAGTACCAAAATGTGTCTTAGTCAAATCAGGTTGCTGTAACAAAATACCATAGACCAGGTGACACAGGCAATATGTAGATTGTAGGACATATGTTATATATAGACTATTATACACACACATATTTAGGACTTGGACATTATCAGCACATAGTTGGAAATGTGGCCTGAGCAGAATTGGAGATGGAGGTGAGCATGAAGAAGGTGACATCATAGATGACATCTTTAAAGACCAGAGAGTGGCATTCCCTTCAGCAGCACATGTACTAAAACTGGAGTGCTTCAGAGAGTAGTACTACCCCTGTGCAAGGATGACACACATGTGAAGCATTTCATGTTTAAATTTGTGTGTATGACCTGGTAAGGAATAAGAGCAGTTAGGTTATTCACCGTGATAGTTTTTTTTTTTTTTTTTTTTTTTTGGTTTTTTTAAGGTCGGGTCTCACTCTAACCCAGGCTAACCTGAAATTCACTATGTAGTCTCAGGGTGTCCTCGAACTCATGGCGATCCTCCTACCTCTGCCTCCTGAGTGCTGGGATTAAAGGTGTGTGTCACCACGCCTGGCTGTCACTATGACAGTTTTTATAACTTTTTTGGTATTGTTATATAATTGTTCAGGATATTTTGAACCAGATTTATTTATTTATTTTTTTACACGAGAGAGAGAGAGAGAGAGAGAGGGAATGAGAATTGGCACACCAGGGCCTCTAGCCATTGTAATCGTAGTCCAGGAAAATGTGCCACCTCGTGCACACATGTGATCTTGTGCACTTCTGTCACCTTGTGTCTGGTTCAAGTGGGACCTGGAAAGTAAAACATGGGTCCTTAGGCTCTGCAGGCAAATGCCTTAACTGCTAAGCCATCTCTCCAGCCCTAGATTTAAAATTTGATTTAAGAATTACATTAATTTTTATAGCATAATTTTAGCAATTCTTTGCTGTTTAGGTGAACTCATATTTCAGCAAGTTTAGCCAGAGTTCAGTGGACGTGACAGGCGATCGATCATCTGGGCAATGCTGTCTCCATTTCCTTCCATTAAAAAACTGTGGTGGTGTGGGTGTACTTATTATTCTTGAGCAAATTGAGTCTGATGGTTCAGGCACCCCAAGAAAGTGGTGTGATTTGCAGGTTCTGTGAAATGACAATAATTTCTCAATGTTAAGATAATTTCCACAACCCATTATCAAAGTAATGCCAGACATTTTATGAAGTGTCACACAACAAAGAAGACTCACTAGAAAGCGGGTCAACAGGAGGCACTGGGGAGCATGCACAGTTGAGAATATTGTGTAACATTTTCTATGAGTGTGATAAAGAGTAATTCAGTTAGGCAGTAAGTAGGCCATAGCCAAACTGCAAATATTTACCTCTGTTCCCTGTGTTTTTTTTTTTTTTATTTTGTTGAGACTTTTTTTTTTTTTTTTGTCTTGAAGCTTCCCAAACAAAGCAAATGAACCTTGTTAATTCATTAAGAAATTACAGTTGTACATCACAGAGGAAGTAGTGGATTAAATATGAGTACTGCTCTCACTGCTAGCCTGAGAACTTCCTCCAGTGAGATGACAGTATACACCGAGGAGACTCAGAGCTCATCCATACAGAAAAACAGAGGCTGCTGAGAGCTCAACACTAAAGGAGACTTAAAACACTCCCTCCAAGGCTCAGTGAATTTTGCTGAAGAGGGATGGAAAGTACATAAGAGCCACAGGGTGGGAAGGTATACTCTGAGGTGTTGCCTCCCAACACAGGGACTGACTGATGCATTCATGATCCCACAGTGATTATTGATAACCCCACTAAGAAGGGGCCCTCAGGGGAATGGGGCGGGGCGAGGGGATATAAGAGTACAACCCGATGGAAACATGAGCAATTTGCAATATGTTCTTATAGTTAAATTCTCACCAAAAAGTGAAATTAAGATTTCAGTGGCATGCTTGTTGCATCAGGTGATTCACTGCTTAGGTTTTACCATCCTCTCCAGCCTCATGTTTGTTAAAGTAATACTAGTAAAGGAAGGAGTCCTCACACCCAGCAATCTGTGAGGTCCAAGAGAGAGGTGCTACTAGAAAATGGGCTCATGTAGTGTGAATGAGGTGGTGAGTGATGCACACTGACAGACAAGAGGCTCAGTGAAGCATATAATTATGGGTGGTATTTCATCCAGAGATTAATCAGAAATAAGCACATCAATTTGGGAGGCTTGTTCTGAGATGAGAGACCAACCAAGCCACTGAGGAAATTGGGCAAAGGGTACAGCTTAAGATCAGCCACCATCTCTAAACATTGCTTATCAGTATTAGTCATCTGTGTTATTCAGGCCAAAGGACACTGATGCTGAGGAAACCTAGCCACATTGGTTTATGCAGGTGGATTATGTAGGCAAGTTACAATTTAGCAGAAAAGCTTCTTATAGCAGTATTCTCAGAAAAGTTATTTGTAAGGTTCATAAGAAATATTCCCACAGTTCTATGCCATAGCTCATTCTCACAGTTTATTCCTACAGTTTGTTCTGATAGTTCATCCCTACACTTCTCTGTCATTGTTCTGCTTTGTTTCCTAGAGTGAAGTCTCCCTCTGAACTTGGGGCTTACAGTTTTGGTCAGACTGGCTGAGCAGTGAGCTCCAGTGATCCTCTGCACTCTGCTCCCCACAGGATTGGGGTTTCAGATGTGTGTGCCTATGCCCAACTAGGGGCAAATCAGGCCCTCTCAGACCTTCATGCTTGCGCAGCAAGTGCTCTTGCCAGATGAGCCATTTCCTCTGTCAGCTTTTCTTATTTAAAATGTTTTTCCCTCATAATAGGAATGAGGGGGGCTGGAGAGATGGCTTAGTGATTAAGGTGCCTGCCTGTGAAGTCTAGGGATCCTGGTTCAGTTCCCCAGCACCCATGTAAGCCAGATGTACAAGGTGGCACATGTATCTGGAGTTTGTTTACAGTGGCTAGAGGCTCTGGTATGCCCAGTCTCTTTTTCTCTATTTGCCTCTTTCTCTCCCCCTCTCTCTCAAATAAAAATAAATAGGAATGGGAATTTACTTTCTGATGAAAAAAATGAAAATGGTAAAGGTTTGACCTTCGTTCCAAATATGCTTCTGAACCCCATCTTGTTTCAGGATTGTTCCCAGGCTTCTGAGTAATGGCAGAACATCACTTAACCTTGTTTGCCACCGTTTCAAAGTTGGCCACTGCTCCACATGCATGGTGGTGTCATGGGCAATTTGGGACTTGAGTTACATGATGTTGGCATGGCCATCTCGTCGTCTCTGTGAGCTTACATTTCACTGCCTGCAATATAGAAGGAAAGCACATACAGAGAGAGCTGTTAGGAAGATAGTGTGGTCCTCACCTCCTGGTTTTGTAGACAGAGGCAGGCCACGATATTATGGAGGGGGGAGTCTCTCTTTCCTTTGAACTACCTTTCTGTTTTCAGCTCAAGTATGCCTTGAAGGGAAGATGGAGTAAGGTCATTGCTCTTCCTTGAGTTCATTTTCCCAAATATTTAGTGGTTGCTACACTACCTTATTTTCCCAATTTAAGATGTCCTCTGAGCCTGTTGCTCACTTTCTCTTCCAGCATGAAGATGTGAACCACTGGAAGAATAAGGATGTCTGCTTCTGAGCGTCCATATCTTTATGCTGGAGAGAGCTAGGTCTGCCTACGGTCTTTGTGTGCGCTTGGTGCGCATCTACCACTTGAGAACCATGAATTCACTATATGGTACTTGGTGCCATCTGTCTGCCTGGGTCTTTCCCTTTGATTCTCTTAGTGGCTAGTACAGTAGGAGCCAGAGGCAGAAACTGTTATCTCAAGAAACACTTCAAAGATGTGTTTATACCAAGCATTTCCCAGTTTTCCTCGAGTAAACAGTAGCATGACAGGGTCTCCGGGAACAAATAACAGCAACTGGTTAACTTTTCTTCTCTCTTTCTTTTCCTTTTTTTTTTTTTTTTGTAGCATTACTCTACATCGGAACAAAATTAGTTAAATCAGACTATTTTCATTACTGAAAAGGTCTGCCTTTTACCCTTGATGTATCACATTATTTTCTATGAAAGGTTCTGTGATATTCTGATTTGCTTCCTGTTATCTTCATGGATTCATCACAAGTCCTGTTGTTAGAAGCCTTGTATTCTAATATTGCCACATTCCAGGAACGCATATGCCCCAAACTCTGAACTAATAGAGCCAGCCGGTGAAAAGATGAAGATTTTCTTTCAGGTGATGATAGGATGTTGAGAAGTTAGAGGTTTGGAAATTTCCTCTGGTGGTGTTACCTTGATTCTTTATCTTGGTATAAATACATATCACTGTACAGTAGTAAACTTTAAAACTTGGATTTTTTTTTTTTGGCAGGCTCTCACACAAATTTATAAGATATATATAGTACCACAATGACATCAATTTGAAGTTTAACGATCTAAAATATGCCACATCTATAATATTTGTACTGTTGAGGATAGCTTTGAAATATATATAACGTTTTATAATTAATTAATAATATTTAGTGTTTGGTACACTACCAAATGAAAATAAATTATTAAAATTTGTACATTTTTAACAGTGTCTTTTTTGTTTTTTGTTTTTTTGAGGTATGGTCTCACTCTAGTCCAGGCTGACCTGGAATTCACTGTGTAGTCTCTAGTCTCAGAGTGGCCTCAAACTCATGGCAATCCTCCTACCTCTGCCTCCCGAGTCTAAGATTAAAGGCGTGTACCACCACACCCAGCTCTAACAGTGTCATTTAAAAATTAAAAAAAATTTTTTTTAATTTATTTGAGAGAGAGAAAGAGATACAGAAATGGTCAGGTAGAGAGAGGGAGAGAGAATGGGTGCGCCAGGGCCTCCAGCTCCTGCAAACGAACTCCAGATGCATGAGCCCCCTTGTGCATCTGGCTTATGTAGGTCCTGGAGAGTTGAACATAGGTCCTTTGGCTTTGCAGGCAAGCACCTTAACCACTAAGCCATCTCTCCAGTCCTAACAGTGTCATTTTTGATCTAACCCCTAGAGTTCAGAAACTTGAAGTCAGTATTTATGCAATTCTAGAATTGTTCCTTTGCCTTAGGAGGCTTTAGGAGAATGATCAGGAAGGATTTTTGCAGGCCGCTTAAAACAATATTTGATAAGGGATATTAGAACTTGGAACTCATAATGAAGATGAATTTGCATTGTAGTTTATGAAAAAATGGTTCAGAGTAACAAACTGATTCAGAAAAAAATCCTTTAGTTATCTAAGATCATGGATAGAGGGAAGACTAGGTTCCTCAGTGTACATAATCAATAAATTGTCATAGTATATTGAAATTGATTATTAAGTAGACAAGGGGTCATAATGGTTTTTGCATCTGTTCAATTACAGTAAAATCATTAATGTTTCATTATTTATGCTGTGAACAAGAAAAGGCATGTGTTGGGATAGTTCTAGTTTCATTTTCCCTCTAGAAGGCATGAACTTTCCAGGTGACAAGTCATGCTACAGGCACTTTCTATGTTCCCATGAGGGGTCATACTGCTTTTCTTGGAGCTAGAAACTGGGAGCCCTCTTGACTCTTTATACCTCCTTTTCTGTCTGTCCGTGTTATCTTGTTCCTTCTGGAAGCTCACTCTTGTAACATTCTGGCAGTTTCTGGCAAAACTAGGGGAAAAAAAAGAGAAAGCATAAATGAATAGTACAGAGTTTATTAAGTGGGCATGTGAGCCATGCATGGTAAGGGCTGCAAGCTGGGAAACTTTAGTGAATTTTGTTAAAAGTTGTTAAAGCGTACACTCACACACACTAGGGATAATATAGAACAAGTATGACATGTTAAAGCACATGCACACACACGAGGGTTAATATAGAAGAGGTATGACATGTTAAAGCGCACACTCACACACACCAGGGATATAGAACAGGTATGACATGTTAAAGCACACACACACACACTAGAGATAATATAGTACACGTGTGACATGTTAAAGCACACACACACACACACACTAGGGATAACATAGAACATGTATGACATGTTAATGCACACCACACACAGACACCACAGAGATAGTATGTAGCCTGCAAAGCTTGAAACATTGGCAGTCCTATATTTAATAGCTAATGTTTGTGTATGTGGATATAGGCAGTGAGAATTTAAGTACAATTCTGTGTGTGGCAAAGAGAGAAGGAATGGTTAAGAATATTTTCACACAGTTACCTTGAAATTCTATATGAGAAGGATAGAGTCCTTGAGGAATGTAAACTTAGAACGTCAGCTGACCAAGATGAATAAAAAGATCTTATCGAATTGAATCAGTAGTTAAGATTCTTTGTGCCTGTACATATTACACATATGTATACACCTCCTCCCTCAAAATCCTGGTTAGTGGTATGTCACGGTTCTGCCTGAGAAGTCATCAGTTGAGATATGTCTGTGTCTCTCTTACAGCTACCTATATATTAAAAGATTTAGTGTAAGAAATTGGTGTGATTTCAGAGACCAACTAAAAAGTCTGGAATGTGGGCAGGACAGGCTGTGATGGTAGGCTTGGACTTCTGGTGAAGTACAGAATCTACAGTCAGCAAGAATCATCGTCTAGGAAGACCTCAGCTCTGTTCATAAGTCCTGCACCTTTCTCGCAGTCTGCAGAATGTCTCCACGGCTGTACCTGGTGGAATGTTCTGTAGCCCTAGAAGTTGGTCCACTGCTTGACCATCACAGGTGGCTACTAGAAAACTAGAAAGGAACTGAAAATCTGCATATATGCTGAACTTCTCTGATCTGAAAATCTGAAATATTTATTCTGTTTTCATGTTACTTTGGTGGTGGTTTAGGTTCTGAACCCATACAGTTTAGAGATGCCTGACTGGTGAAGTCTGTGCAATATTTGAAGCTCCAAGAATTCCCAATAAAGATCTTCAACCTGTGCAGAGTCTTTCTGTGATTATAAAGGGCGGGAACATTTCCTCCTTTGTTGTTCAACTAATGTAATGAGGATACCAAAGCAACACAACGATAAGAAAGACAAATCTGGACATGAAGTTATCACAATAAAAATATTGTGAACAGAATTTGAACATCTAACCTGAGGTTCTCCCAGTTCAAACTTGTTCTAAGGGACATAGCCATAGAATTAGAAAGGAAAATGCAAAACCAGCCTGAAGATCGTCTTTATAGCTGGGCGTTCTGGAGGTTGAGGCAAGAGGCTTACCATGAGTTCAAGGCCAGCCTGGACTACATAGTGACTTCCAGGTCAGCCTGGGCTAGAGTGAGACCCTGCCTCAAAAACCAGAAATGTAAAAAAAAAAAAAAAAAAAAAGATTGTGTATGCAAACACTGAAAAGTCTTTTGTCAGATTGCTACAGTAATGAAAGTTATGTAAAGCTGTATTGGCTGTAAGGACAACATACAAAATGTACCTAGATGCCAACAGTAAATAACTGTAGCATGTTATTTATGAAGATGGGTTTGTCAGTAGAAATAAATTTAATAAAAGATAAATAGCATCTTTAAGGAGAAAGTTTTAAAACTTTGTCACTTTCATTATCTAATTCCTATTCATTCCATGTTAAAATCTTTCACTGAGTGTAAATTTGTGTGCTTTTTCAAGCTAAGTTATTTTAATTGATAAGTTGCCAGTGAAACATACAGATCTCGAGTTTTTATAGATATATATCCCAGTCAAGATATCCCCCAGATACTACCTTCTCAATCCCCATGACAACCAGTATTCTCATTTATATCACTGTCACCTAATTTTACATGTTCTTGAATTGGACTTTTTGTGTAATTTTTTTTTGCTCAGCAAAAGTTCTCCCATGTTAAATGTTACCAGTAGTATCCATGATACTACTATTTTTTAAAAAAATTATTTTATTTTATTTTATTTATTTGAGAGCGACAGACAGAGAGATAAAGAGGAAGAGAGAGAGAGAGAGAGAGAGAGAATTGTCGCACCAGGGCTTCCAGCCACTGCAAATGAACTCCAGATGCATGTGCCCACTTGTGCATCTGGCCAGCATGGGTCCTGGGGAATCAAGCATCGAACTGGGGTCCTTAGGCTTCACAGGCAAGTGCTTAACCGCTAAGCCATCTCTCCAGCCCATGATACTACTATTGGTAGTAGAGTATGACTAATATTTTTATTGTTACGTAAGCCTTGGCTGTGAATCATGTTTCCATGTATAGTACAAGTTGTTTTCTTGACATGCATCTTCACTTACCTGAGGTAAGTGAATTTCAGGAATGGAGCACAAGCTGAGTGTGTACGTAACTCTCACTCAACAAGAAGTTTTCCAAGGTGTTCACACTCCCACCAGTCATGAAAGTTCCAGTGGCTTCACACTGTTTCCTTCATAGACTATTTTACATTTTAGTCATTCTGCTGGTTGTGAAGTGATGTCACCGGTTTCATTTTGCATCTGCCTTTTCCAGGGTGCTCCTTTCATCTGTTCCCACTTGCCTTTTGCCTCTCAGATACCTTGTCATGTTTTCACTAAGAATACTTACTCGTTCTGGGTTTTCAGGGCTTGCGGGGTTTAAGAAGCGGGAGTGTGGGGTAGGTGCTCACTGGCAGTGTGAGCCTCCTGTGCCTGCTTTTGTATTTGGAGTTTTGCTTCTCTTCTGCTACTTCTTGGACTGCTCTCCCACACCATGGGACAAACTACTTGTGTGCTTTAGTTTTCTCTTTCTCTATTCTTGCATCTCATTATCCATTAAAATTAATTATGTTAATCAGAAAATGATGATTCAGACTTTAATTTGTACAATCTACATGGAATACATTACCAAGTAATTGTTGTAGTCAAGTTTGTAGAAATTTTTAGAAAAATATTGCCTGTGAACATCCTACTTTTTGTTATGTATCAGAAAGTATTTAGAATGATTTAGTGATTAAAATAATCACAATTTTATCAGATAGTAAAAAAGTAGAAATTATTTGCCTAGATTTTTATATGAACCAGAGTGCTTATTTTTTCCCTCTGTGGTGATTTTTTTACCTGAGACTATATATATATTTTTTTTCCAGAGCAGCATCTCAGACATGTTGAAAAGGATGTTCTGATCCCTAAAATAATGAGAGAAAAGGCCAAAGAGAGGTGTTCTGAACGAGTTGAAGGTAAGATTCAAATATTCATGCAGAGATCAAATTTGTCTATAATCATATGATGTGAGTTTAATCCTTGGCCTCTGAGTCAAGTCCTCAGTCATCAGTATGTATGAGCTGCTTCTCACCCTTCCCCCGAGATACCGCCCGCGCCGCAGCTTCCAGAACTTCCAGGCATGCTCAGTTCATTTACAATTGCAAATCATGCCCCAAATTACTAGTACAATTTTATAGAGAAAAACTTAATGTGGGTATTCTGGAAAAGCAAATTCTGGTAATTTTAAGAGGGAACAAATAAGCATCACATGTAACATGGACCTGTTTGTCATCTGTCGCCATGCGCGTGCACACCTATCTAAGATGGTTCTCTTTCGTGTCATTGCCACTGGAGTGTTAATGGAATCTTGGTAGGACTTACAGTGAGTCTCTCTCTCTCTCTCTCTGTGTACCCATGTGCTGTTTTGAAGTGGAAATGATTCATGTAAATACATGCACCAGGTTCCTGCACATGCTTGTGTTCGCTCACTGATGTTCCAGTGTATTGTAACTGTAGAAACATTCTGTTGATGCATATGTCGTTCCAGTGACAAGGTAAGCAGAGCAGTGATGGGTGAAACAAGAGGCCCTAGTATATCTGCACATGATGGCTGTAGAAAAGTAGATGCAGTGTGACCATGGGAATGTCTTTTAAAAATAACATACTTCTTTCTATCAAAAAAAAAAAAAAATCAGTAAGGGGCTGGAACATGGCTCTGCAGTTAAAGACACTTGCTTGCAAAGACTGCCAGCCTAGGTTCAATTCTCCAAAGCAAGGAACCCTGGTACCCTCTTCCCCTCCCCCCACGTGCAAATAAATACATTTTGAAAAAGAAGCAGTAAAATTTTGCTAACATAAACTAATTTTCTAGCTCCCTTCTTTACTTTCCCCATAGTTGCTTTTGTCCAGGGATTACTATAATTCTCATTGAGGGCACCGGGCCACAGATCCGCAGACTTCTGCATGGGGAGCCGACTGCATCAACTTGCATTTGAAGACTGTCCAGAAGGCTCACATGCTGGGGACCTTCCTGCTTCCTTTCCTTTTTCCATCCTGTAGAGATGACTTTTTCAATCTGATGGAGGCAACACAAGAGTGTGTCCTTACATTCAATTTGTGTGGTGGTCATTATGGTTCTTAAGTTAAATGATGTTGGTGACTATGACATTGTAAAATCCACCTACAAATTTATGATTTAAAATAGTCATTCTGTGGAATCCTACAGGCTTTCCCCATGAATTAGCGGTTTAATCAGAATGCCTTGCTTCAGCCCCCGCCCCAGGTGTCAGGAGAAATTAACCCATTGGCACCTGCAGTCAGGGCCCAGTGCACATCTGGCATTGGCAGGTGTCATGCTGATAATCTCTAGAGGAAATCTTCCGCCTGCCTCATGGAACTCCGACAGATCTTCATTCAGGTGAGGAGGTTCCCAATACTGAGATGTCAGCTGAGAGTGGTAAATCCAAGTGGTATTGTCTGTTTTGTAAGTTGTTGTTCTGATACCTAGAATGTGAGTTTTACTGACCTGCCGCAGATGAGAGACAGTAGCTATCTGGCTCTGGGCTTCAGAACTGCCTTTGCTTGAGGACATTGGCTCTGAGATGAAGATATGGATTATAACTAAACCATGTGTTTGTGTTACTAGTAATACACTGTGTTATGATGGTGCAGAGAAGAAAGGGCTCAATGTTTAAATTTTTATCTGAAACTAAGTTGTTTATTATGTCATGGGTTTTTGTTTTTAAACAATACAAAACTTAAAAAAACTTATTAAACTTCTGAAGACTAAAAGCATCTTGAAACCCAACATTAGATTATATAATGCATTTGCCCTTAATAGAAAGTATGCTTTAATTGATTTTTATACATTTTGAATTTCTTATAGATAATCATATGTTGATTTCCTAAGCCATATGGTCTGAAACAATGTATGTAAAATTGACTTTTCTGGAAGAATAATAAACCCTTGCTGTTTTCCCTTCGGCCATGTGCACTAGGAAGTAATATATGTTAGTCTCAGTCAGGCAGTGGAAGAAGGCTGCATTAAGCAGAACACTAAGATGTAATTTAAAATGAGAACACTTCCATTGAAGTTTATTGTGTGTAGCCTTTGTTTTATTAAATAATTATAGGGTTTTCTTAAAAGCATTATGCATGTTAATTGTGTGGTTCCTGGATAAAGATATAGGAATTTTAATAAGTGATCTGACTTCCTGCTAAATGCCTGAAACATTATTATGCAGGGAAGCTTTTCTGTTTAATTTTTTTTCATGTCATTTCAACCCAGCTGATCGTAAGAATTGGGTCAGACTGCCAGCAACTTAGGTTTGTGAAGGGAATGGAACAGCTTTTCTAGGGACAAAGAGAAATGAAATCACTTTCAGTGAAAGCAAGATGCCTCATTATAGTTCCCAACAGCAGTTATCGACAGCCACACTTCCTATTAACAAGCAGCATTTAACTAAGAGTTTGGCTGTTGGATCTTTGGACTTGATCTAATTTGCTAGCATTAATTAGTTTCTTTTGAGCGCAGACACTTGGTACTCACAGCTATAGATTTAGAGGGCTAATTAGGATAGAAAATTGAACAGAATGGGGTAAGGCATTAACCTTCAACCATAACCAGCTGGGACAGTGATAAAGACCACAGAGTCCAAATGGTCGCTATTGATGCAACGAGTACCCTAATGAATGTCCATTTCAGCCAGGTTGCTATATTCTTACTAGCTGTCCCTTCATTATAACTTCTAACCAGCTTCCATGGGACTTCATTACCTGTACTCTGTTGGCTTTCACTTTGCCCTGATTTAGTCTGAGTTGCACCTTTCACCTAATGTTTAAACACAGTTAAAACTTATCTCCAGCCATAGGTAACATTTGAGATGTTTCTTTGTTATATAGATTAATGCTTCTAAAATTTTACATTAATATACAACCATATGATTCTGCAGTAGGGTTGTACAAGTTAGAACGGAGTCATTTCATTCCAATACAGTAAAAACAGTAACTTCTGAACAAGGGAGTGTTAGTGTTCAGGTAATCAGCGGTATTTGTTGTTAAATTGGTGTTGGTTGAGAGTCTGTCTTTGTAAAATATGTCTTTAAGGTGGACATAGTGCTTCTCGCCTGTAGTCCTCATACTAGGAAGGGTGAGTCAGGAGTATGCAGTGTTTGTGACCAATCTGAGCTACATGAGACCTTGTCTAAAAAGTGTATGTGTGTATATCCTACATGTTTTTAAGAATGCACAATACGAAACATAAAATCATGTGTTTCTTTTCAATGGGAAAATTAGTGTTTACCATTTTTTCTTTTGGAACTTAGCTTTGATTTGATTAGTAAGGGGTGTGGTTGATACAGAGACATAGAGATTATTGATCTTATATTTTGGAAACTTTGGCAGAAGCATAAACGCTTAATATTAAAAGAAAATGATCAATTTAAATTAAGCTTTCTAGTAGTCTTTGCCAGTGGTATTAATGGCACTTGGAACCACGAGAACAAATGACCACAGTGCACCCTGAGCACATTGTGAAGAGAACTGATGGGAAACTCTAGAGGGGCCGAGTGTCTCTCGCTTAGGCCTATTTTTTTCACCCTCCCAAGCCAAGACAGAAACTGTGGGGGAAGGAATTACTATTTTTTCTTGGATCTGAGACTTAAAACTTTGTTTGAAGGAAATGCTTTGATAAACTCTGAAGGTTATTTTCAACTTTCTTTTTCTAGTGGCTCACTTCACTAACTTAATGATATTTTCTACATTAGTAATATTTTAGAGTACATTTAAAAAGTTATTTAATTATTTGTGTGTGTGTGTGTGTGTGTGTGTGTGTGTGTGTGAGAGAGAGAGAGAGAGAGAGAGAGATTGGGAGAGAGAGAAAGGCAGATAGAGAGAATGGGTGTGTCAGGGCCTGTAGCCACTGCATACAATTCCAGACACATGAGCTACCTTGTATGTCTGGCATACATGAGTAGTGGGGAATTGAACTTAGGTCCTTAGGCTTCACAGCCATCTCTCTAGCCCTAAAGTACATTTTTGTCACATGCTGATGAAGTTTTCATATTGTGTTGTCATTTTTTTCTTTTGGAAACATTTTCACTGAACTGCTGTGTTATTTAAAAAAAAAATCTTGGGCTGGAGAGATGGCTTAGCAGTTAAGATATAGGCCTGTGAAGCCTAAGGACCCAGGTTTGATTCTCCAGGTGCCACTTAAGCCAGATGCACACGGTGGCACATGTGTCTGGAGTTTGTTTGCAGTGGCTAGAGGCCCGGGCATGCCCATTTTCACTCTCTCTACCCCCCCTTCCTCTCTGTCTCTAATAAATAAATAAATCTTAAAAAACTTATTTCTTGGACTTTTGTAGTATACAGTTGACATTTAATGTAAAGCTTCTATGTTGAATCATTTAATAAGACCCTTTTAGCTATCAAGACCTAAAAGATACTTTTTACCAGCAATATCCTGGAACATTTTTATTCTAGCTGTGATCTACACATTGACTCATTTCATGCCTTGGGCTGGGCCCTCTTCTGCCTCATTTCGACATGTCTTTTGTTTGCTAGTTTCCTTGATCTTTTGTCCAGTAAGTGAAGGTCTCATCCTGAAGGAGGTGAGAAGCTCAGATGGTTAGCTAGCACAAAAGCTTGATCCAGTGCCTGCTTTCTTTTGCCATTCACATATAACTGAAGTATACTACTTTTTGCCAAGTCTCAAAGATATGTGAAAAGATCAAAAAGAAAAAGTATGAACTTGTAGAGTATTCTTAAGAAGGTGGCAGGTAGAGAATTATCAAAATAGCACTGATACAAGACTACAAATGATTAATTGGTCTCTGTCCAGCTATGTTACTTGAAGGGGTCAAAACCTTCATTTATAAGCTGGGCATGGTGGTACACACCTTTAGTCCCAGCACTTAGGAGGTGGAGGTAGGAGGATCATAGTAAGTTTAAGGCCAGCCTGAGACTACATAGTGAATTCCAGGTTAGCCTGAGCTAGAGTGAGACTCTACCTCAAAAACCAAAAACAAGAACAAAAACAAAACAAAACTTCATTTATGGTTTGAACTGCTGCACCATCATTACTGCCTATATTTTTGTCATTTCCCCAGTTCACTAATACTAAATAACATCAAAGTAGAGTTGCAACCATCTTCAGACTGGCTTGGGTATATGAAGAGGATAAGATGCAAAATCACAAATACGATGAATATTTTTTCCGTGTGTGACTGCTATATGTGCTCTAAGATACAACTTGATGTAAGATTGGCTGCTGCTGTTGTCCTTACATTGGACCTTGATGGGGACCCTGTGGGTTCTTCTAGGACTCATGGAACTCATAATCTTGGCCAAGGCTTGTTGTAGGTGAAAGATACAGAGAGACTCAGCCAAGGTAAAGGCACACGGGACATTAGAGACAATTGGGCCCAGGCTTCCGAGAGTCTTTCCTGTACTCACTCAGGGTGGTCCTGATTCTGTTTGCATGGAGTTGTGGCAACACCCGTGCACTGTTACCTACCAGGGAAGCTGATCAGAGACGCATCCCAGGGTGCTTTCTGGGTGTTGGTCCTATGGTGCCTTCTCCCCAACAGGTACAGATTTTCTTAGTCCTGGAAGGAAAGTAGTTGTTCCACATAAAATGTATTGTTACACAAATAGCTTGGGCTCAGTAAGCCACTCTTACCAGTAGCATTGTGATGATAACATTGCCCCAAACCCAAGTTCTCAGATGGCTAGGAGCCAACCTTGCAAGCAGGCCTCCCAAGGACAGCTGCAGCATCAGGCATGCTGTGTGGACTGTCTTCTGCATGTGGCCGTAGTAAACGCTGATCGGCAATATTTGTGTGTGCTTGTGAGGCCTGGTGCTTTGCCAGACCTTCTTCACTCACAGGTACAGACAGTGAAGTCGCTGTTTAGACAACCAAACAAAGATGGTGGTCATCATCCATTGACCTAGGAGTTTTCTCGTTTGTTGACTCAGACCCCTACTGTCAGGCTTAATGGCTTATTATAATTGCCTTATGTAGTCAGATACAAATACCCTTGAATAAAAAGACTAGTTTTCTTCTTACAGAGAAATGTGTGGAATACTATAGTTTTAGAATTAAATGAATTCTTTTCATGCCAAATATTTAATATTTTTATATTATTTATTTATTTGAGGGGGGAGGGAGACAGAGAGAGAGAGAGAATGGGTATAACCAGGACCTCTAATCACTGCAAATTAACTCCAGATTCATGTGCCACCTTGTGCATACGGTTTGTGTGGGTACTAGTGAGTTGAACCTCAGTCCTTTGGCTTCACAGGAAAGTACCTTAACTATTAAGCCATCTCTCCAGCCCCCCCTTTTAGCATTTATTTCTTTATTTGAGAGAGAGAGAAGCTAGAGTGGGAGAGAGAATGGGTGCAACAGGGCCTCTAGCCACTGCAAATAAACTCCAGATACATAAGCTACCTTGTGCATCTGGCTTTCATGGGTACTGGGGAATTGAACCTGGATCTTTAGGCTTTGAAGGCAAGCATCTTAACTGCTAAGCCATATCTCTAGCCCCCCCCCCCAATTTTTAGCATTTTATTTATTTATTTATTTGAGAGAGATAGGGAGAGAGAAAGAGAGAAAGAGAGAAAGAGAGAGAAAGAGAGAGAGAATGGTCATGCTAGGGCCTTTAGCCACTGCAAACAGACTCCAGACACATGTGCCACCCTATGTATCTGGCTTACATGGGTACAGGGAATCCAACCTTGGTCCTTAGGCTTCAAAGGCAAGCGCCTTAACCACTAAGCTATCCCTCCAGCCCTCATGGCATATATTTAAATGAGAAAATTAACAGGGAATTTTTGGTCAAGGTAGATTGATATAATATTTTAATCAAAAATTACAGCTAAGGTAATTTATCCTTGTGGAAAATCTGTATTTGTACTCAAAAGCAGAGAAATATATGACTTGAAACCACACAGTATTATCAAAATGAATAAACATTATAAAATTTGACATAGTTTTTATGCCAGAACTTCATTAACAAGTTTTTATTATCGTAATATTCCTAAACATCTACTTTCAATTATTTTCTTGTAATAGACTTAAATCCATCCATCTTATGAGCAGTTAATCCAAAATTAGTTATAGTCTCAACAGCACTGTGTCCTTGTACCCTGCTTAAGCTACCTGACGATACCCAGCTGTGACTGCAGTGTGCCTGGGTAGTCAGAGCCTGACACTGCTAACCTGTTTGGAAATACAAATAATTGTGTTTGCACTGAAATAGAAACTAAGAGAAATATTTTTTTAAAAATGTTTTATTTATTTGCAAGGAGACAGATGAGAGAGAGAGATGAAAGAGATGAGAATGGGTGCACCAGGGCATCTAGCCCACTGAAAATCAACTCTAGATGCATGCACCACTTTGTGTATCTGACTTTATGTGGGTACTGGGGAATCAAACCCAGGTCATTAGGCATTCAGGTAAGTGCCTTAACCACTGGGCCATCTCTCTAGTCTGACTAATAGCAATCTCTCTCTCTCAGGAAAATAACAAAGAAGGCAGTTTGTATAGAATTCTATAGTGTATTGGCTGGTGGGTCCAGAATCACTTAAAAGTGGTTCTAGAGGTAGGTGGGATGTTTAAACTATAATGTCTAAAACCAATAAAAGCAGTGTTTCATTGTCTTATGTTTAATACATGAAAGCAGGGTTGTATTTGTATAAAGTGGATTTTAAATTAGAAGTTATAGAGTACAGTGAGAACCTAATATACATCTCCTTCTAGTTTATTTTTGTAATTTTCTTCTTGGATGAGGGATGGAAAATATAGAGAAAATTCTGAATTCCACAAAGAAGTAGTTCTAACTGGGTGTGGTGGCACACACCAAGAATCCTAGCTCTTGGTAGGCTAAGATAGGATTATGAGTTCTAGTCCAGTCTGGACTACCTAGCAAGTTCAAGGCCAGTCTGAGCTATGCAGTGACTTCTCAGTCTCAAAAAGCCAAGGACTGGGACCTAAACTCAGTTATTGTACATATGTAAAGCTATGGGTCCATTCTCCAGCATTGTGCAATAACAAGCACTTGTGAGGCAGAGGTAGGAGGATCTCTGTGAGTTCGAGGCCACCCTGAGACTACATAGTGAATTCCAGGTCATTGTGAAACCCTAACCCTGAAAACCAAACAACAACACCACCACCAATAACAAAAAAAATGTAGTTCTAACTAGTACTAGCATCATTTACTCATTTCCATGTGAAGAATAGAGAATGAGGAGGGACAGAATCAGGGAAGCCACAAGGGGGTGTGATGTGGAAAGGCAGTGATGGAGCTTCTGAGAACGTGCACATCTGGGGGAGATTTTGAAGGTGGAAGCAGCAGAGAAAGAAATGACTTCCTGTTACTTGTCACAAGTAAGTAAAGCATGGAGTTAAGTTAGAGGGAAGTCAGAGGATGTGGTAGATGGGTAAGGAGCTTGGTTTTGGGCTTGTTAACTTGAATGTGTCTATTTCAACAGACTTTCAGGTTTGAAGCCTGTTGAGTAGACAGTAGTAAAACATAACTTCCAAAGGGAAAAAGAAGTAGAATACATAATTGTGGTCAGTATAAAATCTTCCAATATTTTGTCTAAAAAGTATAAGTTCTTTGAAGATATAGTCAGTACATATGTCCCACTGGACATTCATATACTAAAAACAAGTCTTGCATTTCTTTTTTTTTTTAAATTTTTTTCGTTTATTTTTATTTATTTATTTGAGAGCATCAGTCAGAGAGAGAAAGAGGCAGAGAGAGAGAGAGAGAGAGAGAGAGAGAGAGAGAGACAGAGAGACAGATAGACAATGGGCACGCCATGGCCTCCAGCCACTGCAAACAAACTCCAGACGCATGCGCCCCCTTGTGCCTCTGGCTAATGTGGGTCCTGGGGAATAGAGCCTTGAACCGGGGTCTTTAGGCTTCATAGGCAAGCGCATAACCACTAAGCCATTTCTCCAGCCCAGGTGTTGCATTTCTTGACTTTCCTTTGTGCCTCTATGTAGACCACTTCTGTTCCAGACTAGACCATGACTACACTGATGTGATCATTCAACAACCTTTCTGATGGTGCTATAGTGTGCAGTATATGCTGGGTATATATGGCACTATATATGGGTATAGTGGAAATAGAAAGACCTCGTCTTGAAGCTCTGTAGGGAATAAATTACCTGCTCAGCATCACGTGTCTTGTCAGTGCAGCAGAAGTCTTAGAATTCACCTATCTTCATCCCAGTGTAGTGCTGTCCTTCCGTTGTGACACACCATTTGGCTCTGTCAGTGATAGGAAGTCTTGTACTCACCTCTCTCAACTTTAATCAGTGATTGTAGCTGCCAAGCACACTGAGTGGGATCAGTCAGAAAATGAGCCACTAGTGGATTAGTGACATCTGTCATGAGTGATAGATTTGGTAGTGATGTGTACTTTGCCGTTCACTTGAGATCTCTGAACCATGGGTTGTTTCACTACTTAGCTCCTGCATGGTGAACTTTTATGTGTTATTTTTACCAGACTTAGTGACATCTGAAAATTAAGTTATTCCTATAGCTTAAGCAATTTTTAATTCATTGTTTGCTGTGACACTTTTTAGGTCTATAACCCAGTGTATACAAATTATAGGTCATTCACTGGTGAAAATGCCTCATGTGAAGGAAGTGAGGTGAGAGTGCTGAGGAGCTGTCAGTGCCCCTGTGCTCACTGCAGCGCTGTTCTCAGTCGTCAGGGAGTGAAAACAACTTCAGAGTCCATCACCTGATGAGTGGATAAAGAAAATGTGAATATAAGTACAGTGGCATACCTGTCAGTCATAAAAAGAAGGATGCAGTCATGTCATGTGCAACATGGGAGGAACTAGAAATCATTATCATAAGTGAAGTGAACCAGGCACAGAAAGACAAGTGCTGTAAGATTTCACTAGTGGAATGTACAGAAGTAACGTGGTGTCACCAGAGGCTGGGCAGAGCAAGAGGAAAGGGAATGGGCAGTCCTGATTAATGATGGCTGCTGCACAATGGAGGCACTGGAGATAATAAGAATGTAATGTAAGCCGGCATGGTGGCGCACGCCTTTAATCTCAGCACTAGGGAGGCAGAGGTAGGAGGATCGCCATGAGTTCGAGGCCACCCTGAGACTACATAGTGAATTCCAGGTCAGCCTGAGCTAGTGTGAAACCCTACCTCGAAAAACAAATAAACAAACAAACAAAAGAATGTAATTACATCTCAGGAAGCTAGGAGATTTTTGAAAGTTTACCCCATAAAGAAATGATAAATGTTTACAAAGGTGGATCTATTTTCCTTGCTTTAAATACTATATAATACAGGTATGTATCAAAACAATGTTGACCCCATTTACATGTACAATTTCTGTCATGTATCAATTTAAGATAAATTGAGAAAGGTATTCATATATAACTTGAGTTCTATCTTGAACTTAAATATTATAAAATTCCTAATATCTGAAACTTTGATACTTTTTTACTGAAATTAAAACTCACCATAAATTTTATGAGAGATCATGAAATAAAATATATGATATTTATAGTTAATTTTATGAAGAATTACTAGCACATGTTAGTGTCATATGATT
Organism: Dipus sagitta; assembly: GCA_036346955.1. NCBI lineage: Eukaryota > Metazoa > Chordata > Mammalia > Rodentia > Dipodidae > Dipus > Dipus sagitta. Next base: position 7,672,962 of record CM070786.1, read on the forward strand.
TAGCTTAGTGGTTGAGTGCTGGCTTCACATGTGGTTTCATCCCCATTACCTCATGGCATGACCTACATGATATGAAATTATATGTATGATGTAATCCTGATTTTAACTAAATGGTAGCACATGCATGTAGGATAAAAGAATGGGTCAGAAATTTAATAGCAAATGTCTGGAAGCAAGAAAGAAAAACAATTATAGGTAGTTACTTTCCTCTTGTGTAGTTTTTCTTCATATTAGGAGAGCCCATCAATACAGAAAAAGTACCTTCGTGTGTGTCATGTACTGTGAACATAGTTGGAAGAAGAGCATAAACTAGGGGACTGTGCTTACAACATGCAGGGCAGATTATACAGCATTAGTGCCTGGAGACTTCCTGTCAGGAAGGAAGTAATGTACACACCTGTGGAAAATAAGGAAAGGACACAGAGTGTGACATGATAGTTTGGAGCATGAAGAATGTTTGCTACTTTGAAGAACCAAGGACAGGATTTGCTGTAACTGCAGTCCTGGGAAGTATGTGTGTCTTTGTGTATACAAAGCAAATTAAATTGCTTGCTTAAATGAAAAAAAAAATCTTCACATTTTTGACACAGAACTCACATTTTTCTACATGTCATTTTCAGTATTCACAACATAGTGCAGAATAATCCATTGTACACCTAAACAGGAAGACAGGATTCTTTCTTAATTACAGTCAACAGGCTATAACTTCAAAGTAATGCAGATGTTGGAATTAGTAGACAAAAATTTTAAAGCAACTATTGTAATTGCTTAAGGTTATAAAGAAAGGGCTGGAGAGAATGCACAGTAGTTAAAGGAACTTGCTTGCAAAACCTGACAGCCCAGGTCCGATTCCCTAGTATTCACATAAGGCCAGATGCACAGAGTGGCACATGTGTCAGGGGTTCATTTGCAATGGCAAGAGGCCCAGTCTCTCTTGTCTCAAATAAAAAAAAAATATTAAAAAGAATATAAATGAAAATAGTCTTGCAGCAACTAGAATATAGGAAATCTTAACATATTTTAAAACAGTAAAAAGAAAGACCCAACATGTAAAAAAAAGTACTTCTCATGTAAATCTTCCAGAACAGAAATGACAGATGATTAAGACTGATCAATAGACCTATTTAATCTAAAAAAAAAAAAAAAACCCAGAAGTTAAAAAATGCTTTGAAAAGATGGACAGACCCCCGGGACTTTCCTAGGATACTTATAAGGTCCAGGTCCATATAATTGGAACGTTCTTGCTGCCAGTGTGCTGTGACTAGGATCACTGACCGCTCACTGAGCACACTTCCACCCTGGGACCCAGGGAGAAAGAACATTTAGCTGTCTGACAGAAGAAGCCTAACCAGTAAGAGCTGTGCTAGAGCTCATGTAGTCCAACATCGAAAGTAGCCCAGGTTTCTGTCAGTAGAAGAAATGAACTGCAAAACCACCCTGCTGAGAAAGATGTAAACAGAAATACGAGAATGCAGACTCCTTAAATATCATGTCTTAGAAGAGGCAGTGAGTGTTTATATGGGGTTCTAGACAGTGAAGCCTGTTTTTGGAGTGCTATAAAGACCTGAAGCACAAGTTTGGTTTCTTAGTAAAAATAAAAAGGATCTGAAATCCCTTCTTTCCTTTTACCCTTCCCCTCCCTCCTTCCCTTCTCTGCCTACCTATATACATATATACATATATATATATATATCACACACACACACACACACATATACATATATAAATATATATATAATCTCACACACATGTGCGCACATGTGCACGCATGCACACACACACACAGGGAGAGATAACTCCTTTAGAGATAGGGTTTCACTGTGTAGCCTAGCTTGGTCTTGAACTCTCAGTCCTCCTGCCTCAGCCTCTTTAGTGCTGCTGGAATTACAAGTGTTTGGTACTGTGCCTAGCTTTACAAATAAATTGAATGAATGACGATAACTTCACAGTAGAATACAAGACAGGTAGACAAACTCTCCTTCTAAAGTTTGCCTCCATGCACCTTAAAGCTAGATGGTTTTCATTAGCAGCCACAGTCAGTGATGTTTACTTGCCAGAGTCCTGTCTCAGACCCTGGCCCTTAGGAAAGCATCAGTCCTGTCTCAGACCCTGGCATAGCTCCTGGCCCTCAGGCAAACGTCACTCCTGTCTCAGACCCTGGCATAGCTCCTGGCCCTCAGGAGAGTGTCAGGTTGCTTTGTGAAAGTGCTTCTTCAGAGTTGATTTTGGCATGCTCTTACTTAATTTTAAATGTGGTTTAGGTGTGCAATGTCTTTATCTTGAGAAATTGATTTGTCACATTTGTTAGACCTACACATCAAAAACATTTTAAGTCTCCATGTTCTGATGTGACCTTGGTCTAAGAGTGGCTAAGTAGCCATTAGCTCACTGTGGTCCTTCTTCATTCATGACATCAGTTTCTGAGGTTTCAGTCAGTGGCACTTTCCTACAATCCATAGTATGTTGAATAGAAAATCTTGGTGTAATATTCTTTTGTGAGTAGCATGTTGAAATCACTTGCTATTGTTTTGTCCCACCCGGGATGGTAGTGTACCCACGTTGTGTAAGCTACCCACTTGTCAGTCACTCTAGTAGCCTGTTTGCTGTCAGATAGACAGACTATGATAGTATTGCAGTACCTGTGCTCAACTAACCTTCCTTCTATTAATAATGGCCTCATAGTGCAAAGATGGTGATCAAAGAAGGCACCCCGGCATAAAACTTGAAAGAGCAGAATAACTCTTATACCGGGTTACAATATTGTAAAACATTACAGGAGAAGACAAGCATCTGTAGGGGTTGGTACTATCCGCAGGTTTGGATATCCACTAGGAGTCTTGGAACTTGTCCCTTGTGGGTAAGGGTGCCCAGTATGTTATCAAGTGAATGTCAGTTGATTTCTCCTTTCCTCAGTCCAACAGTCTATACTGGCAAAGCCGAGAAAACCTGGTAAGACTCGAGTAAGGTAGATGTTGGTCTTTCTAGAAGATTTATAGGTTACCATATACAAGTTGAATTCCTCTTGATATTGTGTAGTTCTCTAGTTTATACAAAGACTTTGCCTGGTTCAACCTTGTCCTCACACTTACAGAGTGTGACATTGCCAGAGACACAAAGCTCATGTAGAATTAAAGTGTCATACAGAGTCTTTCTTGTCTTTCCAAAGTCCTTTATGTAAGATACAGGCAGTTGACTGGCCTTAGGTGTACAGCCTTAGGTTACTGGCAAGCACGTGATTGAACTTCGTTACCGCTGCCTTTAATGAATCAGAATGGCTGTATCTCAACTCAGTACCATTAAAAGCAGTCACGGCTATAGCTTAATTTTCTCATAATTCACATGCTGAACCTGGGCTAGCATAGAAGAGTCAGTGCTATATTTAGAAATTTGAAACCCACTTTGGAAGGAAGTAGATATTCCTTAAGTGGTACTGTGATGGGGGCCTCCCAATTGAACTTCAAATTTGTTGTACCGTGTTCATTTCTCAACATGACATATAGACATACACATTCTATATACCAAGCTCATAAGATTGAAACTTTTGAAAATTTGAATATCTAATTTTATCAAAGATTTGAGTAATCATCCTTTTTGATGGTCTAGTGAGAAAAATCTGACCCATTCCTTTCCTTTTATTATAGCCTTAGGAATCCATAGAGTGGTCAGCTTATATATGACTGAGTTTATAAAGCTGCTTTTTAATTCTATTAATACCCCATGATTTTGAAATCTGTTTGCTTAGTGTCTCAAAGATTAAGGTATCATGTAATTTCTTTTTCTTTTGTGTTACTGTTCCTTCCATGTCTTTCCTGGGCAGATAGGTTCAGATGATAAGATTCAGTTTGCCATATCCTTACAGTAGAATTTATTCTGTCCTCATGATCTCTCACACACATGCTAGGTCAGAGGCCCTATTCTTCACTGTACATCAGAATTATTTAGGGCTTAGAAAAAAACAACATGAAGCAATGACTGTACGCACTTCTTTCCACAAAGAGAGATAAGGCTAATTTTTTTTCTGAGCTGCTAGGATGATGAGGATATGAAACAGTGAGGCTGTCTGGGGAGCAGGTCCTCTCCTCACTCAGAGCAGCTGGCTGCAGGCCTTCAGGCCTCCGAGCACTGTGCCTGCACTGACTGCAGGTTTGGGCGGAGTGCTGTTGTGACTGTTGCTACGGTTAGTTCTTGTGTGTAGAGGGTGGGGCTGCTGTTTCTAGAGTTCTGCTCCCCTTAATCCCATTTTGGAGGTTGAGTTCTAGATCAGTTCTCATGACGTGATGAGCCCAAGATGTTCTTAGAGCCTTCAATTTCACCTTTTCTTAATCTTATAAATTATGTCTACTCCCTTTTCTAGCCTCATAGTACATAGACTTCACCTCTTCAGAGCTTTACTCCATTTTCTGTCAGTGCGCTCTTGGACATCTCACAATTCCCCTGCAGAGTCTAGTCCAGATGAGCAGAGATTCAGAGATTGGTTTCTGATCCTTCTCAATTCCTAAGTAGGATGTAGCAGTCACTTCCGAATTAGAAGAAGGAGGTGGCTGTGGTGTGGAGAGAGGGCACTTATCCAGCACCTGCATGTCTTCCCTTGCCGATGCAGGGGAGCTCCGAGTTCTCTTGCTGAGCATGGATGGTAAGGAGGTGCAGGGAAAGAAGAGCCCAGCCCGTGTACACACGCACACACACACACACACACACACACACATACACACATACCCCTTGGATTATGGATAGAGTTTTAACTTCTAGTCAGTGCACATTGTAGAACACCCACAAATAAACAGGAAAGTTGATAACTTCAGAACCTCCTTTAGGTCTTAAAAATATATGACTTGTCAAGCATGGTGGTATGGGGCCTGCAATTCTAGAACTTGGGAAGCTGAGACAAGAGGATCCCAAGTTTGAGGCTAGCTTGGACTGCATAATCAGTTCAAGGCCAGTCTGAGCCACACTGCAAGACCCTGTCTTAGAAAACCAAGGGTTTAGGCTCAGTGATGAAATAATTGCCTATTAATATGACTTTCTTACCAAATTATTATAATCTGGTATGTTTGCTTGGTAAAATCACAACTCATTCCTTATGCTACACTGTTGGTATATAGTTTTGATGTCTGTATGCCCAGTTTCCAAGATTTTCACTCAAAAATATTAAATCTGAGATACCATTGCTAACTTGTGTAGGTTGGTAATCTTGCAAAATAGAACCCTTTCACAATGACAGAACTTACCACAATACTCTTACAATGATTAAAAAAAAATCCTACCCACCAATTAGTAGTTTATCAGCACTGCTACCTCGTAAAATAGCTTACATGGGCAGGAAACGTGTGGATATTTGGATTTTGCAGTATCATAGGCTTTTCCTGTAGTGGGTTATATTTGGATAGTTTGTGTAGGATTAATTGCTACTGAAATTGGATTCTTCACCCTTTTTTCCTATAAATTTTAACATGCTATTTAATGAATGTAAAGTTATGCAAAGCATTTATATTAAACAGACTTGTTAAGTGTGTCTTCCTTATACCACCCGGTTCCTGCTGGGTGTTATTATTTAAATATGCGACCATGATGTGTGTTCAGAAATATGCCTGTGGATACATTTTCTCTCTGTGAATTATTGTTACAGGATACATTGCATAATATTTTTCCTTACTCAATACAACATACCAGTTTTCTATCCACTTCCTTTTTGTTCTAAAGGAAAAGTTTTAGGGTATAAGGAAACAGGTCACGGTATCTGTAAGCTGGTGAGAAACTAAGCTATTTTAGGAAGTCCAAAGTAGAGCTTAGTTGCCCTCTAGGGGCCTAGCTTTAACACAGCACCTGTAGAGACGAGGCCTTGGCATTGGGATAGTCTCCCTGCTGATCTGCAGAGCCCTCCCTTCCACTTTCTGCAGAGTGAGTGGCCAACATGAAGAAGCTGGTTTTAAGTAACATACATGGAAACATTCTGATAGCTTTTATTTGCAGACATTTTAATTAAATACCTTTTTGGCTTTATTTTTTAAGTCAGGGTATCTATGCCTGAACAAATCAGTCATAAACATTTTTGAGAATCCTGTGAGGCCAATCCACAGTTTGTATGTAATACTCTGGTCTTTTCAGTGTATTCTGCTTAAACTTGATGGCAGACACCAGGGAAGTGGCTTTGTTATGAGTCCTTTGCTATATTTTCAAGATGTGATTGTGGAACATCTTTTGGTTTTAGCAACTTCGATTGGCATCTTTGCCTCAGATGGTGAGAATGCTTCTCTCTGTTTAAAACAGACTGCCTCTCAAGCTTAAAGGTGCTCGTGAGGTTGGACTGCTTGAGGCCCAGTTGACTAATGCTGGAGCGTCTGACACGGATGCATGCATGCTCTTCCTTCTCACTGCAGAGGTCCCTGTTGCTGTTTTGCTAAGAGGAAGCAGTTTGTTTTTCTATTACTGAAAATGCTTAGCCAAGCCTTGGCTTGAGTAAATGGTAAATATGGCCTTTATTTGTGTGCAGATATGCAAATGTTTTGACTACTGAAGCACATTTCTAGGTTGGCTATGAAAAGTCACACAGTTACTGATACACTTGATGAAGATTTGTGTGTTGACACATGGCCTTTTTTTATTCTCTTTGGAGGAGGCCTCAAAGCGGTCCTCCTGTAAGTATGCTGTGGGTTTGTAGTTACATGGCATTTCTCTCCTTCTGTCCATTGCGATTATGGAAGAGACTTCCATTATTAATAACCAGAGTCATTCTTATCAATAATTAATAATAACTTTAGTTTTTTCTTCAGGCCTCATCTACCAGTAGTTTTAATTTGCAAACCCCAGTGGGTTCTTTTTTTTAAAATTTTTTTCTTCATTATTTATTTATTTATTTGAGAGCGACAGACACAGAGAAAGAGGCAGATGAGAGAGAGAGAGAGGGAATGGGTGCGCCAGGGCTTCCAGCCACTGCAAACGGAACTCCAGATGTGTGCGCCCCCTTGTGCATCTGGCTAATGTGAGTCCTGGGGAATCGAGCCTTGAACCGGGGTCCTTAGGCTTCACAGGCAAGCACTTAACCGCTAAGCCATGTCTCCAGCCCCCCAGCGGGTTCTTATATACATTAAAATTGTAAAGTTAGTTATAATATAGATCTGCGTTTTCATTATGGTAGCCAGTGGTCACATTGGCTATTCAATTTTAAATTTTAATTCATTAAGATTAAGCCAGATTTTAAATACAGGCTATTTAAAATCCTGGCCACATTTCAAATGCCGAGGGCCTGCCTGTGGTTGGTGCACGGTGTAGTCATAGCACACAACACAGGCACAGCACAGGCATGGGTCCTGTTACCACCACCAAAGGTCCTGTTGTACAGGTTGTATGCATATGTAAATCATCTTCAGTGTGTCTTTCTTACAGTCTCTCAGTATTTGTTGTTCCCTGAGGAAAAGAAACAAAAACTTCAAGATATTTTGACCCAGGCATGGTGGCTCACACTTGTAATCCCAGCACTGTAGAGTGGGAAGCAGAAGGATGAGGAAGGAGTTCAAGATCACCCTTAGCTACATGAGACCCTGCCTAAAAAAAAGACAAAAGAAAGGACTATTTTGGCAGTGACTATTAACTAAAGCTGGCCACATAAGAAGTTATTTTTTGTCTTTAATATCAGCATAGATTTCTGATAATAAGCTTTGATATCAACTATTTTAATAAATAGCATACATGTTTGAAATCTATCAGTACATTTACTTTATCTGCATCCTATGGTAGAAATACATGCCAGTCCTCATCTCACGAGTACAGTCAAGCTTGCTCATCTGTGCATGGGCTTGACCCTTCTCTATCGAGTTATTGGAAATTGAACGTTGAGCATTGAGTTTATCTGGAAAGTTGTTAGGTATTCAAGAGGTCAGTTAGGAATAATTTTAGGTTTTATAGCTTGTATTAAGGAGAAGTTGTGAGCTGTGGTGGCCACATTTTGAATGTGCAAGAATATGAAGATGAAGAATATGGATGTTTGAGTTAATGTTGAGGAAAAGCAGCCTTGTCTGCTTGCAAATGCTGTGTTGTTAAGTTAGAGTTGTAGTGGACCTTGGCATATGGTATACTTTGATGAATTGTGTTTCACTCATAGTAAAGATTCACAAAAACAATTTCATTTTTATTTCAAAATATTTATTTGAGAGAGACAATGGACACACAAGGGCCTCTAGCCATTGCAAACAAACTCCAGATGCATGTGCCACCTTGTGCATCTGGCTTTATGTGGGTACTGAGGAATCAAACTCGGGTCCTTAGGCTTTGCAGGCAAGTACCTTAACTGCTGAGCCATCTCTCCAGCCCTCACTTTTTTTATTGGCTAGGGATATAGTTCAGTGGTAGAGTGCTTGTTTGGTATGTGCAAGGCCCAGCACCACACTTGGTTTTGTAGTTTCTAGATTTAAAGTGCTCCCAGCGCTCTGGTGGATACTTATAGGATTAGCTTAAGAAGTAATGACAAGAGTATTTCAACAGTTTGTAAGCAGTGGAAATCTCTACAAATATATAATCTTATTTCATCTTATTTACTTGGCTGAGCAGACCATATCAGAGGGTTAAGCACACGGTTCATCAGGTGGATTCATGTCACTCGTATTTTATTTTCTGTTGTTGATGGCTACTTTTCTTTTTAACTAAGTATACTTAGCCTTTGTATTTTGTAATTTATATTGTTTGAGGTGGATTTTTAAATTATTTTGAGTTTAAGCTAATAACTTTACAATATGGTATTAATTTAGAATTAATTCTTTTTGTGTCAGTGTTCTAAGAATTATAATTTGATGTTTCTTGATAAAAGATGTATTTTTGCCTCAGTCATAAGAACAGTATGCAAGCTGTCAGTAAGTTTCAGTGATTGTGCCTTTTTACTCTGTTTCGTAGCTCTGATCAGACCTGGGATTCCTTAGGAAAGTGCAGTTACTTCAATTGCTTGATCCTGCTGTCTCTTCTTAAGTTACGCTACACTTGCTTTTTTTTTTTTTTTCCTTCTCCTGAGGTTGGGTCTCGCTGTAGCCCAGACTGACCTGGAATTCACTGCGTAGTCTCAGGATGGCCTTTTACTCAGGGCAGTTCTATCTTTGCCTCTTGAGTGCTTGCCACCATTGGCCAGTCTACTCCCTGTTTTACACTGTCAAAATTTATAATGCATTCTTTTTCGTAAACCATACATTTAATGCTTACCCTTTCTCTGTTAGTATTATTTTTAAATCCATTTTAAAATTGATTGTTAGTAGTTTCTTTTCCAAGATCTTTGGGCATTATAATCCCTGCAGCTTTCATGTTTGGGAATGACTTACTTATTTGTCGATGTCAGGTAGGGGTACAGTCCCTTCAGTTCCCATTTCCTCCTCTGGGACCTTTGTGCACACTGATTGCATCAGCATCTCATGGCACTGCCCTGCTGCTCTGAGGGCAGTTTGCCTTCCTTCTCACCCATCCACAGCCACTCTACCACAGGTGACTTTTCTGTCAGCATACCAGACAGTCATCTTTCTCCTTGAGGTTTGTCAGTTCTCTTTGGAATGTTCTCGGTGGCATTTTGATTTGTATGTTAAGTTCCTTATGTTATACTTTTCTTAAATTGTAAATTAAAATTATTTTGGTTTTTGGAATTCTTTCCCTTAAAAATACTACACATCCTTGGAACTTTAAACAAGAACATTTGCTGTATAACTAATTACCTAAAGATGTGACTTTATACGGCATGCATTCTTAACAGTTTTGTTGGTCAGGAGTAGAAGTTAGTGCAGCAGGTTTGCACTGTATGTGTGCTTCAGAGGCTGGGCCCCAATGAGGCCCTCCTAGAGGCTGTTTGCCAGAGGAGCTGCCCACCACCACCACCCCGTGGTTTCTTCCCTTCTGTTAACCGTGTTTGTCCTGTGTTTACTGAGCTTATCTTGACCCATGCTTGTAAAATCACCCACTTGAGTTTTGCCTATGTGTGTGCTGTTCCTTTTCTATTCCGAATGTGTTTATGAGCACTGGGTGGTGGGGGTTGATTTGGCCTTCGGCTTGTTTTATCTGCTATTTTGCCTCAGTTTTTGCCAACTGTTCCTTGAAGCATAATTTCCTTTAATTTCCATCTTCACTAAGTTCTTCCACAGAGTGACATTTGGGTTGCGTCTTCTTTTCCTTTCGTGTGGCTGCAGAGCTCCTCTTCTCTGAAGCATGCAGTGAAGCTCTGCCAACATTCCTGCACCTTCTAGTGGTGCCCGTCTGTCTCCCTGTGGGCCGGCCTAAGGCTCTGGCCACCTGTGTGTGCTTTCCTGAAGCCTAGAGGGCCGGGGGAGGGGAGGGCAGTATGGTAGGTTTTTAAAACGGCCTTTCGCAGTCTTGTTTTCTTTTCCTGTGGAGTTACCTTTGGGCTATGAGTTACGGCACACTTTGGGCTTTTCTAAGCATGCTGCAGGCTTCTGAAGCACGAGAGGGTCTGGCACTGAGTAGTTCTGTTTTGTTTCCTCCTACCTCCCTCTAGGCTTCCTGCTTATGGGCTCCACATTCTTCCATTGATGAGGAGTGCTCTACTATCTCTGCTGTGGGGAGTCTCAGGGTGTCTTACCATGTGTTTTGCTAGTGCGTCCTACAGGGTGCAATGAGAAGTCCTTGCTAGACTCTTCTTTCTCCTTGATACATGGTTTGAAGTTTATGATATGTAGCTCTCCTTTCAACATGGTGCATATAGACAGTTTTTGCCTTTTACGATTCCTTTTGGGGCTGGAGAGATGGTTCATGGGTTACGGCACTTGCCTGCAAAGCCTAATGACCCAAGTTCGATTCCCCAGTATCTGTGTAAAGCCAAATGCACAAAGTGGTGCGTGCATCTGGAGTTCACTTGCAGTGGCTGGAGGCCCTAGTGTACCCATTCATTCATTCATTCATTCTCTCTCTGTCTCTGAAAATAAATAAAAATGAAAAATAATAAAATTCCTTTTATTTCTTTTGTTTTATTGAATATTTGGGAAAGGCTTATATTCACTTACAGTGTCCTGCTGGCCTTGGAATTATCCTCATTCCCTTTTGCCTGAACTATGGTTCCCCTATCTTGGAAATTTCCTTCCTTTTCCCTCACTTTACACTGAACACAGTTGGCAGTAAAGGTTTAGAAGTTCGGTGTCATCCTCACCTATATATAGGATCATGCCTAAACTGTAACATTCAGAGTCACCCATCAGCTTCATTTTCATTCTTTACTGGACACTTTCTTTTCCCATAGAGGTGCTGCATGGACCACAGAAGTGCTTAGTATGCAGTGCACACTTGGGTTTTGGCCTTGACCTTCTGATCGTCTTTGTGCAGGCACACACTCTTGTTGAGGTCATGCAGGAACGTGTCTGCAGAGTGCGTCAGGTGTGAGGTGTGCCAGTGCTCCTGCCAGACCGGGGTGTTGATGCTGAGGTGCTCTGTGCCCTGTTCTGCTTCATGGGATGTTGGTGTGGCAGCTTAAGGGGTGCCTACAATTTCAGATTTTTGCAAACTTCAGTGTAACAATTTGTATTTGTCCCTGAGAAATTGCATTTAAATTTTGTTTTCTCAGATTGTCTATACTTCTGAGATTATTTTGAACTGCAGGTCAGTCTTCTGTCTTACGCATATGCTAATCATGCCTTCAGTGATGTTTTTGCAGGTATTTAATAGAAATAATAATTTTGTGGGAAGGTAAATACAGTAGTTTTGTTTTTGCATTTTTTAAATTCCATCTAGTTCATTGTCTTATGCTTGTCTCAGTAACATGAGAGATGAAAACTGTGGTTGTTCTGGATTTGGGCTCCAACTACACAGGGGAGGTTAATAGGTGAGGAGAGCTGCTTTCCCTTTGCCCACACTGCAGGGAGGAGGTGATGTGGGAACTCAAAGCATCTGAAGAAGCATTAGCCAGACGTGGGGTTTACGGCAAATGCTGAAGAGAAGCAAGACGATGCCACAGTGGTTTGCGAGGAGCTGTGTGGACTGTTGAGGTTGAGGTAGATAGCTGAGAGCTATGTAAGAAGATAGTCAGCTTCTCATGAAAAATGGCCGAATATTGGATTCAAGGCTTCAAACAAAGCAGGTTCTAAAGCACCTTCTTTGCCTTGCAAGCCTGCTTAGTCTTGTCACACCTGCGCTAGTGCACTTATTTAAGACCTTGGGAGGGTGGATGCAGGGTCAGATGTGAACTGCGTGGTTACGTAGGAGGAGCTGTAACAGGATCTTCCTTTCTGCCCTAACAGTGCACCCCATGGCAGTGGTGCCTGCCAGGCCAGCTGTGCAGCAAGTTCATGAGCATACCCTGCTGCAGTAATAGAAGTGGTATTGTGGGACTGGCCAGATGGGTTAGTGGTTAAAGGTGCTTGCTTGCAAAGCTCTCCAGCCTGGGTTCAAGTCCTCAGTCCCTATGTAAAGCCAGTGGTTCATGTGTCTGGAATTCATTTGCAGGGCAAGAGGTCCTAACACCCACCATCTCTCTCAAATAAATAATAATAATAAAGAAATTGCATAGCAGTCACAAGAGTCTGACTTTGTGGTTATGTGCACAAAAGAGAGAAAATGCTTCTCCTGTAACATGTCAACATTTCTCAAAGAACCACCTGTTTATTATTTTACAGAATAATGTTAAGTAGCAAAATCCAGGGTACTTGTTCCTTTTGTAATATGGCATCACTTCTCCTCTTCTGCAAAAAGGACAGATAAGTTTTTATGAGTCACCTCTCAGGGGAGGTAGATTGGGAGGATATTTCATAGGAAGAGGAGGAGCTTGGTGAGGGAGACCAAGAGATGCTCTACTTGTGACTGCAAGAGCTTGAATCCTGGGCTAGATAAGGAAACACTTTGTGAACAAGGAACTAACCCAGAAGCTTTTCCGTGGTTACTAATGAGTGCCACAAGGCCACCGAGGGACTTCAAGCTGCTGAAAGTATGACATGACATGCTAAGTTCAGCCAGAGATTAGAACACTGCACTGTGGTCGAGAATGGATAGCATACCACTACATCAAAGGTGTAGCAACATTAGTTTTTTCTAGAATTATAAAACCATAGCTGTGGAAATGAGTGCAAAGTGGCCTACAGAGAGGATTATCAGATGTGTTCATATCATATCATAGGTGTTTTTCAGTGGTTTCTATCCTTTGGCATTGATATTTTTGTACTTATGTATCCTGAAACTTTAGTTTTCTAAGCAGTCTATCTATGAAATTTGCATATCTGATATCTTGGCTGAAGTACAATGGAACCATTTGTAGGTTTTTTTTATTTAAAAAAATTTTTTTTAAATCTTTTTTGTTATTTTTACTTTTATTTATTTGAGAGCGACAGAGAGAGAAAGAGGCAGATAGAGGGAGGGAGAGAGAATGGGCACGCCAGGGCCTCCAGCCACTGCAAACGAACTCCAGACGCATGTGTCCCCTTGTATATCTGGCTAACGTGGGTCCTGGGGAGTCGAGCCTCGAACTGCGTTCCTTAGGCTTCACAGGCAAGCGCTTAACTGCTAAGCCATCTCTCCAGCCCCTGTAGGTTTATTTTTTAAAAAACAGTTTTGTGCAGCTAAGAGTGTGAACCAGATTGACTAAATAAAACTTTCAGAAATTAAGGTTTTAAGAGTAATGCAAGTACTTAGGAGAGTATTGTTTCTAGATGGGATCATATAAATGTGATAGGAATATGTGTTGGGAATGTTGTTCTAAGTTCTTGTGTGTGTGTATGTGTGTTCATGTGAATGAATGAGTATAGGAGTGTGTGTGCCACTGTGCATGCATGGCAGCAAAGGACAGTTTCAAGTGCGTCTGTCCTGCCTTCTGCCTTGTTTGAGGCAGGCTGTCTTGTTGTTCAGTGCTGAGTCCACCAGGCTAGGTGGCCCGTGGGCTTTGGATCTCACTTCTTGCGAGGCTGTCACTGCCTCTGGATTTGTTATTGCAGCCCATCATCCAGTCCTTCCTTGCATTCCTCCTTCCCGTGGAGCTAGTTATACACGCTGTGTTAGGAGTCAGGCCAGGGCTCTGCGCTACCTCTCTTTGTCCCCGTGTCACTGTGTAGGAGCTGCATTGGTGTTTTATTTTTGTTGCTGATTCTCTAGAAAAAATGAAGTGATATGAGCATCTTTAACTTGGAAGGACAGCATGCAGTCTTCACACTTGGCTACTCCAAAAACATCCTGAGTTAATAATAATGTTCTTCCAACACAGTTGTTTTACCATGAGCCTGTTTTTGTGCTAAGGTTTGAAGTCATTGTACATCTTTTTTTTTTTCTCCATTTTTATTAATATTTTCCATGATAACAAAAAAAATCCCATGGTATTACCCTCCCCCCTTTCCCCTTTGAAATTCCATTCTCCATCATATCCCCTCCCCATCTCAATCTTTCTACTTACATATATACAATACCAACCTAATAAAAGCCCTCCTCCCTTTCTTTCTCTTCCCTTTCTATCTCCTTTTTTAACTTACTGGCCTCTGCTACTGAGTTTTTTCCTTCTCACACAGAAGCCCAATCATCTCTAGCTAAGATCCACATATGAGGGAGAACATGTGGCGCTTGGCTTTCTGGGCCTGGGTTACCTCACTTAGTATAATTCTTTCCAGATCCATCCACTTTTCTGCAAATTTCATAACTTCATTTCTCTTTAGTGCTGAGTAAAACTCCATTTCATTGTACATCTTTTGTCTTTAGCTATTGCTTTAATTTTAGTGACATCTTGCAATCTAACCCTGTTTGATCCATGTAAGAGTAACTTGGGAACTTGCACACTGCACTAGTGTCTGTGTCTTCTTTGGGTGTATGGTTTGGGACTTATGATCTCATCCACTGTTGTTCTTTCTGCTTGCCTTTCTTTCTTTGTAGGTATTATTTGGTTGTTTTGTATGGAATTAGGCATTTTGGTATTTGTATTAGGTTATCATAAGACATTATCTTGCTGTTTTTTTTTCCTACTTAAAGTTTTCAGAGGCGCTTACCATGAAGCTCTACTGAAAATGCAGCATATGGTCTCCCTCCCTCTCAGATTCTTCCCATAACCCTTAGGGTGCTGTAGTCTCCACGCATCTTGCTTCTTGTCTGCCTCTTCCTTTAGCAGAAGACCCGCCAGGTAGAGTTCAGGGTTGTGGCCGCTATGTGTCCCCAGCGCTTAAAGCACCTGGTAGGTAGAAATGCACAGTTAAATGCACATGTGTTTTTATAAGCATATATATATATTTATATAGACAAAGTGTGCATTGTACCTTAATAGTTCCTATTATTTAAATAGTGACTGTTATTAGCTGAGTATGTGGGACATACTCGTGATTCTAGTACTTGGGAAACTGAGGCAAGAAAGGATTATTTCGACTTTAAGTTCAAGACAGCATGGACTACATAGTGAGACTCTTTCACAACAATAGAAAGGTGGGAAGAAAGGAGGGAAGGGAAGATATGAGTTATAAATCAAGAGACAAGGGTACTGTTTTCAGTCTACTGTATCTTCATGATCGACTGGCGAGTTACAGGCTTGAGTTTGCTTATATCGCAGCAGATTAACTTAAACCAAAAATTATGTAAATGTAGAACCTAGTTTCCATTGGACTGTTGTTGGCATTTTATTTTATTTTATTTTATTTATTTATTTTTTTTAAATATTTTATTTATTTATTTATTTATTTAAGAGAAAGAAAGAGGCAATGAGAAAGACAGAGAGAGAGAGAGAGGGTGAATGGGCACACCAGGGCCTCCAGCCACTGCAAATGAACTCCAGATGCATGTGCCCCCTTGTGCATCTGGCTTACGTGGGTCCTGGAGAGTTGAACCGGGATCCTTTGGCTTTGCAGGCAAACTCCTTAACCACTAAGCCATCTCTCTAGCCCGGCATTTTATTTTAATATCAAATTGATCTTTGGTGAACATTTTATTTTCACTTCTTATACTTACTGATTCCTCATATTTGAGATGGTTTGGTATAGGAACTATAGATATTTCTGTGTAGTTTCTCTGAGGTATGTTCACTTTGAGTTCATTTCTTCTTGAAGGAGGATGCCTCCTTCCTGACAAGCAGGAGACACACGGGACATTGAGTGACAAGCAAGAATCACATTGGGGTCATGCTGAGTTTAAGACAGCCTAGGATTAATTGTGAAATCTAAACATAGGACCAAATGGGTTGGGAACAGATCATTAGAACTCTGAATTATTTTCTTCTCCTTGTTGTTAGAAGACCTAACATGCTGGGAATGTTCAGTTAACTAGAATGTGACATACTTCCCCCGAAAACACAGTGTTATTGTTAACTAAGGTACCTCTTGGAGTTGATTAGTGCTATAGCCAGGTGATATTTTATACCAGGACCAGAAGACCTGGGAACTCATATTCCTTTGACATGAAAAATATGGTGCTTCTCCAGCTTCATGTTTGTGCATTTTGAGGTTCTTTTTAGCTGAATGTCAGCAAAGCAGCAGCTGCTTGAATTCAGTTTGCCGAACACTGAATTATTCATTTCCATAAACAAAACTTCCTAAGCAATTATTTAGCATTAGTTTATTTCTCTTTATTTCAATCAATCCTGTTGGCAAATGGTTTAAAATTGGGAATACTCTTTATATAATCTGAGAAACGAGACTGAGTACCCACTTTCTCTTCTTCTATTCTTACAACGGAAGGTTCCAGATCCTGAGTTGGAACATGTCTTGTTGCTCTAATTCTTTGAATAAAAATTACTAACAAAAGAGAGGACATAGATCGAGCGCTTCTCTAGAAGCGTCCCTTCTACCTGGTCTCTTCTTAAGATTAGACACTGGTTTTGACTCAGCAGATTTTATCATACTGCTTTATACATGCTCATGCTTGGCAGGTTGGAGCTTGAGTTCTGTGTTCAATAATTATTTCATCCTTTGTACTCAGATTGTTTAATAGAATCTTTAGCAGAATAAAAAGGTCAAGTTGAGCCAGATGTGGTGGAACACACCTTTAATCCCAGCACTTGTGAGGCAGAGGTAGGAGGATTGCTATGAGTTTGAGACTACCCTGAGACTACAGAGTGAATTCTAGGTCAGCCTGGGTTACAGCAAGACCCTACCTCAAAAAAACAAAACAAAAAAAAGGTCAAGTTGGTGTTTTACAGTTCCTGTCAGTCCTATACTCAAACATACACATAAACGGGGGAACCATCCTGTGAACTCTGTCCAGCCTTTTTACTAGCTGGTACCAAAGTCCTTACAGCTTGAGAACTCATTATTCACTATTACTGGTGGCTTCCTTGGGCCGTCGGTGTAGATGGCTATGTGACATTGGTGATTACCTCGGCGGTGATGGTGGTTGCGTTTTTAAGGCAGGGTCTCACTGTAGCCCAGGCTGACCTGGAACTCATTCTGTCGTCCCAGGCTGGCCTTGAGCTCACAGCAGTTCTTGTACCTCTGCCTCCTGAGTGCTGGGAGTAAAGGTGTGCACAGCAGTGCTTGGCGGTGGTGGTGGGTTTTTATTTTGTTTGGTTTAGGTGTGTCATTTCTGCTCCATCGGAGACTTCTGTGTTAGCTTAACAGTTATCTGGTAATTTAATAAATGTATCGTCACCTTGACTGAGGCAGCTTCCTAGATATGGGGAAGAGGAGGCCTGTGAAATTAGAGGCCGGGGCATTGGGGAGAGAGCAAGCTCCTTGGCCCCTAGGCTCTGTGAGCCTTTTGGTGTAATTATTGAGACCTCTGCTTCTGTTGTTGAGCAAGTGATCGTGGTGTTGAGGGCTAGACTCCTACCCATCGTTCAAGAGCTGCACTATGTGGAGAAAACTCAGAAGCCAAGGGCGTGGATGTCAGCCATCAACCAGGATTCCTTGTGCAGACGTAGTTTGTTTTTCTTCTTCTGTGTTTTAGAAAATAAAATGTGCTATCTACAACTATGTGGTGGTTTTACATTTCAAGTTCAAAAAATATAAGTCCTCAGCTCTAAAACAGTGTTTCTGTTCTGGTGAGGCCAGCACAGCATGGAGAAAAGCAGCAGCTGTACCTTTAAACCTGGGCATGTGCAGTACTTGCTCTGCATTGTTTTTTGCTCGCCTAAGCTCTTTTATGTTTGTGTGTATAGATATATGTAAGTATATACACAGAGTATAATATATATGTATACACACATGTAATCACATATGAGACTCATGAGAAATATTTCTTTGGAGTTCTGCTTCCTTCGCAAGTAAAGAAACCAAGCTGAGATAGATGTCTGTAAGGTTTAAAAGCAAGTAGGATGCATTGCTTCTAAATACTGTTTATGCCCATATATTAATACTGTTCTCAGCTTTGGTCAGAGAAGTTTTTTTTTTTTTTTTTTTTTTTTTTTTTTTTTTTTTTTTTTGCAGTGGGCAGTGGTTACTGGGGAGATGCATAGTAGGCCTGAGTGCTGAGTGAATGAAACATCTGTATCACTGTAGCACTTAAACTCTCATTGCTGGTAAAATAAAAACACCCAACCAGATGCCACCAATGGAAGAAGAGAATTTGTTTTGGCTTATCGTCTTGAGGGGAGGGTTCGTCAGGGCAGGGAAGGCATAGAAGGCCGCTCCCATCATCATCTGTCAGCTGGGAGAAAACAGCAAGAGTGACAAGTGAGGCTGGATTATAAACCCAAGGCCCGTCCCCAGTGACAGACCTCGTCTTCCAAAACTCCCCTTCCCAAGGCTCTGCCAGCTAGGGTGTAAGTATGAAGTTTAATCACAAACCATGAGGCTGTGAGGGACTTCCCACATGAAACCTCACCCTCTTCAAGGCCAGAGAACACTGGAGAAGGAGGAGTAGAAAGAATGTAAGAGCCAGGAGGTGGGGAGGCGTGCTGTGGCACTCACTTAGAACTCACAGTGGGTGTGGTACCTGTACAAGATGTGCATGTCCAAGATCAGGCCCTCTCAACATTCTGTCCTGGATGGGGAGGCTTTACAAAGCATTATTGGCAGTTAATAGTTGCTGAGGGAGGAGACTTTCCTTCACTTGTATAGCTGATGATAAATTACCTCTGGTCAATAACCTCTACCCATGCTCACATAAGCCAGCCTGCTTAAAACTCCATGGGAGATACACAAACACTCTCTTTCTCACCAAAAGACATGAAAGTGAGAGTGGAATAGGGCTACTTGGGAAAAGGAAGGGGTTCCTAAAGGAGTGTAGGATCAAGAGAAGGTAATGGGGAGTGGATGTGTAAAATTCTCAAAAATTTAGTAAAAAAGAATAGGATGGAATCTTTCCTAAAAGATGGGGAGATGGCTTAGTCTGTAAAGTTTGCCATGCAAGCATGATGACCTTAGTAAGCCTCCAGTAGCCATGTAAATGCCTGGCAGAGCCTGCCCAGAATGCTAGAACTCTGGAGATGGAGAGGATCTCCCCCCTCCATAAGCTGGCCAGCTAGACTAACTAGGTTCAAGTGAGAGAGACTTTGTCTCAAAAAATAAGGTGGAAAGCAATTGAGGAAGGTACCTGCTGACATTAGACTGTGACCACACACATGAATATTTATATATGCACACAGGCCACCTAAACATAGGCATATGCAAACAAACAAAACAGCAACAAAAAGAGTAGCTAATTATGAGCTAGGTGTGGTGGTACACGCCTTTAATCCCAGCACTCAGAGACAGAGGTAGGAGGAGGTGAGTTTGAGGTCACCCTGAGACTACATAGTGGGTTCCAGGTCAGCCTTGGCCAGAGCAAGACAAGAATAACTAGTTATTCTGATCACACAAATGGCCTGACTTCCAGGTTCCTTTGGCTTCAGCATACGTATCACCTTTTCATTGTCATCGTCTCATTTATAGAGCATAAGTAACTTATGTGGCTGCTTCTCATAGGATATCAGATTTGGAAATCTATACTTCCAGACTAATTTACATAGGTCTTGGTTTTCATATTCTTTTTTTTTTTTTTTTTTATAAAGGGATACTTTACTTAAGACAGCAGAAAAAGTACATCTAAGTTAAGTGACATCTGTGACTATTTTAGAATATGGTTAATAACTACTTAGTGAAGTTTTGAAATAGTAAACATACCATTTAATACATTATATATAGTTTTTATGAAAATGATATATATGACAAAATTATGTATAGTACATATATTTTGGTATGCACTGACTCTAAATTGTCTTAGCTTCAACTTTAGTAAGCTTCCGTTTTAATTGTGAGTTTCATTCTAAAACTGTTGTAGAAAAAAATTTTTAAATTTTATGTTCTCTTTAGTAGTAATAGCTATAAGTACATCATAAGCATTTTGTTATTTGCATGTTTTCTAGTTTCCCTGCTGAGCAAGAATAGACATGTTTTGTTTTTTGTGAAAAGGATTTTAGGTGCTTGCTTTCTGGAGAGAACAGTGGGATAAAGAATATGGTTTAAGAAAAGTTGCTTCTTGGCTCACCTTGTAAATAATGTGTGCCTGACATAGCCTTTTTAAAAAAGTGCGTAATCAGTCTTTACTAAAATCATATTCTTAACTAGTTGAGCTGATAAACAGTGAGGTTTGTGGTAAAGAAGTCAGGTTTATTTTATGTCAATTTTCTGTTTGCCCTGTGTAAGATATATTTAATTACTTTACCACATCTCTGTGTTCAAATTAATCAGATTCTTCTATCTGTTGGTGCTCGAATTAGAATAAGACTTTAATCAATGGTGTTATCTGTGCCATGGTAGACTAGGAAAGCTATTCTTGGCATAGTGAAGATGCATGCATTTTATTTTCTATTGTAATTTAAAAGTAAAATCAGAAATATTGATTTCTACTTGACTGGAGAGATGATTTAGTTTGAATATCAGTCTGATCTTAATCAGGTGAGAATTAATTGAGTTGGAGGTATTAGATATTCAGTGATGTTAGCTGAACCGTGATCAATCTAGAGAGGAGCTTTCTGTTGGACTGTGTTAGAATTCTCAAACAGCTTCGGCACTGCAGTGTAATCTTTTCATGTTCATCCTTCTGTCTTCTTCTCTCATTAAATGCACCACTAAATTCATTCTATACAATGGCTAATCTTTAAAGTAGAATGCTAATAAATCACAATTTAATTGAAAGTTAAAAGCATTATAATTTTGTCATAAAATGCTATTTGTTGTCAGAATTTTTATAGTGTGAATTCTAGAGCCTAATTTTAAAACCAAGAGCGCTTGGGTCACAAGAAATATAGTCTTACTTTTTTTTTTTCTTATGTTCATCATTGAAAGAAGTGAGCAATGCAGCATTCTTTTAATGTTTATTTCCAGAAATAAAAATAGAGTCTGTAGCATTATGTTGGTCTGAAGTGTGGCCTGGGCTTTTCATTTATTTTAAGAGTGTGATAGCAATATCATAAGTGTTGTGAAAATATAAATGGTGAGATGACACCTCCATAGGACTTGCTCTTAAGTAGTAAAATTGTAAAGTCTTTAAATAAACTGCAGCCAGAACTGAAAGGATCGATCTGCCTTGTTAACCAGGGATACTACATGTATTAAATGTCTGATTAAATTTAGGGCACCGTGTCTTTAAGTCCCCCTCCCTCTTTCTCTCCCAAACTCAGAATTTGGATCTGCTTGCTAGCAAAGCAAAACATTATTATTGTCAGATTTCTTCCATTTTGGCAATTGGTGTGACTGTGTTAAGTTAAAAGAAAGCCAATAGTGTGACTTTTGATAGTGTCTTTTTACCTTCAAAGAGTGTTTTTCACTTGCTATAAGGGGAATAGCACAACCTATGTAGACATATACCTTGCAAAAAGGAATTTCTAAATTTGTACTTGAGAACAATTAGTATTTAATGAAATTAAGCTATGTATGTGGGAACATCCCTAGAGGGTGAAGAATGGGGAGCTCTTTGTGAGGGTTTCCCACTCCGTTGTTGCTAGACAGTGACTTAGGGCAAAGGAAGAAGATCCAGGTGGCTGGGTTTTCTCACACCACTCACTAAAGCCAGGCCTCTGCCTATGTGGACTCCTTTTTCTGGCATGAGGTCATTTTTTAAATTCTTTTAAAAATATTTTTATTTACTTGCAAGGGAGGGGGAGATAAATATGAATAGCTGTGCCAGGGCCTCTAGCCATTGCAAATGAACTCCAGATACATGCAAGACTTTGTGCATCCGAGTTGACATGGGTACTATGGAATCTAACTTGGGTCCCTAGGCTTTGCAGGCAAGTGCCTTGACCACTGAGCCATCTCTGCAACCACTTTTAATTCTTTTTTAACTTAACATGTTAGGCATGCTATATGAGCATCGACACACTAGAAACCTGTTTCTTCAGTTCTTGTCCCCCAGAGTGCCAGTCTCCTCCTGGGAGACACATAGTAGGCCCTAGTGTGCCCATTCTCTGTCTTCTTCTCTAATAAATAAATAAAAATAAAATATTTAAAAGGAAGAATCTTGGCGCTCATTTCTTGCCAGCATGTTTTTTTTTTTTTTTTTTTAATAGCTGTAGTCTTTTGTGATATTGTGGTTCCATTTTGGTAGGTGGTGGATGAGTTACATTTGATGATATTGATCAAATGATGGGAAAAAATTTTGTTTCAAGAGAAAAGATAAGAAATGTCTAGTTACCTGTTAACTCCATTTATGGTTCTCTATAAATAAATTTATTTGTTTTTGAGAAAGACATATAATAACCGTTTTAATATTTAAATTGTATGAAATTTCTTCTGTGGTTGAATTTGAAAAACCTACTACAAACTGCAGCCAACAGTACTAGACCTTCTACATGGGTGCTGGGCTTCTGAACCTAGCTACTCAGGCTTGTATAGCAAGAACTTCACAGAGCCATCTCCCAGCCTTTTCCTGGGGTTCTTCTCTTCCCACTGAAGAATGGAGTGGACAGATGGGGAAAGCTGACCAAGCTTTTTGCATGCATACCACAATACAACTTGAATGGAAACTGGATGCTTGGTGGCCGTGGGTTTTGCCAACCAAGAGGTGACAAAGATGGGGTTACAGCTCTGACTCTTGGTGGCAGGGAGTTGCCAACTAGAGCTTTGCAGAGGGTACAGCTGTGACTCTGGAAGCCTCAAGACAGCCCCTAGGAGGGGTCTCCTCAAAGCAGGGCCAGGGCCAGGCCTGTGATCTGCCCCCAAAAGCTGGAGCAGGAATTCTTCTTCCAGGCAGTGTGGGGTGAGTTTGCTCTCTGACTAGAGCAGGAGGCCTCTTCTTTGAAGGAGTCTTCTCTCTTCAGTGTCCTAAGAGGCAAATGCAGGTGGTTATCTAGACCTGTGTTGGCCCTGATTGGTTGGTGTCTATAAATGAGGTCACCATCAGAGATCAACCAGAAGTGCTGGCTGACCTGGGGAGGGAAAAGCAGCCCAGTAGAAGGTAATAGATGCTCCCTTTCCCATGGTGACCACAGTGCAGCAAAACCCATTGTCAAAAAAGCAAAGGTGGAGAGAGAGCCTGAGTTCCCCATTGGCACTCCCAACTAAGCCATTTTGGGAGTGGTGTTGACCCCTGTGCTGGCTCCAGTCTTCCTGCTACCAGGGGCCTCTTTCCCCTCAGCATCAGCTCTCTGCCTCCGCTTCATTCTGCCGTGGCATCTTGAACCCATTGTAGTCACTTCATAACTTTCATAAATGCATGTAGATAGATATAATTAGTGCATGATGTGTAATAAGTCATCTGCGAGTTAATATTAGTAATAAACCTATGTTCACTAAAGGCCAGCTTTCACACATTTAAAATCTGAAACCCAAGACACATACTACTTCATTTATTCAATTTGGAATTTCTAATGCACAAAATTTCTCTAAAATATTTATGTTTATAAGAATTCTAAGAGCAGGAAAGGGACTGAAAGAGCCGAAGCATTTGATGCTGTTTTCAGGGTCTGCTTGTTGCTCTTCAGTGAAAACTCAGCAATAAACACACTGGTGGCAGTGACAGAATGTGCTGAGTTGTTGCCACCCCATTCTTAGGCCTTCCTTGTGACTGTGAGAAAGCTGGCCTGGGGTAAGACTGCTCTGTGGGCTTGGAAATTCTGCTCTTGTCACAGGAGGGAGGAAGGGAGTGTCATTACAGACATTTCTTGAATTAAAAGGCCTTGTTCTAGGTCAGGCTGTACCACACTATGAAATCTTGGAAATATCATGCAACCCATTTAGAGCTCAGTTTCCCCATCTGGCAAATGAAGGTAGTAATTGTGCCTATTTGCTAGAGCTGTTATAAAATGCACGTGCACTAATAAATGTGAAGAACTTACAGGCCAAGCCCATAGTGGACATCTATTTGTTTTAGTTGCCATTTTTATCTAGTTATTACCTATTATCAACACCTTTAAGTACTGTACCCCCCTCCCAAAAAAAACTGTGATGAAATTACATGGGAAAATAGAACAAGGGGCTGGAGAGGTGGCTCAGTAGTTAAGGGCACTTGCTTGCAAAACCTGATGTCCCAGGTTCATTTCTCCAGTACCCACGTAAAGCCAGACAAATGCACAATGTGGCACATGTGTTTGAAGTTTGTGTGGAGTGGTAGGAGGCCCTGGCTAGCCCATTTTTTCTCTCACTCTCTCTGTCTGCCTCTCTCAAAGAAATAAATAAAAAATTTTAAAAATAGACAAAGAAAAAGGCTGTCTAGGATAATCACTTTTTATATGTTTTGCTGGGCATAGTGGCGCACACCTTTAATCCCAGCACTTGGGAGGCAGAGGTAGGAGGATCGCCATGAGTTTGAGGCCACCCTGAGACTATATAGTGAATACCAGGCAGCCTGAACTAGAGTGAGACCTGATCTCAAAAAAAAAAAATATTTTATTTATTGCAAGCAGAGGGGGGCGGGGGAGAGAATGGGCATGCCATGGCCTCTAGCAGCTTCAAACAAACTCTAGATGCATGCACCACTTTGTGTGTCTGGATTTATGGGGGTATTAGGGAATCAAACTCAGGTCATTAGGCTTTGCAGGCAAGTGCCTTAACTGCTGAGTCATCTCTCCAGCCCAGTGGTTTTTTTTAGTGGAAAAGTAAATTAAGAATTAACTTGCCATCACAAATGCATCTCTGACCCCAGTTTTTCCATGCTTTTGAGTCATTTGAGTTCCTAGTTCTTCACTGCTTCTTGTGGGGATCACATTTATGTATATTCCAGCACAAAGATGCTTCTGAGAACCCATGTCAGACTTCCATTTCCTCGGTGACTTATTTACTGATCTTGAACCTTGGCTTTTAGACCACGTGTGAGCCCAGCACTTAGCAGAGGAGATGATGAGCAGTGTTAAGAACTGGGTAGGAGGAAGGAAAGGTTATTTAATCCAGCCTCCCTTAAAATACAAGGATGAGTTCAGTCTACCCAAACTCAACAGTCATTCATTTAGGTCATTTATTTATTAGCTGTTGAGTATTAGCCAAACAGGTAAAGTTTCCTGAAGGATTACTTGTAGTATGTTAATGTTTATGCTCTTACTGTACTTTACAAGGCTTTCACAAGAGATTGAATAGCAATGTTGTTAGGACAATCTTGAGAAGAACAAAGGCTAAATGACCATCGATTCAAGGGTTACTGAAGCACAGGGAACTAAAACGTCCATCACTCAGTGTCTTAATAAGGTAGCCACTGCATACATGTGGCTTTTTAAAGTCAATTAGGCCGAAGAATATCATTCTTCAGTTGTGTTGGCCATATTTCAGGTGCTGAGAAGTCACATGTGACTTGAAGGTCTGCTTTTGGAAAGAAAGAGTATTCATTTCCACCACCGAGAGAGCTTTACAGGATAATAAAAATGTCACACAAGACATACAAATTTCTAAATTTATACTAATCACAGTGTAAAAGTGTGAAATTAACTTTAAAGAAGCAAAATTGATTTGAGTATTGATGTCAAAATAGTCTTTTCAACATGTAATCACTGTGGAAATTAACTAAATATTTTATATCCCAGTTTTCTTCTTAAGGTTTCAGAACCCAGCGTGTGTCTTACACTTAACAGAGTATAGTTCAGTTGAGTCGTGTTTCAGGTACTCCCTAGCCACCTGTGACTAGTGCCATCACACTGGGCAGTGCAGGTTTAGGAGGGCCCTAACCCAGGTAACCTCTTAAAGACACAACTATTTAGCATTACTGATATTTTTCCATGTGTCTACTAGTATAAATATATTGAAGTTAGGAAATAATACTATATTGAACAAACACCTAGACCTAAGGAAACACCTGTCCTAGAGAACAGAAGAGTCAAGCCATGTCAATGTGTCAGGTAAGAAGGAGGACTGTTGTCTGTTCTGACCTCCTTGCACTATATGAACCCAAAGCATTTCTGGATAGCAGTGTGGCTTAAATTGTTAAATAAAAATTGGGGTGTGCTTTTTCACCCCTTATTCTTTAGATGACTCAGTAGCCTTGACAACAGTGACCATTCCTTCCTTAACTCAGCCCTCCTGAAGTAGTCATCGGGTGGATGCCATTTGTTTATTTTTATATTTTAAAATCATATATAAGAAACTTACAAAAGTAAAGGCATAGTGGCTTTAGAGATTAAAAACTGAGCCCAGAATTTTTTTCTGTTTTTTTTTTTTTTTTTTTTTTTTTTTTTTTGGGAGATGCTTTATATTTGAATTGGTCAGTGTCCTTAGAATGCAAATGGCTGTTGATGGTGAGGTTGGGATGTATCTGTCTTGTAGATTCTGACTTCAGGTCCCTGCATGTCTCAGAGATGCTGTAGTTCTCCCTGAATACTGGTTCTTCTTTTTAAAAACACGTTTATTTGCATGTGTCTGTGTTTGTATGTGTGTATGTATGTATGTATGTGTATTGAGCATACCAGAGTCTTGCCACAACAGATGAATGCCAGATGCTTGCACTACTTTTTATGTCTGGCTTTACGTGGGTACTGAGGAATTGACCCCGGGCTGGTAGGCTTTGCAAGCAAGTGCCTTTAACCACTGTGCAATCTCCCCAGCCTACTTCAATCTTTAAAATGTAACATTTTGGGCCTGATGAAGTAGCTCAGTTGAGAAAGCGCTAGCCATGCACGAGCTGCATACTACAATACTGCCTTAAAAAGACAGAAAAAGGCTGGGCGAGGTGGTGCACACCTTTAATCCCAGCAGCAGGAGGCAGAGGTAGGAGGATAGCTGTGTGTTCGAGGCTACCCTGAGATTACACGGTGAATTCCAGGTCAGCCTGGGCTACAGTGAGACCCTACCTCAAACAAACATACAAAAAGAATAGGCTACACATGTTAGCATACATGCGTAATCTCAGCACCTGGGAAGTAGAGACAGGAGGATCAAGTTCAAGGCATAGTGACTTCAAAACCAAGCCAGGCTACATAAGACCCTGTATCAATAATAATAACAACAACAATAATAATATAAATATAGGGTAAGTTGTTACTTGGAGGGCTACTACTCATGAGGAATAGACATAAAGGAATGTTCTGGATTCCCAGCACCCACCTACATACCAGGTAGGCATGGCAGCAACCCAGCTATAATAATCCCAGTGTTTCAGAGGCAGAGACAAGGGTTCTGCAGGGCAAGCTGGCTACCTAGACGGGCCAAATCAGTGAGCCCTGGGTTCAAGTGAGAGACCCTGCCTCAATAAATCAAGGGAGAGCCATCAAGGAAGACACGAGCATCAACCTCTGTCCTCTGTGTGTGTGTACTGCACACATACACTCCCATGCACAGATGAACTCACACACACTACAAAATTAAAATGCACAATTAAAAAATAGGGCTTTTCTTTTGCTACTATGGGAATAATCATCCCTTTTGCCCTATAATTTTGTTTTCCATGGGCAGATATACGAGACATACTGTTTCCTCCTTTATTATGTGTCTGCCTTTGACGTTTTGATGGAGTACATCTTAGCACACAGCTATAAAAGATGAAAGCAAGCTGCACATGCCCCATTAGTACAACTGGATAATGTTTTTGTTTCGTAGCACTGCATAAAAGTCTCTGTGTTTAGTGTTAAGAGAGTAATACGATATTTTATACTTTATTTCTCTTTTGTCTTTAAAAACACATTAGTCAACTGGTTTCGAGAAAATTCACCTAGGATATTGTGAGCTGGACAATATAGTATGGTCAATTTCACCATCAGTGTTGAAGAGCGCTGTCAGTTTCTTTGTATTCTAATTCATCTATTAATTGTGAAACATTTTGTGTAGTTTTTCAAATTACCAAATTATCTAGAGTCAGTAGCTTAAAACCATATGTTTGTTATATTTATTATCTGTACTTCTAAAGTCTAACACTTTTCTTTGGGCTAAAATCAAGGTGTCATCTGAGCTCTGTTCCTCTCTAAGGACTGGAGGCCTTAGAGTTTAGGAGGGCAAATCCACTTTGGGGGCAGGGTGGGACATAGATGGACAACTTCAATGTCTGTTTCTTTTCTTGGCTGGCAATTATTCCTTTTCTTCCATCTTCAGTGGCAGCAATATGGCATCTTTCACTGATGTCTTTCTCTTTTCTGCCTCTCACACTTTGAAAAGACTTTGTGATTTATTTGGGTTGTCCTGTATAATCCAGGATACTCTCTGTGCCTTAAAGTCAGCTGATTTGTCAACTTTAAAACTCCTCCTTTGCCATGTACCCTAGCATATTCACAGGCGGCAAGGATTCCAGCGTGAACATCTCGAGGACTAGTCCGTAGGCAGAAAATGAAAAACCAAAAGCCAGAGCTCAGATCTCAACTTTGTTAGATGAAAGCTTAAAAAAAAAACAAAACAAAACTACTTTTTGTGCCTTCATGAATGATGATGTAATAGAGTAAGAAAATCCATGTAGCAGTAAAGTGTTTATCTTATATCATTGTTTGCTATTTTTGTCATTTTTATCATGGTTGGAATTATCTGAAAAGTTAGGATGAAGTAGTTCTTGGGAAGAAATAATAAACTATTTCAGGACTAGACCAACTAGGATCACGGAAGGAGTTTTGTTTATCACCTTTATGTTTATATCCAGTGAGCTTTTTTGATAATTGTGAAATAGAAGAATAGAATGTTATTTATTTACTGGGGGGAGAGAGAGAGAGGTTGGGCATGCCAGGGCCTCTTGCCACAACATACAAACTCCAGATGCATGTATATCTGGCTTTTTGTGGGTACTGGGGAATCAAACCCAGACTGTCAGGCTTTGTAAGCAAATGCCTTTAACTGCTGAGCCATCTCGCCAGCCCTGAAATAGAAGTTTTTATTGTATTAATGTATTAGGTGGGGCGGGGGCTGGGAAGGTAGTTCAGTGGTTAGGAGGCTTACCTCCATGAGGTCCGTAGACCACTGATGTGTCTCACCAGTGTACGGCTGTATCCCCAGTCTACTAGAGAGAAGGAAACTGAGGCTAGAGAATCACTGGTCTTGCTGACTAGATCTGGTTTATACAAAGTGAACAGCACCCATCTTAGTACCTGTCTTTTGTTCAATGTGTGTACATCGTACTCAAACACAATCTAGGTAAGGGATGTTTTAGTAAACAGTATGTTAGCACTTTTAAAATTATGTTGACATGATTACAAATTCTTTTTTTCAGTTTTTTTTTTTTTTAATTTCAGATTTTACCAGATGTTGCAAGGACTCTGGAATCCTTATGGTAGTGAAATGCCGGAAGGAAAATTCTGCATTGAAAGAGTGTCTAACTTCTTAGTAAGTAGTTACCAGTTACTGTCCCTTCCTCCCACCCAGACTCTCCCTCTCTCTGATCTTTCCCCTCTCTACTTATTCCTATAACTCCCACAACCAAACTCTTCATGCTATTGGCCACATCTAAAATTCCAGTATGGTGAAGGTTATTCCAAAGAAAAAATACATTTATAAAGGGATTTTTTTGAAGTTAGTATTTCCCAACATTGCATCTGATTAAAAATACAAATTTAGAGCCAGGCATGGTAGCACATGCCTTTAATCCCAGTACTCGGGAGACAGAAGTAGGAGGATTGCCATGAGTTCAAGGCCACCCTGAGACTATATAGTGAATTCCAGGTCAGCCTGGGCTAGGGCGAAACCCTACCTTAAAAAACCAAAATAAATAAATAAGTAAATAATAAATAAATTAACTTAAAAAGTTAAAAAAAACAATTTACCATATAAAATGTATGATTTTTCACACGATTTAACAAATCCCTTTTCATGGACAGGTTCTTTTAGGTTTTTTTTTTTTTTTTTTTGTCTAATGGAAATAAACTGAATTGTTATCACTCTAACAAAGTTTTCTAGCCTTGTAATTTGCTGGGTTATTATAATTTTAACTCCTAGAAAAGTTGAGACAAATAATATGAAAGAAATAAAAGTAAATGTATATTTCTAAAGCCAATCATTTAAAAAATTATTTATTTATTTATTTATTTATTTATTTTTGGATTTATAAGGTAGGGTTTTGATCTAGCCCAGGCTGGCCTAGAATTAGTCTCAAGGTGGCCTCATACTCATGATAATCCTATCTCTGCCTTCCAAATGCTGGGACTAAAGGCGTGTACCACCACGCCTGACTCAAATTATTTTTAAACCAATATTACAGCATGTTCACAAGTAGTTCATTGCTGTTCTTTACCTCTTTGTTTTTTGCTGTTTTTTGAGACAGAGTGTTGCTTTGCAGCCTTGGCTGGTCTAGGCCTCACTGTGACCAGGTTGACCTTATACTTACAGTGATCTTTCCGCTTCTGCCTCTTCCATGCAGGGATGACAGGCATGAGCCACCATATTTTCTCATGTCACACAGAGCATTGTGAGTGGTTGTCTTGTGCCCCCTGCAGTGACCATCCCTGGTATCTTGGGAATGCTGAAGGAGCAGATGGCTCCCTTGAACATATGATGCTTGTAGTTTTCCGCCACAGTCCCCAGTGCTCATCCCCCATGAGCCGCCCTGCCGAGTGCTACTGCTCTCAGCGTTACCCAGTGCCATTACGTCTTTCCTGATCAGAACAACCTTCCCCCCTTTTCATACCCAAACCTCTAGGTTGGGCCTGGTGCACATTCCTGTAATCCTCAGATGGCAAAGACACGAATGCTTTGGGGTTGAGGCCAGCCCTGGCTACATAGTGAGACTCTGTCTGGGAAGAGAAAAGAAAACACAAAAAGACGAGAGAGAAGGAAAGAAAAAAGGAAGAAGGAAAGAGGGAAGGAAAAGAGCCTGGGAAGCCTGTCGTGACATCTGTTTAATTCAGAATGGCAAGTTCACCAGGAATTATTTCTACCCTCCAGAACCAGCCAGAGTGCCGCATGGGTCACCACCCTGGCTGGAAGTAGAAGTTGTGGTCAACAGTACTTTATCCAGCAAGGAAGCATGATGGGGAAAAAAGAGGCGTGCCACATCTCAGTCTAGGATTTGGGATCAGTTAAACTCAGAATTGAGACTTCTGCTATTTGATTTGTCCTGGGTTGTGCTGGTGAAATATAATGAGTAAGAGGACCTCTTCAACTTTGTGTGATTGAAATTTATTAAGTCATTTTATTTACAGAAGAACAAATTTTAGAGGCTGAAGACATGATGGCTCAGTGGTTAAGGTGTTTGCTTGCAAAGCCTGATGGCCTGGGTTGGATCCCCCTGCACCCACATAAAGCCAGATGCACAAAGTGGCACAAGCATCTGGAGTTCATTTGCAGTAGCAAGAGGCCCTGGTGTGCCCATTCTCTCTTCTCTTTCCTCTCTCCTTGCAAATAAATATAAATAAATGAGTCATCAAAACCACATGTTTGTAATTTGACATATCCTCCCTCTCAGTTGGGCAGCTCTAGAGCAGTGTAGGAGCAGAGTCCACAGAGGGCAGCCTGGCCTCAGCTGAGTCCTGAGAGCTTCTCTAGCCTGTGACAGACCTGCCATTGTTCCTCTCTGGAGGAGTGATTGTGATGTACTGGGTGTGCCTGGTGGGTACACAGTTGTGCGTGTGAACACATGGCCCATGGTGCCTGGCATATGGTTAATATCAGCACTCTGCCATCTTCACTTGTCACATTTGTTTCTGGTTACCTGCATGTCAGTCATTTGAATATGCTTGTATTCACCCCACTACAAACACGAGAACACGTCCTAGTTCATCCTGTGGGAGGTACCAGCACAGGATGGGGAAAAAGTGCTTCTGCCGCTGAAAGAGAGGAAATGGCGAAGGAAACAAAGAAGAATGGACATTTGTCAAGAGAAAACTGAAAGTCGTGAAGGAAACTTCCCTGACATGAGTCCAGGATGCTCTGAGATGGACATCCAGGAGTCAGGGCTCGACTTGCTTAATGACTGTGCTCCCCGCAGTGGACGGAATCACTGGTCTTGCCTGTCCTTACTGGTGTCTTGCACCGTGAGTGGTGTGCGCTCCATCACTCCTCTTCATTTACCAGTCCTCTGGGACGCACTTCTCACTCCACCGAAGCTGCTGCTCCTGCAGACTACTGGCTGTGGTAGCAAGTCCAGCAGGCAGCCTTCTTCTTCCACTTGCCCTTTCCCTGGCAGTGCCTTTTGGACATTTTCATTTCCTTGGTGACACCCTTCAGTTTCCCATACATTTGTCTGTATCTTTCCACCTTCTCTTCTGTATTCTACTCTGTGGAGTTGGTGTTTCTTTGGGTTCTCAATTTTACTTTAAACTTTAAAAAAAATATATGTACACATGCATGTGCAGAAAAGAAAGAAAAGAGAAGAGAGAATGGGCGAACCAGGGCCTCTTGCTGCTACAGGTGAACTCCAGAAACACGTGCCAGTTTGTGCATCTGGCTTTACATAGGGAGCTGGAGACTTGAACCCAGGCTGGCAGGCTTTACAAGCAAGCACCTTTAACCACTGAGCCATCTCCCCAGCCCTTTGTTCTCAATTTAAAAAGTTTAGTTAGTGTCCATGGATTAAATGAATTACTACGGATTCTACTTCTCTGTTGTTGCTTTCTTCATGCCCTAACTTGTTTCTGTTCCTCCTTCATTGTGTGTCTTGGTGAATTCACAGCTGTCAAGAACCTGGAATTGTCTTGTCTCCTAATTCTAGTTGGTGGTCTCCTAAATCTCAAGTCATTGTCCTTTTTCTTTCCTACGGCTCTTCTTTGGCGTTCGTCTTCACCTTTCTTGCTTGGGTTGTAGCAACTGCCGTGCTGTCCACTTGTAGCCTAGGTACCTTCAGAGTCCTCTGTGACATGAAATTGATCTTCCATTCATGGACATGCCACCCTGCTGTCAAGATAGATTTGACTTTCGTAGTGAAGACGTGGTCCCCGCACCCTGTCAGGGTCCCTGTGTGCATACTTGGCTGTGTTGGCACCTTTGGTCTGCTTGCAGTTCTTTGTGTATCTGCTTTTTCTCCAGGTGCCCTCTATGTGCATTTCTGCCTGTCATTTCCCTATTTCTCCTTCCTCACTCCTTCATCATATTCCTGTGGTGCACTGAGCCACATTTCTGGCACATGTAATGCATCTTGTCTGCCTTATGAGACCACAGGCTCTGTAAGGATAGTGCTGGTTGTGGCTCCATCCTGACAGGGCTGCACACCATTACTGGAAACAGCTGTATGTATTAAAGGTGTCTAAGTCTGTTGCTTCCACTGGTTTGTTAGCAGAAGATTTACTATGATCGGTGACAGTTACAGAAAGTCTGCTTTGAAGCGTGAACTTGACGACTATCTCATTTCAACTTATACTGGGTACAGCACCTTAAAATGCTTTCATTTCCTTCTTGTAGCTACAATGACCCAGCTTTTTATGAAGAATGCAAGCTGGAGTATCTCAAGGAACGGGACGAATTCAGGAAAACTGGAATTCCTACCAAGAAAAGGTCACAGAAACTTCCCACAAGCATGTAGACAAGTACTCGGATGAGCCAGGAGCACTGCTATTTAGGAAACTCGCTTATAGTCTCTACCTGAAATAATGGACTGAATGTTATCCTAATTATGGAACTGTTAATTTTATATGTAATAAAGATGTTTATTTCTGAGGTCTGATTAATTAAATATAGGATAGGAACAAATACTGAAATGGAATGTTTTCCTGGTCTTTTTTTTTTTTAAAGAGATTTTCCTTTTTTCAAGCTCTTCCCCAGCTGTAACTGCTACAGCAGTTCCAACGACTGAGTTCTGTGTGACTTTTACACTTTTCCAACTAAGGCTAATGAGGAAGATTGAAGGACTAGAGGACTGGACAGTCCTTGAAAGTGGTAATAAAAGGGCTTGGGAGATGGATCAGTGGTTAACACAATTGTCTCACAAGCATGAGGACCTGCATTGGGATCCTGAGTACTCATGTCAAATGCCCAGCGTGGAAGTTCCTGCAATCCCATTGCTGGGAGAGGCCTATACAGACCCTTAGGGCTTGCTGGCTAGCCAAGCTAGCTGAATCAGTGAGAGCCTGTCACAAAAGATGAGTTGTACAGTGACTGAAGACATCTGACATCAACATGGATTACACACACACACACACACACACACACACACACACACACACTGTGCACACATATTCATACCAAGGGGAAAAGAGGCAGCACTAAGTAGGCCTAAGCAGTTGAAACAGAACTCACCATAGGTCTACTGTAGACTTAGTGTGCACACCTGCTGGGGGCAGGTCCGCATGGCTGGAAGAAATCGCCCGACCAAGAGTATCTTGGGGGGCGGAGGGGTTATTTTGGCTTACAGACTTGAGAGGAAGCTCCACGATGGCAGGAGAAAATGACGGCATGAACAGAGGGTGGACAACAGCAACAGGACAGTGGCAAGGGGACACTGGCTATAATATCCATAAGCCCACCCACAACAATAAACTGCCTCCAGGAGGCGTTAATTCCCAAAGGTCCAACAGCTGGGAACCTAGCACTCAGAACACCTAAGTTTATGGGGGACACCTGAATCAACCACCACACCTTACTGTAGCCATCTATTATCATGAGGATTACTGAGGATTGCAAAGTAACAGCCAGTACATGAGACGGGTTGGCAGTGCTGTCATTTGGTCATGTGTTTTAAGTACTTATTCATGTAATAAGTTACTTACATATATGAATTGATTTTACCTTTGAAAATTTCTGAGATTACATTTCTTGACCTTTAAACTTCGCTACTGGGAATACTGTATAATCTTTCCCTTTTTAAAAGTCATCTTGGGGGCTAGAGAGATGGCCTAGCAGTTAAGGCACTTGCTTGTAAAGT
Source organism: Dipus sagitta (assembly GCA_036346955.1). Lineage (NCBI taxonomy): Eukaryota > Metazoa > Chordata > Mammalia > Rodentia > Dipodidae > Dipus > Dipus sagitta. The sequence goes on from CM070786.1 coordinate 7,707,921, forward strand.
CTGACGACTCAGGTTCAATTCCCCAATACCCACATAAAGCCAGATGCACAGTGGCACATGCCTCTGGAGTTTGTTTACAGCAAATGGAGGTCCTGGCACACTCATTCTGTCTCTCTACCTCTCTCTGTGCTTGCAAATAATTTTTTTAAAAAGTCATCTTGGGCTGGGGACATGGCTTAGTATGTTAAAATGCTGGCTTGCAAAGCTTAACAGCCTGGATTCAATTCCCCAGTGCCAATGTAAAGCCAGATGCACAAAGTGGCACATGCATCTAAAGTTCATTGGCACTGTGACAAGAGGCCCTGGTGCGCCCATTCTTACCTCACAGAAAAAAATTTTTTTAAGTCATTTTTATGAACTATTATTTTGTAACAGTAGTGGACTCAGGAGGTAGTGTATGTAACAGGTGTTTGTTCCAATGTAGTAATTTGGGCCCAGGCTAAGCATTTATATTAAAAATAAAAGGTGGATGGTAAGAGGGACTATTTGTAAATTTTTTTTATTTTTTTGAGGTAGGGCTTCATCCCAGCCCAGACTGACCTGAAATTCACCATATAGTCTCAGGGTGGCCTTGAACTCATGGTGATCCTCTTACATCTGCTTCCCAAGTGCTGGGATTAAAGGCATGTACCACCATGCCCTGCTTAAATATTTCATTTATTTATTTAAGAGACACAGAGAAAGGGACAGATAAAGAGAATGGGTGTGCGAGGGCCTCCAGCCTCTACAAGTGAACTCCAGATGCATGTGCCACTTCGTGCATTTGGCTTAGGTGGGTACTGGGGAAATAGACATGAAAAAAATTTAAAGAACTTAATAAAATGAATGCAAGGAATCAATGAATGTTCAAGTTCCATACTTTTCCTCTTTCTTACAGTATTGAATGAACCAGGGAACTGTTTCATTCTATTGGAAATACCAGGACTCCACTTTTTGAGATCACAGATTGAAAGGAGAGAGCTGTCTAGGGTAGACAAAAGCAAACAGAGATCTACAGACTGCACAGCATAGGGGCAAACAAGTCTGTATTTCTCCAATGGCTTATTAGTACTGGAACATTTGCCAACAGAGGACCTTCTTGTTTCACATGACTGACATAAGGAACAGGCAAGGCAGCCTCTTAAAGCAGCAAGTGGAATAAATATGTATGACTCATTCTCTTAAAACCAAAGTATTCAAGATGAATTGATGTAGATGCCATGCACTACAAAGGTAATAGACAAATTGTACATTCATCTTTATTTCTCATGACAAAAAGCATTTGCCCATCACACTCCCCTGCTTATTGGAGTGGATGTCGCAGATCCATCTTGCCGGCCACTGGTAAGCTGGTCTGATGTCTTACCTATGTTGAGAAGATCTGTCCATGCCCTACAGATGTATTTAGTTCCGTTTTGGCACCAACACACTAGAAATCTTCCTTTAAAGATGCAGATTACTTTTATCTCAGGCTAATACTGGATCAAGAGAGCACGTGGCTGTTTTGTTACTTGTATCTTCCATATTGTTGAGTCACACATGGGCAGAACTGGGTTGTCTTCTGAAAAGAAAGCTGAAGAGTACAGGAACTTTCAAGGGAAGACTTTTGGAGTTTTAGCCAGTAGGAAGGAGGTCAAGTTTCCAATTTTAAATCGATGGGCAGGTCTGTCGTTTCTTCTTGAATCTTAGCACAGAGCCAATCAAGTGTATATTAAAAAATTTCTGGCTAGGAATGTTGATGGGCCCAATATTGAGAGTGGGAAAAGCCATCCAAGTAGAAGATGGACTTGGGACAAAGGGGTAGAGCTGAAGTGGGGAACAAGAGGTTAATGGAAGAGTTATGATCAAAATACGTTATATATGCATGTTACTAAAATGCCAAGAAAAATTTTGACTAGGTAAAAATATATTGTGGCTAACCTTTTCCAATCACTGACATTCTAGTATACCTGGTTTGCTATCACTGTTGTTTAGAGGGAACTGGCTCTGTTCAAAGTTAGTTTTACTGTTAGAGAAATAAATTGACAGCCAATATATAGACAAGGACAGTATTTCATATCCAATTTCGTTTTGAAAATAAAAATTTTAGCAATTTTTTTGTCATTGTTCAGAACATTAAGCCATTATAACAATTTACAAAGGAGGGCTGGAGAGATGGCTTAGCAGTTAAGGTGCTTGCCTGCAAAGCCACAGAATCCAGGCTCAACTCTCCAGGATCCACGTAAGCCAGATGCACAAGGAGGCGAATGCGTCTGGAGTTTGTTTGCAGTGGCTAGAGGCCTGGTGCGCCCATTCTCTCTTTCTGCCTCTTTCTCTCAAATAAATAAAATATATTTTAAAAAATTTACAAAGGAAAAATAAATTTTGGTTTTAAAGAAAGGCAAACCAGTCAGCTCCATTAGAGTGAGGGATAATATGGAGTTTGTGCAGCCACATGAGAGATGTTCAGCTGCTCTGTTATTACACAGGTAGTTGCGTCCTTCAGCGGCAGCCTGGAGTCTGGAATGTGTTTTATGCATATTGGGTTCTATTCTATTACTTGCCAGGAGACTGTACTCCCTTGAGTCAGCTGTGTTCATTGGTCAGAATAAATTCCAGCATCTGATATCAATTCCATTAATCACAGACAAGCTTGAATAAGTGAGATAATAGAAAGACAAACATAACTGGTGAACATTACCTATGCATGTGTGCTACAGTGACATGAGGTCTGACAAACTTTGTGAATTTAAGATACATAAAACTGTCTATAAAAAAGGATAAAGTCTTCCATATGAAACACTCCATTAAGGCAAAAAGTGTCTGGCACAATATATTACTACTAAAATTCTATATACCTCTACCTTGATGGAATTTAGACAGCTTTCCATGTGAAGCCATCTTTGTTAAGAGTCAGGGGGACCGGGTGTGGTGGCGCACGCCTTCAATCCCAGCACTTGGGAGGCAGAGGCAGGAGGACTGCTGAGAGTTCTTGGCCATCCAGAGACTACATAGTGAGTTTCAGGTCAGCCTGAGCTAGAGTGAGACCCTACCTCGAAAAACAAAAACAAAAAGAATCAGGGGATATTTCATAATTGTACTATACCAATATAGCACAAAATTTAGTCCTAGATTCAATTAAAAATAATTTTCTCAAACTTTAAATTTCAAAACAAAGTCTTAACAACGTAACTAGCTAATCTGTGTAACAAGTAGCTGTGTCCCATCAAAAATAATGAACATATGATGATATATAGATGTTCATCAGGGAGCACTGATGGGACCAGACACATGCACATTCACTGGGAACCACTGATGGGGCCGGGACATATGTTCATCAGGCACCACTGATGGGACCAGACATGTGTATGTTCACTGTGGACCAGCTACAGGGGACAGACATACACTGATGTTCACTGGGGCCCATTGATGGGCCCAGGACACATGTGCATGTCCATCGAGGGCCACTGATGGGTCTGGTCACATGTGTATGTTCATCAGGGACCAGTCATGGGCCCAGACCCAAGAGACATTGTTTACGCTTCTAACTGGATGGCAGAGAAGGTTATACTAGTTTATTCACACACCACATAGTTTTTAACTATTCTATCTTTCACTTCTTTTCTTCTAAGACTTAAAATGTACTGGGTCAAAGATGGCTTCATTGGTCAAGTTATTTCAAGTCTTAGAATTCAAATTGTACTTCTAAATTTTTATCAACATTATGATTAAAATAATACTTTGAACAATAGTCTGTAGAGATTTAACAACCTACATACTTTTATTCCATTATATTTACCTTTCACATTTCCATTTGCTTCTTTATGTAATCATACATGTATTGGGTTAGTGGATATTTAGGCATTTCATACTTTATAAAACTATGTCTAAAAGAATCTGCATTTCCATTCTTTATCAGAGAAGAAAAAATTTTGTAATTATTAAAGGTACAACAGTCTAGAAACACATTCAGATTACTAGTTCATATAATAGCATATATCTGATTCCTAGAAGGGACTGAAGGGCACTCCTGTCATCCTGGAAGATGAATGACATAATACTGTACAGTTTGAATAAATGTACATTCTGAAGAACGTTGAAAAATCTACATGGAATTTGTTAAAGAATGTCTTTGGTTCTGAGAACCGCTGGAAGTTACAGAGTGTGCATGATCAAACCACAAATCAGTTGATCAGTTCTTGTACAGGCAGTTCTGATTATGTTGATCCAAGTAATGCAAGGGTGGCAGGATGGGTCCAGGAAAAATTTTACTTTTAGCTTCCCCAAATGCTGTCTCACTTGATTTAGGAGGGCTTGGGAATACCCAAGAATTGTCTTCCAGAGAATTTCTGCCGTAAGAGTTGTGTTCCTGGAAGTCTGCACCATCATTAGGAATGGATCTCTCATTGTCTGTCCAGGACTGGAGAATGGCTTTTTCTGATAAAACCTTTATATCTCCTGGTAAAGGGGAAGATGGAGTATAACACATAGCTTTCCCATTGGGTGATAAAGGGGGGTGCCTTTTGTACGTTGCAGTGAAATTCGTCAAGTGTAATTTCGTGCTGTCTTTCCCAAGGTCTTCCACACATCCTACTGAGGCACAGGCTAAAATGAGAACACAGGCTAAATGTCAGTTTTTATAACGTTTGCAATCATAAAATGTTACACCACTTCACTAATTTGGCTGAATTCTATACGTGACATTTCTAGTTTAGTATGAGCATTGGGGAACTGTGACTTGGAGTATCCCTTTGTCTGGAAAGCAGATGCAAGTCCTGTCCTGCCCGGGTCTCAGACCTGTCAACAGATGAAGAACCACACAGCGGAAACTGGCAAACCAGTCGTTCAAAGACAAGATCTCATTCTTGGCCATAATGTGCCTAGTGAAGCTTTAGACTGTGTGTATCATGGGGTCTTAGAAAGTGGGGACTATAAGGCTTTTGTTTATTGAACTTTTTTCCAAAGGGTCCAAAAGTAAGCTTTTTAAAGAAATTTTGGCCAGGCGTGGTGGCACATGCCTTTAAATCCCAGCACTGGGAGGCAGAAGTAAGAGGATTGCCGAGAGTTCAAGGTCACCCTGAGACTACATTTCAGGTCAGCCTGAGCTAGAGTGAGACCCTACCTTGAAAAAATTTTACATATATATATATATATATATATATTGAAGTGGAAGAGCAAAGTTTTAACATGTACTCAAATACTTTCCTGTATAAAGCAAGTTCTATTTCCTATGATACCCATAATAGTTAATGTAAATTCTGCTGTGGTCACAGTATAGGCTGAGCAAAACAAACAAAAAAGTTGTTTCATACACGTGCAGTAGCTAACAACAGACTGCTCCCCAAAGCTGTTATTTTGATACAGCCAGCACAGTGGTAGTATGGGCATTTCCTTCATACTTCTAAACCAATTATAAGATGGAAATCTGAATTTTTCTTAGTCTAAGGACGAGCAAGTCTGCTGTTTGGGAGGAGGACCGCTTGGGGATAATTGAAAGTAACAACGTCAGTTTCTGGACAAAGGCAACTTGCAGTTTAGGGAGAATGGTGATCTATGGTTTTAACTATCTACGCAGAACAGTGAGCCATTTTCAAAATATGGTTGAAAAGGCATCAGAAGATTATGTTATTGCCTGTTACAAAGCAATACAAAGATAACCCACTTCTAAGATACTCTTTCTCCTTTATTATTCTTTGGAACATACTATATATTACGATGTAAAAAGACACTGAAATCTTGCTCCAAAATCGCCAAATCACTTAGGTTAGGGTGAGACATACATAAAGCTGTGCTTGCTGACCACCATATTACTCTGCACAATTCCCGACTACTCAACTCCCCAGAAGTTAAAAAGAATTCTGAATTTTTCTCAACATGTGAGATTCTCCATTCCCAACAAACATTCCTGAGAAAGACTATTTATAAAACTATGCTCTCATGTTCCCTTAAGGGAGTCTGAGGTGCAAACAACAATTTTAAATTAGGTGATGATTATCTTTTAAAGTCATTCCTTTAAAAATCAAACCATAAGGCATTCACGTTCAAAGTCCACCACAGTTTAGACATAAGCCTATTCTGTGTAACACTAGGTACAAATGCACTGATTATCTTCTGAGGTATAGAAATAGCTTTGGCAAAGCAGCAACTACTAGTTCACCCAACTCAGAAAGCCAGGTCTTTGGTGCCTCTAGTGCTTGGGGTTTTGTTTGAAATGTCTGAAGCAGCAGTGGTGACAGGTCAGCTAGAGCAGCCACACCTCGGCAGTGCACACGCGCACAGCAGGGGCGAGGAGAAGAGGGGAAGAGAAGACGGAACTGGAGCAGGCCCGCTAGCAACACCCCGTGGCCAGTACAGCTGGATGCAAACACACTAAAACAGGACATGCAGTCTGCTTATCAAACTTGTGTGAGGAGATTTTGATAAGACACAATAGCTGGCTGTTCTTCAAGTGGTTTTACTGGAATCCCTGGTTTCTGCAAACTGTGACTTGCCTTTCTTGATGGCAGCTGGGGTTTTCAGTTTCTTTAGTAGTTCAGCTTGCACTTGAGTCACCAGATGTAAATTGGACATCTCTCTCTGCAGTTCCCAGTATGCATGTTCCACACTATCACTGGAACAGGATTTTTATAGGAAGTTAATATCCTTTCTATGAACAAAGGGAACAACTATGAAGTACGAATAAGCAAGTTTATGTTTCTATTCCTACTAGCTGTGCAGTAACAACTCTAAGACATCTAATTAGAATGTTGTGAGTGAAAATGAATCACATTATCCTGATCTGCAGAAGTACGTACTATACTAAATATGGATTATAATAAAAGAAATACCCTAACAGTTTCTCGCTGAGATCTTTTAACAGCTTCTACTGTGTGCAGTGCTGTCAGTGTAATTAGTAAGTGGAAGGAGCATGCTCTTCCTCTGTAATTCTGATGGCGAGTAAAAGCATTCATTCATGTGTGGACTTTGTCCCTATCTCTTGATTGTTCTCACACTGTGAAATGATGGATCAACTGCTTAGTATGTGCCCAAGACATTATAATAAATTTGGGTTTCATGCATTACATTCTTCATGTCTGACTGGGCTGTCTCACACTGTTGGTCCTAAATCAATGTGACATGACAGCACCAGACATGCAGATCTCCTTGTGAGGAAAAAGAAACTAGAGGGATGTTATATGGGAGAAGTAAGACTTCAGAGTGCTCTCATATTTTCATATTTTGAAGTCTTTCACCTCAATATCTGAGGAATTAACAGGTTACTTTATATTTAATTTCTCAAGGTTTTATTATTTTCATTAAACATTCTAATGTTCCTGAATTTTACTTAGGTTCTTAATTGCTAACTAAATGAACTGCTATATAAGGCTACACAACAGAATAAATATCAAATCACTGATCTTACAGTCCTAAGACCATTACTGCCTGTTAGAGAATTAGTGGAGTAGTAGTCAAACTACACCGGCCACTTCACACTTTAATGTTTGTCTAGCTATAAACAATGTCAAAGGGATAACCTTGAAATCTAAATTTAGCATCCTAATTATAGAAGCAGGAGACACTGAAGGTTAGATTCCATCATCCTATTCTACTGAGACTGAATAGCTTTCAATACAAGCAGCACGAGAAGTTTTGCATTGCTTTGGGAAAAAAACAAAAACAGTACTAGTCTGCTATAAGCATCATTTTTTAACCTTTAGTGTATTGAAAATCACGGGCTTTTTAGCAAGTGTTTATAATTGTGAAATAATTACTTCACAAAAATTAGTTAGCCACCTCGACTTCACCGGTAAACATCTGAGATACTTTTTACAATGAATGTTTCACGCAAGTCTGTGTTCAGTATGAGAGAATTACTGGTTTCTTGGTGTAATTCTGGGCATTAGGTATGCTTTCTGAAGAGTTACAGAACAGAGTGTAAACATCATGTGTATAAATCCAGAAGACAATCATGATACAAATAAAATAATTTGAAACTGGATAATAATTGGCATGAGACTGCAAAGAATATACCCACTACAGTGTTTGGGTACTGAAATACGAAGCACGTCTAATCATCAAAATAGCAAGATATATAAAAGAGAAACAATTATATTATAAAGGTGTTAGTATCAGTATCCAAAATATATTTCACAATTCAATGAACACTGTTTAAAAATTAGTTTAAGATGGAAACTAGGTCACCAAGTTTACACACATTTAGTCTTTTGTCCTTAATGTCATCAGTACTGAAAACTAGATTAAAAAAAAAAAAAAGATTATTACGAAGTATAAACTCTCCCTCTTGTGGACAACTAAGTAACCACAGTTTGTGTAATCTACAGTTAAAGTGCTATTCTTCAAAGTGTGTAAAAAATTATTACATAAAATGTTTAAGTGATTATTTAAGATGAAAAAAAGAAAGTTATCTTTCAAAAATTTAGCAGAGGTCCAACTAACCCTGGTGGACCATTAGGTGTTGTATTTAAAAACAATTCTATTCTATAGTCTATTCAAAAATAGACTATTGGGAGCATACCACTTCACCCTAGCTTTCCAACTAGGAGTACGAACTTACATTCTTCTTTATAGCCCTAAACATACTGTCTAAACTACTTATCTCAAAACTCAGCAAACCTCAAGTAAGAGGGGACAAAAAGGGTAACATAAGGAAACTGTGAAGGGGGGGGTGCTATGGAATTCTGTCTTCTGGACACAATATGGCTGTGAACTAACAGCAGCTGTGGTTTCCTGCACAAGACTGAGCACAGATGGGGAAGGGGTTCATGAGACCCCACACCTCCCAGGCTAGAAGAGGGGAGTGGTGTATTTCAGTGGTATAACTACCAGTGAAGTTCCCATTTCCAGTAATAACCTCTCACTCATAATCATATAAGTGACCCTAATTTAACTCAGTGGGTCAAACAAAACCATCCCAAAAAACTTCACATAAGCAAAGCTTGAAAGTAAGATGGAAGTTAATGGAGAATAAGAAGGGTTTTAGTATGAGGGGTGGAGAGGATAATTGGGGGAAGTGTGGTCAAAATGCATTGTTCAAATGTATGAAAGTGTCAAAAAATTAAATATATATTGTTTTACATGGCACAAAAATATATACACATAAACATAAACATACTGTTGCAGTCAGGTTCACATTGCTATCAAAAAATACCCAACCAAGAGCAGCTTATGGGAAAAAAAGGGTTTATTTTGGCTTACAGACTTGAGGGGAAGCTCCGTGATGGTAAGGAAAAACGATGGCATGAGCAGTGGGTGGACATCTCCTCCTGACCAACATCAGATGGACAGCAGCAACAGCACAGTGTGCCAAGCACTGGTAAGAGGAAGCTGGCTGTAACACCCACAAGCCTACCCCCAACAATACATTGCCTCCAGGAGGGTTTAATTCCCAAACTACCATCAGCTGGGGACATGGCATTCAGAACACCTAAGTTTATGAGAGACACCACAATATTTTGCCCCTGGATCCCATAAACTGATAACCATACATGATGTAAAATGCAATGCAGTCATCCAACTTTGAAAGTCCCCATAGTTTTTATCAATCCCAATGATGAGCAACCATTCCCATAGTCCAAAAAACCACAATACCAAAAAAACAAAACAAAAAACCCATAAAGGCACAGACTAAACATTCACATTGCAAAAGACAGTACTGGGCATAGCAAAGAAATATTCAACCAATACAAGATTTAAACAGGACAAACATCAAGCTCTGTAGCTTCAAGTCCAACAACTCTAACCTGTGATGAATCTCCAAGTCAATTCCAACCAGTGACAAGTGTCTGGACTTCCAATTCTGCCCATCCAGCTAGGCTACTGTGTCTCCTGGAAAACTTCATCTAGTGCCAGCAGCTCTCGTTGGCAACCACCCCCTAGTCCTGGCATCTCCATTGGGTATCCACTGCAACCCACAGTTCATCTTCATGGCTCCACTGGGATCCACACAAGTAATTCAACAACCCTGCTTCATACTGTCCATGGCCATTTCCAAAAAACAAAATCGTGTTGTAAATTCAATGACCCTCTCTTTCCTTCATTTGTTACACTCCATTATACAAGGTGGACTGCCAACTTGTTAATTCAGGGGGAAATAAAGAAGCGGACTTTGAAAAACAGGACACTCCTTCAGCACTCAGATCCCTTCAAAAGAGTCTGCATTCTTCCTATTGTCCCAACGCAGGTCAGCTGGCCCGATTTCAAAGGTTGTAATCTCTCATACAACTGCAGCTGAACAAGAAATTTTCGCCTAAAGATTTCATTTCTGTGCCATGTCCCTCTGCTCACACTAGTCCATTTCTACACAATGCAACCCTGCACAAGTTCTCAGACTGCTTCTCGCCCAGTCCAGGCAAAGCTCTTTCTTACCCTCATAAGCCAAACCTCACAGTCCATAGTTCTTACTACATTCCGATCTTTCAATTCTGACCAGAATAGTCCATTAAGCTGTACTTACAGCATTGCAAGATGTCTCTTAGGACAAGATTTCAAATTGATCCACATTCCTCCTGCAAAGCAGTTCCAAAAGGCCAAAGCCACAGAATCCGATCTCTAGTAGCAAATAATTCCATTTCTCAGTACCAGTATTACTGTTGGTGTCAAAAAACACCTGACCAAGAGCAGCTTGTGAGAAAAAAAAAAAAAAAAAAAAAAAAAAAGATTTTATTTTGGCTTACAGACTCAAGGGAAGCTCCATGATGGCAGAGAAAAATGATGGCATGAGCAGAGGGTAAACATCACCTCTTGGCTCATATCAGAAGGAAAACAGCAACAGGAGAGTGTGCCAAACATTGGCAAGAGGATGCTGGCTATAACAACTATAAGCTCACTCCCAACAATACAATGCCTCCAGAAGGCTTTAATTCCCAAATTGCCATCAGCTGGGGACCTAGCATTCAGAACACTTAAGTTTATGGGGGGGTACCTGAATCAAACCACCACATCACATACATACAGAACTTATATAGCTCCTTGAGTATTGAAATATAATATTAAATGTCTCCAAATATGAGCCCTGAAAAATAGATGGAACAAAATTATGATGTTTCAAAGTAGAAGGGGGATTGGCGGGGAAGAAGAGAGGCTTCAGCTGGAGGGGAGGAGGAGGAGGAGGAGAAAGAGAAGGTAATGATCAAAATATATACATGTATAACAACTGTTAATATTAAAAAACGGTGGTTGAGAATTTATTCACCCACGTTCTCATACCAGCTTGGCAGGGCAGGGACCTCATTGTGAACACAGGGAAGCTTCAGTCTACTAGGGCTGCTGTTTGTAAGCCAGTATTGCACATCCTGATTAGAGTATTACTATAAGGGCTCACTCATTAACTAGCACTATACATTCTGCCCTTTAATAGCAGAAATGATTCTTTTTTTCCTTTTCTTTTGGAGAGGTGGTTTGAGGCTGAGTCTCACTCTGGCCTAAGTTGACCTGGAACTTACTACTAGCACAGGATGACCTGGATCTCATGGTGACCTTCCTACCTCAGCCTCCCTAGTGCTAGGATTAAAAGTATGAATCAATAGGTCCAGCTAATTTCTTATGTAAGAAAATTGTACTTAGGAGGGTTTCTATTTCAGCCATATAAAATTTTCTTTACCTTTTGATAATTTAAAGTATGGACTTTTAGCTAGGAAATACAGAATTAAAAAGGCATAGTTGGACAACTGTGATTTCCCCAAAACAAGTGTCTAACAAACATTTCTGATTACAAGGGATAGCAAATATTTTACATTACAATTAAAAATAAAGGTTACAAAAAATACCATACCTAACTTTATTAGATGAAATACACTCTGGTATGTTCTTTTTTAATTTTTATTTATTTATTTGCATGCAGAGACAGAGACAGAGAATGAAGGAAGGAGGGAGAGAGAGAAGAAAAGGGCATGCCAGGGCCTCTCGCCACTGCAGACAAACTCCAGATGCATGCACTATTTTGTGCATCTGGCTTTATGTGGGTTTTGGGGAATCAAACCCAGGTTGTCAGGCTTTCCAGGAAAGTGCTTTAACCACTGAGCTGTCTCTCCAACCCACGGTATGTTCTGTTTTATTTTATATATTTAAAATGCTGACATAACATAAAATTTCATTACCATGGGGGTGAAAAATAACTAATCTAATTAATATTTTCTAAACCACAGATTTGTATTTTGATGCCATCTGTTACATCTGTAATTTTAATTTAAATTCACACATGATAATTATAAGTACAGTGAACTCCATACTTACATCTCGTTTAAATGCTAAAGTCACTGACCTAAAGCCAACACCAAAACTGAATAATGACAGGACACTGGCAATATTCCTATCAGGGCTGTTAGATGAGGTGTTTTTTTTTTTTAAATTTATTTATTTACATGCCTAGAGAGGAGAGAGACAGAGAGAATGAGAATGGGCACACCAGGTTCTCCAGCTGCTGCAAATGAACTTAAGATGCACGTGCCACTTTGTGCATCTGGCTTTACATGGGTACTGAGGAACTGAACCCAGGTTGTTAGGTTTTGCAGGCAAGTGCCTTAACTGCTGAACCATCTCTCTAGCCCTAGATCAGTTTTCTATACAATGTGTTATATTATCAAAGACTCCAACAATTAAAAGGATTAATCTTGTTTGCCTGGCAATATGATAGAGGAAATTCAGAGTATTCCAAGAAAAGGGCAATTATTCCAAATAACTGAAAAATAATTCTAGAAATATTCCTGTAGGTTCTCCTAATGTAGTAAATTTATCATCTGAAATTTTCTAACTAAAGGAGGTAACAGAATACAAGACTATATTGTGAAAAGAAGTATAAATGATGAATGAAGGAAAAACAAGACAAATGTGGTTAGGAACAAGGCTTACAGGAAGTAACAGCAAAGATAAGCTACAGATATGGTTGTATGTCTTTTCTAATTAGTTTTGTTTTTGACGTGCGTGCGCGCGCGCTTGTGTGTGTGTGTGTGTACGTAACAGGATCTCTTATTCCTGCAAACAAATGCCAGATGCTTACACCTCTTTTTAGGTTTGGCTTTATGTGGATACTGGGAGAATTGAACCTGGGCTTTTCAATCAAGTGCCTTTGACCATTGAACCATCTTTCAGCCTGTGGTTATGTTTTTTAATAGCTAATGGAAAAAAGATGTTTAAAAAAGCCATAAGTATACTAAGTTCTGGGGTGTGGAGGGAGACCTTCAGGATGTGCATTAATTGCAGAGTTCTTTGCCAAAGATGCTTGGTACAGTTTTACTCAAGTCATGTTTAGACTAAACTTAGGGCATTCTTCCTAATAACTTTTCTGTCAGCTGACCCCATGAAATGACACTGGGCTTCAGTGAACTGGAAGCTACAGGCTGACACTATAATTACCACTCCAAAATGGCATCTTTGGACCTCTCCAAAATCATGGTACAAAGAGGCTTTAATATCTTGGTAGTCATCTGATGCCTTCAAACATACAAAAATGACTTAAAGTGGCCTATAAATATGACAAAAAAAATTAAAGGATAACCTAGGGTTCTAGGAGAAAAGGTAGCATCAACTAAGATATTTTATTAAAAAGTGTGTGTGTCACGTGGCCAGGGCAGAGGCCTGGGGATGTCATTCAGTTGGTAGATAGCTTGCCTCGCAGGCATAAACCCCTGGGTTCAACTCCTACTCCTGCATAAACCAGGCATACCTGTTATCCCAGCACTTGGAAGGCAGAGGCAGACTGATTAGAAGTTAAAAGGTCATCCTCAGACTGGGTCGTTCACTGACCTAGAATTCACCAATTCAGCTAGTCTAGCTAAGCAGCTTACCCCAGGGATCCCGTCTGTTTCCTTTCAGTGCTGGGATAACAGCTGGACCACTGAGTCCACCCAACATTTACGTGGGTGCTAGGAGTCTACACTCACAAGTTCTTAAAATTGCATGGGAAACACTTGGATCATTTCTTGTAAGCAGGCTTTTGAATGGAGTAAGTCTGAGACAATAAACATTTTACTGAGGTCAGTAAACTTTGGAAGCCAAACAACTGAACGGTCAAGTCCAATCAGTAATTTTCATTTAGATGGAACATAACCATAGAGAAAGGCTATCCTAATATAATAAAAACAAAAGTTAAAACAAAGAATTTACATTACCTAAGTAAAAATGGTATGTATTTAAACAAAAGGGTTGAATACCCTATGAATTCTGATAACTACTTACTAACAGAAAAGGATACACTTTAATTCATGCTATCTCTAAGAATAAGGGTTCTAAGTCTGCCCTTATGACACAGGAATGCTACTGCGTATGGAAATGTGCAATTCCTCATGGACAAATCAGGGTTTATTGCAGACAATTTCCATAGGTTGGCTCCTGACAATCTCATCTGGACTATTGCTTAATGGTTGGAAGTTTGCATCAAAATGTACACCTTTTCTACTACTTAAACTTCTGCTGTGAAATAGCAATTTAGTGTTCTTTTATAAATATACTGTGATCAGAGACTACAGGCAACATTCAGAGAAGATGTACTAGCTTTGCTGCTAAGGCTAAATCAGAATAGAGATCTAGACACCTAAACAAGTGACCTATGGAAGAATGAATATAACAACATTGAAAAATGTTCCTACCTGGAAATGCTCAGTCTTTGGAGATCTCTGCTCTGCACACTGTCTTCCTGAGATGGACTCTATCATTTGTTTAAAACATTAAAAAGTAGTAATTATTGTAATTTTCTTTTCTCAGTTCTTTATTAACACAGAATACATCTACAATCATATTGCATAAAACTAGATTTCATATTCAGTTTTAATAAAACACTACCACCCATCTCAAATATTTCTAAACTACTTTATTTAGAACACCAATGTTTTAATAGTCCTTAAAAATGTGTTCTAGTGAACTTGGAGTCTTACAACTATATTATTGAGCTGGGCATGGTGGTGCTTGCCTTTCACCCTGGCACTAGAGAGGCTGAGGTAGGCGATCACCCTGAGTTCAAAACAGCCTGGGTCAGAGTGAGATCCTGCCTCAGAAACAAAATAAAGGGCTGAAGATGGCTTAGTGGTTAAAGGCGCTTGCTTGCAAGCCTCACAGCCAGGGTTCAATTCCCCAGTACCTACATAAAGCAAGATGCACAAAGTGGTGCATACATCTGGAGTTTGTTTGAAGTGGCAGGAGGCCCTGGTGCACCCATACTCTCTCTGACTCTGTCTCCCTCTCACTGTCAAATAAATTAATAAAAATACTTAAAGACAAACCTATTTTTGAAAACATCAACCTGAAGTCTGTATTAATACAGTATAGCATTCATCACATTACTGCTTATCTAAGACACATCAGAATGGATTCCATGAAAAAGATAAATTTCTTTGGTATTTCATTTCTGGATACTGTTTTGAAACAACATAGATTTCCTCCTCAGTTTATACAAAACATGGCAAAGACTTCCTAATATCCCTGTATATTTTAGGTTTTGGTAGTTTAGGTTGTAGGTATGACAGAAAGAACCTATGAAAGATATTTTAAAAATATTTTTTAATTAAAATTTTATTTTATTTGATAGAGAGAGAAGAGGCAGAAGAGAGGTGGGAGGAGAGAGAGAGCAAGCGCCTGTGCCAAATACAGACATAGAGAGAATGGGAGCACCAGGGCCTTCAGCCTCTGCAAACGAACTCCAGATGCATGTGCCACATTGTGCATCTGGCTTACATGGGTCCTGGGAAATCAAACCTAGGTCCTTTGGCTTTGCAGGTTAACCGCCTTAACTGCTAAGCCATTTGTCCAGCCCTACAAATATTTTTTTTAATTTTATTTATTTGTAAGGAGAGAGAGAGAGAAAGAGAGAGACACTGAATGAATATGGGGAGGCCAGGGCCTCTAGCAGCTACAAATGAACTCAAAATATATGTGCCACTTTGTCCATCTGGCTTTACATGTATACTGGGGAATTGAACCCGGGTTGTTAGGCTTTGTGGGCAAGTGCCTTAACTGCTGAGTTATCTCTCCAGCTTTGAAAGATACTTCTTATAATTAAAAAAAAAAAATTATGGGAGGGGGAGAATGAACTGGTGTGCCAGGGCCTCCAGCCACTGCAATCGAACTCCAGACAGTGCACCAACCTTGTGTGCATGTGCGACCTTGCACGTTTGTGTCACCTTGTGCATCTGGCTTACATGGGACCTGCAGAATTGAACATGGTTCCTTAGGCTTTGCAGGCAAGCGCCTAAACCCCTAAGCCATCTCTCCAGCCCAAAAGATACTTTTTAATGAATTTAATCTACTCATGAAACATAGGCAACACACCTGTTTGCAATGCATTCTTATTCCAGGATCTGAAACAAATAAAAACGACTAGTATAGGTACTAGTAGAACTAGCAGCAATAGCCAATATGAGAGATTGGAGTATTTACAGAGTGAGGTCCAGGTCAGCCTGGACTAGACTGAGACCTTACCTAAAAAGAGGAAAGAATCAGTATAGAGCCAGGTGTGGCAGCACATGCTTTTAATCCCAGTACTTGAGAGGCAGAGGTAGGAGGATCACCATGAGTTCAAGGCCACCCTGAGACTACATAGTGAATTCCACGTCGGCCTGAGCAAGAGAGAGACCCTACCTCGAAGAGCCAAAAAAAGAATCAGTATAAACAGGGGAATAAATTTTTTCTTATTACCTAATTTAAATTATAACCTAGGTGTGGTGTCTCATGCCCATAATCCCAGAGCTGGGGGGGGGGAGCAGGGGGGAGGCTGCTGAGGCAGTAGGACGCCAAACATCTGAAAGCATCCTGGAGTACTGAAAGAATCTCTCAATAAACCAAAACCTAAATGATGTTTTATAAAGTGTAACATTTGAAAGTTGCACAAAGACTTTGGGCATACCCTAAATTTGAGAGAGTGAAATGGCAAAGATGTTTCACAGTATAGGATTTGGAGTAGTTTGGGAGCCTCTGATTTTATTTACTGTTGTCATTTTGGAGAGTCTAGCAAATAGAGTCAGTGGGGATTTGACTACTAATAAGATTTTCCTGGGCTGGAAGAGATTGCTCAGTGGCTAAAGGAGTTTGCTTATAAAGATTGAGAATTTGGGTTTGAGTACCCACGTAAAGCCAGACAAAAAGTGGTGCATAGACCTGGAGTTTGTTTACAGCAGCAGAAGACCCTGGTGTGCCCATACTCTTTCTTTCTGCCTCTTTATCTCAAAAAGAAAAAAAAAAAAAAAAAAAAGGAAAACAAAACCAAGGAAAACACTTTTTAAAAAAGATATATATCCACAGGAAAAAGAACAAATAGAAGTTACTTGAAGATCACCTTTAGTTTCTCCGTATCACTAATGAAAATATTTTTGTTACTTTCATTTATTTGAGAGAAAGAGGGAGAGAGAGAGAGAGAGAGAGAGAGAGAGAGCGAGCATGAGCGAGAGCAATAGAGAATGAGTATGAGCACACCAGGGCCTCCAGCCACTGCAAACGAACTCCAGACACATTTGCTACCTTGTGCATCTGGCTTATGTGAGTTCTGGGGAATCGAACCTTGGTCCTTCAGCTTTGTAGGCAAGTGTCTTAACTGCTAAGGCATCTCTCCAGCCTAATGAAAATATTTTTTATTGCCATATATATAAAACATGTATGTTCACTAAAAACCTAAATATTTTAATTTTTTATTTATTTAAGAGAGAGAGAAAGAGCAGAGAGAGAAAGAGAATGGGTGTGCCAGAGACTCTAGCCATTGCAAACAAACTCCAGACATATGTGCTACCCTGTGCATCTGGCTTATATGAGGAATCGAACCTGCATCCTTACTTTGCAGGTAAGCACCTTAACCACTGAGCATCTCTTCAGCCCCTAAATATTTTTTAGATGTTGAAGTTTAAGTGAAAATAACTTCCCAGCTATGGTCTCACACTTCAGAAAAGATTAATGTAAATCAGCAACAAGTTCAAAACAACTGCCTCTAACATTTGAAGAATAATTATTCATGGCTAATAATCAGGTTGTAATGTTCTGAAAGCAGTAACAGATCTGTTTTCTAACTTGTACAAAATGACATAGGAGATTCATAAACTCTTCTTGGCGGTTAATATCAAAGTTATATTAGGTGCCTGTATTAGCCCTGACCCTTGACCTTTAATACACTACAGCACACGGTGGTTTGACTGGGGCTATTATTACTATTGACACATCATTTCCTTATGCTTCTTTAGTTATGGCTTAGAACATACTTTGATTAAGTGTCCAGAATATGGAAGGATACAGAACATCTAAAATGCTCCCAGGGAAAAAAAAGTTTGATATCACTAACACCAAATAGTAATCATCCAAGAGTGCAACTATTCAGGAAAATAAATAAAGAAATAAAAGAACGGGTAGGATACTGTTACACACTTTTCTTAAAACTATTTGTAAAGGTGGCTACAGTAATATAAATAAGTATATTAACATGAACACAAGTTTCTTTCCTTAGCTCACTCTCAGATTCCCTCATCCAAGGGGATCCTAACCAGCTTTAAGTACACATCCAGCAGCATAAAGATTTCAACTTGGAATCCTTCATGTTCATTCAACTCTTTCTCTTTTTAGTTCATTTCTTTGTATCAGCTATGAACATTTTTACTTTACAACCTCCTGCAACCACTAGTAAATGACTGTCAAATAGGAATCCAGCTTTACAAGGTTCCTCTCTGAACATTTCTCCCTTGTCTCACACAACTGTTTCTTTGCCTCTCAGATTTAATTTCATCATCAGTTAAAGTGATAAATCCTTTCCTTCCCCGCCCCTTCCCTTCCTTCCTTCTTTGCTTCTCTCTCCTTTCTTTTTCAAGCCTAAGCTGAGTTGGAATTCACTCTGTAGCCCCAGACTGGCCTCAAACTCCCAGCGATCCTCCTATCTCAGCCTCAGAGTGCTGGGACTAAAGGCATGCGCCACCACACCTGGCTAATAAAACATTTAAAGTAAGGTTTTTGTACTTCTAAAAATCTGTCTTTCTGAGCTGGTTGCTTACGAAAGATTTAAAACTATAAACACTTACTTATTCCCTAGCACCACCTAGTGGAAAAGAATAACTAAGAACTAAAACTTGATCTCCACTCCAGACACACACATATGCACTGCCTTCCAGGATTACTCTAAACAAGGGGCCAGATTCCTGGGGTACCCTGGCACTGTCTCCCACTCTATAGTGAAAAATCCATCATGTACAAAAGGTAGCAAGTTACTTTCCTTCAAACAGAAGGTATGGACTGACAAGTATTTAGAGCTTCAGAGGTGCAAATCTTTTCTCATTAGCACCAATTTTAAAAATTATTTTTAAAAAAACATTCTTTTCAAGGTGAGAGAGAGGGAGAAATGGGCATGCCAGGCTTTCTATCACCAATGCATGCGCTACTCTGTGCACCTTGCTTTATGTGGGTACTGGGGAATCTGACCTGGGCATCAGCCTGGCAAGCAAATGCCCTTAAAGCTGAGCTATCTGTCCAGCCCAAGACCATTTATTTATGTATTTGACACAGAAAGAGAGAGAGAGAGAGAGAGAGAGAGAGAGAGAGAGAGAGACAGAGAATGGGCACACCAGGGCCTCCAGCCACTGTAAACGAACTCCAGATGCATGTGGCCCCTTGTGCATCTGGTTAACATACATGGGTCCTAGGGAATGGAACCTGGGTCCTTTGGCTTTGCAGGCAAACGCCCTAACCGCTAAGCCATCCCTACAGCCCCCAAGCACCAATTTTTAAAAGAGGTCCACAGTGGTGACGATGACTAGGCTTATTACAGAAGCCTTTAAAGAAATGGATACTTATGGCCATCCCACTTCTACAGTTAGGTAGTCAACAAACCCCATTCTAGCTCTAAGGCAAGTTGACAGTAACTTTGTAGTCTTTTTTTTTTTTGGTTTCTCGAGGTAGGGTTTCACTGTAGCCCAGGATGACCTGCAATTCACTATGCAGTCTCAGGATGGCTTAAACTCATGGCAATCCTCCTACCTCAGCCTCCCAAGTGCTGGAATTAGAGGCGTGAGCTACCACACCCAGCTATTTTTGTAGTATTATTTTTCTTTATCAGATCCAGTCTCCAGAATGAGCTCTCATTGCCCAGTGTGTCATGAAGACAGGTGCTCTGGTATTTTTATAGGCATCTCATTCTTATCTAGTGGTCACTGGCTACACACTACATAACAGAAGGTAAGTGTAGGTGCCATTGAGGACCCTGGGATGCAGTGCAGGTCTCGGTTGGCAGTAAGGAGGTGCGGGAGCAGCTCCACGTGTAGATGGTGACATCAAGAAGACACAGTTCCTAAACAGGGCTGGAACTATGCACTGGAGCAACGTCTGAGTGGAAGATTACTGACTACTGTGAGATACACTGAATGTATAAAACAACCATTGACTCCGGCCTGCTAAGCTTTTCAATTTCTTCCAATATCTTAAATTTTTCATTTGGTGTGATGCTACCATACTGCCCTGCTTCATCTGAAAAGTGTCCATGCTGTTCAGAACTCAATGGAGACATATGTGAGAGGCAGCTTGCGTTGTAAACAAGGACGAGCGGCTGACACATTCACTCCTCCGCGGCAGCTTGGCTGGTTCCCGGTCTTTCCCCATTTTTGACTCTAAATTGCTACTGAGCATTAAGTTGCCTCACAAGATTATCTTCGGACAATAACCATGCCCTGTAAGGCTTTCTTTGTTGGTGGTAGGTTTAAAAAAAAATTCTAAAACTCAAGCTGTCTCTTTTGATGTATAAATTAATCAAATTATCAAGTTAAATAAAAGGAAACTTAAAACTTTGACTTATCTTTAAAATTATTAGACAAGGGCTGGAGAGTAAGCTTAGCAGTTAAGGTACTTGTCTGCAAAGCCTAACAACCTTGGTTTGATTCATCAGTACCCACATAAAGTTATTTGCAGTGGCACATGCATTTGGAGTTCGCTGGCAGTGGCGAGAGGTCCTGGAATGTCCATCTTTCTCTCTCTCTCTCTGCTTGCAAATAAATAAAAATATTAAAAAATTAATACTTAAAAAAATTTTCGGACAAAAAAATAAATAAAAGAGGAAACTGAAGGAAAGGGACCATGGAAAAGTTATGATAAATAACATAATAAACTTTTAGTTATGAATTAAATATATGATGCAGAAAGAACATGGCCTTTGTGAACATAAGGATCTTGAAGTACCATTTGACGGGCTTTCTGCAGCTCCATCTTGAGATCGTTACATTCTTTCCTGGTCAGTTCCAGCTCCTGTTCCAAACCATGGATCTTCAGGTCACAGCTCAACTTTTCCACCTCCCAGTTTGATGAGGGTGGATTTAAATTCCTCATTACTACAAAAGTGATGGACACCAAATTTTTATCTGCCTTGGACAATGACAGCAACTCTAAAAAGTTACACTAGTAAAATGTAAATAACAGAAAAATAATAAATGTATAATATAATGTAAAAATATCATTTTTTAAAAAAATCAGTAATGACTTTCAAAGATCTATGCCTTTAAATAAATCCAAAAACCTTATTTTAGAATGTACGAATCGTGCCATCTCCGATTTTCTATTTAAGCCTGGAATTTTAAAGACATCACACTAATCATGCACATGCTAAAGTTATAGACAGATCAATAATCCACTTCATAGAAGACAAAGTTAAGACAGTGATAAAAATGATAATCTGAATGAACAAGCTCAACTAATCACTTCATCTAATCCCATCAGAGTATCAAGTTTAACTGACAGGTCCAGAATGTGTGCCAAAACAATTTGCTGAAACTCAATGCAGCTAATACTACATATTCTTTGATTTAGTCTTTTAGGCTCTCCATATACAAAAACTATTCATGTTCTATCCAAAGTTCTCTCAAAGGCCTGTTCTTTGGCCAACTTCATGACAATGTTCATGGAAAGACTATTACTCTGATACATCTAGCACGTAGCATCTCACTGTACACTTCATGATGGTGCTTAACTGCGGGCAAGAAGTTCTGTAAGAAAGACAAGGCAGGACACACGGAGGAGGGGCACAGCTGTGGTGAGGATGAGGTGTGATTTCCTCCCCTTCTACTGTATCGTACACTAGCCTGAATAAACTCCATCACATTCTCCGTGAAGTTTGTACATTTGCGGTTAGTGAAAAGTGAAAGGAGGTGCTATAATGTGAAAACAACAGAAAAACAAAAAACCCAGAAGGCTTTAGCACAAACAGAGGAAACTAGTAATGAATATAACACAAATGGAAAAATACGCATGAGAACACTGTAACAAGAAGAGGCATACCCTGCTGAGTTTCCACCTCTGTTCTTAGCTGCAGGAGCTCTACTTCTTTAGACTGGAGCTGTTCATTCAATACTTTCAATGATTCAGAGTTGTCTTTATTCTAGTTAAGTAGGGAAAAGGCCAAATTACATTCAATAAAATCTATAAACTGGTATATATTGTAATTTTCAGTATTGAAAGTAACTCATTCAAGACTTTAAAAGCAAAATGTGAAAATGAACTCTGCTTCAAACTAACCTCCTTCTAATTTCTCTTAACAGGACATTCTTGTTCACTGGCTTTTAAAAACACAATGACTAATTCTGTCATGCCATTATTGTTCACAAAAATTAGTGGTCTTACAATGCCTTTAAATCCTAAATATCATTACACAGTATTTTGTATAAAGTTGCAAATATAATTATGAAAAATTTCTATTTTGCCCTCACATGTATTTTATATGTTAAATGTTTACTTCACCAATGTAAACATTTAACCTCTTTCATTCTAAACCTATAGAATGAGAAAGCTCAATGAAATATCTAAGTATTTTTCAAATAAACTTACCATTTTATCCAACTTGCTCTTCAAATTATCCCGGTCAATGCAAACTTCTCGATATGCATGATAGGCCTTATTTACTTGTTCTCGTCCCACAGAACATGTTTCTTCATCTGATCGAGTTCCTGCAAGCTAATAGTATGAAATTAGAGGAAAAACCATAAAAATGACAACAACAAAAAAACCTTAAGAGAACGTCCAGAAGAACAGAGTATGTCAATCTTCTGATGGCTCCACATCCTACTTTAATCACTGCATACAAGGATAAAGCCTAGAATATAACTATTTCATTTCTACAAAATTAACGCTCAGTGATTACAAAAGCAAAAGGACAGAACAGGTCACATCATTTCTCTGTATAGGTCGTGTGTGATATGTGTGTATTGGCACGCTCTTTCCACAGTGCTTGTGGGGCAGAGAACCACGTTGGGGTTTCTCCTCTCCTTTCATGCTTTTGGAACAGGGTCTCTCTTGCCACTGCTGCTTGCAAGCTTTGGGATTCTCCTGGTTCTGCTTCCTGCTGCCAAAGGTACACTGGGATTAGATGCATGTACCACTTTGAGTCTGGCTTTCTTTGGGTGCTAAGGATGATTAAATTCGTGTCAGCGGACTTGAAAAGCAAGTACCTGCTGAGCCATCTTCTCGACGCCAAGAAACTGTACATAAATCTTCTATGCTTTTACTCACTCAGTATTTTGTGCTTTGTAATACGTTTTGTAAAATATTAAGTCATCATACGTTGTGCAGAGGGTACTATACTTTTGAAATGCCTGAGCATTTTCAAGTCAGGAGTATCTAATTCCTACCATTAAAAAAGTTCAAGCCAGACTCATTTTGTGTGTGTGTGGGGGAGGAGGGGGATATGTATATGCATTCTCAGTGAGTGCAGGTGCCCATGTGCCACAGCTTGTATGTGGTAGTTAAAGGACAACACAGTCCCTGTGGTAGTTTGAAAATATGGCTCCCAATATATTCAGTGTTTTGTTAGTTTACAGTTTGGATCTGTAGCCACCTGGCTGGTCACTGGATGGTCCAGCCCTAAGGTGTGATGATGGGTTTGAAATTCCAATCTAAAGATATGGAAAGTGTGCCTAGCTGGAGTTCTGAAGTGTGCATGGCTTTTGGCTTCTCTCTCTGCTTGGACCTGTGAAGGGAGGCCAGCTTCTTCTGCCATTATGGAACTTCCCCTGGATCTGTAAGCTTCAATAAAGACCCCTTACTCCATAACTATGCCTGGTCTGGAAGTTCATCTCAGCAAGTCTGAAGCTGCCTGCCATAGTCCACACCTTCACTTAATCTGACACTGGGCTTCTCAATGTCCAGTGCTGCATTAGGCATGGTGGCCCATGAGCTTCCAGGCAATTCAGTCTCTGACTCACTTCTCAACTCCGGCATGCTGGGCTTACAGATGATTGCAGTAAAACACCCACCTTTATGTGGGTTCTGGGGATCTGAACTCATGCAAGCACTTTATCCATTGGGCTATCTTTCTGAACACCAGAGTTAAGTTTTTAAGGAACTGTATTATTCCAGAATTGGAATTGGTAGGATTCTTGTACACAGAGTAAAGATTTCCTATGCTAACTATACAATAAATACCACTTTTCTAATGAAAAATTAAAAAAAAATCCAACAATTTGCTCTCTCACTTTATCCTAGTATATTACAACTTTACTTAATCACTATTAAAGTAAATTCAAATTATGGCAAAGAATTTTTGTTTGTTTCCTTTGCTAACTGACTCCCATCCTATACCTCCTCTACTTATAAACTAAATTCCAACCTCCAACTTCAAGTTTATTTTTATTTTTTGGTTTTTCAAGGTAGGGTCTCACTCTAGCTCAGGCTGACCTGAAATTCACTATGTAGTCTCAGGCTGGCCTCAAACTCATGGCAATCCTCCTACCTCTGCCTCCTCAGTGCTGGGATTGAAGGCATGCGCCACCACGCCTGGTAGTCTTCAAGTTTTTAAATTCAGGATAATAAATATAAAACCCCATTTCCTTTACCCTTTGTGAATGGTCCTATTTTTCTTTCTTCTAATTATTTGTGTGTATGCTTGCATGTTTGTACATGTGTTCCTATGTGTGTGGGTGCATGTGTGTGGATGTACATGTGTGCCATGTGGAGGTCAAAAGTCAATGTCAGGGGGGTTTCCTCATTCTAATCTCTCTCTACCTTATTTCTGAGACAGAGTCTCTAAGTGAACACAAAGCTCACCAATTCATCTAGACCAGCTGGCCAGCAAGCCGCAGGGGCCATCTTGTCTCTGCCCTTCCAGTGCTTGGAATATAGCCAAGCCCAGCTTTTACATGGGTGCATGGTCGAAGGTCACCATGCTTGCATGACAAGCTCTTTCCTCACTGCACCATCTCCCCAGCCTGGAAGATACCAGTTTTCTAAGATTCAAATATAAATCTGGTCTGAAAAAATGTAAGCTAACCTAAAGCTTTAAAAATGCCAACGTAGGGCTGGAGAGATGGCTTAGAGGTTAAGCGCTTGCCTGTGAAGCCTAAGGACCCCGGTTCAAGGCTTGATTCCCCAGGACCCACGTTAGCCAGATGCACAAGGGGCACACGCATCTGGAGTTTGTTTGCAGTGGCTGGAAGCCCTGGCGTGCCCATTCTCTCTCTGTCTCTATCTGCCTCTCTCTCTCTCACTCTCAAATAAATAAATAAAAATGAACAACAAAAAAATTTTTTTAAATATTAAAAAAATTGCCAAAGTAAATGGGCAATAAAGAATTCTCAATGTACAAGACCAATAAGTCTGCGGGTCATGCTGAATCAGCTACTTTGCTAACGTAACATTCAGAAGTGCCAGGATCAGCATCAGAGGGCGAAGGGCATCACTGGCTGCAGGCACCCTATCCTGTGTGTGGAGACAGGAGAGCTCGTGGCAGTAAGGCTTCTAGTCCTAGTGTAGACCCCACCAAGCCCAGTCATGCAGTGCCCGAGAGCATCCTTTTTGGACACCAACTTCTTTCACTAGTATGTCATTCTTCTGAACAGATTTGATAATTCTGAGTCAGACACCCAGAGGTATGAAGGTCAGGCAATCTGAAAAAAGGATGAAAATATTTGGAACAGAGCTACTCCAAGCTGTTAAATCCCATTCTACATCAATTCACCAAGCACATGATGGGAAACACAGTATAGTAAACTTAATACTGAAGACGTTGGAAATTCACATGGAGTTATCTTTGGATACTAAGTACAACTATGGAAGATAAAATAAAAATATTTACATTTGGTTGGAGAGATGGCTTAGAGGTTAAGGTGCTTGTCTGCGAAGCCTAAGGACCCAGGTTGGATTGCCCAGTACCCACATAAGCACAAGGTGGCACATGTGTCTGGAATTTGTTTGCAGTGGCTGGAGGCCCTGGCATGCCCATTCTCTCACTCTGCTTCTTTCTCTCTCTCAAATAATAATAAAAACAAATAAATAAAAACTATTTAAATTTCAATTTCAAATTATTCTTTATATCATAAAAGAAAAGAAAAAAATTACCCTTTCTTCCAAAACCCTTATTCTTTTCTTTAAGAATGAGTTCTCCTTCTCTGAATCCTTAAGTCGCTTTTTGATGTCTTCATATGCAGTGACCAGGGCAAAATGTGAAGCAACAGATTCATCTCCTGCGTATATTGAGAGTGGAGTTAGGGTGTCTCCTCTGTGGGCCTTCTCATGATTCAGGATGCATATATCATCTTCCACTAGTGTATCCATGACACCTACTGAAAGAAAAGAGAAACAGCCCATGGACACGTCTCACGGGGTAAATGATGGGGGGTCGTTTGTTTGTTTACCCAATGTGAATACTGAAACAGTGTCTAAAAACTCTGATTTTCTTTCAGACACAGTATAGCACAGGTTAGGTTCTAATCCCAGCTCTCCCATTTCCTGCCTGTGCGAAGTTTAAAATTTCTGCCTCAATTTCCCTATTTATAAAGTTCAAAAACTAATAACTTCCTAATGAGAATCTTAATATTAAATGATAGCTATACAGCATTCAAAACTATAACCTATTCTTAGAAAGTCCTGTACAAATCAGTGGGAGAGTACCTTCCAAGCATGTATTAGGCCCTGGGTTTGAGTCTTAACACTGTAGGCAAATCAAAAATAAAACTTTGAAAAGTACCACTTTATATAAAAGAACATTTTATACTGAACCACACATAAGTATGAAAAACTGAACCTTTGTTGCAAGGCTGACTACTGTAGCTCCCCTTATTTCTCTGTGAAAATAAACCTCAGGGGGCTGGGGAGATGGCTCAGTGGATAAAACACTTGCCATGCAGGAGGACTGGAGTTCAGATCTCCAATACCCATGTGTAAATGCTGGGTGGGCATGGTGGCCCACTGTAATTCCAGTGCTCAAGAAGTAGAAATGGGTCCCAGGGCAAGCTGGCTATCTAAACTGGCTGAATCAGCAAGCTCTGGGTACAATCAAGAGACCTTGTCTCAGTAAATAAGGTGAAGAGGGGCTGAGGAAAACAGTTCACATCAACCTCTGGCCTGCCCATGCACACCCATATGCATGCACTCAAATCCACACACACCTGTGCCTACACACATGCAACCACGCATGCACAACCTACTAATACATATGAAAAAATGTAAAAGACATGCTTCAAACAGGATAAAGGAATAAACCAAAGGCTATTCACAGCCTGCTTTGCTGCCCTTTCAGTATGGCAGTGAACAGACTGGGGCATCTACCATGGATGGTTTGCTTCCTTTCGAAGATCTTCTGTTTTGGTTAGAGACAGGATCTCACATTCCAGCCTAGGCTGGCCTAGAACTCTAAGGTCTTAATTCTTTGGACCTTGCTGCTTTTAATCTCCAAAGATCTGATTCATACAGAGTACTAGTAGGATACACATTAAAATTCTCATGTTCATTTTGCAGCAAATTTAAATGAGAATCATTTTTAAACAAAGCCTGACATATATCTGGTGCTAGTGGATTTTTGTATGCTGTCATAAGGTTATGTCTTGGAATTTTTAGGACATAAGCAATTTTCATGCTGGTTTTCAAATGTTTATAGTATATAGAATAAATATGAACATAGAATATGATGAAAAGCTAGAAAAATCCTTTTATACAGACATAACTCAGAGACCACACATTAGCAATGTTTTGATGATTTATAAGATAAAAGGACAGGAGCTATAAAATTTACTCATCTTCTGAAAATTTCAACTTTTTTTTGTTGTTGCTTTTTGAGGTAGGGTTTCGCTCCAGCCCAGGCTGATCTGGAATTCACTATGTGGTATAAGGGTGGCCTTGAACTCACGGCAATCCTCTTACCTCTGCCTCCTGAGTGCTAGGATTAAAGGCATGCACCATTACACCCGGCCACAACTTTTTAAACTGCATGAAAATGTAACATTGTATCAGTAGCCCCTCTCTTCCATCCAAAGTACCATTACTGAGCTTTACAATTTTTGATAAATATAGTTGTGTAAAAAATTCATTGTGGGGGAAAAAACATTAATAGGTCTGAATACAAAAGCCTTTGCTACATACTAATTCACTGATCCTGGCTAAAAATCATGACCTCTATTAAATCCCAGGCTCTTCGTACCTGTCAAAATTTATGTAAGATTTTATACCTCTAGGCATAGTTATTAGAATGAATGGGATGTTTGTGACCACTGCAATGCTAAATAATTTGGTGGTTTTATTAATTGGTTTGGTGTTATTATAATGAAATGTCTAGAAATAAAGGAAGATTTATGTAGGTTACGTTTAGCAGTTCAAAGTTAATATTGGGCCTATGGCTTTGAGCTTCTGGCCAGAGCGACACATCATGGCACACTTGAAGCAAACTGCTCACATGACAAGGTAGGAAGCATAGGAGAAAGGACTAAACCAGGGTGGAAGAGGGGACAAGAGACCTGAGAACTTTTCATAAGGCCCCACCTTGGAAAGGTCCATGGCATGGCACTGCCACCCTGGAGATTACAGCTCTCTGTGAGTGCTTTGGAAAGTAAGCGCTACCCTTATTTTAGAGGTGGAAGAAAGGAGGAAGAGACTTAACCTCTCACCCAGTGTCAAGTAAATAAATGGAAAAGGCCGTGCTTACATGGTGGTGCTGTGATCTTTGGAGCCCTTTCCTAAACCACTAAGCTGTTCTCTCTGATATGAAAATCTTCCATGTGAATGAAGCTTACAACCTTATTTCATTGACCAACCCACATTTACAGAATTTGGAGTGACCACAACAGACTAGACGACTAGAATGTCTTAAGGAACTGGAATTGAAACTAAGCCTTATGGTATTGCTCAATCCAAATTAAAATCCAATCAGGATAAAGAAATGTCTTCACTTTCTACAGAGCAAGGGTCTGTTTCAACCCTGATTAACGTCAGGGCGGCCGATCACTGCTGCAGCTCACCCCCGTGTCCGTGGGCACAGGACGATAAAGCAAGCCCTACCTGCCAATCAGTACACTGCCAAAAGAGGAACCTGGAACACGCAGGTCGGACCCTCACCTACTGCTGCCTCGCCACCCAAGTGCACAGGGGTCACTGACGGCTGTTCCCTGCAAGCACCCCAAATGTCCGAAATACATTCACCTCCTCCCCCGAAACATACACTGCCTGTGAGTGAAATGGAGCTGAAAGCGAAAGGTGTGAGGCGTCAAAGGACAAGGAAGGGCCGGGGACCCAGGGATGCCTAAGGTGGGCTGCTCCCTTGTGAATGGCAGGGGAGGAGTGACGTGTCCCCAATGTCCGGTGATGGCATGGGCACGGTGTCCCCACCTCTGTGGGTCGGCCTTCACAATCGCCCACTACCCACGGAGGCTCCGCCCCGCCCCACCCCGGGTCCTCAGAGCAGCCCCCCAACACAAACCAGGTCGCCCGCGCGGGGCAGGGGCCATCACCACGGAAACCCCCCTTCCCCGCGAAGGTGTCGGCCACAGGTGCACCATGGTGGGACATGCATGTGTTATGCCCAGTTCTCAGAGACCCCAGTGACCACCAAGGAGAACCAGACACTTACGCAAAGGCAAAGAGCTTTATTTCCGGCTTAAGCTCAGACTCTTGACTTCACCAACGCAGTGGATCTGTACAAGAGCCCCAAGTAGCAGGATACAGTTTTTACAGAAATATGAACAAAGAAGAGGGTTTCCAGCTTGGCAGTTACATGATTGGTTGGTTTGAACAGTAACTGTAATTGGATTCTTTCGATTGGCCTTAAGATGTTGGGGGCAAAGGCTAGAGGAATTCCAGGCAGATTAGGTAACCTTTATTGTGATTGGCTAAGCAAGCAGCAGTAACATTTGTATGCTTTTGATTGGCTGGGGCAGAGAGGCAGAAGGGACAAGTCTTGGCCAAGTCTTAGGCATGTCCTGGACGTGTCTAGGGGCTGACTCAGGCCCTTGGGCTGATATCTTTCCTGACCTTAAGTCAGGGCAGTTTCCTTCTGCTTAAGAGGGAACTTGAAACTTAGGCCTAGCCAGGGCAGGGCTCTAGTGAAGTCTATCATGGCATCACTCTGGTTTTTGGGTCCTTCATTCCCCCTCTCTTTGTACCATGAGGAGCCAATCTTGGATCCTGATTGGGTTAGTGAGTGGAGTCTAATGGTATATACTGTGATCTTAAAACCATAAACTGCACTATATTAATGCGCTCCCTAACAAGGGCAACTCATCTAGGGCTAGAGAGATGGCTTAGCGGTTAAGTGCTTGCCTATGAAGCCTAAGGACCCCGGTTCGAGGCTCTATTCCCCAGGACCCACGTTAGCCAGATGCACAAGGGGGGCACATGCGTCTGGAGTTCGTTTGCAGTGGCTGGAGGCCCTGGCACAGCCATCCTCTCTATCTGCTTCTTTCTCTCTTTGTCTGTCGTTCTCAAATAAATAAATAAAACAAACAAAAAATTAAAAAAAAAAAGAATCAGATTTAAAAAAGAAAGCAACTAATCTATTAATAATGCAAGGCCCTATTGTGATCAGCAACAGAAATGAGTAGTGGGCCTTCTAAAGTGGACAACACAGTTGTTAACCATGGGGAATAACTGAACCATGACTCAAACCATCCTTGAGAAGCTTCTCGTTCCCTTTCTCTTTTTAATAATCCCTTATGAACTTTGGCTAAAGATTCCTTAACAACTGTGGAATGATCAGCACAGAAACAGCATTCTTCTCCTAGAGCCACACATAGTCCCCCTTGTTGAAGAAAGAGCAAATCTAAACTCCTATTTTGAAGAACTACCTCCGCTAGGGAAGTGAGTAACTCCTGCAAGTGAGAGATTGATTTTTCTAATTCCTGAATACCTAAGTCTATGGCTGCTCTAAGGCTAGCATATTGTTTTTGAGTTATTAAGGAGGTTATTCCTGTTCCTGTTAGGCCCAAACCTACCAGTACCTGACAGGGCAGTGATAGGTTCCCTTTTTACTCTAACTGGATCTGTACCTAGCTGTTGGTCCATTTCTCCAACTGAAAGGGAGGTTACCTAGGGGACCAGCTGTACCTGGACACAGAAATCCTTAGCATTAGTTAACACAGATACACTAACAGGGTGAGTCCTGTACTGCAGGCCCACCAGGAGTCTTCAGAAGGGATGAGATAGGAGGAAGTATTTTAAAAAATGGTCTAATTACACAAGGGAGAGGGGACAGAATTAGGGCTAGTACTGCTAATGCATAGTCCTTGTCCTGATACCTGTTGGAGGGTGAGGCTTATAGTCCCTGGCTGTTGCCACCTACAATCATTTACATTTGATGACACATTATATGATCAGAGACTGCTATTCCATCATCGAACAGGGGCCTTGCATCATAACATAACCAACAAGACTGTGTCAATTCTGGTCTAGAGGAATTGAGAACCTGATTAAGTGTGGGATAGGATATCAATAAGTGTTGTCTGTGGTTCTAATTCCTGTCTGGATGGTGGCTCTGGCTCCAGAGTGTAGGGTGTGGGGGATGGCCTGAGTTTGTCTGGGGAAGGTTTGGGGAGTGGTCTAATACCTGGAAAGGGAGTTTGAGACAATCTTGTTAATATCTTGTTGGGGCCTAGGGACTGAGATGGTTTGAGGGGTTCTACTAAATAGTCTAATAGTGAATAGGCCGCTTGAGCCACTGGGATAGATCTGTAGGCCCCAAGTTTTTCCTGCATCCCAAGTAGAGTCTTTTTCTCCTTGCTCCATAAAGCGAATCAGGATAGGGTTGCAGCTGTTTATAGCTGTCCCGGAACATACACGGGCCTTTCGGCCTCTAAACATATCTGCGGGGATTATTACGTTTAACTTGAATAAAATCTGTCTTGACAGGAGCAGTCCAATAGATGTCCCCAGTGCTTACACAAGACCAGGACTGGCAAAAGAACTCATCTGCCCCTCCACATTGTTTCCTCCAATCCATATCTGTCTGCCTAGTCTGTCTTCTGCCTGGGTACACACAGAAATTGGTTATGTCAAAGTGACCAGGGACTCTTCTTGGGAAGCAGGTCTGACAAATCAAATTCTAAGTCTGGAAACCAGGTATTAACAGGTGCTTTTCGAGATTTCTGAACCACTGTCACCTGTGACATAAATCATTGCTATCCAGGTAAGGTTGGACGGTTGATGGGAGTTAAGGGGAAAAAAGGAGCTGCAATAGGTACAAGTAGTGAATAGTACAACCACTAAGAACGAACAAGCTTGAGTTTCAGAGGGGATTTTTGATCCCGTTTGACTTTCCATTGCAGCTGGTAGTCCTCAGGTTCAGCCAGTGGGTCTGCTGGTGGGACATGGGTGTGATGAATCCAAGTGGCAATTCCATCCACCTTCATAGCAGCAGGTGTGGTTAGGATGATAATATAGGGTCCTTTCCAGCGGTGTTCAAGCGTCTCACAACGGTAACGGTGAACAAATACCCAGTCTCGGGAATGTAACCATAAGTTGGTGGGGGAGGTCCAGTCTCATATATGGCCTTCAGTTGTGGCCATATCTCTTTATGGGTTCTAGCAAGAGATTGAAGAGATTCATGCAATTGTTGATTATTACATTCAGCAATCAATTCTGCTTTTAAGTCAGGCAGAATTGGGGGTGGTCTCCCAAATATTATTTCATAAGGTGTTAGGCCTATCATGTAGGGTGTATTTTGCACCCTGTAGAGGGCAAAGGGGAAGAGAGATACCCAGTCCCCGCCGGTCTCCATGGTTAATTTAGTAAGGGTCTCCTTTAGAGTCCTGTTCATTCTTTCTACCATCCCTGAACTTTGAGGCCTATAAGCACACTGTAATTTCCAATTCGCCCTCAAAATCTTAACAACTTCCGGTGTTACCTGAGAGATAAAGGTTGATCCATTGTCTGAGCTCAAAAGAGCAGGCATCCCATACTTGGGAAGCATATCCTCTCAGATCTTCTTAGTCACCACCTGAGCTGTTTCATGCTTGGTGGGGAAAGCCTTGGTCCATCCTGAAAAAGTCTCCACAAAAACTAAAAGATATCTGTAACCATATTTACCAGGTTTTACCTCAGTCCAATTCCCAATGTGCTCCAGGCTTGGAACCTCACAAGCGGGTTTCATTTCCTTTAGGATGATTGTCTGCTTTAGTCATTTTACAACTTAGACATTTACTGGCAATTTCTTCAATTTGAGATCTTGAGTATTTTAAGGTGACTGTGTCTTATCATTTCTTCGGTCCATTTTGTGCCCAGATGTGTAGACCAGTGCAAATGTTGGAGAAGTTGTTGAGCCAGGTGTGTGGCAAGGATCAACTTATCGTCCCCACTTTTGATCCAACCCCCACTGCCCTCATGTTAAAGGCAATTTATTAATCAGTTTGGTGTCCTCCTTTGAATATCCCGCAATGTCAGGTAAAGTTCGAGGTCCTGGGTCCGGGAGTAGAATAAATACTGATTCAATACCTAGGGCAGCCCTCTTAACAACCTCATCTGCCCTCATATTTCCCCTGGTCACTGGAGTATCAATTCTTTGGTGGCCAGGGCAATGCATAATGGCCAGTTTAGAGGACAACCATAAGGCAGCCAACAAGTCCAGAATTTGCTCTTTGTTTTTGTCTTTCCTTCTACTGTAAGGAGGCCTCTCTCTTGATAAATAGCCCCACATACATGGGCTGTTGCAAAGGCATACAGGCTGGCTGTATACACATTCAATCTTCTGCCTTTTCCTAATCTTAAGGCCTCTGTCAAAGTGATCAGTTCTGCTTGCTGAGCAGAAGTTCCTCTAGGTAATGCAGCTGCCCAGATGGGTTTGTTTCAGTCACCACAGCAGCCCCTGCATACCTTTGTCCATTTTTCATGAAGCTGCTGCCATCACTATACCAACTAACTTCAGTGTCTGGCAGAGGCTGGTTGGTCAGGTCTTCTCTGATGCTGTAAACTCAACTCAGGATCTCAGCACAATCATGGAGGGGTCCCTCCAGATCTGGGTCCGGCAACAAGGTGGCGGGGTTCGAGGCTGTGCTGGGAGAGAACTGTATCTGCGCGGGTTTAAAAGCAAGCTTTGATAATGGGTTATGCAGGCACTACTCATCCATCAGTCAGGGGGTTGAGAACTCCCTCTATGGCGTGGGGAGTGACCACCTGAAGTTCCTGCCCTAATGGAATTTACTGGCGTCCTTTACCAGCTGGGCTGTTGCTGCTGCTATCCTTAGATATGGTGGCCATCCTGCTGCTACAGGATCCAGTTTTTTGATAAGTAAGCAACCGGCCAATTCCAAGGTCCCAATGTCGGAGTAAAAACTCCTTTAGTAATTCCATTTCTTCATCCACATAAAGGTGAAAGGCCTTGTTAATGTCAGGCAGCACCAATGCGGGGGCAGTCAATAAGGCTTGTTTTATCTCTCTAAATGCCTGGTCTTGAGTCTGGGACCATTGGAAGGGATCCCCCTCTTTAGTCAACTCATATAGGGGCCTGACTTTTTCAGCAAATCCAGGGATCCATAAGTGGCAAAACCTGGCAGATCCCAAGAACTCACATACTGCTCTGTGAGTAGTACGGGTTGGTATGTTCAGCTGGGGCAGACATCTCTGTCCGTTTTTAAGAATGTGTCATAGGTAGGTTACTTCCCTTAGACAAATTTGGGCCTTTTTGGCAGAGGCACGGTACCCTAATTCTTCCAAGGTTATTAATAAGTCCTCTGTGCCTGCCTGACAGACCTGCACTGTCTCAGCTGCTATCAGAATGTCATCAACATATTGTAACAAATTCATATGTGGTGCAGTTGATGATACTCACCCAGATCTTCATGGAGGGCTTCGTCAAACAGGGTGAGTGAGTTTTTGAATGCCTGGGGTAACCGTGTCCAAGTCAACTGTCCATTAAATCCTTGTTCTGGGTTATGCCATTCAAAGGCAAACAGTGGCTGGTTTTACGGCATTTTTAAAGTCCAGAACAGTATACTATACTTTGGAGGGAGGCAAGGAGCTCAAGAGTGTGTAGGGGTTTGGTACCGTTGGATGGATATCCATCACCCATTTTTTTTTTTTTTACCTCTCTTAGGTCCTGAACTGGCCTATAATCTCCGGTATGTGGTTTCTTTACTGATAAGAGCGGAGTGTTCCATGTGGAATGGCAGGGGACAAGCACCCCAAGGTCTTGGAATCACCTAATATGGGGGGTTATTCCCATATGGGCTTCTCTTGACATGGGGCATTGTTTCACCCTGATGGGAGTTGCTCCGAGCTTCAATTCCACCCAGATGGGTGGACGATGGGAGGCCAGTCCCATCCCTCTTGTTTCTGTCCAGGCCTTAGGGAAATTTTGTAACCATTCAGCAATGTCCGTCATGGGACTTGGTTGCTGATGGAGTCTATATTCATCTTCTAGTTGCATAGTTAATACTCGCACCGGGTGCCCATCTTTATCGGTAAGACGAGGCCCATCTGGATCAAGAGATGTGAGCACCTATTTTGGTTAATAAATCTTTCCCCAATAAAGGGTAGGGGAATTCAGGTATGACCATGAAGGAGTGGGATACCCGGCCTGTGCCGAGGTCCACTGTTTTTCAGGTAGTCCATGAATACTGGCTCATACCGGTAGCTCCTTGCACCCAGGATGTTTTGTCTGACAGTTTCCCTTGGGGCTTTGTTAGCACTGAATGTTGTGCCCTAGTAACTAAAAAGTTAACAGGCATCCCCTCCACTCTTAAAGTTACCCTGGGTTCGGGGACGGGATCCGAACCCCGTCTCCTTCAGTCATCAAGTCCTTCTAATTCCAGAATGTGTACTTGCTCTGAATGGCTGGTTTTCTGAGGAGGCTTCTTAGGGCATTCTTTTATCCAATGTCCCATCTCTTTGAAATAAGCACATTGGTTGCCTTGGAGCTTGGTCTTATCCCGTGGGGGTCCCCTCTTACCTTGTTCTCCTGCAAGTTTCTTGTATTGTTGGCGTTGGGTGTCAGGGGACTCCAGAGTGGCTGCCAGTAGAATCTTGGCCAAATTGTGAGTATTCTTTTCATTTGCTGAAGCAATGGCTCAGGTTTGGCATTTCTCGGGACTCTATTATTATGCACTCGTTCTGCCAGTACCAGTAACTCCTGTAAACTCTTGTCTGCTAATCTTTCCAATTTTTGAATTTTCCTCCTAATGTCTGGGGCTGCCTGGTTAACAAAACTGAGGATAACTGCCATCTTGTTTTCTGGAAGCTCTGGGTCCACAGGAGTATATGTAAGGTATGCCTCCATGAGACTTTCCAGAAAAGCGGCAGGAGTCTCATCCTCCCCTTGCTGCACATCACTAACCTTGGCCAAATCAGTGGGTCGTCTAGCGGTGGCCCTGAGACCCCCCCCATTAGAGTCTGGGGGTACACGTGGAGTCTCTCCTTACCTGCTACCGTGTTGAAATCCCAGTCTGGTCTAGTCAAAGGGAAGGAGGCATCAATGATAGCCTGATTATTGGTGGGATTCCCATCAGCACCTGGAGCCAATTTTTGGGCTTCAGGATGGATTCTCTCTCTTTCTTCTGTATTAAAGAGAATGTGTAGCAATTGTTGACAATCATCTCAAGTTGGTAGGTGGGTGAAAATAATACAATACAAAAGGTCAATAAGTCCCTGTGGCTTTTCAGAAAATTTAGGAGTTTGCATTTTCCAATTATAAAGATCACTAGTGGCGAATGGCCAGTAGTGATGTGGCTGATTACCATCTTGGTCTGGGGACCCCATAACCCGGAGGGGGAATACTGTGGCCTCCGGGTCCAGGGCCTGACTCTGCAGGCCCTACTACGAGTGTGGGGAAGGCTTTGTATGGGTGGAGGTTGGGCTGCTAGTGGAGGGCCTTGAAGATGTGGCCCTCTGGGTAGAGACGGGTTTATAGGTGGAGGAGGGTAGAGAGATCAATTCTTACTCCTGTGAATTCGGGAGTACAGGATATAGAGGAGGCAAGGGGGAAGAATTGGAGGAATCATCTGGTTTATCTTTCACCTTAATTGCCATAATAGTGGTGGTCTCCTGTGGAGGGGAAAGAAAGGTTTAACCCAAGGGGGTGGGGAGTTCTTCCACCAGGTCCCGCCAGACCAGAATATAGGGGATTTGGTCTGGGTGGCCAGGAGGTCCTTGAGAGATGCTTTCCTGGACTAACCATACAATTGGCAATTGGAAGGTGCCCCCTAGCGGCCAGCTCACATTGAGGGTGGGCCATTTGCTCCTTCCAAGAGTAGTAAGTTTGGTTTTCTTTATTTCTACACCGAGGTTATGAACCCTAACTTTAACGTCCTGAAAGTGGCCCGTCAGTAAAGAACGAGGGGTAGTCTGCGTCTGTCCCACCTGTCCAATCACACAAATAGTAATTCCAACAAAGAAAAGGAAGGGAGCAAAAAAGCTCAGCTGGCCAGCAACTACAAAACCGAAACTGAGACAGCGGCTTCTCGCCCTTCCGCGGCAGCGACCCGCGTAGCCTCCGCAAATCTAACAGGGGAGTGAAACCCCGCTCCGGCGGACCCGGGGCACCCAGGACCCGCCCTCCAGACAGAGTGGCCTCCAGCGGCGCGCCGCCCAACCACAATTTTCTGATGAAAGGAAGGACGAAGGGAGGTTTTCAGGGAAAACAAAACACAGAAGCACACTTACCAGAAGGCGACCTGAGCTCCACGCGCTGGTGGTCCTCAGGGGTCTCTGAGGGGCTCCCGGAGGAGGTCCTTCACATGTCTGCGGCCCGGGCCCCGCGGGCGCCGTGACCAGAAGGCCCGCTCCAGCACGGCCCCCGGACCCGGCACGACGAGCCCGCCCCAAGGAAACAGGAACTCTGAGTGGGACTCCACTGCAAAGGTGCAGCCGCTCGCCGCCGCGGGCCCAGCGCCAGGGCCAGCGGGAGGAGAACGGAAGTCAGAGCTGAGCGAGCCGGAAGTCAGAGCAGAGAGCGCCGCCAAGCGAGAGCGAAGAAGCGGGCGCGGGGAGAATAAACTACCAGTCCCATGAGCCTCCGTGGCGCGGCGGGGCGTCCGCGACGTGACGTGAAGAGACGAAGCGAGAGCCGGAGAAGAGGGCGGGGTTGTACTAAGGAGTCCCCTAAGCCCCCGCGGCGGGGCGTGGCGTCCACGAAGTGACGAAGGGGGCGGAGCGAGAGCAGAAGAGGTGTGGGGGGGCGTTCACATCGTGACGTAGAGGGGCGGGACGAGAGCGGAAGAAGAGGGCGGGAGTGTACTACGAGTCCCGTGAGCCTCCGCGGCGGGGCGGGGCGTCCGTGACGTGAGTGGTGGAAGAAGGCCATCTGTACTACGAGTCCCGTGAGCCTCCGCGGCGGGGCGGGGCGTCCGTGTCGTGAGGGGTGGAAGAAGGCCATCTGTACTACGAGTCCCGTGAGCCTCCGCGACGGGGCGGAGCGTCTGTGACGTTTGGGGCGGAGCGTCATAAAGGCGTGGAGGCGGAGGGGCAGTAGGTAAGCGTTCTCTGCGGCCTTCATGGGCGCCCTCTAGCGAGTCCCCTCCCCTCGGCATTCGCTCTGGGCTTCCGGTAGCGTGAGGTCGGCTGGGCAACGTCACGTCGGGCCCGGGGCCTGGGAGTCGGCTCGTTGGAGGCGCGTCCGCCGCCCGGCCAGCCTCCATGTCCCCGTGGGCCCCGGGCTGTGCCGCCTTGTCAGCGGCGCGGCCCTCGCTCTGCGCGTCCGGGGACGCCTTCGGGGCTCGTGCGGGAGCCCGGCTCGGTTCGCTTCTCCAGCGCCGCCTCGGGTGGTGGAGTTACGCTCAAGTCGGATTCCTGACAGCACTGGGGGTCCCAATCAGAGGGCACCCCCAGAAGTTGTGTTAGAACTTAGGCTTGCTCACGTCAGACTACTGACGCCGAGACCCTGCACCCCTTCAGTTCTTGTCAACTAAGGCCTTCAGCAGGATTTTTTTTTTTTTGTCAACCGAAACCTTAAATTTTTGTTCTGTATTTAAAAAAAATTATTTATTTATTTTTTGGTTTTTATAGGTCTTCATTTTTTTCCTTTATTAGTTCTGTGCACACTCAAGTGTGTAAACAGCACATATTGGTGCCATCCTTACCCTCGTCCCTGTCCACCCCCTCCAAAGAGACATGGGGTTGTTAGTTGAGGCAGGGTCTCACTCTAGTCCAGGCTGACCTTGCGCGCTCGCTCTAGACGGGACTGGCCTCGAACTCACAGTGAACCTCCTACCTCAGCGTCCCCAGTGCTGGGATTTAAGGCGTGCACCACCACGCCCTGCCGAAGCCTTAAGTTTTGTCTGCATTTGGTTGGAGGGTCTTTCAGCATGATGTTTTTCAGAAAACAGCCAGCTATCAGTTCAACAGAGTCGATTCAACTCAAGGGTTTACTGAAAATTGTGTTTTCAT
Source organism: Dipus sagitta (assembly GCA_036346955.1). NCBI lineage: Eukaryota > Metazoa > Chordata > Mammalia > Rodentia > Dipodidae > Dipus > Dipus sagitta. Next base: position 7,747,377 of record CM070786.1, read on the forward strand.
TGTTGCTAGGCCTTTTTTGGTTGAAAGTCAAATTCCATGCTGAGTGCGGTGTCTCATGCCTTCAATCCCAGCCCTTCAGAGGCAGAGGTAAAAGGATCAATCACCATGAGTTGGAAACCAGCCTGAGCTCCAGGGTGTGGGCCGGGTCACCTTGGGCAAGAGTGAGACCCTGCCTCAAAAAGAGAAATAAGTGAAAATCCACAGCAGTTATAAATGAAGACCACAGTTAAGGGAACGTGATACTTTAAAAAAAGGTATTTATTTATCTGTACATGTAGGGTGGGTCATGCCCATCCAGCTTTACGTGGGTGGCTGGGGAATTTGCAAGCAAGCACCTTACACCATGGAGCCCTTTACCCCATCACCCCAACTTGGTATTTTCAAAAACATTTAAAAATCTATATTGATATAATCTGAAAGGAGATCCATTCACTTCAGTTTATTCGACTGAGGGAGGGATGGAGGAGAGCAGTGTGTATAGTATTTTGAGCAAGAATCAGGGTTGAACTTTTAAAAAAATATTTTAGGGCTGGAGAGATGGCTTAGCAGTTAAGCGCTTGCCTGTGAAGCCTAAGGACCTGGGTTCAAGACTTGATTCCCCAGGACCCACGTTAGCCAGATGCACAAGGGGGCACACGCGTCTGGAGTTTGTTTGCAGTGGCTGGAGGCCCTGGTGCGCCCAATCTCTGTCTCTTTCTATCTGCTTCTTTCTCTCTCTCTCTCTCTCTCTCTCTCTCTCTCTCTGTCTGTCGCTCTCAGTAATAAAAAATTTTAAAAAATATTTTATTTATTTGAAGAGAGAGAAAGTGTGTGTGTGTGTGTGTGTGTGTGTGTGTGTGTGTAAAACTGGGCCTCCAGCCACTGCAAACAAACTCCAGATGCATGTGTTACCTTGTGCATCTGACTCAAGTGGGTCCTGGGGAGTTGAACCTGGGTCCTTTGGTTTTGTAGGGAGGTGCCTTAACAGTTGAGCCATCTCTCCAGCTCAGGCTTGAACTTTTTTGATTGCTTTCATGATGCAATTTGTGAACTTTAAATTTAAAAGCAAACCATGACTCCTTGTGTTCTGTAAACTAGAGCTTTGATGAATGTTAGCAAATCACTGACAACATCCAAAGCCATCAGGATAAAGTGGTATCAGGAATTTACTTTGCTGTAGAAAAAGTTGCAAAGTGGTGAAAAGGCACACAAATTCGTTTTTATCTTTTCATTTTGACTAAACGATTAGGAAATGCTTGGGCTGGGGAGACGGCTCAGAATTATAATTAAAAAAATGGCAAAATTTGGTGTTTTAAAGTCTGGAGAGAGGCCCTGTTTTCTCTCCTCCCCTCCCCTCCCCTCTCCTCTCCTCTCCTCTTCTCCTCTTTTTCTCTTCTTCTCTAGGTAAGGGTTTCTCTCTAACCCAGGCTGACCTGGAATTCACTCTGGCTTGGCCAGAATGCATGTTTAATTTAATCAAAATGTGAACATTTTATTTTGAGGCATTATACTGCTGCTAGGTCATGACAAAATGTAATACAGATCTTCATGACATTTAATATGAAATAGTCTTTTCCCACAAATGTATTCTTGCTTTAATTTTTCCACTCATTTATATTTGCTTTAATTTGCAAATAAATTATTAGAGGAAGCTTGTCACGCAATGTTATAATAATGTGTTAAAAGTTGTTAACCTTGCTACAAAGAAAAAGACTTCTTGATAGAAGTTTAGGAAGTTTCATAGGAAAGGAGAATAGGTAGATAATCATTGTTAAGCTACTAGATAACTGGAAAAAAAAAAGAATTTGAGAATCATTAAACTCTTGATAGCCAACTCCTTAGGTGGTTTGTTTTCTGTAGCAAATCTTGATTCCACTGCTTACTGGTAGGAGATTGCTTAGGCATTGTTTGGGAGCGCTGCTGCTGCTGCTGCTTTTTTTTTTTTTTTTTTCTACATACACAGTTGTGAATTGCATTATCTAAAGTTCTCTTCCAGGCTAGATTTGGGACAATTTTGTTTTGTGTTTAAAAAACAGACAGACAAAGAAACAAACAAACAAAAACCCAAAACAAAAATCATACCTTTTTGCAGAACAGCCATTTAAGGCTTTGCTAAATACTCTTGATTTTAGTCACTTTTTCTTTGCATATGTGTTGTGTGTGTATGTGTAGTATGTGTAGTGTGTATAGTGTATGCACGTGTGTGCTTTGTGCAAATCTGTGTGGAGTCCAGGACAGAATGGCACGCGTCCTTCTCTATCACTTTCCCATGTTGTCTCTGTGAGATGGTGCCTTTCCCTGAACCTGGATATTCTGATTTTTTTCCTTAGACAGGCTGACTTGTGAACCCCAGTGAGTCTCTTCCCCTTGCCCCTCCACACAATCTGGAGTTACAGGCATGTGTGTGGCCATACCTGGCTTTTACGTGGGTACAGGGGACTGAACTCAGGCCCTCTCAGACTCTCGTCTGTCTGGTAAGCAGTCTTACTACTAAGCCAGCTCCCTAGACCTTGGGCATTTTTAAAGTGTCCTGTTTAAAGGTTGTGGGTAAAAATGAGATGGATACTAGAATAACTCTACTACCTCCTCTAACTTTTTCTGCCTCTCCCAGATACTCGGACTATGCTACTGTCTGAGTAGGTACCCCCTTTTACGAGTGCAGGTCTGGATTTTACCACAGTATCTGAACAAAAATATGAGTTCTGGCACAACTTTTTAATCACTCATCTAGTGTATTTTAGGTGATTGTGTACTTTCAGGGTTACTCTAAATCTTCTTTGTGTTGAATTAGATAGCATTTTAAACAGTGGAGGGGGACACAGTGCCTTAGGCTATTCCCACCTCTCCTGAGGCTCTTAGAATCTTTCTGCCCCCTCTTATGCAATGTTCTTTGAGTCTAAGGGTGCAAGATAGAGATCTGAATTAGTGTTGCTTTCTCTGTAGACTCTGGATCTCTGTTTTGATGAAGGTTGAGTGACCAAGTGTCTGTTGCCATCTTCCTGGAACTGGTTTTCAAGCTGCTGGTGAGAATAGTATTCCTGTCACGGCTTCCCCTGTAATGACTTCTTGGCCCAGGCAGGTGAAGTGGAGGTGACCCCATCTCATGGTAGACAGTTGGTTCTCCCTTCTTGATGTATTAACGTTTGCTGGTTCTCCCCAGTATTCTCTTCCATCTGCCCCATACGAGCCAAGGACCAGGACCTATATGCCCACAAGCCACTGGGGAACCAGAGAACAGGCTAGAAAACGTTTTTTTTTTTTTTTATAATAAGTACTGCATATATGAAGAAAACTATAAGCTGAAACAGCATAAATTTTGAGGAAAATTTTAGTTTCCAGATAGTGACTTAAATTGTACTTTAATTTGATTAAAATCATACCACTGAATGGGTCTTATTTTCTGTTGTTTTGTTCTATATTCTGAGTATTGTGCTCTGTGGGAGACCCTTGTTAGATGTTGTTCCTAAGTGTCACAGGCCAGAATTAAGGTGTCAAAACTTTTAAGTTGCAATAGTTTTATCTGTCTTTTCATTAATATTGCTTCAGTGTTTTTTCATCAGTGCTGTTTTAAAGCATTCATATCAACATATAGCATATATGTAGGTTAAGATTTTTAGGGAAGGAATAGTTTTAATAGTAGAGATTAAATATTATAGCAGATTAAAAATATTAAAAAACTGGAATCTTGGCCTATACATGGTCCTCCTACTTTTCTTCCTTAGACAACACATATCCCTTAACTTAATGCAAGAAATACAAGAAAACTTAATACAAGAAAGCTTTCTGGAGCAAGTAGTTAGAATTTAAGGGTCTTAATTCTTAGGCTTCTTGTTTGTTTGGGTTCCTAAAATTCACCTGCCTTAGAATTTGTGCTAGATACCTTTTCTAATTTGCTCTTAAATAATTGTCTCTCTCTACAAATAAAGAAGTACCTTTAATCTGATCTAAGTCTTGATAGTAGTATTTAGAAAGGAAATGAGTTAGTGACTGGGTAGTTAATTGTTTTGCAACACAAGAGATTACCAGTTGCTTTCAGACGTATTTCAGAAAGACTAAATAGAGTTCTTAGCTAATCATTAAAATTAATTTTGATGGTGTACCCTGTGTAATTTGGAGTATATAACTTAAAGGTTCAAAACATGATTATTTTTCCTAATCAGAAACTCTTCCACTTGCTCATATTCAGAATATAAGAATAGAAACTGTAAGAGTAAGATTAACCTGAATCTGTCTTCTTGCAAGAAGCATTCCTTGTCTGGCTACATGAGATAATTTGGGGGATGAGGGGCAGGAATGTATCATTCAGTTATTTAAAACATGTATTATCAATACAAGCTTACTTTTAATATTTTATAATGATTATATTTTTAAAATGTACAGTTAATAGTGTCTCAGTATTTTAGTAACAGAGTGCTAAGGAAGTACTATTATTTCTCTCATTTTTTAAGGTGGTGGTCTCACTCTAGCCTAGGCTAACCTAGCATTCACTTTATAGTCACATGCTGGCCTTGAACTCTTGGCAGTCCTCCTGCCTCTGCCTTCTGAGTACCTCCTAAGTGCTAGCAGAAATACTGTTATTAGTCATTAAAGTTTTTACTTGCTAGGGAAATATGATGGGATAAGCAACTTAAAATACTGTGAAATGGGCTGGAGAGATGGCTCACTAGTTAAGGTGCTTGCCTGCAAATTCTAAGGACCTGAGTTTGATTCGCCAGTACCCACATAAAGCCAGATACACAAAGTGGCACATATGTCTGGAGTTCTTTTGCAGTGACTTGAGGCTCTGGCATGGCCATATTCTCTCTATTTATCATCAATCTATCCATCCATCCATCCATCCATCATCAATCAATCATCTATCAATCTGCCTCTTTCTGTAAAACACTAAAATATATTACATTGAGATAAGCGTATGTAAAAGAAGTGATGTGGAAATAAAAATTCAAAGAGATAATGTATGATAACTAAGTTCTTCCTTAAAGAAAGTTTGTTCATGTACTTTTCAAAAGGATGGCTAGTACATATTATTATGGTATTTATATTTCTTTCATAAAAGAAATATAGACATTTGCCTCTAGCAACATACATACAAACACACACCACACATACATATGCAAAAATATAAATTTAGAAGATGGTGAAGTAGAAACCTAGCCAACAAAACTTGGTGAAAGAAAACAGTCACAATAATGTGCAACAGTATTTTCTGTTAGAGACAAGCTCTGAAAATGAACTTTTTAAGCAAGAGGAGACTTTTGTGGGGAAGCAGGTGGGAGCCACTGTGAGTATGTGCCCTGCCATCCATGAAGGATGGACTAGCTGAATCAAGTTGCTCCAGAGTAGTGAGAAAGCCTAAGAAGTGCTTCTCTTCATATACACCAGCCCTCGGGTCCAGGAGAAACCCAGGTGAATGTAGGTATCCAGGGATTTGACTCAGGTCCATGGGGACCACTATGGGAGACTTAAAACCTTTCCTCCCCCACATGCCAGAACCAAGCAGAACACCAGAGGGTTCTCATTGTCCCTCCTCCCCCTGAAGTACCAAGCAGAGCCTGTGAAATCCAGGGACATTTATGAAAATTACACCTTTCAGATAAAAGCAAAGTACTCCAAGTATTTTTCTATTCTTAATCTCTACTCTTGCATATGTATCTCTTAACAATTATGCTTTTGTTTTTATATTGCTTGCCTTAGTTATAGGATTTGCTGTTCATATTTTTCCACTCAATCTACTATTCAGTACTCTCTACTGGTCTATCTATATATGATTCATATACTTTCCCTCTTACTCCGACATCTTTTTCCTGTGTATCTCTTCCTTATCCTCTCTTTATACTTCTTAAGTATAACCTTCCGTTGCTTTAACAGTCTCCGTATCTGTGGACACTAACAGTATTCCAACTTTTCCTCCATTACTGTCCCACCTTGATTGTTTTCAAAGTTGACCTAATACTTGTCCCTATCCTCACTCTACTTCCCTTCCACTCCTAGTCTTGGTACCTAAAATTTCAACATATATCATACTATCCTTGCTCAGTATTATCTAACAACTATTGAAATTAAAGGGAACACTGTTGTGAAATGGCTAACATGACATTTGTATAGTGGGAATATCCAGTAGCTGTGGTTGCTCCCACAGGTAGTACTGTACTCAGAGAGTGATACAGAGATTGTACCATGCACTGGCTCCTGGATTGTGGAACTGTGTACCTCAACTCTACCATATACAAGCCGATATTGAACATTGCAAATACTTCAAATCAAAGAATATGGCTGATAAAAATGCAAGCAATGGAATAACTTCAGATGCATAAATCCCAATGAGTAATATATAAGAACCATGAAAAACCAAGACATCATTCCTCCAAAAATTATCCCGTAATGATGGACTTCAGTGAGAATAAATTAGATGAAAGCCCAGAAAAACTCGAAAGAATAATTTTAAGTATGTTCAAAGAAATCAGAGAAGAAAATAACACAAAAAGTAGCAGAATGCAATATGAAAGGCAATAAAAGATATAAAAGAGGAATTCAATAAAGATAAGTATTGAAGAAAAACCAATTTGAAATACTGGAAGATCAAAATGTAAATCAAAAGCTCAACACAAAGCCTTACCAACATAGTGGATCAAGAAGAGGCCATGAGGGCTGGAGAGATGGCTAAGCAGGTTAAGCGCTTGCCTGTGAAGCCTAAGGACCCCAGTTCGAGGCTCAATTCCCCAGGACCCACGTTAGCCAGATGCACAAGGGGGCGCACGTGTCTGGAGTTGCTTTGCAGTGGCTGGAGGCTCTGGCACGCCCATTCTCTCTCTCTCTGCCTCTTTCTCTGTCTGTCTGTCACTCTCAAATAAATAAATTAAATAAACAAACAAAAAAATTAAAAAAAAAAAGAAGAGGCCATGATATCTGAGCTGATAGATAAAGTGGAAGAACTGGGTAATCCAGCAAGGACAAAGATAAACTAATAAGTTATCAGCCAAAATTCCAAAATATACAAGACACTGAAAATATCAAATCTAAGGATTATGGGCATAGAAGAGCAACTTAATGCTAAAAGCATCGATATTTTTAACAAAATCATAACAAAATTTCCTAGATTAGGAAAAAAATGCAATTCATAAACAGGCATTTAGAACATCAAACAGAGAAGACCAAAAACGAATATCCCCTCATCATACTATAAACCACTAAATATATAGGACAAAGAAAATATATTGAGGTTTTACCCTCTCCTGCCTTCTCATAGACAGCTGGCAGAAAACACCTGGCCAAGAGCAGCTTGTGGGGAAAAGGGTTTATTTTGGCTTACAGACTTGAGGGGAAGCTCAATGATGGCAGGGGAAAATGATGGCATGAGTAGAGGGTGGACATCACCTGGTTAACATCAGATGGACAACAGCAACAGGAGAATGTGCCAAACCCTGGCAAGAGGAAGCTGGCTATAATGCCCATAAGCCTGTCCCCAACAATACACTGCCTCCAGGAGGATTCAATTCTCAGTTTGCTATCAACTAGGGACCTAAGCTTTCAGAACTCTCTGTACTTTCTCCTCATTATCTAATAAAGTCTCTCTAAACCTTAACAAAGAAAAAGAAAGTTTATTGAAAGTGTCAAGAGAGAAATGCCAAGTCACATGTCAAGTAAGGCTCATTAAAATAACAACAGACTTATCAATGGAAACTTTAAAAGCAAGTAGGGCTTGTGATGATGCATCTCAAGTTCTGAAAGATAACAGCTGCCAATCATGCTTCTGTAACCAGCAAAGCTATCTGTTGTAACTGAAGTAGAAGGAGAAACCTTCCATTATGGAAAATAGGCTAAAGATGCACATGGCCACTGTTGCAGTCAGGTTTGTATTGCTGGCAGAAAACACCTGACCAAGAGCAGCTTGTGGGGAAAAGGGTTTATTTTGGCTTACAGACTTGAGGGGAAGCTCAATGATGGCAGAGGAAAATGATGGCATGAGCAGAGGGTGGACATCACCTGGTTAATATCAGATGGACAACAGCAACAGGAGAATGTGCCAAACACTGGCAAGAAGAAGCTGGCTATAATGCCCATAAGCCTGCCCCCAACAATACACTGCCTCCAGGAGGATTCAATTCTCAGTTTGCCATCAGCTGGGGACCTAAGCTTTCAGAACACAAGTTTATCAAACCACCACAGCCACTAAGCCAGCACTTACAAGATACTTGATAAAATTCTTCACACTTAAGAGAAAGATAAATCATTGTGAGGCTATAGGAAAGAATAAAATATTCCAGAATAATAGTTAAGCAAAAGAGGAAAAGGAAAACACAGAGCATGATAAAATCAACAAAATGGCAGGAATAAATATATACCTTTAATAATCAACATTAATGGTCTTGATTCCTTAGGCAAAAGACACAGGCCAGTAGGTTGAATGCAAAAGCAGGAGCAGTGTATTTGCTGCTTCCAAGAAATGCATCATCATAAAAGACACATGCTACCTTAGGGTGAAAGGATGAAAAAAAATGTACTCTTAAGAAAATGGTTCTAGAAACAAGCAGATGCAACTGTTTTACTACCTGAAAAAGTAAACTTCAAACATAAAATAGAGATAAAGGTGGTTACTTCCTGCTGATTAGGGGGAACAATCCATCACAAGGATATTATAGTTCTAAACCCAGACTCTCCTTTCATGGACAAAGTAAATACTGCTAGATATAAAGTCACAAAGTAACCTCAGTGCAGTCACTGAGTGACATCAATACCCAAATTTCACCAGTATATATATAGTTTATCCAGAGGAAAAAATAAACACAAAATCACTGGAGTTAAATGTCGTCATAGATCAGATGTGCACAAAACATCCCTCCAAAAAACATTCTTCTCAGGAGCCCATGGAACTGAAACATAAACTGGGACACGGAGCAAGTCTCAACAAATGTAGGAAAGTTGAAATCAGTTTTTGTGTTGTAACTGACCACAGTAGATCAAAGTGAGAAATCAGCAGCAAGATATACTACAGAAATGCACAAACTCATGAAGGTTAAACAACACTTTATTGGACGATGAACTTGTCACTGAGGAAATCAAGAAGGAGATAAAAAACTTACTTTGAACTAAATGAAAATGAAAGCACAATATACCTAAACCTGTAAAACCTAATGGTCACTCTAGTTCAATTTCCCAGTACCTACATAAAGCCAGATGCACAAAGTGGTGCATGCATCTGGAATTTGTTTGCAGGGACTAGAAGCCCTGGACTACCCATTCTGCCATTCTTTCTCTCTCTGGAAATAAATAAAATATTTAAAAAATTCATTAACATCCTTAGCAATTAGGAAAATACAGATTAAATCCACTTTTTGACTCCATCTTATACCAGTTATAATAGCTGTCATCCTAAAAACAAATGAAAATACAGATGTGACAAAAGGAAAGATTTATACCCTGTTGGTAAGAGTGTAAAACTGATGCAGTGTATTCTCTAGAGAAACAGAATATTAGAGTGGATATGTATTATACAGAAGATTAATAGGATTAGCTTATAGGATTTGAGATGGATAGCCTTAACAATAGCTGTCTCCAGAATTGAGTTAAAGAACCCTGTAGCTGCTCCATCCATGATGCTAGATGCAGGCTGGAGAGGCAGAGATCATAGTAGATGCTCACTCCACAAGGCTGGATGCCTCAGCAGTCCCAATCTGGCACCGAAGGCTTGAAGATTCCTGGAGAGCCATTGGTCTTCAGTCTGTGTTTGAAAGCTGATGAAATTTGGTTCCACTGTCCATGAAGGACTGCTGAAATAGAGTAGATTCATGCACCAGCAAGTAGCATGGGCAGCTAGGTGTAAGACTGTATTCTTGTATAGCTCCCTTTATATAGTCCACAACCATAAGGAACACTTACCTGGAAGGGGTACTTCCTCCCTTAATCCTTCCTGGAAATGTCCTCACAGATCCACCCAAGAGTATCTTATGGTTGCTTGTCTCTTACTTGATTCCTAATCTGATCAAATTGACAACATGTTGCAGTCAGGTTTGCATTGCTGGCAGAAATCACCTGACCAAGAGCAGCTTGTGGGAAAAAGGGTTTATTTTGGCTTACAGATTTTAGAGGAAGCTCCATGATGGCAGGGGAAAACGATGGCATGAGCAGAGAATGGATATCACCTCCTGGCCGACATCAGGTGGACAACAGGAACAGGAGAGTGTGCCAAACACTGGCAAAGGGAAACTGACTATAATACCCATAAGCCTGCTCCCCAAAATACAGTGCCTCCAGGAGGCATTAATTCCCAAATCTATCAACTGGGAATCTAGCATTCAGAACACCTTACAGGGGACAGCTGAATCAAGCCACCACATTCTGCCCCTGACCCCCATAAACTGATAACCATTACATGATGTAAAATGCAATGCATTCAGTCTAACATTAAATGTCCCTGCAATTTTTAATCAATCCTAATGATGTTCAAACATCTTTTAACTGAGCCATAATACCAAAAAAGTCCCCCTCCCAAACCCATAATGGCACAGAATAAACATTCACACTGCAAAAGATGGCATTGGGCATAGCAAAGAAATATTCAGCCAATACAAGATTTAAACAGGGTAAATATAAAACTCTGTAGCTCCAAGTCCAACAACTCTAGTGAGTGACAAATCTCCAAGTCTGATAATTCTAACCAGCAACAAGTCTCTGGACTTCCAATTCTGCCCTTCCAGCTAGGCTACTCACAGTCCTGGAAAACTTCATCCAGGGCCGGCAGCTTTCTTTGGTAGCTGTCTCTTGGCCCTGGCATCTCCAATGGGTCTCCACTGCAATTCAGGGTTCATCCTCACAGCTCCATCAGGTCTATGTGCAGGCATCCAGCAAACCTGCTGCACACTGCCCATGGTCATTTCCAAAACAAGACCATGTTGCAAACTCAATGACCCAATGACCCTCTCTTTCCTGCATTTCTTATTCTCCACAACACCAGGCAGGGTGCCAATTTGTTAATCCAGGGGGGAATAAAGCAGACTTTGAAGAACAGGATACTCCTTCAGCATTCAGGCCCCTTCAAAAAGAGTCTACATTCTTCATGCTGCCCCAGTGCAAGTCAGCTGCCCCAGTCTCAAAGTTTGTAATGTCTCATATAATTTCAGCTAAACAGGCAGAAGTTTCACCCCCAAAATTTAACTTCTGTGCCATATTTCTCTGCTCACACCAGTCCATTTCTATGTAAAGCAACCCTGCACAAGTCAGTAAACAGGCATAACAGCAAACTTCTCACACAAAACTGCTTGTAGCCAGTTCAGGCAAAGCTTTTCCTCACCCTCACAAGCCAGACTTCACAGTCCATAGTTCTTACTGCATTCAGGTCTTTTACCTCTGACCAGAATAGTTCATGAAGCTGTACTTATAGCACTGCAAGGCATCTCTTAGGCCAAGGTTTCAAATCCTTCCACATTCCTCTTGAAAATCAACTCCAAAAGGCCAAAGCCACACAGTCAAGTGTTTAGCAGCAGTCCCACTCCTCAGTACCACTGTTGCAGTCAGGTTTTGCATTGCTGGCAGAAATCACCTGACCAACAGCAGCTTGTGGGGAAAAGGGTTTATTGCGACTTACAGACTCGAGGGGAAGCTCCATGATGGCAGGAAAAAACAATGGCATGAGCAGAGGGTGGACATCACTCTCTGTCCAACATTAGGTGGACAACAGGAACAGGAGAATGTGTCAAACACCGGCAAGAGGAAACTGGCTATAGTACCCATAAGCCTGCCCCTAACAATACACTGGAGGCGTTAATTCTCAAATCTCTTATCAGCTGAGAACCTAGCATTCAGAACACCTGCATTTACGGGGGACACCTGAATCAAACCACCACACAACAGAACTTAAGCATCACATGCAGCAAAAAACTAAAAATAGAAATACCATATTTTCCAGCTATGCCTCTCCTGGGTATATATCCAAAGGATTCTCTATTCTACCACAGAGGTAATTCCACATCCATGTTTATTACTGCCCTATTCATAATAGGCCATAGAATCAACCTAATGATCATCAACTGATCTAGTGGGTAGTGAATTTACACAGTAAAATTCTATTCAGCTATAAAAACAAAATTATGAAATTTGCAGGAAAATGGATGAAACGAAAATATATTGAATGAAGTAACTCAGGGACAGAAAGAGAAACAGCACATGTCTCTTATATGTTGATCATAATGGCTAATTTTTATATATGTGCATTTATGTGGGAATGAGTCTGTAAAAGGCTAGGAAACAAGAAAGGTGTGTCTGAGAGGGGAAAAGAAGCTTTAAGTGGGGGAGGAAAGGGTTGCAGAACTCATGGGGAAAGAAAAAAAGAAGTATGAGAAAGTGATCCACTCCAGAGAAGTCAGTCCAATTTAACAACCTGACAAGTATGTTAGCTTTGTGTTGGTGTGACAGAATCACTGAAAAAATCAGGTTGGAGGAAGCATTTGCTTTGGCTCATGGCTTCAGAAGTTTCATTCACAGCCAATTGGCTCAGTTGTTTCTGGGGCCTCTGGTGAACAGAACATGATGACAGAGAGCATGTGGTGGGGTAACACAGCTTACCTCAGGAGAGCTAAAAAGGGATATAGTGGACTGAGGGGATCAGGAAGAAGGAAGAAAGAGGAGGAAGTGTCAGGGGTAAACATTTTAGAGACAATTGTGCCCTTTCCCTTGACCAGCAGACCATTGAAACAGTGGGACCCAAGGCAGTGGAGTTTGCCAGAGATCTCATTCTGGAAAAGGGGAAAGGCTGGGCCCCTACTCCCAGGAGTTCCACATAATTCTGCCAGCTTGCAGGAGAGAGCCCAGATGAGTTGGTGATGGGCAGAACTCCCCTTCCCTGCCCCTCCCCCGCACCTGACCAGGACCACTCAGTTACACAGATCTCTTTCTGGCTCTCTATTTAAACCTAAAGCTCATGTCAGGACCCAGTGGGTGGACTTGGCTAGGGCTCACTGGGCCTCTTTAAATTTGTTCCTCTCCCTAATGTGGCCACAATTGAGTAAGCCCACTCCCAGGTTTTCACTGTTACTTGTGTCTGTAATTGGCTTAGTGAGGATGGTGGCCTAGCCTACTTTGTTAGGGCTCTCAGGCCTGGGTTTTGATCCTAACACCGCTGGTTACAATCTCTTAACATTTGTTTTGAAGAACCTCCACACTTTTCTATAAGGCTGCGCCAGTTTACATTCTTAGCACCAGTACAAGGGCTCCCTTTTCTTCACATTACCACGAACTCTTATTGGCTTCAGCTTTCTAATGACAGCCATGATGTCCCTGAGATGACAGCTTTTTGGAATTTTGAGTTGAATTCCTTGTGATGAATGATATCAAGCATGTTTTCATACTCCTTTTGGCATTTTGTGTCTGCTTTTGAGACTTAAGTCCTATGCTCATGTTCAATAGGTTATTTGGAAGATTTTTTTACACTTTTCTCCCCAGAAGTTTCTATATGTTCCTATAAAAAGTTTTTCCTACTTCAAATGGGAGGAGGAAGAAATAAATCATTTTGAGGTTTTCATCTACATGCTAAAAAACCAAGAGAACAAAAATCAGCTTCTCAGAGGAAAGACATTGAAAAGCTATAAATAATAGTGAAAGAATAGCATCAAACTTCAGTAAGATCTATAGAAAGAAATTAAGTTACATATGTCAAATAGATCCTATAGTAAAAGAGAACAAAATTTTCCCTTCCCAATCCACAACACTGTATAAAAGTGAAATTTTTGACTTAATGTGATGGTTAATTTTTTTGTGTGTAACTTGTCTGTTCTGTGGAGTGCCCCATCTATTAAGAACATTTCTTGGGCTGGAGAGATGGCTTAGCGGTTAAGCACTTGCCTGTGAAGCCTAAGGACCCCGGTTCAAGGCTTGATTCCCCAGGACCCACATTAGCCAGATGCACAAGGGGGTGCACGCGTCTGGAGTTCGTTTGCAGTGGCTGGAGGCCGTGGTGCGCCCATTCTCTTTCTCACTTTTTCTCTCTCTGCCTCTTTCTCTCTCTGTCTGTTGCTCTCAAATAAATAATTAAAACAAAAATTATTTAAAAAAGAACATTTGAATCAGCATGTTGAATAAAACAGATTTGCTCTCCTGTTGTGAATGAATGTCCTTCAATCAACTGAGGACCTAAAGAGAAACAAAAATTAAAGAGAATTCACCTGCATTTTACTTGACCTCATTTAAGTTGGGACTTCAGTATTCCATGCAAGGCCTGAAACTTATGCCATTGATTGTTCTGATTTCCAGGTTCCTGAACTTGGACTGAATTTTGCCACTTACTTGATTTATTTTTCACCTGGCAAACAGCAGATCATGGCACTGCTTAGCTTGCAAAGTCACATGAACACTGCTACATTGGGGACCTTGCCTTTAATTTGTGTCCCTTTGCTGGTCATTTCATACTAAGCCATAAAGCCCTGGAGTGTATTCTAGTTTCCTTTGTACCTTTTTTGCAACCTTTTCTGTAATTTTCTGAAGATATTGTTGACATGACTCAATTAAAAAAATATTGTAAAGTCAATAATTTTGTATCCTGTTGCAGTTTAAGCTTCAAAACAATGGTTTTTTAAAAAGTAATTCTATTTTTTAGTTCTATTCATGAATACTTTCAATATATGTACTTCTGATTCCTGATTTACCAACTTAGAACAACAACTATTAATTGCATAATATGAACCAATCAAGTTATAGTGCTCATGGCTTTTACCTCCAATGTTTTGACAGTTCAACTTTTATATGTACATTTTACATATCAAAATTATAAAAGAGCTAAGTAATCTACCCAGATAACAATTTTGATTATAAATCCAATCAGGTAATTTATGACTCATAAATATTTTTGGTGTGCAGGTTATATGTACTCATAACTGCTTTAATTCATACACATTTGTTTAGTTCATACACAGACACTAACTTCTTATAGACATGATTTTTGTGTTGTCTCCTGTTTTTTTCTTTTTGTTAAGTGAAAAAACTTAATTATTCTTCATTATGTTGTAAGACCTTCCAGATTTTTCTGTAATCTTTATTGAGGGTGAGACACATTTTCTCTTAAACAAGTTACTTTTAGAATCATCAGTTTAATTTGAACCATTTGTCTTCTTGACTTGCTCAATTGCCATTTTGAAATTATTATTATGTTTTCATTTATCCTCTTGCATCACTTATAGTACCAGCTCCTTGAAGCTAGACACCTTGTTGTTTTCATTGATGGCTGTCTGCCCTGTGCATAGATACTTCATAAGTGACCAATATTTGTAGTGCAACTGGAATGCTTTCTGCCTAGTATTTTGTAAAGACCTATGATCTCTCTGTGTCATTTCTGTTACTCCATAGGTGTGGTGGTTTGATTCAGGTGTCTCCCATAAACTTAGGTGTTCTGAATGGTAGCTTCCCAGCTGATGAAGATTTGGGAATTAACATCTCCTGGAGGCAGTTGGGGGCAGACTTTATGGGTATTATAGCCAGTTTCCCCTTGCCAGTGTTTGGCACACACTCCTGTTGCTGTTGTCCACCTTATGTTGGCAGGGAGGTGATGTCCACCCTCTGCTCATGCCATTGTTTTCCCCTGCCATCATGGAGCTTCCCCTTGAGCTTGTAAATCTAAGCCAAAATAACCCCTCCCCCCACAAGCTGCAACAATACGTCTCCACTTCATAGGAAGTACATGGTTGTTGGTTGGTTGGTTCTTTTTTTTTATTTTTTTGAGACAAGGTCTTGCTATATATGTAGCCTCAGCTGACCTGAAACTCACTCTGTAGCCCAGGCTGGCTTCCAATTCATGTTCTCCTGCTTCAGCTTCCTGAGTATTGTGATGAGTGGAAGATTTTACTTTCAAACACAGACTGTCACAAGATTGGTGTCCATCTTCACTGTGGACTCCTGTTCTGTGAGGAAGTTTGGCGTCCACCTCCACTGTGGACTCCTGTCCTGTGGGGAAGCTTGGCGTCCACCTCCACTGTGGACTCCTGTCCTATGGGGAAGCTTGGTGTCCACCTCCACTGTGGACTCCTGTCCTGTGGGGAAGCTTGGCATCCACCTCCACTGTGGACTCCTGTCCTGTGGGGAAGCTTGGCGTCCACCTCCACTGTGAACTCCTGTCCTGTGAGGAAGCTTGGCGGTACCTCCACTGTGGACTCCTGTCCTCTGAGGAAGCTTGGCGTCTACCTCCACTGTGGACTCCTGTCCTGTGGGGAAGCTTGGCATCCACCTCCACTGTGGACTCCTGTCCTGTGAGGAAGCTTGGCGTCCGCCTCCACTGTGGACTCCTGTCCTGTGGGGAAGCTTGGCGTCCGCCTCCACTGTGGACTCCTGTCCTGTGGGGAAGCTTGGCGTCCGCCTCCACTGTGGACTCCTGTCCTGTGAGGAAGCTTGGCGTCCACCTCCACTGTGGACTCCTGTCCTGTGAGGAAGCTTGGCGTCCACCTCCACTGTGGACTCCTGTCCTGTGGGAAAGCTTGGCGTCCACCTCCACTGTGGACTCCTGTCCTGTGAGGAAGTGTGGTGTCTACCTCCACTATGGACTCCTGTCCTGTGAGGAAGCTTGGCATCTGTTGCAGTCCAGTTCACATTGCTGGTAGAAATCACCCAACCAAGAGCAGCTTGTGGGATAAAAGAGTTTATTTTGGCTTACAGGCTCGATGGTGAGTCTCCACGATGGCAGGGAAAACACTGGCATGAGCAGATGATGGACATCACCCCCTGGACAACATAAGGTGGACAATAGCAACAGGAGAGTGTGCCCAACACTGGCAAGGGAAAACTGGCTATAATACCCATAAGCCTGCCCCCAACAATACACTCCCTCCAGGAGGCATTAATTCCCAAATCTCCTTTAGCTAGGAACCTAGCATTCAAAACACCTAAGTTTATGGGAAGCACCTAAATCAAACCACCACATTCCATCCCTGGCCCCCATAAACTGATAACCATACATGATGTAAAATGCAATGCATTCATCCAACTTTAAAAGTCCCCATAGTTTTTTTTTTTATCAAATCCAATGATGTTCATACATCCCCATAGTCCAAGATCTTTTAACTGAGCCATAATACCAAAAAAAATCCTCAAAAAAAAACTATAATGGCACAGGATAAATACTCACACTGCAAAAAAAAAAAAAATGGCATTAGGAATAGCAAAGAAATATTCAACCAATAAAAGATTTAAAACAACCAGGGCAAACATGAAGTCCAACAACTCTAGTCAGTAACAAGTCTCCAAGTCCGATAATCCTAACCAGCAACAAGTCTCTGTAGTTCCAATTTCACCCCTTCAGCTAGGCTACTCACAGTCCTGGAAAACTTCATCCAGGGCTGGCAGCTCTCCTTGGCAGCCATCTCATGGTCCCAGCATCTCCAGTGCAATCCATGGTTCATCCTCATGGCCCTAGGGGGTCTCCATCCAGCAAACCTGCTTCACACTGCCCATGGTCATTTCCAAAACACAAGACCATGTTGCAAACTCAATGACCCTCTCTTTCCTGCATTTCTTATACTCCACAATACCAGGTAGGATGCCAATTTGTTAATCCAGTGGGGAATAAAGCGGACTTTGAAGAACAGGACACTCTTTGAGCACTCAGGCCCCTTAAAAGGAGTCTACATTTTTTCCTGTTGCCCCAGTTCAGGTCAGCTGGCCCAATCTCAAAGGTTGTAATCTCTGGATTGCAGCTGAACAGGCAGCGGTTCACCCAAATATTTCATTTTTTCTGTGGCATATCCCTCTGCTCACACCAGTTCATTTCTACACAGAGCAACCCTGCACAACTTCTCAGGACACGGGCATAGCAGCAAGCTTCTCACATAGACTGATAGCCCAGTCCAAGCAAAGCTCTTTCTCACCCTCATAAGCCAAACCTCACAGGCCATAGTTCTTACTGCATTCAGGTCTTTCAACTGTGACTAGAATAGCCTATCAAGTTGTATTTACAGCATTGCAAGGCATGTCTTAGGCCAAGGTTTCAATTCCTTCCACATTCCTCTTGAAAATCAGCTCCAAATGGTCAAAACCATACAGTCAGGTGTCTAGCAGCAACCCCACTCCTTGGTACCACTTTACTGTTGCAGTCGGATTCTCATTGCTGGTAGAAATCACCCAACCAAGAGCAGCTTGTGGGAAAAAAATAGGTTTATTTTGGCTTACAGGCTTGAGGGGGAGGCTCCATGATGGCAGGGGAAATGATGGCATGAGCAGAGAGTGGACATCAGCTCATGGCCAACATAAGGTGGACAATATCAACAGGAGAGTGTGCCAAACACTGGCACGGGAAACTGACTATAATACCCATAAGCCCACCCCCAAGAATATACTGCCTTCAGAAGGCATTAATTCCCAAATCTCCTTCAGCTGGGTACCTAGCATTCCAAACACCTAAGTTTATGAGGGACACCTGAATCGAACCACCACAGCATCCACCTCCACTGTGGACTCCTGTTCTGTGAGGAAGCTTGGTGTCCACCTCCACTGTGGACTTCTGTTCTGTAAGGAAGCTTCCTGGGCTCTACTGTATTTGGCAGGACGTGCACATCCAGTTTGTCTCAGGTTTATTAAAATCATTTTTTACATACAGGACTCCTAATTGGCAGCACTGGATAACGTTTTTTTTTTCTTTTAAAATTTTTTTATTAACAAATTCCATGATTATAAAAAAAATCCATGATAATACCCTTCCTCACCCCACTTTCCCCTTTGAAAATCCATTCTCCATCATATCCTCTCCCCATCTCAATCAGTCACTTTTATTTTGATGTCATCATCTTTTCCTCTTATTATGATGGTCTTGTGTAGGTAGTGTCAGACACTGTGAGGTCATGGATATCGGGGGCATTTTGTGTCTGGGGGGAGTGGATAATGTTTTTATACTTTAATCATGGTTGGTTTAGAGACCTTTAGTTTGACTCTTCCCAGAGGAAGAATTCTGGGCACTATTATTCTCAGCTTGTAATGTTTACTTTATAAATTTAAATATAATACATTGAAGTAATAGTTGTTAGTTTTTTTTATCATACAGCTTAAAACCACTTCAACTTCCATTTTCATATTCTTATCTAAAACTCTTTTTTCTAGAGGCAGGGGTAATTACGTAGTCCCTTCCCTGACCTCAGCCTCCTGAGTACTAGGGTTAGTACAAGCTAGTATACACACCACTCATTCATTCTTAAATTCTTTGGTGATAGTAGTGATAGATTCTTTTTCTTAATATATGTGTAGTGTCCTTGAAAAAAATTCATTATAGAGTTACTGACGGGAATCAAAGTAAGAAATTCATTATTCTTTATAAGAACTTCCATGACACTGTAGTTTAGGTAAACCTGAACTGTCAACTTTCATGACACTGTAGCTTAGATAAACCTGAACTGTACAACTTCCATGACACTGTAGCTTAGTTAAACCTCAACTGTACAACTTCCATGACACTGTAGCTTAGTTAAACCTCAACTGTCAACTTTCATGATACCAGATTAGGTAAACATCAACTGTACAACTTCAATGACACTGTAGCTTAGGTTAATATCAACTGTGCAACTTCCATGATACTGTAGCTTAGGTAAACATAAACATCTGTTATTCATGAGTAAATGTTATTGGGCTCAATATTGTACAGATCTTGTTTAGGTGACAAGTCTCTGTGATGCAATAAATGGAACCACTGGGTGGAAGAGATTGCCTGGTGGTTAAGGCGTTTGCATACAAAAACCTAAGTATCCAGGTTTGTTTCCTTAGGACCCATATAAGCCAGATGCACAAGGTGGCCCATGCATCTGGAGTTCATTTGCAGTGGCTGGTGGCCCTGGTGTGCCCATTCTCTCTTTCTCTATCTTCCTCTCTCTCTCTCTCATAAATAAATAAATAAATAAATAGTGGTGGTTTGATTTAGGTATCCCCCATAAATTAGGTGTTTTGAATGCTAGGGTCCCAACAGATAGAGATTTGGGAATTAACACCTCTTTGAGGTAGTGTATTTTGGGGGGGGGCAGGCTTAAGGGTGTTATAGCCAGTTTCCTCTTGCCAGTGTTTGGCACACTCTCCTGTTCCTGTTGTCCACCTGATGTTGGCAAGGAGATGGTGTCCATTCTCTGCTCATGCCATAGTTTTCCCCTGCCATCATGGAGCTTCCCCTTGAGTCTGTAAGCCAAAATAAATTCTTTTTTCCCAAAAGCTGCTCTTGGTTGAGTGATTTCTGCCAGCAGTGCAAACCTGACTGCAACAGTAACATTGGTACCAAGAGTGGTGTTGCTGCTAGACACCTGACTCTGTGGTTTTGGCCTTTTGGAGCTGATTTTCAAGAGGAATGTGGGAGGATTTGAAACCTTGGCCTAAGAGATGTCTTGCAGTGCTGTGAATACAGCTTGATGGGATATTCTGGTCAGAGTTGAAAGACCTGAATGCAGTAAGAACTATGGACTGTGAGGTTTGGCTTATGAGGGTGAGAAAAAGCTTTGCTTAGACTGGGCTAGAAGCAGTTTGTGTGAAAGGCTTGCTGTTATGGCCATGTCCTGAGAATTTGTGCAGGGTTTCTTTGCATAGAAATGGACTGGTGTGTGCAGAGGGTATGGCATAGAAAGAAATCTTTAGGTTGAAACTGCTGCTTGTTCAGCTACAATTGAGAGATTACAACCATTGAGGTTTGGCCAGCTGACCTGCATTGGGACAACAGAAAGAATACAGTCTTTTGAAGGTGCCAGAATGCTGAAGGAGTGTCCTGTTCTTCAAAATCTGATTTGTTCCCCCCTTGGATTAACAAATTGGCACCCTTCCTGGTATTGTGGAGTATAAGCAATGCAGGAAAGAGAGGGTCATTGAATGTGCAATGCAGTCTTGTGTTTTGGAAATGGCGGTGGACAGTGTGAAGCAAATTTGCTGGTTTGTGTCCATGGAGACCCAATGGAGCTGTGAGGATGAACCATGGGTTGCAGTGGAGACCCGGTGGAGATGCCGGGACCACTAGATGGCTGCTAAGGAGAGCTGCTAGCCCTGGATGAAGTTTTTCAGGACTGTGAGTAGCCTAGTTGGAAGGGTGGAATTGGAACTCCAAAGATTTGTTGCTGGTTAGAATTATCAGACTTGGAGACTTCTCACTGGCTAGAGTTGTTGGACTTGGAGCTACAGAGTTTGGTGTTTTCCCTGTTTGAATCATGTATTGCTTGAGTGTTTCTTTGCTATGCCCAATGCCATCTTTTGCAGTATGAATGTTTATTCTGTGCCATTATGGTTTTTGGGGGGATTTTTTGGTATCAACTGAGCCACAGGCTCAATTAGAAGACCTTGGATTAAGGGGGTGTTTAAACATCACTGTGATTCATAAAAATTATGGGGACTTTTAAAGTTGGATGGATACATTATATTTTATATCATGCATGGCTATCAGTTTATGGGGGCCAGGGGTGGAATGTGGTGATTTGATTCAGATGTCCCCAATAAGCTTTGGTGTTCTGAATGCTAGGTTCCCATCTGATAGTGATTTAGGAATTAATGCCTCTTGGAGGTAGTATATTGTTGGGGTGTTACAGCCAGTTTCCCCTTGCCAGTGTTTGGCACACTCTCCTGTTCTTATTGTCCACCTGATGTTGGCCAGGAGGTGGTGTTCACTCTCTTCTCATGCTGTCATTTTTCCCTGCTGTCATGGAGCTTCCCCTCAAGTCCCAAATAAATCCTTTTTTTCCCAAAACTGCTCCTGGTAGGGTGATTTCTGCTATCAATGCAAATCTGACTGCAACATAAATGAATGTGACCACCAATTCATTTCTCTGGAAAACAGTGTTCCAAAACAGTCTCCGCATCCTTTGGCTCTTAAACTTTTTTCATCCCCCTCTTTGATGTTCTCTGAGCTTTAGAAGTTGTGATAGCCATGTCTCAATGAGTGTTGAGCATTTAATACTCACTTATTCTAACCATTTTGACAAGTCTTATATCTCCCCAGTAGTCATCACCATCTACAGCATGATGATATTTAATACCCTGAAGAACTTAATTTTAATTACCTTTGTTGAATGTCTTATTATTTTAAGGCTGAATTTGCTGAACAAATGAATTTTGGCAGCCATCCAGTCCCGACCTAAAGCACATACATGGATCATTGAGAGTTATAGATGACATTTAGCACAATTTATGGCATTTCTATGGTGATTTTTGCCTCTTTTATTATTGTTTCACTTTTAAACAGAAATATTTTAGAGCAACACAATATAGTTTTTTTCAAAAGATATCAGCCTTTAAATATGGCAGTAAAATTTAAATCTTATTTCTTCATTGATTTTTTTAAATCGGATGAAATCTATCATTGACTATCATTATTGGACAAGAAAAGGAAAATATTTTCTATGAATCTTAGAACTGTTCTGGAAGTTATCCAGCCTATATCTGCACAAACTAGTTTCTGAATAATAAATCAGAGCTTTGTACAGATTTAGGCTGCTAAATTTTTTTATAGAATCATTATAATCTAAAGTTGACTTATATGCATAAATTTGTTAATTAGGTAAATGAATGAAGAGTGTATGTTAAATTTGCATCATAGAGGATATTAAGGATAAATGTACTTTAAAGATTAGAAGCAAACTAATTATTTAAGTTCAGTACTTGAGAAAAATCATGACAGACAAGATTTTTAAAGTGCTGTCATTCTGCATTAGTTTTTGCATATTATAATTTTATCTAATTACAAGCATAACTCAAAGAGTCTGAAATGGAAAGCA
This sequence comes from Dipus sagitta, assembly GCA_036346955.1. Lineage (NCBI taxonomy): Eukaryota > Metazoa > Chordata > Mammalia > Rodentia > Dipodidae > Dipus > Dipus sagitta. The sequence goes on from CM070786.1 coordinate 7,770,047, forward strand.
TGGTGATGGGAAGTTGGCTCAATTGAATAAGTGCTTGCTGCACAAGTATGAGGAAGTGAGTTCAGATCCCAGAACTCATGTAAAGCCAGCCATAGTGATATATACACTCTGTAATCCCTATGCTAGGGAGACAGAAAGTAGTATCCCAACAGCTTCTTGGCTACTGGTCTAGCTGAATTGTGGAGTTCTGGGTTCAGTGAGAGGCCCTGTCTCAAAAATGATTGAGGCAGACACCCCACATTGACCTCTGGACTTCACATCTACATGTATGCACACTCACCCACACATATATACACATATTCACACACATAGGTGAACATGCATACACATATGACATAGACATATAAAAACAGAGGTTCTTTCAGATAAGGATTAGATTCTTGAAGTAGAACAAAACAATTACCAAAAAAAAAAATCCCAATTAGCTTTCAGAATGTTACTGGAGTTTTTCCCTAAGTATCAACAACTGGAAATAGATTATCTGTATGTGTATGTGTGTTTACAAAATCTTGTTTTTTACAATATAATTTTTCCTTTAAAATTAATCATTAAGGCACAATTATACAAGGAAAATATCTGCTACATATCCAAATACATTACTGTACACTCATGTCCATAATATCAGAAAATACTTGAGCATCACTAATAACTTAACAGTTAAAGGGCTTGCCTGCGATGCCTAAGGATCCAGGTTTGATTGACCAATACCCATATAAGCCAGATGCACAAGGTGGCACATGCATCTGGAATTTGTTTGCAGTGGCTAGAGGCCCTGGCATGCCTACGTTCTATCTGCCCCTCTCCCTCAAATAAATAAATAAAATTTTTTAAAAAGGAAAAGAGGGCTGGAAAGATGGCTTGGTAATAAGATGCCTGCTTGCAAAGCCTAGGGACCCAGGCTTAACTCCCCAGAACCCACATAGTGCAGGTGCACAAGGCGAGACGTGCTCACAAGGTGACACATGAGCACAAGGTGGTGCACGCATCTGGAGTTCAATTACAGTGGCTAGAGGTCCTGGTATGCCAATCTCTCTCACATACAAAAAGAAAAACACCTTAAAAATAAAAGAGAAAAGCCGGGCGTGGTGGCGCACGCCTTTAATCCCAGCACTCGGGAGGCAGAGGTAGGAGGATCACCTTGAGTTCGAGGCCACCCTGACACTCCATAGTGAATTCCAGGTCAGCCTGGGCTAGAGTGAGACCCTACCTCGAAAAACCAAAAACAAAAAAAAAAAAAATAAAAAAAATAAAAGAGAAATGATTAGGGCTGGGCATGGTGGCGCATACCTTTAATCCCAGCTCTAGGGAGGCAGAGGTAGGAGGATCGCCGTGAGTTCGAGGCCATGAGACTACATAGTGAATTCCAGGTCAGCCTGGGTTAGAGTAAGACCCTCCCTCAAAAAAAAACAAAAAAAAAAAAAGAAAAAGAAAAAAAAGAAAGAAAAATGATTAAGTAGATAAAGTTGAGAAAAATGAGGCCATTTTTCCATAAGTAAAACTTAACAGAACATTTTGCACACTTGCAGCTCAAGTGGCGTATTAAGAAGCTTCTTAGAAGGTAGTTTTCTGTTTGTGGGATGGTAGGAGGGCAGGGAAGAGATAATGTACTTTATATTAGGCAAAAATTTCTGAATCTGTATTTTTTTATATTGGATTCCTTCTCTACCATATATAAGTTTATGGTTTTAAGTTGTTCTGACCACAATACTTTTTTTTTCAAGCATGTTCATTTCTTTGTGTTTCTTCCACATTCATAGAAACAAATATTTTCCCCCATTTCCTTACACTGTACTTATTTTCCAGGATGGTGTTATCAGTATTCCATCCCCACAGTGAACCTGGCTTTGTTTATCAGGGAATCAGTGACTTCCATGTTGAATTCCCTTGCTCTAATTTCAGCTTCTGTGACTCATTGAAAGTCTAAGCACCATCCAGTGTAATCAACCACTCCATCTCTCTGGGAGCACAAGGGCCACCAAGCTTGAGTGGAATGCTGCAGCTGAAGTCAGTCATCAGAGCTGATTCATCTCTTTCCCTCATGCTGCACAAGCAACGAATCCTGCCTGCTAAAACATGCAGAGGCAAAGCACTATTTTCACAGCCATCTTTCCACTCAAACATAACTTCCCCAGACCCATCCTTCGTACAGTCATATATTTTAAGAGGCAGTGGTTTTGAATGTAATGTCCCCATAGCCTCAGGTGTTTGTGATTAAATTTCCTAATTAATCCCCACCTAGCAGAGCATTTGGGAAGTGGAACCCTGCTGAGGAAGTGTGTCGTCAGGGGCAGACCTTGGGATGGAATCCAGCCCTGTGTGTTTGGAATCAGCTTGTGCTTGCTGGTGTTGGCTGTTTTCTCTCTGCTATGGATGTAGGCTGAAGCAGGCCAGCTTCTTACACCCTGATGAAGCTTCCCCCAAAAATTATAAGTCTGCAATAAATCCTTTCCTCCAATAAGCTGCTTCAGGTCAGGTGTTTGTCCCAGTAATGAGAAGGTACCTGCAACATATGACTATGTACCTTGTTGAACTACATCACTTACATATGTGTGACAATACAGTGTGAAAATTTTTAAAGGATAGCTTACACATTACCACTAAGTAAGCACACTTTGTATAATTACTACTCAGCAACCAAGTTTAAAAGGAACACACACTAAATGAGTGACAGAAAGCTTTATTTTAAAGCAGCTGAAGCTAATCTGTGGTGTTGGAAATGAGGACAATGGTGTAGAGATTTGAGGGGCATCAGGGTACTTCTGTGGGGCTTATGGTCTAAGGTGCTTACCACTGTGACAGGTGGGTAAGGAGAGAAGCCTTCTATCACTCATTTAGTGTGTGCTCCTTTTAAACTTGGCTTCTGCCCCTTGATGTCATGTTGAAGGGTCCACCCAAGTTTCATGTTATGATAGTTCATCTTGTTGTTAGTTCATTATATAAACATACACATCTTGTTTTTCGGATTATAGATATTTAAGTTATGTTTTGGGCTATGAATGCTCTTGTTTGTATCTATTGAGATGGGTGGAATTTTCAGGGAGGATGTAAGAAAAAGGATATTTATTGAGAAAAGAGTGGAAAAGCCTCAAAGTATAAGAGCAAGTATGCTTAGAATTTTGGTCAGCAACGAAAGAACAGAAAGAAAGGGACAGAAAGAGAAAGTTCTGCTTTTTGAGTAGAAATCAGGAAAGCAGGCAGACTTTGCAGTGAGCCCGTGAGCAGCTGTCAGATTTTTTTTTTACATAGATGTTGATGTGAGTGTGTTCAAATTTAGTAGATTATAAAAAGTGCTTTTACTTAGATAAGCTAATTGGCAACTCAGCATTTTGTGTAAGAGAATTCCAGTTTATAGTTTCAGTTTGCCAAATTTTGACATTACCAGTCTTTCTAATGTTGGCTTTGTTGGCAAATGTTTATAGTGGCATTCCACTGTAGTTTTACCTGGCATTTTCTTTATAGCTCTTAAGTTTAAGTGCCTTTCCATATTTATTGGCCATTTGTATCTCCTCTTGTGAAGTTCCTGCTTAAGTCTCTTGGGTTATTTATTTCTTTTTTTGAATTCTCAGATTTTTTTCCCCTGATAGTAAGTGGTAAATACTAGTATGGGTGGGTTGATAAGGGGCAGATCTTTCTTCCTTCACTTTCTGCTTGCCACTCTAGCCACATCTTGGTCCTTCAAATAGGCTGCATTCCCCCTCCTCAAACAAATTTTCATGAACATCTGCATTTTTCATCTTCCATTCCAATTTCCCCATGGAAGTCCTCCTTCTCCATCCATGTATCATGAGAGGACCTGTTTGTACCACTTGGCATGACCATGCCTGAGAGCTGTCCCCTGTAACCCACTGGCTCCAGTCATGGATGCTGCGTTGGGCATATGTTTACATGAACTGAGTTCAGCAGCTTGGATTTTTGTTGCACACCTGAATAAGAGACACTTGCTTTTACTGACTGCTTCCATCTGTTATTTGAAACCAAGACTGAGCCTAGTGCAGGAGGTAGCAGAGGAGAGACTAAGTGAAACAAATCGGAAACACAAGTACCGGAAATCATGTAGTATTGATGTTAGGTATACCTCATGAAAGCCTTACCACCCACGTTTGATATGTAGACTAACCTAAATGCAGGAGGCAGTAGAAGAGAGACTATGAGAAACAAATCCACTGGAAATCATTCCCTACTAAGGTTAGGTGTGCCTTATGTAAACCTTACTACCTATGTTTTTTTAATTTATTTTTATTTTTTTCTCTTTTTTCTTTATTAATTAGTTCTGTATTCAGCAAATACAGTCAGTTTGGTGCCATTATTAGGCTCATCCGTGACCTACCCCCCCCCCCCTTGGCCCCTCCTTGTTGAGGTATATGGGTCATGCGTTGTGGAGTTAGCCCACAGTTATGGGTAAGATAAATGTCTCTGCATATCATGATCCAACATGTGGCTCTGCCATTCTTTCCGCCCTCTCTTCCACAAAATTTGATATCAGCTTACAGGTTTTTTTCTTTTTCTTTTTTTGTTTTAGTCAGGGGTGGTGGTACGCACACTATAGTTCCAGCTACTTGGGAGGCTGAGGCAGGAGGATTGCTTGAGTTCAGGAGTTCTGGGCTATAGTCTGATATGTCAGTGGGTGAACACATTAAGTTTGGCACCAATATGATGACCTCCAGGGAGTGGAGAACCACCAACTTGACTAAGGAGGCATGAACTGACCCAGGTTGGAAATGGAGCAGGTCTTTTGTTTTAAATTTTAATTAAAAACATATTTGGGGGCTGGAGAGATGGCTCAGTGGTTCAAGTGTCTGTTTGCAAAGTGTGATGGCCAGGGTTTGCTTCCCCAGTACCCACATACAAGCCAGATGCACAGAGTGGCACATGCATCTGGATGGAGCTCATTTGCAGTGGCAAGAGGCTCTGGCTCACGCATACTCACTCTTTCTGTCTTATTCTCTGTATTTTTTTTCTCTCTCCCTCTCAAATGAATAAATAAAAATATTTTTAAAATGAAAAAATGTTCTGGGGCAGGTGTGCTTGTGCATGCCTGTAATCTCAGCACTTGAGATGTAGAGGCAGGAGGATCAGGAGATCGACACCCTTGGTTACCTGAGTTCAAGGCCAGCTTGCATTATGTGATATCCCATTTCTGGGAAAAAAAAAAAGGTTTTGGTTTAGCCTTATTGACTTGGATTATCTTGTACCTTCAAGAAAAGAATCCTAGATGATACAGTGTAGCTGCAATCATAAACATAATCCTACTGCTTTTGGTCATATAATTTATTTGGATATGTCAATACAAATTAACAAATTATAGAAAGCACATTAATTTACGTATTAAGATGACAATTTTCATCTTAAACACATTCTCATTATTGTAAGTGCCCAGATCCCATGCATTTATATGACAATATAACATTTTAACCATGTTTCCATTTAATAGGTGAAGTTCATTTGACAATAGAAATGAAACTGCATGATTTGGTCTTATCTATGTATTCTGTTGGCCTTTATGAAGGTTTTTCTTGAGTAAAGAGGGCATTTGACTTGTTTTTAAAGGACTGTTTTTCTTCTCCACTTGATATATAAAGCAGAAGAAAAGAGGTATGCTGAATGAGTTAGTTGAGGTAGCCTGCTTTGCTCAGGCCTTTCCCCCTATGTGCATTGTACTAAGTACTGGGTTACATAAAACAATTTCCTGAAAGTATATATTGTACATCAGTATGCCTTTAACCATACCACTCTGAGCACAATTGATCTCATTTATTCAGGTCTTTTGAACATTGAGTTATTACATGATTAGATCCTGAATGTTAGAGCTCTGAAATTCTAAAATTCTTATTTATACTCTCTTTTATTTGAGTCCTAAACAAAGCACTGCCGTTTCGAATTTTCTAAAAGTTCAGGAAAAAATCACCACCTTAGACATTAACAATGAGGAAAGAATATTTTAGCCTGCCATATAAAAATGTGAACTCATGCTTTCTTTTAAAATTTCCTTAATTTTTTTTTGAGAGAGCGAAAGAGGGTGAGAGAGAGAGAATGAGCACATCAGGGCCTTCAGCCACTGTGAACAAACTGCAGATGTATGTGTCCCCTTGTGCACATGTGCCACATTATGCACTTGTATCACTGTGTTCCTGGCTACATGGGACCTGGAGATGCAAACAAGAGTTCTTAGGCTTTGCAGGCAAGCGCTTTAATCACTAAGCTATCTCCCCAGGCCAAAATTTGCTTTTTAAAATTGGATGGAATAAATAATGAGAGCTTTCCCTTATGCACACCTATATTTTTCAAGTTTTTGAGACATAATCTCTCACTTTATCTTAGGCTCATTCAGTGTGTAGCCCAGGTTGACCTCAAGCATCCATAGTGACCCACCTGCCTCAGCCTCCCAAGTTCTGGGATTACAGATGTGAGCCACCATGCCCAGTTTGTAGCCTATAATTTTATGGTTGTTTATCTAAACTTAAAACTCTATATTTTAACTTTTGGAAAAAAATGGCTATATACCATACCACCATATATACAGACCATTTAGTAAATTGAGTGTATTCTCCCACAGTGTTTGAGGAATATTATGTATGAGTCCTTACAGGAATTAGTGTCCTAATAAAAGAAAAAGACATCAAAAATACCATTCTCACTCTTACACATACTAGGAAACTTCCACATGAGAAATTAATAAGAAAACATTTGGTCTCCCAGTCAATAACACTCACCAGAAATCTAGTCTACAGAAATGGAAAAAATAGATTTCCAATGATTAAGTCACTTGCTCTATGATAGGCTTGTATGGCAGCCATTTTAGGCCAGTACATTGATCAACTCTGTTGCTCTCTATATCTGTGTTTATGTTTTTCTTGGTCATCTATCTTATAATTTGTTGCTCTTTTAGTTTGGGGTGCATCTGGTGAATTTAACTGAATTTTCTTAACTGAATTTTTCATTTCATTAACTTGACTTTTGGTTTGGCTATTTCAACAACCAGCCAATTTATATATGTGTGTGTGTGTGTGTGTGTGTGTGTGTGTGTGTGTATGTATATATATACATATATATATAAAACTCAGATGTTAAATTTATATGATGGTAAATTGATTCACTTTTATTGAGAATTTTCGTACATGTACATACTGTCATTGGCTCATAATCCCCTCCAGTTATCTTCTTTTAGCTCTCCTCCACCCCCATTCCACTGAGCCTCTTCTTTTTCTTTTCTTTAATTAAGAACATAATTTATATGGATATATCATGTGTTGGTACTATTTTCTCCCTCTTCCTTGCCCCCATTCCACAGGGAGCCCTCCTCAGTGGGGTCGCTGGTATTCCCCATGGGGTTGTGGGTTATGCATTGTGGGAGCAACAGTCAATTATTGGGGTGAGACAATGCCTCTGGGCATGACATCCCAACCTGTGGTTTTTACAATCTTTCTGTCCTCTCTTCAAAATTCCCTGAGCCTTGGTGGGTGTGTTTTAAGTGCATTTCAGTGATGAGCTCTTAGGAGCCTCTGGATTTCTGCTTTGGTATGTATTGATTATCTTCAGTGTCTGTCTCCTTCACCCTGGCACTGATTGTCAGGCTCACCATGGAAGCAGCACTCTTTCTCATCTCCCTACTTCCTCTGTGTTTTCAGCTGGGCCTTGATTGAGATGCAAGGGGTGTTTTATCTCCTTGTGTCTTGCTACTTTCTGAAAAAGAAAAATAGGTTCTCCAATAGAGTGAAATCAGCATAGGATAAGTTGGATAAGCATTATTAATTTAGGAGATTTTAATGAATGTAGCCCCTCTTTTAGCCAAAGACTAGTGGGAGCTTGACTTTAGAGAGCATAATCTTTGTCTCCATAGAATTCAGACCTGGTTCCCAGTTCTAGATATGGGTTCCTTTTCATGGTTCTTTTAGCCAATCAAAAAGCCATTGGTTACCCACTAAGGCTGTGTGCCACCACTGCACTGGTGTGTACTTCTTGTCAGGCTGGTTTACACCATTGTTGGCCACTTTCCCTTCAGTATTAGTAGACATTACATTTGTGTGTATGTTCATAGTGTGCATGAGTGGAGGTCAGAGGACAACTTCAGGTGTTGGTCTTTACCTTCCACCTTGTTTTGAGACAGAGTGTCTCATTCACAACTGTGTTTACCAGGCCAGTTGGCATGAGAACTCCCAAAGTAATTCTCCTGTCTCCTCCCTTTTCACCATAGTTACCGTAGGATTACAGACACTCACCTTGCATTATGTGGGTTCTGGGGATCTGAAATCAGGTACTTAGTCTTGTGTGGAAAGTGCTTAATCCCTAAGCAATCTCCCCAGTTGCTAGCCATTACACTTTTAAAACAAAGTCCTGCTCTTTTTCTACTGTCTCTAATGCACTATGAAATGTTAACTAAGAACATTTTTATCTTATTAATTATATTAAGTTGTCATTGGCAATAAAGCCACAAGTGAAAAATATTACAATCCTGTTAATGCTTTTCAGTTGGCATTATGTGTACATTGTATTTTTAAAATGAAGGCTTGACTGAAGACACATTATATGTTCAGAATTGCAGTCTTATAATCCCTGGTTATGGATGAGATATCGTCTAGAAAGCAAAGTGATGAAAGCTCAGGGAAAGCTGAGTGGACTATTATATGCCTCTAATCCCAGCAGTCAGATGAATGAGGGCGAAGGATGTTTATTTCTGGGCTGAGTTACATAGAGAGAACCTGTTGAGAAACATAAACTGCTGCCTAGGGAGATGGCTCAGTGGCTAACCTACATAAAATTCTGGGTTCTAGGGAAGTGGAGGCAGGTGGATCCCCATGACATGCCCACTAACTAACCAAATTCATGAGCTCTAGGTTCAACGAGAGAAGCCCTGTCTCAGAGAATAAGGTGGAAGTGACTGAGGAGTGCACCTGATATCCACCTCTGGCTTTCACAAGCACATGTATACATGTTCATGAGCACATATACGTGTATGTATGCCTACACGCGTGAGCATGCACTCCACAAACACACATACACACTCCAGAAATTAAAACAAATGCTGAAATAGCTCAACTCTGAAGAGTTGACATAGATACTATTGTTTCTATGAAATTCAGAAGAGTTACATCATCTGTGAGAGCCTGTCACTGAAATGGATTTGCTTCCTTGACAACAGTGTTGGAGAACAAAAGAATAATGACATTTTTTTTTGTTTGAAGGAACAATCGTTATTTTTTCCCATTCACACACAAATAATGAAAACAATTTCTATTATAAGTAGCCATTTATCTTCATTCCTACTCTGTATGTATTTATTCATACTGTCTCATTAAATTCTGATGTTTTTCAGAATTCCTTGGATGTGTTGTAATTTTACCATCTGGGATACATCAGTCGCAAAATACATGTACATTGCAATAAAAATTGAGGCTTCACAACATTTCATTGGCTATACTCCATCTTAAATATCTTTGTTCTATTCAGCAATTGAACTGTGTAATATTTCAGCTCAAGAAAATTGTATTTTCTGATTTTTTAAACCTGCTACAACACTTTAAAATAATGCTCATTGTATACAGAACTTAGAGAATTTTTAAGAAATCCACATGGACTTATTTAGGTCATGAATTTTGCTTGAGAGCTATAAATAGCTGTAATATACAGAATTAAGTTGTTTAGACTGCTTTATCAGAGTCCTGCAGGTTTTGATGGACTTTAATAAATTCAGTTCAGCTAATAGTGCCTGTTATAAATTAAAAAAAAATAGTTCACTAATCCCGTATCCATCTGTTGGAATTTTTAGCCAGTTCCAGACACTGCACTGAAACTTAGAAGAAAAGCAGTGAAGTCCTGCATGTAAGGCACTATTTAGGTATTCCAGGGTCATATGCAGAGAACAATATTTCTATTAACCTCATTGGTGCCAGAGATATAACATCTCTGCTGTCAAAGTACCCGTAGTCCAGTGGTGTGAGATCGGCAATACACAATACAGAATATAACATCAGCAGAAAAGGGAGACAGAAGTCGTTGTTGGTTAGAATCTCTGCTCCCTTCTAAGGTCCATATCCATAGGAGACATTACCAACTCTTTGCCAGTATCCTTTGAGAACATTCTCATGTGCATCTCACTTCTATAGCATCATCTCTCCTGTTCTCATGAGGGTCTGGTCACTATTTATATGTACTTTTAAGTAGCTATCTTCGTAGGTGATTGCTTTGCTTCTAATTTCTCTGCAGCTTTTAGTCTAACATGCTCTAGAGTATATTTCTGGAGTATAACCCTGAATGTGAGACACTAGAAATTTGGAGTGCTATAACAAATTACTATACACTTGGGTAGCTTAAACCACATTAATTTCTTACAGTTCTGGAGCCTGGGAAGTGTAAGGTCAAGGTGGCAGTAAACTCCATGTCTGTGAGGGCTTATTGCCTAGGTTTTGCATGGCTATCATCTCTTTGGGTTCTCATCTCTTTGGTTTCCAGTGGGAAAGAGCATGCATGCTGTCTGCTGTCTCTTTTTTAAGGTCACTGATTCCATCACGAGGGCTCCACCCTAGTGGTGACTAGCTTCAAAGGCCTCATCTCTCAATATAATCATATTGGGATTCATGTTTTAACAGACAAATGTAGAGATGCCATGAGCACCTGCCAGTCAATAGCTGAGCACATTAAAATAGCAATATTTTGTGTCATTTGATATACCCTGGACAAAAAGAAAAACTGCTCAATTAGGCTGTGGACTCTGATATACTTTACATTATTATTTCATGTTTATATAAAATAGTTTTTGAGGGGCTGAGGAAATAGCTCAATGGTTAAAGGCATTTGTTTTAAAAGCCTGCTGGTCCGGGTTTGACTCCCCAGCACCCATGTAAAGTCAGATGCACAAAGTGGAGTTTGTTTACAATGGCAAGAGGCTTTTGTGTACCCATATACATTCTCTCTTTCTTGCACTCTCTCCCTCTCCCCTTGTATCTCTCAAGTAAATAATATATTAAAAAATAAAATGAAATGATTTTTGAACTCATTTAGACTTATAATCTTATCAGATCTCTCTATAATAAAATGAAAAAATAGTTAGAAAGCTTAAAATAATATTTAAAACTTAATAGTTTTTCCCAAATCACTCTCCAACTCAAGACTCTTTGATAACTATTTTCCATGATGTGTTTTAGGGTAGTATTATATAAATGATTTATCCTCAAACATTCATATGTTGAAGTCTTCATTCCCCAAGTGAGGGTATTGGAAAGTAGGGTCATTAAGTGGTACTAGGCCAAAGGGCACAGTGCTCATTAGTGAGACTCATGCTCCTGTGCTATATGAGGAGACAAGAAAACCACAGCTCTCTATAAACAAGTCATTTATTCTGCCAATGCCTTCATCTTGGACTTTCAGAAACAAAAGAATTACATCTCTGTAGTTTGTAAGCCACAGAATATATGGTGTTTATTACAGTAGTCCAATCAGGCAATTGGTACCAAGAAGTGAGGGAGATGCTATTAAAAATACTTAGGGCTGGAGAGATGGCTTAGCAGTTAAGCACTTGCCTGTGAAGCCTAAGGACCCTGGTTCGAGGCTTGATTCCCCAGGACCCACATTAGCCAGATGCACAAGGGGGCGCACACGTCTGGAGTTCGTTTGCAGTGGCTGGCGCACCCATTCTCTCTCTATCTATCTGCCTCTTTCTCTCTCTATTGCTTTCAAATAAATAAATAAAAATTAAAAAAACAAAAAATACTTTTAAATGCAGAAACAAGTTAGAACTGTGTAATGGGTAAAGTCTGAAAGAACTTTGAGGGGTCTGCTAGGAAGGCCTATAGTGCTAAGAACAGACTGTTAACGATGGCTCTGGTGAGGGCCCAGAAGTAAAGAGAGCTGTAAGGAAAGCCTCAGTTTGCCAAGAGAATGCCTAAGTGAGGCGCAGGAGAACTCCAGTAGAAATATGGACCTAAGCCATTCTGGTGAGGTTTTAGGAGGAAATGCTCTAGTGTTTGGTAGGATGCAGAGCTTGTAAGAAATGAAGTGGAGTATTTGGCTGAAGAAATATTTTAAGTTGTGGCTTCCTTCTTAAGGTAACAGTAAGAGTAAAAATGGGAGAAATTATTTAAAGATGGAATATAGCACAGCTTAGAAGCTTAGAAAGTTCCGAGCTCATTTGTGTTTAAAGAATGAGAAATCACAGGCTGGAGAGATGGCTCAGCAGTTAAAGTGCTCATCTGCAAAGGCTAATAACCTGAGTTCAATTCTGCAGTACCCATGTAAAGCCATATGCACAAAGTGGCACATTCATTGGGAGTTCATTTGCAGCCACTAGAGGCCCTGGCATGCCCATTCTCTCTCTCTCTCTCTCTCTCTCTGATGAAAAATATTAAAAATAATGAGAAATCACATTCACATATTTGAGAGAGAACCCAAATGGTATGGCTAAGCACCCAGCTTGTAAAGAAGTTGGCCAGCCATCCAAAGAGAAGCCAGGATCTAATGTATACACTTCCCCCCTCTTTTTTTTTAAAGTTATTTATTTATTTTGAGAGAGAGAGAGAGAGAAAGGCAGATAGAGAGAATGGGCACACTTTCAGGGCTTCTAACCACTGCAAATGAACTCCAGATGCATGTGCCCCATGTGCATCTGGCTTATGTGGGTCCTGGGGAATTGAACTGGAATCCTTAAGCCTCAAAGGCATGTGCCTTAACCACTAAGCAATCTCTCCAGCCCCTAATGTGTATACTTTTTAAATGAGTTTACACTTTAACTTATCAAAATTCTTTATATGAAATGATGGTATCATGACTATGAAATACTGTCCATTGTCATTATAATGTCAAAATGTAGAAATTGGTGCCTTGGAAACTGAAATAAGTTACCTGATTTTTGTGGTACTTGGTCAATGGCTTCTTAGACTACAAAATAGTTGTCTATATTAGTGTCTTTTGGTAGATGAAGCCTTTAATCAGGCCCTCTGGTTTCCCCAGCCTTCCTCCCTTTTGCTGCTGCTTTTCTTGCTCGACGCCCTGTGCGTGCAGTCTACTCTTCCTCCACACTCGTTTCCTTCCCTGCCCATGAGAGTGGCCTCTTGTCCTCTCAGATCCACTTAGGTATAGCTGCTCCATGCACCTTCACCAGTCCTTCTTTTCCCAAGCAGAATTGTTTGCTCATTTGTCTTCTAAGTCTTTGGACTTTTCTCACTCTTCACCCTGTATCACATGTTTACTGATTACCATCTTGGTGTTATCTCTGTTCCTCTGTAGCCTCAAAAACAGTGGTTGTGGGGCTGCAGAGGTGGCTTAGCAGTGGAAGTGCTCCTGCGAAGCCTACGGACCCAGGTTCATTTCTCAGGACCCATGTAAGCCAGAGGCACATGGTGGTGTGTGCATCTAGAGTTCGTTTGCAGTGGCTACAGGCCCTGGCATACCCATTCTCTCTTTTTCTTCCTCTCTCTAACAAATAAATTAAAATTAAAGGTAGTTATATTGTGTTTCTGCTTTGTGCAGTTATTGCATAACTGCCCTTATTCAATACAAATTCAGTGTATGTTTGAATTTATTCAAAGCAGATTTATTTACTTAAGATTATAGAGTTTGTTATCTGCAGTCCACTGTGCTAGGAGCTGCTGATTGAGTAATAGGCAATGTCATACTATCTTCAGATATGGGATCAGAGATTTGGTGCTTACCAAAAAGTGGAAGAGCTATCTGACTGAAAATTATGTCCATATGATTCATAATCATTGCTGCGAATGAATGGATAAAGTAATAAAAGACCCAAAGTTTGAATAGCCATTCAGTGTTTTTTATATTCAAGCTGACTCCCCCCTCCCCTAGTTTATCTAGTTCAGTGTGTTAGAACAGAAGTCAAGTGAAGCAGATGTGATTAACGTAGTATCACATTTCTTGTGGTCTACCAAGTATGGGCCATTTAGCACACTGGAGACCACACTCTGTCCCCCTTGTCACGTGTATATTCTGAGTGTGGCAGTGATGTGAGTCCACAGTGGAAGGCCAGAAAGATCTGTTGGAACCACGTCACTGAGAATGGCAGTAATTTTAAAAACAGGTGAAGTGTTGGAGTAAAGGTGACAGAAACAATGAGAATCTATTTTGAAAAGAGTTAAGCATATTATAATCTTGTATTATGAATTCTATTAGTGTATCAAATCTGAATTATCAAAAGGTTTAGGTTAGATGCAATTGGCAGTATCACCAAGTAATAATGACATTTTATTAGTGTTAATTTATCTTCTCAGTATTATCCACTGTGGGACTGAAGTTCCTAAGAAAATCTGGAAACTTTATCTGCCACTTAAAAATAATCTTTTAATCCCCTTAGCATTTTGTAATAGACTATCATAATGGATTTCAACAGCTCTCCAGCAATAGGCACCACACACTTGGAGTGCTTCCTCCCTATAAAGTTGGTTGGCTGCAAGATGGACAGAATCCTAGGTGCACTCACTGTGTTGTAGTTCTTAGTATTATCTAGTTTTGTCCAGTGTTGGTATTTCTTTGCAAACATTTGTCCGTGATTCCATTTTGTGTTACATTTAGCTCCAATACATGGCAGCAGGTGAAGGTAAGTGACTGATATGCACCACTGGGAAGCCCGGTTAATTTTGTTACCTTCAGTCTTGCTGGCAGGAGGCATCACATCTATTTAAAACATGGGACCTAGTGCTAATTGACATTAAGAATTAGCAAATGCCCATTAAAAAAATCTTTATTTGATGAATGATCATTTTATTGTATTTATTTCTTTGCAAGCAGGGAGAGAAAGAGAGAGAGAGAGAGAGAGAAGGATGAGAATGGGCATGCTAGGGCCTCTAGCCACTGCAAATGAACTTCAGATGCATGTGCCACTTTGTGTGTATGGCTTTACATGGGTACCGAGGAGTTAGTTAAACCTAGGTCATTAGACATTGCAGGCAATCGCCTTAACTGATGAGCCTTCTCTCCAGCCCCAGAAAAAGCCCATTTATTTCTCAGTAAATAAATAGAAGGCCCATGAAGCACCTGACAGTTTCATTTTTTTATACACTTGTGTGGTATTTTCCTCAATGCAGTTGTCCACACAGATACCTCCTATCTGTCTCTTCTTTATGTTTGATGTTTTGATTGACAGCCCCTCACCAATGGCTGGTATCAGACTCTCTATTGCTACTTGTGCAGAGCTTGCTGTGAGAGCTCATGAAAGATGAATGATGGTAAAAAGTCTTGGTAAAAATTGTTCAATTTCTTGGCTCAGCATGGTGGCTTATTCCTTTAATAACAGCACTCTGGAGGTAGAGGTAGGAGGATTGCTTTGAGTTTGAAGTCAGCCTGGGATTACAGAATGAGTTCTAGGTCAGCCTGAGCTGCAGTGAGACTCTACCTTGGAAAACCAGAAAATCAAACAAGAAAGGGTTTAATTTCTTATATTTTTTTATTTAGTAGAAACTTTGACGTTGACACATTATGTACCATCATTCCCCTCCTCCCTGCCCCATTTCACTACAGGTCCTCTTCAGTGGGATTGCTGGTATGCACCATGGGGTTATGGGTTATGAAACGTGAGAGCAGCAGTCAGTCACTGGGGGAGGAGGGAAGGGATGCCTCTGGGTATTCCCTTCCACCCTGTGGCTCTTATAATCTTTCCACCCCATCTTCTGCAAAATTCCCTGAGCCGTGGGTGGGTGTGTTTTAAGTCTACTTTAGTGTGGAGCTCTCAGCAGTTTCCAGATTTCGGCTTTCGTAAGTTTTGAGTATCCTTAGTGTCTGTCTCCATCATCCTGGTGCAGGTTGTCAGGCTTACCACGGAAGCAGCACTCTTGCTCATCTGACCAGTTCCTCTGTGGTTTCACCTGGGCCCTGGATGATGTGATAGGAGTGGATCATCTTCTGCCAGGGAGTCAGCTATCTTTTCTTGTCCTTGTTAATAGATTTTGGTTGTCCTTGGTTCTTGCTGCCTTCTGAAAAAGAAAAACAGATTTTCCAATGGAGAATGCAGTGGGATCTGCATAGGTTAAAGGGGATAAGCATTGTTTATTTAGAGAGATTTTGATGAGTATAACCTCTCTTTGGGCCAAAAACTAGTGGGAGCTTCTCTTTGGAGTTCATAATTTTGTTCTCCATAGGACTCTGACTTGGTTCCCCATTCCAGCCATGGGTTCCTTTCCACTGAGCAGATCTCTTAGTCAATCAGAGAGCTGTTAGTTACCCACCTAGGCTGGATGCCACTATTGCACAGGCATGTCCGTCTTGTTAGGCTGGTTGCTTTTCTATAGCAGTGTCCCTTGCTTGTTCACAACATTGTTGGTCATTTTCCCCCAGCCCCTCATGTTTTGCTTTACATAGTATGTGGCTTAGCCATCTGGGAACTGGCTTCCTTCCAGATTCCAGCCAGATCGCTTTATGTTCTGTGTCTTCAGCAATGGGGTCTCACCTTTCACCTCAGGCCGGTAATCAAGACAAAAGTCTGCCTTGTTTTGTAGATCTCATAAGACTCTTTGATCAACAGCTCACTGTGGGTTGTAATCAATTTCTGGTCCTAGGAGTGATAAGCCAGAGCCAAATGTTTTAGGGTTAGGCTTCATCCCACCCTCTCCAGGGCCCTTCTTACCAGACAATCCAACATACTCTGTTAAGGATTATATATTTTATTCTACTACCCAAGAGGAATGTTTCTGTGGTACTAATTCATTTTGGATTTAGTTTTGTGAATATCTCCTTCCCACCTTTCCATTCCCCTCCCCCCAAACCCTTCCGTCTCTATTATCTATTCTCAAATTGCCTGTCAGGCATGCCTGCAACTCAAGCTGTTCTATATTAGGAACCAAAGATGAAGGAGAACATGTGGCATTTGAATTTATTCTATTTTTTATTACTAAATTTATTCTTCAACTTTGCAAAATCATAAGAGGAAAAAGATATTAGGTATTAATATTTTTAAGCCATTTCTTACTGCTAATATACAATTTCAAATTTTATTTTTCATATTAAGCAATATCACCAGGTATCTCCTGTAATAGCAATAGCAATAGCAATAGCAATAGCAATAGTAATAGCAATAGAGGATCTTTTGCTCCATTTGGTTTTTCTGAGAACTCAAGATAGAGCAGGACCATGGAGTCAAGTGTCTGCATTCTCACAGGGTATGAAAATCCAATGGACGAGATCATATGATCAGAACCCCAGTGTCCACATATAAATCTCAGCTCCACCTCATATGAGCACTGAGACAGAAGTTTCCACTGTAAAACTGGACTTAATGGTTGTTCTGAAGCTGGGCATGGTGGCACATGCCTTTAATCCCAGTATTTGGGAGGCAAAGACAGAAGGAATGACATGAGTTTGAGCCCAGCCTGGGCTAAAGAATGAATTCCAGGTCGGCCTGGGTAGAGAGAGACCCTACCTCAACCCCCTCTAACATCTCACCCCCCAAAAGGGATTGTTGCAAGGACTATTTGAGCTGTGTTCATAAAGCACTTAGACTAATATTTGGTGTCTGTGGCATGGTGGTGCATGCACATAACCCCAGGAAGCTGAGGCAGAGCATGCAGAGTTTGAGGCTAGCCTGGGCTACCTTGAAATGCTGTGTCTCAGGAAGATAAAGTGGTAGCGTGTGCACAGCCAGCCTTCAGTAAGGCTTGGGTGCTCATGGAGAAAAGATGGATTCCTGATAGATATGTTTTGTGAGGTAGGCTAATAGAAAGTAGCTAGTCTACACTGCTCTGCTCTATTGTATTTTCCTGTCTTTCATTGTTCAGAGTGATCTGTGTGTCCACTTTGTTCCTTTGTTTTGGGGTTGGTAGAAATATAGTGGGTGAACATGTGTATTCAATGTGTGTTCTGTGTACAAAGGAGGCGGTTAGAAGATACCAAAGATTTCTTTGTTTTTCCTTTGGTTTGAATCGTATCTCATACTCTTGAATCCTCATTCATTTGCTTTTCTTTTTTGTTTTCCAGATCAAATTCTTCTGTGGTAAAAGAGAAAATTAGGTGATGAGATAATCGCGTTTATTTTAAAAGAGCAATGGATACCTCAGTGGACATCTACAGATATGTAAACAGAGTGTGGGCTCAGTGTGAGAAGGAAAGCTGTTTGAAGTGGAGATTGCTGTCCAGCGAAGATGCAGCCCGTATTGACCACAACAAGCCATGGTACTGCTTCATGAGCACCGACACAAGGTACAACGAGTGCTCCATGTCTGAGGAGGGTTTTCCTGAGGAGTCTGAGCTCGATCAAAGAGGACTGAAGTTTGTCTATTCACAGCTTCCTCTTGGGAGCCTCGTTCTGGTGAAATTACGGAATTGGCCAAGGTAAGCTTTGGTGGTTCTTTCCTGAAATACTGTTTGTCATTTATTTATTGTTTACTGTATATAGTACTTCTTATTGTAGTCTCACTGTGCTTTTGAATTTTTAATAGCCTTTCAAAGATCCAACTTTCCCTCTTGCTTATCTGCTTTCTTCTTTATTGGTTTCTGGTATTATCTTTGTTCTGTCTACTACCCTGAGTTTACTTTATTCTTCTAGTTTCTTAAATAGAGACTTGGATAAATGGATTTATGATTTCTCCCTCTCATCATAAATTATTAATGCTGAAAGTTTTTTATTTTTTGGAATTTTTTCTAAGTGCTTCTTTAGCTGCAAATGACAGATTTATTACATTTTATCATTTGGTTTGAAGTAGTTATGAATACTTCCTTGAACTGGGTTGTTTATAAGAGCTTTATAAAATGGCCAAATATTTGGAGGCCTTAATATATCTTACTGAGTTTTAAATGTGCTCTTCAGTTCTGTTGACTTTTATTGTGGAAGTCTGAATGTATTAATTTGAACATACGGCCCCTTAGACTCAGGTGTTTTGTTAAAATTGAGCTTACAACATGAGCCCCTAGCGGGCAGATCTCTGCTACAGAGAGCATGTCATGGGGGTGGATCTTTGGGTCCATTCTAAGGTGTGTGAAGAGCTCTGGCTGTTTGTGTTTTTTTTTTTGGGTCAGGCTGTTGGTAGTATTTCTCTGCTATGAATCTATGAAAGTGAGCCAGCTTCTTTCATCATTGATAGTGTTTCCCCTGTATCTGGTAGGCCTGAAATAAACCCTTTCCTACCATAGACTGCTTTTGGTCAGGAGTTTGTCTCAGCAATGTGAAACTGACTGGAACATAAAACTTTATGACCAGCAAGGAAATAGCTTATGAAGTTTTTGGTATACACTTGAAAATACTGTGTATTCTATGTTTTCCTAGTTGCCTAAATTTTTTTTCTCTAGACTTACATTGATTTATCATGATATATTTCAGAGTTTTACATTCTTGGTTATATTTTCTCAAATACATATTGTTTATTTTTAGCATACAATTCTAAGATATATCTCAGTTTTCTTAAATTACATGCTATTGAATAATTCAGTCACCTGGTTTTGGCTTCCTTATTTCAGGATTTCCTATTACTTATGGTATATCCTTTCTATTTTTGGCATTTATATTTTCTGAACTATTTACAACTATTTTTATAACAAATATTTTCTATATTTTTGTGTTTATATTTTATTTTATCTAAAGGTTCTTATGTTAGAAATTTTTCTATGTTCCTTCTTATATAGTAATAATTATTGAAGTTTTAAAAATGTCTTCAGGGCTGGAGAGATGGCTTAGCAGTTGTTTGCCTGCAAAGCCAAAGGACCCACGTAAGCCAGATGCACAATTCACCAGGACCCATGTAAGCCAGATGCACAAGGTGGCGCATGTGTCTAGAGTTCATTTGCAGCAGCTGGAGGCCCTGGCATGCCCATTCTATCTCTATCTGCCTCTTTCTCTCCCTGTCTCTCAAATAAATAAAAATAAAATATTAAGAGATGTTTTCATTAGTTATATTACTTTTTAAACCTTTAATTATATTAGAATTTTTTCTAGTTCTAATTTATATATTTTTATACCTACATTATTTTCATTATTTTGGTCAGTTCAACTTGAAATCTCAGTTGAAATTTTATTTTCTTAAATTCTTTCCTTTCTCACAAGTTTACATCTTTTGGTATTTTTATCTTATAATTTTACCATAATGACTCAATATTAGATAATACTGTGTCCTATGTTGTTGAATATGCATACAAAATATGTTTCCTAGAACCATTTTTTAGAGCCTGTCTTTTCTAACCCAAGTTTTGGAACCATTACTGAGAACCAGATCACAATAACTGCATGGGTTTGTTTCTGGATCCTCTATTCTAATTGTTTTTACAAGTCTATTTTTTTTATTATTTATTTTGAGAGAGAGAAAGAGAGAAGAGAGAGAGGTAGAGAGAGAGGCAGAGAGAGAATGGGTGCACCAGGGCCTTCAGCCAATATGAACAAACTCTAGACGTGTGTGCCCCTTGTGTGCATGTGCAGCATTGTGTGCTTGTGTCACTGTGCATCTGGCTTACATGGGACCTGGGGAATCAAACATGAGTTCTTAAGCTTCACAGGCAAGCGCCTTCACCATTAAGCCATCTTTCCAGCCCTACAAGTCCATTTCTATGTCAGTACCATATTGTTTCTGTTATTTTGTTACTGTAATACAATTTGGTATTAGGTATTGTGAGCCCTCTCCCCCACATTATTCTTTTTCGTCAGGAATTCTTTGGATATTCAGAGTCTTTTGTGAATCTGTAGATCATTTTCCTTAGTATAGCTATCTTCACAAGACTGATTCTGTTGATCTATGAACATGGAAGACCTTTTCCTTCTATTATCTTCTTCAATTTCTCCAGTCTCTTACAGTTTCTTTCGTTTTCTTTAAAATATTTATTTATCTGTTTTGAGAGAGAGAAAGCGAGAAAGGCAGATAAGAGAGTGAGAGGATGGATGCACCAGGCCTCCAGCCACTGCAAACAAACTCCAGATACATGCATTACCTTGTGCATCTGGCTTACGTGGGTACTGGGGAATCAAACCTGGGTCCTTAGGCTTTGTAGGCAAGTGTCTTAACTACTAAGTCATCTGTCCATCCCCCTTTCAATCTTAGAGGTCTTTACCACATTGGTCAGTTTTATTCCTAAGGATTTATTTCTTTATTTATTGGTATTGGGATTTTTTTCTTTTAAAACTATTTGTTTTTATTTATTTGTATGTGGTGTGTGTGCGTGCGTGTGTGTGTGTGCGCGCATGCGTGTTTGTGTGTGTTTGTGTGTGTGTGTGTGTGTGTGTCAGGGTGCCAGGGTTTCTTGCCAGTATAAATAGAACTCCAGACACTTGTACCACATCCAGCTTTACGTGAGTGGCTGGGGAATTAACAAAGGCAGGATGGCATCATGGTAGCTTTAGGTTTGTTGTATATATGGCCTTTGTTATGTTGAAGTGTGAACCTTCTGACTTCAGTTTCTTCAAGGCTTCATTCATGAAGATATGTTAAATTTAGTCACAAGAATTTTTATGTTTACTGAAATGAAACTAGATTTTTATCCTTAATTCTAGTCATGTCACTATTTTATAGCTGTGTTATTTATTTCAATCTACTAATTCATGGTTTAGTTTTTCTTTGTTCTTCTATGATTTTGGGTGTATATCATTAGATTATTTGCAGCTTCTGTCATTGCTGAATGTGGGTACTCAGCAATAAACTTCCCTCCTACAATTAGCTTACTATATTTCAAAGGTTGTATGACTTAATTTTCATTTGTTTCTAAAAATTTTTAAATTCTCCCTCTCCCTGGTTTCTCCAGTGGATATCTTTATTATCTATATGCATGTTATTTGATCTCTATGAATTTGTATGATTTCTGTAATATCATTCACCATAGACATGTAATTGCATTCTTTCATGATCTCACAAAATAGAATGAACCATTTCATTTTATAGTTTGTTGAGTCATGCTTTATATATTGAGTTAATAGTGCTTAATTCTTTATGAATTCTCATTTGTTTTAGTGAGCTGCATGGTTTCCTGAGCCCTATCCTCATATATCTTTCTTCCCCTGTACAGTAACTTTTCTGTGCAGTAATCTTTTATGTATCTTCTTCTCCATGGACTTAGTGGTCTTTAGTTGCTTTAGTTTATGTGCACCATAGAAAGTCTTTGTTTCTTCTTTTATTTTAGAGCATAATTTCACTAGGGGTACTAATCTGTAATAATCTTGGTTCTTTCATTTCAGGATTTCAAATCCCTTAGTTCATGCTCTTGGCCTTTCTGATGATATGTGTCTGTTATTGTGATAGGTTTTACTTTGCAATTTGCCACTTCTTTTCTGTCATGCTCTTTCTCTGTTGTGTGCTCTTGGTGTTTTAATTATAAAAAGATGGGGAGAGATTTGTTTCTCATCTAGTTTGGGTTCTAAATGTATCTTATACTTGTCTGTACATTTCTTTCCTTAGATTTGGGGTATTTTTCTGGTATAATTTCACTGAATGAGTTTCATATGCATTACCTCTGGTATACCACAGGTGTGTAGGTTTGGTCTGGTAACTGTGTCCCAGAGGTCCTGGGTAGTGTGGTTTTCTTTCTCTTTATTGTTATCTGAATTTAATCACTGCTCAATCATTCTTGATCCATGATATTCTTTCTTGCACCTACTGGTGTTTCTTTCCATTGAGATTTTTATTTGATTTGGGATTTTTTACTTGATTTATTGAGCCTTCCATTTCTGTTTTCTCTCTATTTTTCAGAATCTCTGTCTTTATTGCTGAATTTATTTTCTTATATTAAACCTTCTATCTTTACCTTTTCCTTTTCCCTGCTCTACTTTATTTCATCCAGTATTACTTTTACCTTTTTATTAACTTTTAGCTTCACTAAAACTATTCTCTTGAATTTTTTTGATTTGTTTGAGATAGGGTCTCACTCAAGCCCATAGCCCAGGCTGACCAGGAATTCAGTATGTAGAGTCAGCAATCTTCCTACCTCCTGAATAAATTCTGAAAAGCAGAGGGAAAACATAAATGATTAAATTAAAATGATCAGGGTAAGCTATATCCAATATAATTGGTATTCTTGTAAGAAAGAGAATTTGGATACAGAAAGAAACATGAGGAATGCATATGCAGAGTAGGAATATCATGTGAAGATAAAGTTTGTGTGTGTGTGTATGGGTGCACCAGGGCTGCAAATACATACCATATGCTTGTACATGGGTGGCTTGGGAATTGAATCTGGACTGGCAGGCTTAAGCAACTCAGTCTGAGGATTCAAATATAAGGGGGCCATCTGCAAAGAATCCAAATCTGTTTACGCACTGATCTTAGATTACAAACCTCTAGAGTTTTGAAAGAGTAAATTTCTGTTGCTTAACTCACTAAGACTGTGGTATTTTGTTATGAAAACCTGAACAAATGAATATATTTACTACCTTAGCAAATGTATGCCATTGTTCTGAAAATATGTGTCCTTTGCTAATGAGGGCTTTTTAGGGGTCAAATAAAATTATTTCAAAAATTTACAATATTGACCCTCATGTCATAATTAATATGAGCTCTAATTAAGTTGTGGAAAATGAACTTTAAAATTTTTTTTATTTATTCGAGAGAGGAGTGCTGAAGAGATGGCTCAGCACTTAAGGCACTTGCCTGAGAAGCCTAAGGACCTAGGTTCGATTCCCCAGTATCCACGTAAGCCAGATGCCAAAGTGGTGCATGCATCTGGAGTTCATTTGCAATGGCTAGAAGCCCTGGCATGCCCATTCTTTCTCTATTTTCTTCTCTTTCTCTCTCTCTTTCCTTCTGTGTCTTTTTAAAAAAATAAAATAAAAATGAGAGAGAAAAAGAAAGAGGGGAGGGAGAGAGGGATAGGCAGAGAGGAGAGGGTGGGGAGGGAGATAATGGGAGCACCAGGGTCTCCAGCTGCTGCAAATGAACTCCAAACACACATTCCACCTTGTGCATCTGGCTCACATGGGTCCTAGGGAATAGAACTTGGGTCTTTCTTTTGGCTTTGCAGGCAAGCACCTTAACCACGAAGCCATCTTTCCAGTCCTAAATATTTTTTAAAATATTTTAATTATTTATTTATGAGAGAGAAAGAGACAGAGAGAATGGGCATGGCAGGGCCTCAAGCCACTGCATAGGAACTGCAGACACATGTGCCCCCTTGTGCATCTAGCTTGTGTGGGTCCTGGGGAATCGAACCCGGGACCATAGGCTTCACAGGCAAATGCTGTAACTGCTAGGCCATTTCCCAGTCCCAAACACACACACACACACACACACACACACACACACACACACACACACACATACACACACACACAGAGAGAGAGAGAGAGAGAGAAAGAGAAAGAGAGAGGAATGAATTGGTATGCCAGGGCCTCTAAACCACTGTAAATGAATTCCAGATACATGTGCCACTTTGTGCTTCTAGCTTTACATGGGTACAGGGGAATCAAACCCGGATCGTAGTGCCTTAACCGCTGAGCCATCTCTCTAGCCAGAAAAATGAATATTTTTACACATAAGTGTAAATCCTCAATGAAGTGACTTATGAAGGGATTTATTGTCCTATGTTAGCTTTCATGTCTAAAGTTAACAATTTGAATATAGAGTACTTGTATTCCCAGATTAAAAGTCTGAAAATTTAGTAAATGAAATTCAAAAGTGAATTTGTTTTTATCACTATATCAGAAAACCTGTTAGAAATTTCATTAGGAGTTCCTTTTGTACTTTGTATTAGTCATTGAAATGTAGGACTGAAAGTTACAGATGAAACACACTTTTTAGTCCAGGCCCTCAATTATCTCTAACTTCTGGTTAGGACCATCAATATGCCTGAAACATACAGCTATATCTACCTTCTTAGGAGAATAGAATACATTTGACTAAGTACTCACTTATTACTGTTTTGTGAACTAAGTTGAGCACAAATTTAAATTTCAAATTAAGAAACACAGGGGGCTAAGGAGATGGCTCAGCAATAAAAAGTTTTTCACTTTCAGTAAAAAAAGGAACTCAGGTGTACTTATATTGTTTATACAGTTACACAAATGCATAGAAAGATAACAGGATAAATTACAGGAGTAAATATAAAGATGGAATTGACCTACAAGAGAGAGTCAAATATCAGACCTTAATTAAGCAAGGTCATAGATGCTGAAGTGGGAAGACCAGCTGTGGTTGTAGAGGTCTTAACAGCACAGCACTGTTGGAGTCAATTCTCATTAACCTGTGTCTTTACACCCAGTTTTTAAGGCTCAGAAACTTAATCGTCAACATCTCAGTTATTATTGCTCAAAAGAATTGACTCCCTCTAACAAAACTACGGAGAAACTGATGCAGAATCTAGAAATGTCTATTTGGTATAAAAGAAAGAATTCTGCAGAGAATAGCACTTTCTTTGCCAGTTGGTAAGGTCCATGTGGAATGAAATTGTCATGTCTAATATACCTTCAGATGCAGTATCCACTCGTGAGCTAGAGAAGTACGTATGTCACTTCTTATGCCTGTGTGTACGTGGGGTGGAATTGTCTGTGCACACTAGAAGAAAAGAGTCAGTGCCACAATTTTTAAGCAACCTTGTTTGTTTTGTTTTATAATTTCTTTCTGGAAGCAGGGTCTCACTCTAGCCCAGGCTGACTAGGAACTCATTCTGTAGCCCATACTGGCCTCAAACTTATGGTGATCCTCCCTCAGCCTCTGGAATTCTGGGATTAAAGGTGTATGCCATCATGCCAGGTGCTTTTTTTTTTTTTTTTTTTCCTTTTTGGCTTTTTGAGGTAGAATCTCACTCTAGCCCAGGCTGACCTGGAATTCAATATGTAGTCTCAGGTTGGCCTTGAACTCACAGTGATCCTTCTACCCCTGCCTCCTGAATGCTTGGATTAAAGGCGTGCGCTACCACGCCTGGATAGCTGCTTCTTTTTCTAAACAATTAATGAAGTAGTATTGTATTCAGGTAGATACTTGCAAAAGTTGTAAGGAAAAAATACCAAATATTTCTCATTTAGTTCAAGAAGATGCATTGCCAAGTAGAAATAGGGCTGTGTATTTAGAAAATCCTTTTTAAGTGTATTTATGCAGCTATGTTTCAAAGCTTTTCATAAATATGAAAATGCATTTATAAAAATATATTTGCATACTAATGTAATATAGTCCAAGTAGTTTGGTAATAAAGTATGCCTTTTTATTAACAAAACAATCAAGTATAAAATATCTTATATAACACTTTAGAAGTCGATAAAAAAATTGGTTGTGCATGATGGTACACGCCTTTAATCTTAGCATTCAAGAAGTTGAGGTAGAAGGATCACTGTGAGTTTGAGGCCAGCATGGGCTAACGGAGTGAGTTCATGGTCAACCTAGCCTAGAGTGAAATCTTGCTTATAAAAAGAGAAAAAAAAAACCATAAATTGAGATGATATATTTTCCATATTATAAACTGTTAATGATTATTCTTGTTTGTCTTATTCTGCATGTGAATGAATATACTTAAAGTGTATGTGTCTGTTTATGGTCAGTGTCATCTTCTCACAAGGTCCTGGCAAGGACAACATTCAGTGACTGAAGATTTATTATTATTTGGGAGTAAGCCCCAGCTCAAGCTTGTTCTCCTCTTAAACCTCCGGCCACAACTCAACATGACGGGGGTATATTTCTAACTGGAGGCTAACATGTGGCAATGGAAAGCTTCTTAACCTAATCAACTACTATTGGGACAGTAATTATCTTACTAAAAATCACTTCCTCTAGATGACAGATTTATAAAACATTAGCTTTTCATGATATGTTTGCATTTACCTTGGGATGACTAGTTTGGAATTTGCCTTTTCCCCTAATTAACTTGAACACAGGTCTCTATTTCACCTTGTTTGTGCGTTTCATTTCCTGTCAGCTGCAGATTCTACTTGATCGCATCTTTTTTCTTGTAGTCCTCCAACCTTTCGTTTGGTTTGCTTATTCTTGTTCTTCTTTTCTGTAAGCTTTCTTTTTGAAATGCATGTGTGTGTCCTGTGTGTGCATATTCATGTGCATGTGTAGATGTACTTACGTAGATGTGTGTGCACATGTGCACATATGCATGTGGAGGTCAGAGGATAATCTTGGATGTCATTCCTCAGAAACTCTCTCCACCCTTTTTTGAGACATAGTCTCTCATTAACCAGTTAGGCTAGATTTGCTGGCCTGCTAGTTCCAGGATCTGCCTGGGCCTACCACTCCAGTGCCAAGATTACAAGTGCAGGCATCACTTCACATGGATTCTGGGGATCAAACTCAGTCCTCATGCTTGCAAGGCAGGCACTTGACTGACTGATCCATCTCCCCAGCCCCTCCCTTTATTTTATTTTTTAATATTTTACTTATTTATTTGAGAGTGAGAGAGAAAGACAGAGAGAGAGAGAGAGAGAGAGAGAGAGAGAGAGAATGGGCACACCAGGGCTTTTAGCTACTGAAAACAAACTCCTGATGTATGTGCTACCCTGTGCATCTGGCTTATGTGGATTATGAGGAATCGAACCTAGGTCCTTAGGCTTTGCAGGCAAGTGCCTTAACCTCTAAGCCATCTCTCCAGCCCCCTCCCTTTATTTTTTTAACTTTTAAGTCCCTTAGGCAATGCTTCAAATGACTCAACCATACAAAAATTTAAAAAAAGGAGCAATAGAGTGCATGATGCAGTCTTGTGGTTGACAGTGTTTGAATTCTGAGGTCAATGTGAGGGTAAGAAATGGACAACGGTTTTCTTCAGTCAAGTCAGTGAGAAAAAATGATGAATTTATCAGGTGGGTACACATATTGATGTTTTGTGCAGGCATAGTCCCTGCTCAGCTTGTCCTTTACTTTGGTAGTATCATTTTTAGGTGAGCTGTACAGACTCAGAGTCAGAGAATGCCTTTCTCTTGTCTGAAAAAATATGAAAGTGCCCCAGTTATTTGGGCATGTGACAGTGTGTTTCATAATTCATATTTAAATCACAATGCAATCTTTTCTATAATTTAGCATGTTTTAAATAATGAACAGAAACTTTTCCTTCCATTAGCATTTAATTCTTTTGAGTTATCTCTTCTTATTTATATTTTATAGAGTAATAATTTCAAATGAATAGTTTTGATAAAAATGAAGATATGATGGAATTTGTATGGACAAAGTAGCAGCTCATCTTATAAATAATAACTGTTCAACTGTTAGAATTGTTGAGATTGTTTTATGCTAAATGGAGTAGGTACTGCTTGTAATTTGAAATTGCATGGCATTAATCCTTTTAAAAATTGCTAGGAGATATAAAGTACCAAGTATGAAACATGAGCTCCTTTCACTAAACAGTGTAATGTAACAATTATAGTTTAGTTGTTTTAAAAATCACTAATTGGGCTGAAAGACCCACTATTCCTAGATTTCTGATAAGTTTGGGGTCTCTTGTGCTGCTATCAATCTTTTTTCTTTTTTGTTGAAGTCATCTTCTAGAGGCTTCCTTCAGAAATACAGACTTCTCATGTAGAGGCAGGGGAGGGTGCTCAGTAGGTAAGAACACTTGCTGCACAAGCATGAGGGCCTGACAGGGCCTGAGATGGCTTGAGTTCCCTTTTTCAAGGATCCTTGTAAATAGCCAAGTGTGGCCTGTTAACCCCAGTCCTGTGGGAAACAGAAGCTGGAGAATCACTGGGCTCACCGGTCAGCATGTCTGACTAGAGGCCTAGGGGAAGACCAGCAGCTTCAGGACCAGTGAGGGAGTGATAGAGGATACCCAAAATTCTATTTTGCATATGTACATGCACAGCACACACCACACAGCACACTACACACTCACATACATGTACAAAGAAAAGAGAAATACAGGGTTGGAGAGATGGCTCAGCAGTTAAGGCACTTGCCTGCAAACCCTAAGGACCAGAGTTCGATTTTCCAGTACCCATGTAAAGCCAGATGCACAGGGTGGTGCATGAGTCTGGAGGTCATTTGCTGTGGCTACAGGCCCTGGCAATCCATTCTCTCTTTCTTTCTCTCAAATGAATAAAATATTTAAAAAGAGAAATATAGAGCTCTGGTGTCCATTTCAAAGGGGCACTCATTTATTATTTTTTAAAGATTTATTTTTATTTATTTGAGAGAGAGAGAGAATGGGCATGCCAGGGCTTCTAACTACTGTAAATGAACTCCACACGCATGCTCCACTATGTATATCTGGCTTACATTGGAACTGGAGAATCAAACCTGAGTCCTTAGGCTTTACAGGCATGTGCCTTAACTGCTAAGCCATCTCTCCAGCCCACACCCATTTATTTTTAAGCACAGTCTTAATAAGAGTCACCAGCCCTGACCTACTATGTCATGCATTTGATAATAAACAGATAATCTTCCGTTAGGCACTGAATTTCCACTTAACTTTCCTTTTGTTGTACCTTTTGCTCTTCTAAAGCCTTAGAAGACAGCCTGAAACAATTTGTAATACTCTACCAAGGGTGTCCAACTTTTTAACATTGTGATATGACGTTGTTAGGTACAGAAGACAAAGTTAGACTGGGACGCAGGTAACCTATGGGCTGCGGATTGTACACATCTGCATGTAGTCCTTCCTCTTCCATAACCTGGAGCTGCAGGACAGCCTCTCAGTGTTCTTTCCTTTAATCAGAGGAGGCCTCTGGGCAAGCAGACTCTTCCCCCAAGTCCTCACCTCCTTATGGCTCCAAAGCAAGGCCTGCACAGCCGACTACATTCAGTGCTTTTACACTGGTAATCCTAGGCGTGGAAGATTTTATTGCATCTGTGTTGCTAGTTTATAACCTTGGAATTGTTTAAATGGATGTCTACAGGGTGGTTAAGTACACTCTATAGTTTTGACTTCATAATTTTAATATCAATTGATTATTAGTAGAATATCAGCAATCCTGTCCTCAAATCCTATCACTTTTATTTCATAGATCATTTTATTTTTGTTATTTCAGATTACTTATAGCATGATTTCCTTTAAATTTTAAAATTTGAAGATACCATGTTTTTGAATAATTATCTAAATGAAGGGGGGATATTTTGGGTCCTTCTTTTGAAGTTGTACCACTTGTCTTATATCTATATAGTTACATCCATTTGCTATATATAATTTATAGAATGGATTAAATAGTACAAATTATTTTCTAACAGGCTTAATTCTTGAGATCAAGCATGAACAGTGTTACTTTCTCCTTGGCTTACCAATGGCCACCTTGTGTCCTCACATGCTCTTCCTTCCTTGCATGTCTGTGTCCTAACCTCTTCGTATGAGGAGACCAGTTTTGGACTTAGAACCTGCTGCAATGAACCCAATTTTAACTTAGTTATGTTTTGTTGTTGTTTTTAAATAGGCTAGACTTGAATTCTCAATTCTCCGTCTTTCTGAAGCCACCACACCAGGCTTCCTTAGTTACATCTTTCAAGGCACTTTCTTGAAAGATAGTCACCTTTTGCAGTACTGGGAATTTGAAATTCAGCATATAAATTTGGGCATGACACAACACAGCCTCATAACATTGGCAAAATTTCATGTGTAAAATTATGTGTTAATCTGAACTTTACAAGAATGCACAGAGGAGCCATAGTCAGAAGATAGACACCTTCCTGAAGCTTGTGCTTCATCAGGCAAGATGAGAACCCGGGCCTTCTAATCTGAATGTCATTTCCTCATCCTTACAGTGCTGCAGTCTGAATAGAACTTGACACGTGAAAAGACTTGTTCAAGTGTTTGAGTATATTAGATAGACATGATTTAAAGAGTGAGCTATACACTTTTGTTACATTTCTACCATACATTCTTCAGTCATTGCTTCCTAACTGTATTCACTGCCTTCCCTTCAGGCTTACTTTCAGGACTATAGCCAGACACTGGAATGACTGGCAAAATATTAAAAACATAATTAACATTGGGCATGTATGTACACATCTATAATTCCAAACTCAGAGTTGGAGGCAGAAAGATTGTAAGTTCAAGGCAACTCTGAGATACATGAGACACTGTCTCAAGGGTAAAAAACTAACTTGAGATATACGTCTGTATGTATAGATATGGTGCATTTTTGCCATGGATAAAATATTGAAATCCATGGAATGGATCCTACCACACACTTTAAACCCAAAAATTTATAATAGCTATTTAAATACAAAATAATCATTTTAATTTAAGACTTATCATTGTCTAAAACAGTTGATTTACATGTCAGTTTACTAAATATTTAAGAAAATGTTGACTTAATATATAGTATAAAAATCTGGCAATTATTAGCATGTTTTATTGAAGGCAAAAAAGAGAAATAACTGGGATAAACTCATATATGTACTATTCAGTGTTGTTACACTGAAAGCACACTTTTATTTTGTGTTTTCTCTTTGTTACCCACATGTATGTGCATGTGTGCTTGTTTGTGTGTGTAAGTATGTGTGTGCATGCATGTGCACACACATATGGAGTCCAGAGGACAACCTTGATTGCCATTCTTTTGGATGCCATATATCTATGTTTGAGATAGGGTCTCTTATTGGCTTGGAGCTCACAGTTAGGCTAGACTGTTTGGCCAGTGAGCCCCAAGAATCTGCCCATCTCCTCTTCCCATGTGCTGAGTTTCTAAGCATGCAGCACCACACTTGGCTCAGAGAATACCACTTTTCCCATTCTGGCAGAAACCATCAGTGGGTTAAAATTTTGGTCATTGGGGCTGGAAAGATGGCTTACCAGTTAAGGAGCTTTCCAGCAAAGCCAAAGTACTCAGGTTTGATTCCCTAGTACCCAACATAAAGCCAGATACACAAGGTAGCACATGCATCTGGAGTTCAGTTGCAATGGTTAGAGGCTTTGGGGCACCCATTCTCATTCTCTCTCTCTCTCCCTCTCTCTCTCTCTGTCTGTCTCTCCAATAAAAAATTAAGTACTTTAAAAAATTTTTGGTCATAACCACTCTTCTTGGTTAGAGTTGATTCAATTCTTCTTTGATTTTGATACATCTTTTTCTTTTTCTTCTTACCTTTTTTTTTTTTTTTTGTCAGCAGTGCCTCAATGTCACTTACTGTAGAGATTGTTTCTTTTAGAATTCTTTCATCTGTGTCTGTGTTAAAGTGCTTTTAGAGCTACAGAAAAGCAGTTACTTGTGTACCTTATCTTTGAAGGATATGAGTAGGAATATGTTTATATTTGTCAAAGTCATTAAAATTCAAAGACAAGTTTAATATTTGGTTGTGACAGGTGTGTTCATTTCTTCCTTTTTCTTAATGCATAAAACTAATTTATTTTTTTTTTTGAAAGTTGGCCAGGTGTACTTTGCCTTGATGCTTTCCGAAGGAAATATGTGACCTATGACCAGGATGGAAATGTTGAACAGTATCATATAGAATTCCTGGGCGATCCCCACTCAAGATCATGGATAAATGCAGCATTTGTTGGACATTATAGTATCACATTGAAGGTAGGTATAGGTACATTAAAATTTTATTCTGAGAGGGAGAGAGAGAAAGAGTTAGAGAGAGAGAGAGAGAGAGAGAGAGAGGGAAGAGTGAGTATAGGCAAGCCATGTCTTGCTACTGCAAATTGAAGTCCAGAGGCATGTGCTGCTTTGTGCATCTGATTTTATGTGAGTACTGGAATCAAACGTCGGCCTGTAGGCTCTACAAGCAAGCACCTTTAACCACTGAGCCATATCCCCACCTCAAAAATGTATTCTTTTTATATTTTTTTATTTATGGTCATTTTTAGCCAAAATCATGAAATATATAATTATTAACATTTAGATTTATGTAAACATAGTATGTGATATGTTCTAAAATCAAACATTTGTATTTTAAAGCAGCTTTTGTCAAAGAAATTATGGATATAGAATAGCTGTGGGAGTTTAAATTTTTACTTTTCAAATGGCAATATAGTAAAAATCAACTGAAAAATTTACATAATTGACTTTTTAAACAGCTTTCAGATTATCACTTGGTAATTTTTTAAAATTCTCTTGAGAAGACACTTAAGTTGTAGCCTTAGTCACAGAGAGAATTAATTATGGAGTATAACTAGCTTTCTACATTTCAAACAGAATATTTCATTATACTAATGCCTTCAGTATCTTTTTGACTCTTTATAAACTTTAGACTCCACATACAATTAATAGGTTGAATTCTCAAGTTGATGCAAATCCACGAACTGGACCTATTCCCAAGAATTAGTAGTATAAATCAATCCAGTTATCTGTGTTTAGATTCTAATATTGATACTTTTCATGTGAAAATCATGTTTTCATGAAAAAAACCGATAAAAGGTAGGTTTCATGAATATAGATACCTTTTATGCACTTTCAGTGGTTTTACTGTTATTGTTAGACATTTATATGCAGGAACCTTTGCAGTGTCTGTACACGTAAAGCACATACCTGCATCCCAGTACAGTCAATTCTGTGGCAATTTTAGTTGCATAAAATGGGCTTTATTTTTTCTTTGGCTGCATATAGCATTTTTGTACAATTTAATTTGAAAGTAGCTAGAAGGAAATGCTGTTTGAGTAAAGCTATGTAACTATGAAATAGCACCCATACATGTGTTTCATGTTACAACACAGTCATCTTCATGTGAGGCACCTTCTCTACTTTCTGCTTTTGAGTGTGTACCTAGAGAAGTTTCCTGGCAGCCACAGAAGGCAGGACACCCTATTTCTCCTCTGCCTGCTTCCTCTTTTTGGCTGGGAAAGCTAGGCAACTCAAGTAGTTGATTTCAGAATCCTTAAGATACTGAATAATGTGGCAAAGAAAAAGAAAGACATTTCTGAGAAATTTTATTTAAGTATAAATTCAAATATGAAATTATATTTTTGAATTGTCTGAATATATACATACATACATCCTTAGGATTAATGTAGTCTGATTTCAGTGAGCTAGGCCATTACTCCCCAGGTGAGGGGAAAGGTCTGGCAGATAAGAAAGCCAAACTCAGAAAGCAAGAGCTATAGTTAAAAAAACAAACAAAAACAAACAAACAAACAAACAAACAAAAACACTAGAGCAAGCAGAAAGCCTCACACAGAGACCATGAATTCAGGGTGGTTTAAGCAGGTCTGCAATTCAAGGATGAGAGTGTGATGGTGGGGTTGAGAAGGGAGTTCCCAGTTCCCCTAGAAGGTCCATTGATCTGAGTGGACAGCTTGCTGGATGTCCAAAGGCTCTGCAGCAGTCTTCCTTTTACAGTTTCTCAGGGTGCTTATCCACAGCCTTTTTCTCTCTCCTTCGTTTCTTCTTGCCTGTATCTTTCTCTTTACTTGTGACTTGTTGGTGGTGCCACAGAGAAGCTTTCTGTGTGTCTCTTCGAGACCAAACTTATAATCCTTGACCTCAGACTCTCCACCTGTGCTCAGACTGGTCACTGTGGTTATCCAGACATCTCCACTCAGGAAGGGGAACAGAACACGATAATTCCTCATTGGTTTAATTGTAAGGCAATAATGCAAGGAGCTTGACCCAGGAAAGTCCAA
The DNA here is from genome assembly GCA_036346955.1 of Dipus sagitta. NCBI lineage: Eukaryota > Metazoa > Chordata > Mammalia > Rodentia > Dipodidae > Dipus > Dipus sagitta. Next base: position 7,804,352 of record CM070786.1, read on the forward strand.
CAAAGTAGAACATGGTCTAAATGATGCATGTGAGAAATTGGTTATAAATGATTTACTTTAAAACAGGAATAACTGGCTTTTCCAGGCCCTTGGAGTCAGAGGTAATATTGACTCCAAGTTTCAGTTTTATTGCCTATAGTTTCCAGGTATTTAATGTTTTATGTCCTCTCTACCCTGGATCTCCTGTGCCTTGAAACATCTCCACACAGCATCACATTGATTCAGATATTAAATCATGCCCACTGCACCATGGAAGAGACTTCTTATAGGAAAATCATGCCGGCTTTCCTAGAATTCCTTCTAGAGAAGGTTGAGGAGGATATAGAATATAGAAGTTTGCTTGACCGCTGTTTCTAAGAGCAGGTGAAGAATTCTAGGCATACACAATCCCTTCTGTCTATAACTGACTGGATCTTATTCATTATTATAAGTTCATTTTATCCCAAATATATAAGCTTAGTTTAATAGCAAATTAAATAATGTTTTAGAATTTCTACCACATAAATCTATATATTTTGTAGTGTCTTTGTTAACCTGGGAGAGAAATGTCTGTTTAGAAAGACAGACCTGCCTTATATGCACATATAAGATACTTGTTAGTTCTATATTTTGAAAATTAAAACATCAGTCATGTTTGTCTGTTTTTTAATTTATTTTGAAATTGTCAGTTCTGCCCAATTAACATGTATATAGATCCACTAAGCTAATGTCATGTTTGAGCACATACCAGTACTGGCACTGTCTTTTTGCTGATAAACTCCCAAAGACTTGAAGGTAGTAGACTGTAGATTTGAAATCTAAACTAGTTTATTCATATGTCCTCCACTAATAGTTACAAAGATAGATTAAAATCTATTCCAATTTAAAAGAAAACTGAACTCAGAGAGAGGATTCATATAGTATTTAGTCTGCCAACTACCACCTGAAGGTAAGCCTCGTCACTGCTTGATGTATGGAAGAACGTGAAACAGACTCCATGTCTCCAAGGTAAACCAACTGCTGAGTGACAGTGCAGTGCTATCTAATTCCAAAGTGTAATGCCTTTCTCCCTTTACATTCTGCCAATTCACACATGTGTAAGAAGTGCTCTAATTTATCCCTGAATATTTTACTACATTAACATCTTCAATGTTCACCTTTTAGTTCCATGCGCATGTTGAGTGACGGCAGTTAGCAGCATGCATGTTGAGTGATGGCAGTCTTTCTTTAGCTGGCTTGTTCTTCAGTTGCTTCTTGGTGTTCTCCTCTGAAGAATTAGAGGCCACAAAGGACCAGCAAAAATCTTGATAGAGACCTAGAGAATGCTTTATGTAACTGTCACCTCTTTGTGACTAATCTGCCAAGAACCATAGGAAAAGAATGAAGTTGTCATAGTGATTAATGAAGTGGCCATTGAGACAGGCTGTCAAGTCAGGTGCTTTGAGTTCAAAGGTTGATTTTGTTCTTTGATAATGGATAACTTCAGAGAAGTCACTCAAGCTTTGAAAATGCCAGATGCTTCATCTGTAAAATAGAAGTTTATGAGAGTATCTGCCCATCTCAGAGCTTTTGGCACTATGACCAAAAAATAAAGCTGACATAAACAACTTTAAGGAAGAAATTATTTACTTTGGCTCATAGTTTTACAGGTGTCAGACTACAGTCCTTGACACTATGATTCTGGGCCATGGAGAGACAGAATGCATGGTGGCAGGAGCATTTTCCAGAAGCTACTCACCTTACAGAGGAGAGAAGACACTGAGAGACTGCTCACTTCACAGAGGACAGGAGGCCCAGAGACTGCTCACGTCACAGAGGACAGGAAGGAGTTAGAGAGAGACTGCTCACCTCACAGAGGACAGGAAGGAGTTAGAGAGAGACTGCTCACCTCACAGAGGACAGGAAGGAGGTACAGAGAGACTGCTCACCTCACAGAGGACAGGAGGAGGTACAGAGAGACTGCTCACCTCACAGAGGACAGGAAGGAGGTACAGAGAGACTGCTCACTTCACAGAGGACAGGAAGGAGGTGCAGAGAGACTGCTCACCTCACAGAGGACAGGAAGGAGGTACAGAGAGACTGCTCACCTCACAGAGGACAGGAGGTACAGAGAGACTGCTCACCTCACAGAGGACAGGAAGGAGGTACAGAGAGACTGCTCACCTCACAGAGGACAGGAAGGAGGTGCAGAGAGACTGCTCACCTCACAGAGGACAGGAGGTACAGAGAGACTGCTCACCTCACAGAGGACAGGAAGGAGGTACAGAGAGACTGCTCACCTCACAGAGGACAGGAAGGAGGTACAGAGAGACTGCTCACCTCACAGAGGACAGGAAGGAGGTACAGAGAGACTGCTCACCTCACAGAGGACAGGAGGTACAGAGAGACTGCTCACCTCACAGAGGACAGGAGGCCCAGAGAGACTGCTCACCTCACAGAGGACAGGAAATGCAGGGAGACTACTCACCTCATGGAGGACAGGAAGCACAGGGAAAATGCCAGTACTCACTGGCAATCTCTTTTTTGTCTCCCTTTCCCATCTGTGTTCCTAGCCTATGGAATATTGCAATTCACACTCAGTGTGGATCTTTCCCTTTAGATTAATCTTGTCTGAAAATACAGTCGTGGACTCACAGAAAAGTGTGCTTTCCTAATCTCTTAGATACATCTCAGTCCAGTCAAGCTGGCAGTGAAGATTAGCCATCATGTTCTTTCATAAAGTTGCGGTTATGGTTAACTGAGGTAGTGTATGTGAAACATTTAACAGAGTACTGGGTCCTAAAATAGACAAAACATGTTGTTCATTTTAATGATGTATTGCATGTAAAGTTGTTTGCTTTCTTCCTGTGGAACCCCATGTGTATGAGAGGATGTATTAAAAATATACAAAAACCAATCAGAAAATGTACTTGATGAGAAATTGATAGTAGTTCTAGTTTATCTTACTCTTCAAAGCAGTTGCTGACAAGCATTTTTTTCCACTTCAGTGGAAGTAACAGTGATAAGAACTGTTGAAATCAGGAGATAAGCTAGAGCCCTCTTCAGTTGACTCCGTGGTCAGTAAATAGACCCATTATGAAGAATGCCTCAGGAATCTGTAGAAAATGTTTGGTGGAAATTGTAATGGGACCAGGGCCTACTATCTCTCATGTTCTTTGCAACTGAGAGAACCCAGTTCTTTTTCTGCATCTCTGCTGCTTTTCTGATTCACTCACATTTATATATGCTGACTTGGCTGGCAAATAAATTTTTGAGTTTCTATCTGTCATCTCTCCACTCCATCTCTTATGAATTTAGATCGCTGTGAACTTGTAGTGCATTAAAAGTCCAAATCCAAATAATATGACCAACTTCACTCAGTTTACAAAAGATGAAACAGGTGGCTACCATTCCCATTATCAAATACATGAAAAATGTATTAAGTGTCAGCTAGCTCTCTCATACTGACTCCTCAGCAATATTCTTTTTTAAAGAAAATGCAATATATAGCTTCTCCAGTTTCCCAGAAGTAGTTATTTTCTGTCAAAAAAAGAGAAAACATGAGTCAGAGCATATCACTGTTTACAAGTCAATATACAAGGCTCACTAAATTGCCCTCAGAGTCCTCCCCTGAACAATAAAATAAGGCTGCCTTACATCCAGTCTGTCCTTATATTAGTAAATAGTTGTAAGCTACCTACTTGATACATTCTCCACTTGAGAGGTGCTAAAGCCCAAAACTCATATAACTGAGCGCCTACAATAGGGTATATTAACTTTCTTTTCATTTTCTTTAATTCTTCTTCTACTTTTTATTTTTGAAGTATCTTCCATTAAAGGACTGGTCCCTACCCATGAATTCAGCAAAACTCAACCTAAGGTTTTAACTTAGGTCTTAAACCTAAAACCATGTTGATTAAACTAATTTTGAAAATAAATTTCAGAATCCCTTCTTTACCATGTTGGTTAGCATGCAGAATGTAAAGTGATTCTGCTCATCACACAGTTCACTCTCCTCATCTCCTGAATCTTCCACCTGCTCTTCAGATTCTCATTGGACACAAAATCTGAGCACATTTTTGTAAATACAGCCAGTGTTTGTCCAAAAATAAAGTGTCATAAAAATAAACAGGAATTAGAAAATAGCAGTTACATGTATTCAGTTTTCTCTTATAGGTTCAACACTTTACTAATGTTTAAATACTTCAGACTGATCTTGTTGTTTTAAAAATATTTATTTATTTATGTGAGGGAGGAAGAGGGAGGGGGGGAAGAATGGGCATGCCAGGGCCTCCAGCCATGACAAACTAACTGTAGACACGCGTCACTGTATGCATCTAGCTTTACATGGGTACTGGGGAATCAAACATGGTTTGATTTTTTGATTTGCAGGTGAGCGCCTTAACCATTGAGCAATCTCTTCAGCCCTAATCCTGACTTTTTAAAGGTTCAGAGCCATGGAGCCCATGCTTATTTTCAGGAATGACTTAAGCCTGTCCCTTTCTCTCAGTCCTGGTTAAGGTCCCTACAGAGGCAGTGAGACTTATTACAGCAGGAGGAGAGAGCAGCACGCGAGGGAAGCACTGGCTGTCAACGCTCTCGGGCTCGGCGCTCATCGGCCAGCTCCTTGCTGTGCTTAGTCTCACATTACCACTACTTTACTACTGTCATTTCACATTTCAGTGATTGTAACTTTTCTTGCGATGGGCTTATTTCCGTTTTGCACAGTGAAATTTCTGCAATGTGAAATATGTGAAATACTTTAAATGGTGTACGAACAAACTTGATATGTTTCTAAATTCCTTTAGAATTTATATTGAAATATACATGACATAAAATTTACCATGTTAGCCACATTTAAATATGCAGCTCAGTTGTTATATAAATCTTTAACTGCTAATGAATAATCCTAGAAAATAAGGCACTGCATGACAATTTCTTATCAATTTCACACTACTTGTTTTGTGTAATATGTGCCAGGTGCACTTCATAGTGCTGTCTGTGAGATTTGTACAGCAAAACTGAGCATGGTGAAATGGTGTCATTGTTGTGGTAGTTGGTAACCCGAACTCTGGAGGTAGGTTACCTGTGTATGAATTCCAGTTGTGCCGCAATAGCTGTGTAAATTTAGTGCCTTGACTTTCGTATCTGCAAAGTGAGTATAACAATTCCACCTCATCAGCTTACTAGGGACTTATTTGTGTTTAGGATAGTGCCTGGGAATACTACATCAGCACTGAGTAAGTCAATAAATTAAAAATGTAGTAAATAGGCTCTTTAAATAATAGAGCTTCTATATAAATTACTCAAGTCAACTCCTCCATAATGTGAACCGTGCTTTTTTTTTTTTTTTCTCATTTTCTTGGACTGCAGAGACTAAGTGATTGTCTCTTGTAATCTTCATTCACTGCTCAGGTTAAAAACTGACCTGAGGCAGGGCGTGGTGGTGCACGCCTTTCATCCCAGCACTCGGGAGGCAGAGGTAGGAGGATCACAGTGAGTTCGAGGCCACCCTGAGACTACATAGTGAATTCCAGGTCAGCCTGGGCTAGAGTGAGACCCTACCTCAAAAAACAAACAAACAAACAAACAAACAAAAAAAAAAAAAACAAAAAACTGACCTGAGGTCACACAGCAGCAGAGCTGGTACCCAAGCCTTTGTGCTGTGGACACAGATTCCCAGTTTGTAGATGATATGTCAACCTGCTTGAAATTTGCATATTCTGCTTGCTTCCAGTCTTAACAAGCAAAGGAAATTTACGAGATCTATCACCTGCCACCTGGAAAACCACACAGGTTTTCCTGTCTGCCGTTCTCAGCCAGCGAGCTGGATTAACCAGTGTAACCTTTGACCATGGATATCAAGCTGGGCATGGCTGTGAGAGAGCGCTTTCTCCTTCACATTGATCCCTTGCCAAGGATGTGGAGTTCTCCATGCTGTCAACCCAGGCTCCTTTCATTCCTTGCAACACTAGCAATAAGTGGCTGTTAGTAACCAAATGTTGGGATTCTGATGCCATAGTTTGTTTTGTATCTTTCTTCACAATTCATTGCTAAACTTTCTGTTTTCCATATTCTGCTACAAAGATCCTTAACCTGCATACTGGACAGTATGCTAGGAGTGTCTTTTTAACAAGTTTGGCCATAACCTTCTCAATGAATCTCAAGAACTATGGAGGAAGGCAAAAAAAAAAAAAAAATAAATAAATCAAGAAAGAAAGAAAAGAAAAGAAGAAAAAAATGACATCAAAGTAGGAGAGGGATACTGGCCATGGTGGCACACATCTTTAATCCCAGCACTGGGAAGACAGAGGTAGGAGGATCACTGTGAGTTTGAGGACAGTATGAGACTACATAATGAATTACAGGTCAGCTTACGCTAGAACAAGACCCTACCTCATAAAGAACAAAAAAAGAAGAGGGACTAGTTGGAAAGAAGGGGTTAGAAGGCATTATGGTGCTGGAAAGAAGTGACAGGAGTGCTCAGCACTGCAATATCTCTACCACACCTTCCAAGGCTCAGGGTCTGTTGAGGAAGAGGTGGCGGAAAGAATGTAAGATCCAAAGGAAGGATAGGACTCCTTACAACAGTGCTCCCCCAGACACAAAATGCCTGGATATCTATGACCTCACAGTGTCTGACATTACCTACACAAGACCATCATAATAGGAGGAAAAGATCATGACATCAAAATAAAAGAGAGACTGATTGAGAGGGGGAGGGGATATGATGGAGAATGGAGTTTCAAAGGGGAAAGAGGGAGGAGGGAGGGCAGTACCATGGGATATTGTTTATAATCATGGAAGGTGTTAATAAAAAAATTGAAAAAATAAGGGGTTCAGTGAAGGAGTGTAGGGGAAGGGCAACAAAGAGGGGTGGTGGGAGGAGATTATGATCATGGCACATTGTATATATATATAGAGGTTGGCAATAAAAGTTTTTAAAAAGAACCATTTTATAGCAAAGAATAACCCCACTAAATGCTCATTTTTCTGTGTGTACTGGATCCAATGAAGATGATATTTAGAGATGTGTAGTGTGTCAAATGTATTTACTTTGTAGGATGTTGAGTGGGTTCATGAGTTCATGGCACTAAAGAAGCCAGACAGCCTGATGAAACTGAACCACCAGACACTTGTTCTTTGACATGCTTCTATGACTTTCTCTTTGTCAGGACAGCTGGAGCCCTTTCACTTCATCTCTTTTCTCCACATCTGACTTCAGGTCTGTTGCACTAAATAGTAGTTATGAATTAGTGGTATGAAAGTTGTTTTAGAGAATGTCATCCACATGAACCTATAGTGTCAGATGAGCTTTCTTAAGATAAAAAAAAATATTACAGCGTGTAGCAATTGTCTCTTCCATTTGGATTTTTTAAAAAAGACTAAAGTATCCAAAATATCTAGTGACTATATGTTAAAATCTGTGTTAGTAAAATCTTGTTTAATATCTTGACTGGTTATCAGGTCCATGTCATATCAAACCACTTGCTTTGCTCTTTGCTGAGCCTCCAGAGTTGCAGGGAGCTCCCAGTAAGGTCTCTCTATCGGTAATTTTTGGTGTTTCAAGCCAAATAATGGAATTATACTCTAAATATTTGACTCTAAAGTTTCCTTTTTCTTTTGTTTGCCTAATATCTCTTTTAGTATTTATTGTGTCCTCATCTCTCTACTGATATAAGGATGATGGTACTTGAAGCTAGACATTTTTGTCACCTGTCCAGTAGGATGGAGAATGGGAAGCATAGATTGTTTTGTTTTTGTTTTGAGGCAGGGTTTCACTCTAGCCCAGGCTAACCTGGAACTCACTTTATAGCCCATGCTGGCCTTGAACTCACAGGGATTCTCCTCCCTCAACCTTAACCTCCCAGTTTCTGGGATTAAAGGTGTGTGTCACCATACCCAGCTAAAATTTTTCAATCTTAAAATCCTACTGAGTTAAAATAAGCAAAATACCTGTATGTGTTTAAGCTAAGCAACAAGCAAACTGTATTTTAAAGCAGTATTTGTTTAAAGAATTGAATAACTTAAATAAGCAGTCTAAGAATCCAGCTTTGATTCTGGGAACCTGTGTTAAACACGACTGGTTTCAGGATGGCAGACATTAACAGAAAGCTAAGGACACCAAGGCTGGGCTTCCATGGTTTAAGGAGATGAAGGGACTGTCATCTACTTTGCATCAAAGGAACAAGACTTCTTACTGTCTAGATTACTGGCTGCTGTTGCAGAAATCCAATTTAAACAAGACAAGATATTCTTGTGATTAACTTTCCACTGAACTGCTTTAAGTAAAAATGATCTTCCTGCCAGAGGAAGAGAAAGATGGCTGTGGCACAATAATAAACAGAACAGTGCCTCGGTGAAGTGCTTTTTTAGTCAGGAGCACTATGGCTTTAAATGTAAACATGGCAGCACTGACATTCGTTTCCTGGCAGAGGACTTTACCATAGGGAATGCCTTGGATCTCTGTTCTTGAGAGAGGTTTTCCACAAGATAATTTCATGTTTTTTTTTTTTTTTTTTAGGTTATGAAATCTAGGATTTATGTGTCTGTTTTTAAAGCCATATTAAATAAGAAATAAAGTAAAGCCTGGTCATAGTGGTGCATACCTATCATACCAGTTACTCTGGAGAGTGAAGTAGAAGGATTGCCAGTTCAAGCTCTGCCTGGATATTGTAGTGAGCCTGAGGCCAACCAGGGAAATTTTGTAACACCTTGTGTCAAACAAAATTGCAACAATGGCTGGGGTACAGCTCAGTGCTAGAGCATTTGCTAACATTCCAGCATTCCTTAGGCCCTGGTGCAATCCCCAGCACTGCCACATAAAATGAAAAAGCAAAGAAAGGGTTAACATTTGAAGCTGTTCGAATGTTCGGATGGATTCATGAAGCTAAATAGGGAAGGTTCTAGTATTTGTGATTCCAGTTTTCCATATTTTTCATGTTCAACATTGTGTCTGAGAGAAAAATTTTCTAAATTATAAATACCTGTTTGCAGTTAATTTTGATATTGAAGTAATCAAAATTTGAACTGATACTTTTTTACTACGGTCACTGTTATCTAATGGATTGTAATGAGGTTCTACTGTCCGCCAAAGGGACTGCATTAAGAATAGTTGATTATGTTACCTTAGTTTCAGTTACTCACTGTGTTTTACATTACATACACTTTTTACCATAGTACCATAAATCACAAGATAAATTAGTGATAAAGAAGTACTTTAAAGATCTGAATTCTATACAAAGAATAAGTTCTGAATCATCTTAAAAAGCAGTGTCCATTATGCTACATGGTCAGTGTGTTTGTAAACTTTTATTTTTTGTAGGGAATTAAATGTAATAGGTTTTTATAAAGTGTTGGGATTTACCCCATCTTTAGTTTCTGGGCTGTGCCAACGCCGCCTGTAACACAACTGTATGTGTAGCCCTTAGTCAGTGTCTTACTTTACTTCTGTGTTCTGAGACTCTTTAAGACTCCCAAGAGAGCAAAACAAGCACAGTTTGTTGCCCTTATGAAGTTAAGCTAGCAGGCAAGACACAGGAAGCAAGAAAAGGAGGTAGTATGTTGGTAGTTTGAGTGTCAAAGAAAGAAACCAAGGGAGACAGTGGAGCAGGTAGAAGAAGTGTGGGAGACGATGGTGGTGTGGCTCTAAATGTTCCCATAGACTCAGGTATTTTTTTTTAATTAAATTTTTTTTTTTGCTAGGCATGGTGGCACACTTTTTATGAGAGAAGGAGGGGAGAGAGAGAGAGAGAATTACTGTGCCAGAGCGTTCAGCCACTGCAATTGAACTCCAGACGCATTTGCCCCTTTGTGTGCGTGTGCAACCTGTGTGTCTGGCTTATATTGGATCTGGGGAAATGAACATGGGATCTTAGGCTTTGCAGGCAAGCACCTTAACTGCTAAGCCATCTCTCTTGCCTGACTCAGATATTTTTGATTAAGCTTCCTACTTAAGTCTCTAGTAGGCAGAGCCCTGCTAGATGTGTGTCACTGGGGGAGGATCTTGAGTCTAGCCCTTCTCAGTGTGTCAAGAGCCAGTTTGAGCTCTGGCTGTTTGTCCTTGCTGGTGTTGGTCTTTCTCTCTCTGCTGTGGATGTATGATGAAGTGAGCCAGCTTCCTCTGCCATGATGAAGCTTCCGCTGGAATTGGTAACACTGAAACAAACCCTTTCCTCCAATAAACTTCTTCTGGTTGGATGTTTGTCCCAGCAACGAAAAGGTAGCTGCCACAGAGAGGAAGGGGGGAGAAGGTGAAGTTGCTCCCTCCCTTTTGGAACTTCCAAAGCCAGGAACCAGGCCTTCTTTACAGCTAACCAGCACCCATGGCTGGTAAATACTAGTTCTTGTTGTGATCATGTCTTTCTTTCTTTTCTTTTCTTTTCTTTTTTTTTTTTTTTGTTCCAAAAAGGAATCAGGCTCTTTGCATTTGCATGTGTTCAATTCTCTGTTTTAAGGTGGAACACAGGGCTTGCCTGTTTTCCTCATCTGAGGTACCTAGGGAAAGCAGTGTGAGCTGTACACAGAGCTGTACACATAGCCTCTGAGGATAAGCAGATGCAGTAAGGCAGAGAACATAATCTGCTGTCAGTGCTGTGGACCAGTGGCACCAGGTTAGCGAAGAACAGCACAGTGGAGCCCACAGGAAGCCAACCCCTGTCATGAAGGTTCTCAGCCTCTGAATGGCCACTGTGTCGAGGTGTGGCAAAAAAGTTGTCTGGGCTGCATATTCGTGTCACCAGCAAGGGTTGAAGATATTGATATGCTGTCACTGTGCAAGCACTATGTATGTTTTTGTCCAATTTATGCAAATCCAGGACAGCCTCAGAAAAACTGATATCCAATTTCTTATCATTTGGGATGGATGACACATGTCATATTCAGTTTGATTTGGCAAAAAATGAGACAGTGTGAGACTGTGCACACAGTCAAGTTCAAGGTGTGAAATTTAGCTTGTTACTACCTCAGGTTATTAAATCTTGATATGGTCTGTGATGAAAAACAAGTGTTAAGACACAAAGCAGCAGAAACAGATTTCTGCCAGATTGAAGAATTCTCTCCACTGACCTCACCGGACAGACAAAAACATGATATGATCTTTTCCTGGAGTTTGCCACTTCATATTAGCATAGAGTAATAGCAGAACCCTTAATCAGAGAGTTCTAAGTTCCCACAAAGGAGAAATCAGTTTCCTCCTAATCCCCTGGAAATGGAAAAACAATATTAAACCCCTCAATTGGCCAATGAGACCAACTGAAAACAAGACTTCATACGACAGTAGTTTACAAACTTTTCAGTTCTGCAAGGCTAGGAATGTTCTCAGACATAGTGCAGCATCTTTCCCTGTCTACCCATCTGTTTAGTCTCAAACTTCTCCTAATCCCAAACATCTCCATGCTAATTCATCTATCAAGGATCGTATCTATACTCAGGAGATGATGGAAGTTTTCAGACTGCATCCCTTCTATTTCTATGACCATTACTTCTTACAGTATTTCTTTATTGATTTACTTTGTAGTACTAAGGATTTAACACAGGGCTGCACACTAGCTAGACAAGTGCTCTCCTTTTATATTTTTATATTTTGGTTTGAGAAAGGGTCTCCCTTAGATGCTCATGCTAGCCTTGAACTCACAATATTCTTGCCTTTCCCTTTCCAGTAACAAGACATATACCTACATGCTTAGCTTGATCATTATTTCTTCTCCTCCTGTACCCCGAGTGAGACAACTGAAATGCCAGAGCAATGGAGATGTAACAGAAGACAGGGTTCTCTCTGTCAGGGCCATGAGATTTATTAGGCGTTTGGGGTGCTCATCCCTTCCTTATCTGAAGCCACTGTCTTACTTAATCCTGAAGTAACAAGCTTTTGACTTTTGAAAGTTTGTTCAAGTGTTTCCTTGAGCATTTATAGCATATTTTAAAACATTTTTGTGTTTTACTTTGATGTGAGAGAAAAAGCTATTTTGAAAGTTCTAAAATTATTTTATATAGAGGCATGTTTTAGTGAAATATGTAAATCTTGAGGGCAAAAATAATTATTTCCAAAATGCAAAGTGAGGCACAAAGGTATGCATAAAGAGTTTACAAAAGAAGGGGCCAAACCTTATCCCAATTTACATAAGGATATAAAAAGTTTAATGTTGAGATACAGAAATTTGTCAGGAGAAAAATGTCATTGTGCTGTGGAAATTTCCCTATGCTTATTTCTTCCCTTTTAGGGAATGGAAGAATGGCTATTTCCCTCATGCATATTCCATGGTTGTTCATTTGTTTTAGCATTTGATACATGTACCCTAAAACCTGAGCAACACAGAATATGAGGTCAGGCCCCTGAGGAATCTGCAGGTTAGAGCTCCTGGTTATCAGAGTGAGGAGAGATGTGCATGGCCAGGGTTCTCGCTGTTCTCAGGGGACGGTGCTGCAAACATGGGGGAAAGGTTAGCAGTCATCTCAGGAAAATCTCTACAAAAGAAAGCTTCCTGTCCCCGCATAGCCTCAGCAGAAAGAGGCAGGAACATAGTAATGGGGATATGTATTCCCAACAACCACGTAGGAAGGAAGGTATTTTCCCTGTCAAGGAACTGCCACCACACATTTCTAGTTGTGAGATAGAAGTTAAAATTTTGGTTTTGAGGTAGGGCCTCTCTCTAGCCCAGGCTGACCTGGAATTCATTTTGTAGACTCAGAGTGGCCTTGAACTCATGACTGTCTTCCTACCTCAGCCTCCCAAGTGTTGAGAGTATGCCACCATGCCTAGCTCAACTTTTTATTTAATACTTATTTTTATTTGAGAGAGAAAGTAGATAGAGATAGAGAAATGGGTGTGCCAGGGCCTGTAGCCACTGCAAATGAATTCCAGACACATGTGCTACCATGTGCATCTGTTTCATGGTGGGTGCAGGGCCATCTAACCTGGGTTCTTAGGCTTCATAGGCAAGCACCTTAACTGCTAAGCTATCTCTCCAGACAAAAGTAGACTTTTAAAAAATTATAGTAATGCCCCACAAAACATCCACATTAAAAGATTCTCTCAAGCCCAAATGCAGCAAAGATAACATTGTATAACAGCAGCTAAATGGAAACATTTTCTTCAGAGTCCTCCTGTTAGCTATATATATATATATATATATATATATATATATAATTTATTTGAAAGAGAGAGAGGGAGAGAGAGAGAGAGAACGGGCCCGCCAGGGCCTTCAGCCTCTGTAAATGAACTCCAGATGCATGCACCATTTTGTGCATCTGGCTAACGTGGGTCGTGGGGAATAGAACCTGGGTCCTTGGGCTTCACAGGCAAACACCTTAACCACTAATCCATCTCTTCAGCCTTCCTGTTAGCTTTTAATCCCAGAGGAAGGACTCAGGAGATTTGAGAAGAGGCATGAGGACAAGGGGACACAGCCACATACACAGCACAGGACCTTTGCTTTGAAATGGAATTGGAATTTTGTCTCATATATGCAAGTGGACATTGTCAGTTTTCAATTTTGTGAGGGCTAAAAGAAATTGGAATACTGATGATAGAGTTCAAGGTATAGTGCTTGGCTATTATGCCCAAGGGTCTAAGCTCAATTCCCAGTACTGCAATAAATAAATAAATAAACATGTATATGTTACAGGAGGACAATTAATTAGTTGGGCATTATCAGAAAGGTCACATGACCTGCTGTACATACTAGTATTTTAAATTGAAATTAGTGACAGCATTATTTCTGCTGTTCATTCAGGCACACTTCTCATTCCTTTCATACTTGACCTTATAGCTCATGCAGGGGATGAACCTGTGGAATTGGATACAGAGCCTTGGCTTCTTTCTTGTCAGTCCATAAGCCTTGCCCTTGGGTGGCATACAGAGGAGCTGTCTGAGAGGGTGGTCACAGACCAGCAGAACAACCTGTGACCTTACTGTGACTCCACTCAACATGTCTTGAAAAGCATATGAATTCATTTGACTATTTTAACCAGGGCAACATGGGTTATTCTTGCAAGAAATTGGGATATTTGTTTATGTTGAATTCATACTACTACTTAATAGTGTCCTGTTATAGTTGCTAATGTAATTAGCCAAAAAAATAGAAGCAGAAGTGTATAGACAGGGAAGGAAGAAGCAACATTATATTGCTAGGGGATGATTGTACACTTGTCAAGTAGAAAATCTACTGTAAAAATAAAGCCTACTATAAATAATAGAAACACTGTTAAAAATAGGAAAAGTCAGTGATGTATCAGGTTATATGATAACATAAGTATCCGCTTTGAAAATATGAATTACAGTTCTCTTAATAATAACACCAAAGCCTATACAATACTCTAGAGTAAGCTTAAGGAACAATGTATAAAGTCTACATGAATGAAATTTTGACATTGTACTAAAAGAAAAAACTGCCTGAGTAAGTAGAAATCTATAATCCACTTTTGGTTTGGAAGATTTAATGTGGTAGGTGTCAATTTTCTTTAAGTATTTTAAAAAATCTCAGTTTGAAGGCAGGAGTTTTTAGCATCACAAAATTCTAAAATTTGAAGAGGGAGGTTAATAAACCTGGAACATACAAAAGGTATAACTAAGCTCTAATAGTCAAAGTAGTTTATCACTAACAGTGATTCGACAGATTCATAGAATGGGATATGAAACACTAAACAGATTCTGGCGAGGATATATAGGAATAAATGAACTCGTATACTCTGTTAGTGGGGATATAGATTCATGCAGCTGCTACAGAAATCAGTATGGAGGTTCCTCAAAAAAAAAAAAAAGCTAGAATTACCATATGATTCAGCTATAGCACTCCTGTGTATATCTGAAGCAATCAAAGTTAACATTCAACAGAGATTCACATTATTGCAGCACTATTCACAATAGCCAAGTTCTAGAATCAGCTTACATGACCAGTAACAGATGAGGGTGGTATATGCACCCAGTGGAGTATTATTTAGACATAAAGAATGAAATGTCATTTGCATGAGAAAGGATGGAACTAGAGATCATTATGTTAAGTGAAATAAACCTGGTGTGGTGGTTTGAATAGACTAGATGGCCCCCAATATATTCAGTTGTTTATTTGTTTGTAGTTTGCATCTTTAGCCACCTGGCTGGAGGCAGTGTCACTGGGTAGATCTTAAGGTGTGGTGTGTTGGTGGGTTTCAGGTTTCAATCTAAAGATATGCAAAGTGTGCCTAACTGGAGTTCCTGAAGTGTGCTGTGGCTTTTGGCTTTTTAGGCTTGTGCTTCTCTCTGTCTGCTTGGGCCTGTGAAGGCAGGTCAGTTTCTTCTGCCATTATGGAACTTCCCCTGGATCTGTAAGCTTCAATAAATCCCTTCCTCCATAACTGTGTCTGGTCTGAAAGTTCATCTCAGCGAACCTGAAGCTGTCTGCTACACCTGTCTTAAAAGAAGTATCACGTGTTTTTGTTCCCTTCAAATGTTAAATATAGAAAAAAATCCCATAAATGTTAAATATATAGAAGAGGGACTGTTTAGATGAGTATAAAAAGTCATAATGAAACCCATTATTCTGTAGAATTAATATACTTCAATAAAATTACTTTTAAAAGAACTAAGTATATTTGCAACATATATATAGCAAAGGGTTATTTTGTCAACATATATAAATCTTTTATAAATAAGACAAAGACCAATGAACATGTTAGTCTAGGACCTGGACAGTAATTTGTAAAAAAGAAAATGTACATGACTTTTTAAAATTATGAAGGATTGTCCATAATTGCTCAATGTAAGAAATGAAATGATAATAAAAAGGAGGCATTATTTTTTTCTTGAAAAGATTAACTATCATCTGGAAGCTTGTAACAGAAGTGTTCTGATGAATGGGGACACGTATTGTTTTTGATATCATAAACCAGAGTGTCCTTATTTGAGAGTAACTCCATAAAAGTTTCCAACATTTAAAATATATGCATGTTAAATTTGGTAATTCAATATGTAAGGATTTATCTTTCAGTAGATTTTCACATGGGAAAATACCATGTTGGAAAAAATTTCATTCTAGCATTGTTCCAAATTGCAGGATATTTGAAATAACCTATAGGTACATCACTAGGACATTTCTCAGTAAGTGGCAACACACAGGCATCTTGTGTCTGTGTACACATCTATGCCTCAACTCTTTGACTACGTCATCCAGTTTATTACAGAGAGTGCTAAACACCTTTAGTCCCGCTCTGCCTCATGAATTTCCATATCTTGTTGCTACTTACCGATACTTGAATGTCATACCCACTCTCCTTATGCATGTCAACATCTCATACTCAACATGCCTGAACTCTTGATCTATGCCCTAATCTCTTTTTCCCCCTCTTTCTACTGATACACCCCCACCATTTTTTCAAAATTTTTATTTGAAACAGAGAGAGAGAAAGAGAGAGAATGGGCACGTCAGGGCCTCTAGCTACTGCAAATAACTCCAGACACATGTGCCTCCTTGTGCATCTGCCTTATGTGGGACTTGGAGAATTGAACCTGGGTTTTGATGTATTGCAGGCAAGTGCCTTAAGCACTAAGCCATCTCTCCAGCCCTCCCCCACCAGTTTTTACTTTTGTGGTACTGGAGGTTGAACACAGGGCCTTGTACATGCTTACAGTGCTACCACTGCACTGTGTTCCCAGCCCCAAATCTCATCTTTCTTGCTATCCTGCTCCTTTTGGTGGGCAGAAAACCCATCTTCCTGCTCACTCCGTCCACAGGTTCTAAAGTGCATTTAGTAGACAGAAAACCTACTCACTCTGTCCAAAGTTTCTAAAGTCTTTTTTTTTTTCTCACAACCTATTTTTAGTTCATGTAATTCTTTTTGTTCAAATTATATGCAGACTCCCAACACTTTTTACCCCAGTGGCTGCTGCTTCCCTAGTCCATACCTTCATCATTTCTCACCTGGATTATTGCACCCCCAATTAGCCATCTGCCCCGCATTAAAGCAAGCCAGCTGCAGCATTTGTGTAATTCCAAGCAGCACTCACGGGTGAGGCAGGGAATGGATAGTTCTGGCTGGCCTAGACTACATAGTCAGACCCCATCTCACAGGAAAAAAAAAAAAGACATTTAAACCAAATCAAGCATTAACTTCCACTCAGAGCTCTGCAGTGGCATGTGTTTCATTGAAAGCAATAACCAGGGGGCTGGAGAGATGGCTTAGCGGTTAAGCACTTGCCTGTGAAGCCTAAGGACCCCGGTTCAAGGCTCTATTCCCCAGGACCCACGTTAGCCAGATGCACAAGGGGGCGCATGCGTCTGGAGTTCGTTTGCAGTGGCTGGAGGCCCTGGCGCACCCATTCTCTCTCTCTCTCTCTGCCTCTTTCTGTCGCTCTCAACTAAATAAATAAAAACGAAAAAAAATTTAAAAAAAAAAAAAAAAAAGAAAGCAATAACCAGAGACCCACCAAGACCTCCAAAGACCTCCTGGATCTGCCCGTCCCGATTACTGTGCCCTTTGTCACTTAGACTCAAGCCTCCCTCATTTCTGTGATGCTTTGCATAGGCCTCGTTACTCTACCTGAGAGGATCTTGTTCTTCCTAAAATACTCTTTCCCTTTCCTGGTCTCCTCCGGGCCTTCGCTCAAGCCCCCTTTGCAGTGAGTTTCTCTGTTCCCCTTCGCGGGGCTGATCCCCCGACACTGGCTCCCCTCACCTCCTGTATTCCTCCCTACCTGCTGTGCTCCTGATGGTTGTTCTGCTGGAAGACTAGAGGTACGTTTTGTCCATCCCATGGGAGGTCCTGAGGGTTGGCAACATGTTGACCCAATAAGTTAAATAGCATGCAAGAAACTTGAGAAGATCGAATATATTGATATAAATGTAAACTACATGTCTTCATTAAAAAATGTAAGTGCTGGGGCTGGAGAGATGGCTTAGTGGTTACGCACTTGCCTGTGAAGCCTAAGGACCCTGGTTCGAGGCTCAATTCTCCAGGACCCACGTTAGCCAGATGCACAAGGGGGCGCACGCATCTGGAGTTCGTTTGCAGTGGCTGGAAGCCCTGGCGCGCCCATTCTCTCTCTCTGTCTCTATCTGCCTCTTCCTCTCTCTGTCTGTCACTCTCAAATAAATAAATAAAAACAAAAAATTAAAAAAAAAATGTAAGTGCTTGCAATTGCATACAATACCTCTGAGACACTCTAGGAAAAAAAAAAAAGAAAAAAGAAAAAAAATACTGGCAATGACTGCCTTTGTAGGAAACAGTACCTGGGATGGGAAGGATGGGCATTCTAAAACTTATACTGTAAAACTATCAGTTCTTAGATTAAAAAACCCCAATTTAAAATTCAATGCACAACTGAGCCTAATTATAGAATTCAAAAAAAATTTTTTTATGTCTGTCTGTCTGTTTCTATTATTATTATTAACAACATATTTCATATAGATACAGCATGTGTTGGTACCCTGTCTTCCTTCATCCCTGCCCCCATTCCATTGAGGAAGCTACTCAGTGGGGTTTCAGGTGTTCCCTATGGGGTTGTGGCTTATGCGTTATGGGAGCAACATTCAGTTATTTTAAATTTTATAAGAATTCAAAACTTCTTATGAAATTGTGACATGAAGTTCTAAAAGTGCGTCAATATGTATGACCACTAGATGGCATATATCTACCAAAAGTATCTTAAAGATACTAAGACAAGTTTAAAACAAAGCTTTCCTCTTTAACTTCATTGCATTAGTTTTCTCTCTTTTTTTTTTCCTCAAAAATTCCTGAACTGTTTTTTTATGAGTAATCACATAGAACTGTCTAGAGTAATAGAAGATTTTAGGTGAGTCTCACTGTCGTTTTCTTAATAGGTGGTAGTGGAGCTGCAGATGTCTTAAATATGAAAAAGCTCACTTAGTCATTTTAAAAAATATTTTATTTTTATTTATTTGAGAGAGACAGTATAGGAAGGAGGGAGAGAGAGACTGGGCATGCCAGGGCCTCCAGCCACTGCAAACAACTACAGATGTGTGTGCTACCTTATTCATTGGGCTTATGTGAGCTCTGGGGAATAGAACCTTCGTCCTTTGGTTTTGCAGGCAAGTGCCTTAACTGCTAAGGCATCTTTCCAGACCAGATAGTCTTTCTTTAAAATTCTAGTGCTTGCCTGGGCATGGTGGTGCACACCTTTAATCCCAGCACTAGTGAGTAGTAGGATTGCTTTGAGTTTGTGGCTAGCCTGAGACTACATACTGAATTCCAGGTCAGCTTTGGCTGGAGTGAGACCCTACCTTGAAAAACCAAAAACATAAAATAAAAAAAAAAATAAAATTCCACTGCTATATTGAATTGCATATATTTCCACTTTTCTCATTGAAAAATAACAGTGAAAGGATGACATTTGCAGATTAGGTTGACAAGCATATGTTTGTTTGTTTTACTTGACTGCTTTAATTCTGAACCACCTTGTGCCCAGAACTAAAGTTAATAATCCTGAATGTTTAGGTAATATGGTAGTGAGACATGAGGTCATGAGGTGCTCAGGTGTGTGACAGACCACAGACGAAACATCACCTCTGTCGTATGGGTGGTGGCATTCACGAGTACATACAACCAGGAAGCAAGTCAGAGTGCTATTGGAAGGGTTAAGTGTGGCTGAGCAGGTAGTTAATACTAACTTGGAGACCCTAAGAATATGGTAGAAATTGAGAAGAAATACATACACACACACACACGCGCGCGCGCGCGTGTTCAGAGAGGTCGTATAGATTGAAGCTTCTGTGTAAAGGGAGAACCATTCCCGCCATCTGATATGAGTGGAAGATCTTTGCACACAGGTGGAGAGAAAATATGGGTTCATGGAGTGATAGTCATATTCATCTAGATGGCAGTTTTCAACAAGAAAACGCTGGCATACATTTTAAAAGCTATAACATTTAAAGACATAAAATTGTTCCTGTTAAGTTAAAAAAAACTTGGAAAGATTACTGTACCAGATAATTTTTTGTAATTTGTAACATAGGGATTCTGTTTTTCAGTTTTTAGAAGATCTGTGCCATATCCTCTTAGAACTCTGATTTCCAGAAAACTATCATTTATTATTTTTCACCTAACACTTGGGAAAATATATCACTAATATTCCTATTTTATGTGTAACGTTTAGGAAATGGGATAAGCCAGGTGTGGTTGTGTATCTTTAATTCCAGCATTTGTAAGGTAGAGGCAAAAAAATCTGGAGTTCGGGGTCATCCTCAGCTACATAGAGAGTTCTAAGACAGTGATGGGGTACATGTGACCTTATCTGAAAGAGAGAGAGAAAGAGAGACCAAAATGAAATGTAGGTAGAATGAAATTTTTAAAAAAATATTTTTATTTATTTGCAAGACGAGAGAGAGAGAGAGAGAGAGAGAGAGAGAGAGAGAGAGAGAGAGAGAAAGAAAGAAAGAAGGAAAGAAAGAAAAAAAATATAGGTACGCCAGGGCCTCTGGCCACTGTAAACTAACTCCAGACCCATGTTCCACTTTGTGCATCTGGCTTTATATGCGTAGTGCGCAATCAAACCTGAGCAATGGGCTTTGCAAGCAAATGCCTTCAACATGAGCCACTTCTCCAGTCCTAGAATGAAAATTTTTATCATAAGAAACTTGCTTTCATTACCCTACTTCAGTACCATTGTTCTGTCAGTATACATGGAAGTTAATGTGAACCCGGTAGCATGTATTCATGGGACTATTTTGTTTCATTGAAACATTAACTCTATAAATTTGTAAATGTGAAAGTGAATCATAATATAAACCCAAGCATCTGACCCCATTGGTCAATAACTTGCAAAATTCCTACAGCATTGCAGCATTTTAAAACAACAAAGTAATAACCAAGATACTGAAACCTAAGTGTAATATATTATACTATGCCCAAATTAGATTTAGTTCCAGCTCAATAGTTAAATTGACTGAGGATTGTAAAACAAAATTATATATTTCAAACAAATATTCTTCACTGTCTCCATTTACACAGCCAGAAAAGTGTGTGAAAAAGAGGTGGTACACGAGTGCCCTCCAGGAAGCGTGTCTGCTCCACCAGTGTTCTCCAGAGCAAAGACTGGAGAGGTGCCAGCTGGCAAAGCAAGGTATGCACGTGGTCCCTCATCAGGATCTCTTCAGAGGTGTGTCTTCTAAAATATGAAGCTCTGTCTTTTCGTCATATGGAAATTTTCTATATGGATCCTCTGCAAAGTAAATGAATGGATTAATAGCATGTATTTTGACCTCTGGAACTATTTTCCTTGACTAAATTCTATTTGAACATGGGTATTATCCTTCATGCTTCTTGCTATCTTCTTTGCTTCAAGGCATTTTGTGTATTTTAATATTTATACATATTTCAAAATTAGAAATCATAGATGTATTTCTTTTTCCTTCCCTCCCTCCCTTTCTGTTGTTGGTGCTGTTTGAGGCAGGATCTCATGTAGCTCAGACTGGCCTCTAATCCCCTATGTAGCTGAACATGACCTTGAGCTTCTGGTCCTCTTGCCTCCACCTCTCTAATGCTGGGATTACAGGTGTGGTGCTGGAACATCTCTCTACCATCTGAGACACACTTCCATCCCACAAACCATATTTTTAAACATTTTTTGTCTTGTGACCTCAATTGGATATGCTTTATTTATTCCAAACGTTATTTTCAAAATGTTTTAATAAATTCAAAGGACTAATGAAATGTAAACCCAAGCTTAAATTATGTAAGAAATAGAATATTTTGATCATTTTCAAAAAATTCTCTTGAATCATAAATGTTATGGTTCATAGATCTCTTTAAATTAAGCCATTTGAAACATTACAGCAGGTAAGGCACATTTTTAAGTCTAAATGGTTATGACTGTCACATAACACAATTTCAATAAACTGAAGTATGTTTTAAATGTTCCTACTTTGTGATCAGAGTAATTTTATATCACACAGCCACTTCCTTAATTACCCAGTTCTCAAGCAGGTTCCTCCATGGGAGGATCTGGCCTTTAAGTGAACTTTAAAGTAACAGTGCCTGTCTTTTCTTCTTTGAAAAGTTTTATGTTTGCTTTCAATATACGTATATGTGAAACATTTTATTTGAGGAGTTTAAATATTTACCCATTTACGAAAGTTGAGGTTTTAAAGCACATAAAGTAGGCTTGAGGAGCATAGAAAAGTAAGGACAAGCATTGCCACGCTGGTTTACCATCAGGAGTGCACCAGTGTGGTTACACCCATCACCACAGATGCCATCTCATCCCTTGTGCTGAAAATGTCTCTGTTTATTAACAATAAAGGCTCAGCCTACTCTAATGTCACAATACAACTTTATGCCTTGCACAAGTTGTACACAGCACTCTTGTTTCACTACAATAGGCTTTGAAGTATGTCAGTTTCTGAACATTAATATCTGTAGATATTATGGTCATTTCATTTTTTAATATTTATTTGAGAGAAAGGTAGATGGAGAGAGAGACAATGGGTGTGCCATGGCCTCTAGCCACTACCAATGAACTCCAGATGCATGTGCCACCTTGTGCATCTGGCTTTATATGGGTACTAGAGAATTGAACCTGGGTCCTTAGGCTTTGCAGGCAAGCGCCTTAACTGTGGAACCATCTCTCCAGCCTTACAAGCATTTACCTCCTATGTGAAAAAATTTAGTGATAAATAGAGCTCACCAATTACGATAGATTGGTTGGCCCAGGGATTTTCCTGTTTCTGCCTCCCCAGCACTGAGATTCCAGATGTGTACCACTATGCCTGGCATCTACATAGGCACTGATGATTGTACTGAAGTCCCCATACTTACAATACAAGCACTTTTCTAACTGAGACATCTCCCTAACCCCTTGCCTGCTGCTTTTGCCCATTTCTAATAGATGGGTATTGAAATCTCCAACTGTAATAGTGGATTTTAAAAATTCTCCTTGACATCTTTGCTGTGATGTTTGCTTGGTAGCTGTCTTGACATTCAGTTGTTATGTCTTTTTGGAATGCTGATCTCTTTATTTATGATTAATAATACCACTTTTTATTCCTAGTAATTTTTTCTTGCTCTGAAGTCTGATGTCTACTATTATTGCTATTGGTGTTATTTCTGTTGCTTAGAATCAAGACCAGACCCTTAACTCCAAGGCTTTGTGCATACTAGGCAGTTACCTACTGCTGTACACCCAGCCCAAGACTTCTTTTCATTGCTACTAGCATGACATACCTTCCCCCCACCACTTTTTTTTTTTTTTTTTTTCCTGAGCTAAGGTCTCACTCTAGCCCAGGCTCACATGGAATTCACTATGCAGTCTCAGGGTCGTCTCAAAGTCATAGCACTCTCCTACCTCTGTCTCCTGAATGCTAAGATTAAAGGTATGTGTCACTACGACCAGCTCTGTATCTTCCCTTCCTTTTAACTGTGTTTAGGCCACTGATGTCTACTGTGAACATTGATGTAGTAGGATTGAGTTCCATCAGGATGACTTCCCTCAGTGATGGCTTCATATTTGTAATTTCATATTTTCTCTATATTCCCCTTGTTCTTTGTCTTCCACTATTTTCTGCTTTTTATGATTTTAATTTCAATCAAACATTGTTTTTTTCCAAGGTAGAGCCTTACTCTGGTCTAAGCTGACGTGGAACTCACTCTGAATCCCAGGCTGGCCTGGAGCTCATGGTGATCCTCCTCACCCCTGCCTCCCAAGTGCTGGCATTAAAGCCATGAAACACCATCCCTGGCTTTTAATGGAACATTTTATATGATTCTATTTTTCCCTTCTCTTAGCATATCAATCAATTATACCTTTTTTCCATGTGTATGTAAGTGGTCTCATTGGAGGCAGCAGGCCCTGTGGACAGATGAGTTGCTATCAGTAGACCAGTCTGGTCTGTACTGAATTTAGCTTGGCACCAACACCCTCAGACTGGTGCTTGCAGTGTTGTCATGTAAATTCAGCGAGATGCTGCTTACCTGAAGCTCTTATCCAGCGTCCTGCTAGATGCACAAGTGGAGACAGCTTAGACTGAATTCTAGGTCCTGTGCCTCTAAAACCACAACTTAACTGGACACTAGATAGCTGACAGACTGGGTGCTAACTTGAGGAAGTCCAACTGGCCTATAAAATTTAAAGGAAATATGTCAAATAAGTATATGAACTTCTTCCTGATATTATGACTTTTTCATATACTTAGCTCTACTCAATTGTGGAGAACTGAATTTATTAACTTTAAAAATATAGTTATTAGTCATGGGGAAAACCCCATAACAAGGGCAGAAGAATGTTTCAGTGACAACCATTTCTTTGCTTTTAATTTGTGAGTATCTGAGGTGCTAAAGGATCTATCTTTGAAAAATGTTATGCGGCAAAAATAAAATGTTCACTACCCTTAAAAAAATATATAGTTATTATTATTTGCAAGGAGAGAGAGAGAGAGAGAGAGAGAGAGAGAGAGAGAGAATAAGAATGGGTATGTCAGGTCCTCTTATACCTGCAAACAAACTCCAGATGCATGTGCCACTTTGTGTACCTATTTTTTTATGTAGGTACTGGAAATTTGAACCTGGGCTGTCAGGCTTGCAGGCAAGTGCCTTAACCACTAAGCAATCTCTCCAGCCCCTTACTAGCATTTTAATTAAAGGGACTACTGAAACAGCACAGTTACTAAAGAATGATAAAGTAAAAAGTCATGTTGTGTAATTATGTATTTGAATGGAAACATGGGTATTTTTTGAATCAGCAGTATTTTACTATTTTACAGATAAATTCAAAGCAGATGCTAAAGTTGCTGTGGTGTCCAAGAAAAGGGTAAGATCATGTTTGATTATTATAAAACAAATGAACTGCAATTTTATTTGATCAATGCTATGTTTCAAAGAAAATTAAATTATTTAAAAAGCAAAATGATGTATAATCTATTTTTTCTTCTAAAAGTTAGTTGAATATATATTTCTTTTCTCAGACTGACTATAAAATTAATATTCATGATGATTTATATTAATGTTATAGAACTAGGAATTACAACAATAGGAATGTAAGTAGACAAGTGAATAATTCTATTTAAATTATATTTCACATATAGCTCACATACTACATTTTTTCCCTCCCTCCCTTCCTTCCTTCTTCCTTCCTTCCTTCCTTCCTTCCTTCCCTCCTTCCTTCCTTCCCTCCTTCCTTCCTTCCTTCCTTCCCTCCCCCCTCTCTCTCTCTCTCTCTCTTTCTTTCTTTCTTTCTTTCTTTCTTTCTTTCTTTCTTTCTTTCTTTCTTTCTTTCTGAGGCAGGGTCTCACTATAACCCAGGCTGACCTGGAACTCACTCTGTGGCCCAGGTTGGCCCTGAACTCGCAGTGATCCTCCTACCTCAGCCTTCCAAGTTCTGGGATTAAAGACATGAGCTACCACACCTGGCTAACATGTTTGTTTGACTTTTTTTCTTTTTACACACTGTGTTGTATTAGGCATAAGAAAATGAAAATCTCATGGAAAATT
Organism: Dipus sagitta; assembly: GCA_036346955.1. Classification (NCBI taxonomy): domain Eukaryota; kingdom Metazoa; phylum Chordata; class Mammalia; order Rodentia; family Dipodidae; genus Dipus; species Dipus sagitta. The sequence continues at coordinate 7,829,723 of CM070786.1, forward strand.
TAAATAATTAAAGTTTATAACTTAATATGGGCATTAAACTTAAGTATAGAATATTAGGCATTTGAATATATGTTCTGGATAAAATATTTTAATGAAACATAGAGTAAGGAGCATTTTAAAGGCACTTTTAAAATTTGACACATCATCCTGCATATGATATATGGAGAAATGTCTAACTCTACTTACTGTCAGAAATATGATTGAGATGGAATGCATTTTGACATTCTTCCCCAGTGAAAATGTGCTTACACTGCTGGACACTGCTGACAAAGAGGAGAGGTGCTTACTACAAATCCTTTGGGACATTAGTGGCACGGGAAAACCAGTTGTGCTGCAAAGAAGCACCTAGGCTGGAATTTCCTGTGTAGATTGGTGGGGGTATAAGGACAGACCCAGAGGAAGTCACGTGTGACTCAGAGGGACGGAAATGTTGTTGGGTATGAGTCTAGAGACAGTGCAGCAGTGAGGGGCACATCAGCTGTGAAACTCTCCTGCCACTGTGCTGCGAGGCCCTTGATTTTGTTATTGTTTGCTGTGGTTTGTTTGGTAGCTCAGGTTGGCCTTGAACTCACAATCTACTGGCCTCAGCTTACCAAGGGTTAGGATTACAGGGGTGTGCCACCATACCCAGGTAAAATCAAAATTTGTATAATCCTTGAGTTTTCAACTTATAAGAGGAGGCTCATCTTTGCACCGGCTTTCGTGCTGCTGCTCCTGTCCAGGGGGAGTCGTCTCATAGCAGACAGTCACCCTCTGTGAAAGTAAGGCAACAAGGCTGCATGCGCACTGGGGGGTCTGGACAAATTATGTGAAGTGGTGAAATATTGTTAATGTGGTTGAATTATTTATTTCAGTACACACAAAAGGGTAGTTACAATAAAAATTATAGTGATAATAGGTACTATTTCTACATGGTGCTTTATATTTAGCAATTCTTAACAAGGGCAGTGCTAGTCTCAGAAAGTGCTGTTCATTATAGATGTGTATGAAACTGTCACAATGAAATTATATACACTTAGTAAAAACATCTTCAAAACCAAACCAAATAAAAGCAAACAGAACAAATAAACAACAATGAAAACTAATTATCTGTTTCCAGATGTCAACACATGAGGAAGTTCTAACTCTCTCCTTTCCTTTATTTCTGTCTTGACTCCATGTAATCATCCTGACATGTGTTTCAAACCTGGCTCTGGGGACTTAGTCTCAAGGATAATTTTCTTTTAAAAATATTTTATTTATTTATTTGAGAGAGAAGAGGGAGAGAGAAAGAGAGAGAAAGAAGGAATGGGTGTTCAAGGGCCTCCAACCACTGCAGATGAACTCCAGAAGCATGTGCCCCTTTGCACATCTGGCTTACATGGGTACTGGGGAACTGAACCTGGGTCCTTAGGCAAGTGCCTTAACCATAAGCCATCTCCCAGCCCTCAAGGTTAATTTTCACAATACAGACTCCCTTTGGCCAAAGACTGACCAGGAATATTTGTGACTCACGAGGTAAAACCTTTCTCTGAGCAACTGACAGCTACTGAGTTGTAACACTAGCACATGCTTGCTCAGCAACTTGGTTAGATATGCAATTTTCCCATCGCTTTTGATTATCAAGCCTTTTCATATAAGTCGGCAGGGCTTCCCCACTAAGGCCCATCAAGACTAAGATGCTGTGAAGAAGATAAGGCTGAAACTCACAGGTATCTGTCTGGTCCCGGCTCTCACTAGGACCCAGTCCCTGGGTTTCATACGTCCACGTCAGCCTCTTTCATTGTCCTTCTCTTCCTCTTTATAGGCCAAGCCAGGAAGGACTTTGTCTTTGTCTACTGAATATAATAATGGATTCTGTCCTTTCTTTGTTTTTGTTTTCTCAGAAACTCATATATATATATATATATATATATATATATATATATATATATATATATATACACATTTTATTTATTTGAGAGAGGGAGAGAGAAAGAGAGGGAGAGAGAATGGGTACACCAGGGCTTCTAGCCACTGCAAACAAACTCCAGATGCATGTGTCACTTTGTATATCTGGCCTACATGAGCACTGGGGAATTAAACCTGGATCCTTAAGCTTCACAGGCAAGCACTGTAACAGCTAAGCTATCTCTCCAACCAACACACACACACACACACACACATTTAAATGAAAGCATAGATCTCAGACATGAAAAGGAGAAAAACTAGTTCTTTACCAGTTTACCAATTTGAGGCATGTTAGGAATTTTTTGAGTTTGGGTTATATTAGTTCTAGGTCAAACAAGGCAGTTTACCGTGCAAAAGCTAGGGGCAGTAGATGGATTGTGTGGAGCAAAACATTGCATCAACTGCCCAACATTTGGAATGTTTTTTGAATGGTCTGCTGGGCTCAACAAACTTCAAAATTTAATTAAACATGATTTAACACAAACTAATATTAAAACATTATATTAGGCCATAGGCCAAAATCCAAAGGAATCTTGGAAGGCCTATTATACAAAATTATGGAGAGGTAAGTGAACATGGACTAGATCCATTGTTCTTGAAATTATTGAATAATTTACTCCATATATGCAGTGTATTATAACATTTTCACCTCCACAGTTAGCTGTACAAGCCCAGCTATCAGGAAACACTGGAAAGAACTTAAACATATGAGAAGCCCATGTATAGTCTGAAGGTCAAGTATTGCTAAGTTAGTGGAGATAAATGAAACTGGACTCTTTAAATTGAAACATATCTGGAAATATCTCATATTACTAGACTTTATATTTTTGACTCTTCTATATAACAAACTGATAAGAAATCTGTAGTATAAGAGTTAGAACAGAATATTTTTGAAGAGTGTTTTTCAGTCGTACTCTGGCATGGTCTCCAAAAGTCTCTTGATGCTAGTGCCCTTATGTGCTAAACAAGCTCTGCACACTAGGCTACGGGTCCCAGTGCAAGACATTCTTCCCTTCCCATTAAGAGTTTGAGTGAAGTTATTTTCAAAAACTGGTGATAATTTGTGCCCTGGTGTGTTGTAGAATTTTAGGGAAGGTGCTATGTTTTGTGTTATATTTTGTTAAGACTAAGACATCTCCTGTAATAGTACAGAAATAGTATAGTATATATGTAATTATATATCTATGATATAATTCTCTACAAAAATTATATTGCCCAGTCATTTGGGTTAATATAATATCTCTCATTTTCCATACTAGAGCAATTTATTATTTATTTTGGAATGTTATCTCTTTTAATTTATATATTAGCTTATTTTTCACTATCACATGCAAATGTCAAGTCTGTGATTAGTTAAGATTAGCTTCTTTTCTCATGTATACTACTAGTTCTGCTGGTATATTTTGCTAAAGATCTTTCTAGGAATGACTTCAGTCATTTTATTTCAATTATATCTATATTTATTCCATGTTAGGGATAACTAGCGTTTTCCTTATTGTGTATGTTTTCAAATGCAGTTGCTACAAAATGTATACCTATAAAAGTACATTTTGTGGGTTGGGAGATGGCTCAGTGGATAAAAGGCTTGCTGCTCAAGCATGAAGAAGACCAGGGCTCAAATCCTTAGCATACATGTAAATGCCATGTGGCTGCATGCCTATAATCCCAGAGACAGACAAAGAATGCCCTGGCCAGCTGGCCAGCTAGACTAGCTGACCCAGCAAGATCTGGGCCCAAGTGAGAGACCTACCTAGTTCTGAGGGTTCAGTACCTAACTTCCTTGAGCTATGATTTGACTTCCTATGTCATGATGGTGTCCTTCATTCGAGGCTTTGAGAACTTTGAGCTTCATGCTTATAAGGGGCACAGTACTGGTCTATAAATTCTTCTTCTGGGTGGTGCTTTCAGGCCACAAAGCCTTCCACTGACATGGCGTTCCATTCAGCCCTCTGGCCGGAAGAGCAGCCATCACTGTCATCATGCCACAGAGGTCGTTGTTCATGTTGAGACACATTAAGGAACTTGACCACAGCCACACCATCTTCTCTAAATATGTCAGTTTAATCTTAGTTTTCCTTAGGCAGTGCTCGACTGTGTTTAAATAAATAGAAATAGACCTGGAAACTAGCCTTCTGCATGACCCACCACAACACCACTCCGGTGTTGATGAACCTTGTGGGTGTTTTCAGAATGGCGCTGAGGTTTAAAGGTGCTACAAGTGACACTTCAATACGTGTGTCTGTCCCTGGGGTGGTCTGTACCAGTGGTGGTGTTTCTACAGAGGGGTTTCCAGTTGAAAGTCAACTACTGTGTCATCATGGTGGCATCCTCAGGAATATTTTGTTAGAGGGTTGTGTTGACCTGTGCTGAGTTGTAGCAGCAATGGCCATCCTCTTTGAACCAAGGCATGAGTGTTGATGTCATGGAGAGAATTCCCAAGTGCCTATTAGGGATGGTGCTTCTAGAACTAGTTACAAGCCTCTGTCACCCTTATACCTCCTTAGATCTTCCGCCGCCTGTAATGAGGTAGGTATAGTACATGAGCACGTCTGCCTGCCTCTGCCCCAGTGCCAGTGTGGCAGGAGGACAGGTGTGGTAGGTGTGGTACTGCCATTTACAGATTTTGAAAGATAGTTAAACTTATATGTATACATGTTACCTTGTGTATGTGTATAAGTAACCTGAGTGATTGTTATAAACTTTACTATATAATTATAACAGTGTACAGTAGGTGCTTTTTAAATAAAATGCTAGTTATTTTTTTCTCAAATTTCTCAGGAAGTAAGGAGTAGAGAAAATTTAATTGGCAGATTTCAAAATGATTCTTAGATAAAAGAATTTTCAAAGCATGTATTACATCTTAATTGTTATATTATCTTTAACTAATATTATATCTGGAAGATAGAATTTTGGAATTATCCAAAAGCTACCAGATTAGTTAAAACAATTATCAGTTTGGTGAACTTGTTTACAGTAATTTCTATATTCAGATGTTTATATTTCATAGTCTTTTTAAAAATATGTTTTTCAGGCCAGGCATGGTGGCGCACGCCTTTAATCCCAGCACTTGGGAGGCAGAGGTAGGAGGATTGCCGTGAGTTTGAGGCTACCCTGAGACTACATAGTTAATTCCTGGTCAGCCTGAGCCAGGGTGAGACCCTACCTCAAAAAACCAAAATAATTTAAATAAAATATATTTTTTCATATATTTTATTTATTTATTTATTTGAGAGAGAGAGAAAGGGGCAGAGAGAGACAGAGAGGGAAAGAATGGGTATGCCAGGGCCTCTAGCCACTGCAAACAAACTCTAGATGCATGGGCCCCCTTGTGCATCTGGCTTACATAGGTCCTAGAGAATTGAACTGAGATCCTTTGGCTTTGCAGGCAAATGGCTTAACTGCTGAACCATCTCTCCAACCTTATATTTCATAGTCTTAATTGTTGTTTAAGATATCATTTACATTTTCATTTATATATCACAAACTCTTTCATTGTTGTCTAGTCATTTTTTTATTTGACATTTTTAGAGAAGTGGCATTATGAGAAACAAAACTATACAGATATAATTTCTTCCCCACCTGTACTTTTGGTCCTCAGAGAGCCACTAATAACAGTTTACACACATACATACACATTCATGCCTATGAATATACAGATGCATTCTTATTGTAAATAGACACCTATAACATGTTCACAACAAACTGGACAAGCAATTCATCATGTTAGATTGTGCACCATTGTCACTGCTGCAGAATCTTGCCGTATCCATTTCCACATGTCAGTCATAGCTTTGCGTAGCCTCCCCTTGATCTTGTATAATGGTTATAAAAGTTAATATGCAATTCTAATAGCATATATACTACCATTCCTTATTCACTCAGTAGCCTTATGAATATTGAGATGCTGAGATACTGGAGTACTTATGTTCCAGTCACCCTTCCTAGTGGCCTCAGTGGTAAACATTCTTAGTGGCCTCAGTGTGAAAGCTGTGGAATGCTTGCTGTAAGTGACAAGGTGGAAATTCTCAACTTTATAAGGAAGGAGAAAACTGCATGTTAACATTTAACTTCTACCACAAGAATAAAGCTTGTATTATGAAATTAGGTATCTAGGAAAAAGAAATTCATGCTCATTTTACCATCACATATTTAACTATGCAAGTTATGGCCATGCTGCATGGGGAGCCCTTGGAAGTATGGAAAAGGTATTCAGTTACAGATTTGGTAACATCTGAGGTTTCACTCACCTCTAGGGGTTCCTTTCCTATAGCATGCATAAACATATACTTTAATTAACATAAATTAAGTCAATTCTACTTTCTTTCCTCCCAGTAATATACTGCAGGCATCTTTACAAGTCAAGGCTGTGCTGGCCCTTAAGTGGGTGAATAGTATTTTGTTTAATGAAATGTAATTTTCTGAACATTTAGGTTGATCCTGGATTAGCAAAATTACAAATAAACATACAGCAACATTGTCCTCAAATCTCTTTAAATGTAGTACAGATATTCCTGTATGAGAAGAGTATAAAATAGTAGCACATTTGACATTTTTCTGAACTGCTATCTGCTCTCCACTGTACAAACATAAAATACTTATTTTACTAATTATAATCTCATCATTAGTGCAAGAGTGAATGTCTTAAGTTGCCTTGCCTTGCCATGCTGTTTTTCTTTATAATCCTTCATGTTTTTAGGTTAATCTGTTTTACTAAATGAGAAATATATTGGGGCAAGTAGTTATAATCCTATGTAGTGCAAACAGTTTCATTATAAATAATGTGAACATACAAAGATTAGTAATGAATTCTAATAAGATGTCTTAATTTTTCTGATATTACTTCTGCTGCTTCTCTTGTGTTCAAGTCAATGAATACAAAAGTATATCCATTTGAAACTTTAAGTCATTCCCTATCTCCTTCAATATTTCACTATTTCAAAATCTGTGTTACACATCCTTGGGAATGTATTCTGACACACTAATGCATAAACTTTAGCTAATTTCTAGAAATGAACTGCTGGATAAGTGGTATGAGCATTCATATTTTAATCAGATATAAGGAAAGACTTAGAAATTTCTAGAAGGGATATATAAAAGGAATAAAGAGGGAGGGAGGGGGACTTAATAGGATGGTATTGTATATATGTAAGTAGAAGAACAGATTAATGAGGGTGAAAAGGCCTAAGTGAGGTCAGGGAAAGAGATCGAGTAAAGGAAAGGTAGAGGAAGGGCTGATCAAAATCTAAGAGGATATAAATAAGTCATATGGAAACCTACTTTTTTTTTTTTTTTGTTTTTTTGAGGCAGGGTCTCACTCTAATCCAGGCTGACCTGGAACTCACTATGTAGTCTCAGGGTGGCTTCGAACTCACGGCGATCCTTCTACCTCTGCCTCCCAAGTGCCAGGATTAAAAGTGTGGGCCACCACACCTGGCAAGGAAACCTACATTTTTGGACAATGGAACACACAGAAGCCATAGATTTTTACCAGAAAATTTTCAGTGCCAGGGATGCAATACCTTCCATTGAGTATTGGCCAGGGAGGTCCCTGATGCCCCCAAAACATTACAGGCCACTGCCAAAGGCCCTTGGTTTCGCACCAGGAATAGATGGTAAGACCCTATTGCTGAAGACTCCACATTCATGAGCTGCAAGGTCACTGAGAAATCCTGCTGGAGCTAAGCTGAAAACCACTTCCATGTAGACCAGCTGACAGAAAGCTGGAAAAAGCCACACTGCATGCAGTTGAATGGGAGAGAGAAATCACCAGTGAAGATACTCCACAGTGGACACTGTAAGCCTTATATTTGGCCAGCCAGGCCAAGTGCGCCAACAGGTGCAATAGTGGCACGTCCGTTATGGGGGAAAACCACCTGCCCTCTAATTGGACTGGAGGCCTGCTCCATGGTAGGGAATATATCTCTGATACTGAAAACCTACAACTGGGGTAGTCATGAGTCCTAGGGGTGTAATGTCTGCTGGTGTCTGGCTAAATGTATATACTGTGCTCACCAGACTGCCCAGTAATCACTTCTCTTAATGTTTACTCCCATATATTAATGCTACTCTCACTTTTGGTTAGAGAAGCTTATCTTTTCAGATGGCAGTGAACTTGGGGTGATTCAGAAGGCACCATGGTGCTGAGAAGTGACAGAGGAGTGCTTAGCACTGAAATATCTCTATCACACTTTCGAAGACTCAGGGTTCATTGTGGAATAGGTGGTGGAAAGAATGTAAGAGCCAAAGGAAGGGTAGGACTCCTTACAATGTGCTTCTCCAGACACAAAATACCCTAGATATCCATGACCTCACAGTGCCTGACACTACCTACACAAGACCATCATAATAGGAGAAAAAGATCATGACATCAAAATAAAAGAGAGCTATTTGAGAAAGGAGGGGATATGATGGAGAGTGGAGTTTCAAAGAGGAAAGTGCAGGGGGGAGGGAATTACTATGGGATATTGTTTACAATTATGGAAGTTGTCAATAAAAAGGAAATTTACAAATAGTAGAAGAAAAACTAAGAAGGCACAGGAAGCAAATGAGAGATCCTAGCCTTGGTCCTGGAACATCTGTGGAAAAGCTGGTGATGATTAAATTAAGTATAATAAATAGTGTTACTATTAATACTAATTTCTGTTGCTGATAACTGTTCTGTGGTTATTAATGAAGGCATTGATTTCAGAGCATTCTGGCTATCTGATAAATGATAACTTTCTGGATCTCATCATTTTTGGAAAATCTAGTTATTTCAGAATAAAAGTTAAAATTTATGTATTCATATTGCCAAACTGCTCTTCAAAACTGTTGTACTTAGCCAGGGGTGGTAGTGCCACTGAATCCCACCACTACGGAGGTGGAGACAGGATGCTCTAAACTAAAGGTAAGCCTGAGCTACATAGTGAGATCTCGTGTCAAAAATGAAAGAAGGGCTGGATGGATTTCTTAGTGGCTAAGGCATTGCCTACAAAGCCTAAGTGGCCAGGTTTGATTCCTCAGTGCCCATGTAAGCCAGGTGTGCAAGGTAGCACATGCATCTGGAGTTCATTTCCAGTGGCTAGAGGCCTTGATACACTCATTCTCTCCCTCTCTCTCATTCTGTCTCTGTATCTTCCTCTCCTTCTTTCAAATAAATAAATAAATAAAATAAAAACAAGAAAATAGACGTGGTGGTGCACACCTTTAATCCCAGCATTTGGGAGGCAGAGGTAGGAGGATCACCGAGAGTTTGAGGCCACCCTGAGACCACATGGTGAATTCTAGGTCAGCCTAGCTAGAGTGAGACCCTACCTCAAAATCCCTCTCCACCAAAACAACAAACAAACAAAACAACAACAACAACAACAACAAAAGAAAACCAAACAAAACCCCAGACCTGTGCCTGATGTAACAGCATCAGTAAAGGAGGCCTTCTTACACGTTGGCTGGCTTCACTGCTGTCAGCCTTCATGTATTTGCCACTACCTAAAAGGGGGACATGTATCATTTTAATTCATTGTTACTTACTTTTCATATATTTATTAACATTGTATTCCTTCTGAAAATCTTATGCACTTTCTCCCATGGTTCATTTTGTCTTGATTGATTTGTAGGTAGAGACTCTCTTACTGGTAACTAATATTTCACCAGTGCATTGCAAACATTGGACTTTTTATGTCCTGCCTCAAAAGGCAGCTGTTTCATTAATACAAAATAAATTTCATATTTTACTTACTCTATGAAAATATAATCTTCTGTTACAGCTTCTGGCCTCACCGATGAGGTCTTTAGCAATGCAGCTTTCTCTTCTGTCCCACCTTTCAGATCATGTCCTTTGGACAATCCCCAGTAGAAGGATTACTGTGGAAGAGATAGGGACATGCCATCTTATACTCCCACCAGCAAATGCCACAACTGCTACCAACAAGTGTCATAATAAAGATGTTCTTGTCAGGTTAAATAATACTTTGTTGTTTTAGTTTGTATTTCTCGGATGCAGAGTAAGTTGCCTTTGCAGTCTTAGTATTTTCATGCAAATTTACATGAAGTATTTATAATTAGTAATAAAGATGTTGATTCTTTTCCAGATTTGGCTTTTCTCAGGATATTGATTTATTTTTTTCCTTAATTCCCAGAAACATGGAAGTTAAACATGTATGCATGGTCACTTCTCCATTTGGGATTATTATTTAAGTATTATAAACTGCAGAGGTAAGGGGAGTAAGGGGGACGTCTAGTGAAATTATTCAGTGATAAATTCCAAGGCTTACCACTTACTGCAGTGAGATCCTAAATTAGCTGCACAATTCTCTAAGCTCTCAAATATTTCTTATTATATGAGAATAAAAGTGTTGCATAGCATAATTTCTCTGACAATTTATGTAACACACATAGTACAGTGCTTTGAGTAAAGGCAACATCTCATAAGTATTGGCTGCCATGAGAGTTTGGATTTATTTTTCTATGTGGTATGAATATAGGGTACAAAATATTATATGCAACTTGCTGGCCAGATATTCCAGTACCATTCTTACATGTAGTTTTTCTGGCAAAGCATCATGGCATACATCTTTAAGCCCAGAACTCTGAAGGCAGAGGTAGAGGATTGCTTTGAATTGGAGGCTAGCTTTGGGTGAGTGAGTGCCAGGTCAGCCTGAACTAGAGTGAGAGACCCTACCTTGCAAAAACCAAAAAAGTCATTTTTCTATTTTTTGTATTTTTAATATTCTGTATTTTTCTCTTAAACTTGTGAAATTTAATGAGTCAAATTATCTGTTTCTATATATTTCCTTTATGTGTTCATTAAGCAAATTCTAAATGGTTTTATTATCTATCTGTTCTTTGGCATGTGAACTAGTCATCCCTTTTCATTTTATAGAAGTCATTTTGAAAATTCTTGCCTCTTGATTTTTCAGCTAAACCTTAGAATTGTTTTAGGAAGACTTATTTAGTCAGAAGAACCCTACTGAGATGATGATTAGTGTTGTGGGAAATCTATGCACTAATTCATGGAGAAAATCTGTACTTGTAGTACTAAATGCACTCACGTAGAAACATGACTTGTCTCTCTATTCATTTTCAGTGAAGAGTCTTACCTTTCTAATTAATTTCATACCAGTTTATTATCACTAGTTGCAAAAGGATCTCTTTCATTTTGTCTGTTCTCCCTCTCTCTATCCCTTTCTCCCTTCCTTCATTTTCCTTCTTTTCTTCCCTCCTTGCTTCTTTCCTGTCTTTGTTGCTCCCTTCTTCCTTCCTTTTTTGTTTACATATAGAAATTACGTATGTGTATCTTTTTCCTAATACTTATCAATGCCATGAACTTAACTTATACAACTTGAAAGATTAAAATTAATAGCCATATTTTTGATTTATAAATTTATGAATAAATAATTTAGGCTATTATATTTCCTGGTGAAAAAAATCCCAAAAGTCATTACAAAACTTCTTCATAATAAGCAGACATTTTTCATTAGCCTGGTTAGCAGGATAAATCGCTAACGTTTTATGACTAGATGTGTGGGTGCTCGTGTTAATTGCCATGCTCATAACTATTACTATGGAATTCATGTGCTACAACTTGTTTCATTTACTTAGCTTTATGTACACCATTCCCCAAAGATAAATATTATAAACAGTCCCCACTGCTAACTTGTAGCCGTAGGCATAGAGAAATCTCAGAAATGAAGAGTAAGTAGTGAGACCCTTGCAAAGAGTCTCAGGCAGGCTTTAAATCTCATTCAGTTTACTTTTGGATTCTACTTACACATGTCATTCACTTTCCATAGGCACCCATGTTTCCCATACCTGACTAACTGAGGTGTTCTGTCATCATTTTATTCAGTATTGTTAGTTACTATAGTTGTCTTTCACTTGTCAAAGAATAAATTTTCAACAAATTCAATTTAAAGATATAATTGGCTTTTATTAGTGATTCATAAACCAGTCAGCATCCCATCTGTGCCTGACAAAATGATCAGATGAGCTGTTGTTAAATCATCCCCAACAGGGCGAGCAAGCAGACAGTGCAGTACAGTCAGTAACAGGTTACCTCCTCAGCACAGAAGAGGACTGGTCGGCATCGGATCACCTCCTCAGTACCGAAGAGGACTGGTCAGCATCAGGTAGCCTTCTTGGCTGCATTAAGACAGACCTGGCTTCTCTAGCCTACCACCTTGGGCCAACGGGCCACTGAAGACTGATTGTTGTGAATCCTTTGATGTTTAGAAACTGTTCTTTTCTACATTTACTTTGGTTATGAGGGTCCTGAGATAAAAAACTCCATGCGCTGGGCGTGGTGGCGCACGCCTTTAATCCCAGCACTCGGGAAGCAGAGGTAGGAGGATTGCCATGAGTTCGAGGCCACCCTGAGACTACATAGTTAATTCCAGGTCAGCCTGGGCCAGAGTGAGACCCTACCTCGAAAAAATACTAACAAAAAAACTCCATGCATGCATAATAGTTTGTCTTTCTAGGGATTAGTACAGGAACTCAGTCCACAAAATGGCCGCCCTAAAATTTTACTTAACACCTGTGGACTGAAGTTCCTGAACCACAGCTGCAGCTACCTCACACAGTGCTAATTGACAGAACTTCTGTGAGTGTGGAGAGGGAATGTTACAGGTTCAAAGCCAAATTATCTTGGACTATCTTTAGTCTCTCAACAGCCATTTATTGCCCACATCTGTGTCTGACCTAACATCCTTGTGACTGCCAGTTGATCAGGGAAACATTTTTGGAATGTGCTAACAGACCACCAGCTTCCACCAAGCCAAAGGCTAAGAATGTCATCAGAGCTGCGGAAGCCTATAGCAAACATTTCCCCACCTTTCCTGGAATGACCTACCTGATGTTTCTTCCAGTGTATTTGGAAAGTGCTTTGGTTTATGACCTTCTTTGACTAAACTATAAAACATTTATGAAATTGTTAACACATTGGAACATGGAATTTGGGACAACCTAAATCTATATTCCTGGGCCATGGCCACTCATATTTGGCTCCAGAATAAACTATATCTTATTCCATTTGAGGTAAGAGGTGTGTGAGAGAGAGAAAGATAAAGAGAGAGAGAGAGAGAGAGAGAGAGATCATAGCTTTGACCTTTAATTTTAATTTTTATTGAGTTAAAATTTAAGCACAATGAGATGTACAGATGTTAAATGTACAGAAGTTAAATGTTGAAGTTTTCTTAAGTAATACATCTACCTGCTTATGTTTCTTACTTTTATGCCACTGTGGCCAAAATACCTGGCAGAAATAAGGGATGAAAAACTTATGTTGGCTTATGGGATCAGATAGGTTTGTTCATCAGGGCCGGCAGCAGATAGCAGGAAGCTCTGTCTGCTGAGGCAGTTCATATGGTGGCAGACAGGAAGCAGAGAAAGCGACACAGAACCAGAGGTCAGCATGATGCTCAAAGGCTCCCATATAGATCTACTTCTACCAGCCAGGTACTGCTTCCTAAAGCCTCCATAGCCTTCAAAATGGTATCTCAGTCTGGGGACTGAGCATTGAAAACCTGAGCCTCTGAGGAACATTTCTGAATCAAATCTCAACACTTTACCATCCTCAATCAAAATTGAGCATGTTTTCCTTATCCAAGAGAGCATAATGATGTTTTTATAATATAAGCATACACTTCAGATACAAGCATATTTATATTTTTCAAACATACATAGAAAAAAGACATGTTAGCATAGAAAATGGCCCTATTATCACATGAAACCATCAATTCCCAATGTCCTCAGAGGCAGTGTTAAGAAAGCCTTGCAGAGGAGTGATTCTTAACAACATACCCTTCAGTAACTTACTAACTAAATCTACTTGATTACATTGCAAGGTTTACACCTTTTAACTTGAATGATAATAATTATTACTAAAATATTAAGATAAGGCAAATGCTTACTGATCTTAGATTCCAAAGCTTTTTATCTGCTGTTTATGAGGGCAAGCAAAGACCCCTTGGTTCAGAGCACCTGTTTTCTTTTTTTTTGGTTTTTCGAGGTAGGGTCTCACTCTAGCCCAGGCTGACCTGGAATTCACTATGGAGTCTCAGGGTGGCCTCAAACTCACAGCAATCCTCCTTCTTCTGCCTCCCGAGTGCTGGGATTAAAGGCGTGCGCCACCACGCCCGGCTCAGAGCACCTGTTTTCTAGTGCTCAGAGCACCTGTTTTCTAGTGTGGATGATTGTATGTACAACTCGAATTTCCAAAACAGAAGATCTTCTCTGGGACTATTATATATTTGTTTAACTTTTGTTTGGTTATGACTTCCACCAGACGATGTCCTTGCAGTTCTCATTAAAGTGACTGCTGTGGGAGAGAGGAGCTGGGCGGGAGACGGCAGCAGTGGACATGGAGCTGAAGGTTCTGTTTCCTCCCTTGCAAACAAGACAGTGGTTTACTAGCATAGTAGCCGCACTGCTATCCGAGTCCACAGGCCATGTGGTTGGAGTGGTTTGGGCTAGCATCTGGCTGTAAAGGGGCACTTATTTTTTCACCCACAGGCTGCTGGACTAACAGGCACTGTCCAGCTGCAGCTCTGAGGGTGCTGTGGAAGGTGGAAGTGGAGAGGGGTATTGTTGCTTTCCAAGGCTGCAGTTTTTCCTGGTGCCCTGGTGTATCTGAGAATTGTCTAAGGTCTACCTATGCTCACCTGGCATGTGAAACACAAGAATTGATATTATTCATTAGTAATTTTCTCTTTTAAGAAATATTTTTAAGCTTGGTGTGGTGGCTCAAGCCTTTAATTCCAACACTGGGGAGGCAAAGGTAGGAGGATTGCCATGAGTTCAAGGCCAGCTTGAGCTATGGAGTGAGTTTTAAGTCAGCTTGGGCTAGAATGGGACACTGCCTTAAAAACAAGATTGATTTCATCCTTGTTTTAATAAAAATGTTGTATTTTTACAAGTCACCTACCTAATAAAAATAATTTTATTTTAATTTTTTACTTGCATAATACTCATTTAAATGTCCAGTTGGGATTAATTCACTTTGAATTTGAGTTCATTAGTAAAGTTGACCCTCTACATGCATAGGTTTTGCATCCATGGCTTCAACCAACTGTGGGTAGAAAAACACATTTTTAAAATTTATCTATTCAGAACATGTAAAGACTTTTCCTCCTTGTTATTTCCTTAAAAACACAATATAACTATGTCCATAGAATTTTTATTGTATTTGGTGTTGTTAGTAATGTAGAACATATAAGAGGATGTGTATAGGTTATGCACTGAATACTATAGTATTGGTTACTAAATATATAAGTTCCATACTGTACCCTATGCCTTTTTCTATGAGACTTGAGTACCCATGGATTTTGACATCATTGAGGAGTCTCTGCAAATATGGAGAGGTAACTCCTTAAAATATGGGCCACAAAGTCTAGAAATTTGACTTTTCATCTACTACCATTTGTTTTCTATTCTATGTTTTAACCTGGAATTGGAAGACAATACAATGTGACTGCTCTTTTATTAACTAAAATCTCTTCAACTTGAACCTCTGTTATCACATAAAGAGTAGCTCCGGGCTGGAGAGATGGCTTAGCAGTTAAGCGCTTGCCTGAGAAGCCTCAGGACCCCGGTTCGAGGCTCAACTCCCCAGGACCCACGTTAGCCAGATGCACAAGGGGGCGCACGCGTCTGGAGTTCGTTTGCAGTGGCTGGAGGCCCTGGCGCGCCCATTCTCTCTGTGTCTCTCTCTCTGCCTCTTTCTCGCTCTGTCTGTCGCTCTCAAATAAATAAATAAACAAACAAAAAAAAGTTATAAAAAAAAAAAAAGAGTAGCTCCTTGCTGTTGCCCCCTGTTGTTTGGGACTGAGGCTGTGATCTGCAGTTTTCTTCCATTTATTTAGTTGATTTTCTCATTATAAGTGTGTCCTTTCTCCCCAGTCCATAGACGCATATTGGGTCTCCAGCTTCAAGCTACACAAGCCAATCCATGTTTCTTCTATAGTTTGGAATATTTCTTACTTGCTAACACCTTCCTGACTTCATTCCATTACAACAAGACTGTAACCAATTGATGGTGGTTGTTAATAAGCATGAAATAAAACATTTGAGTAATAAGCTTATATTTCATATATTTTAGCTATATTCCTAGATATTAAATGATTTTTTGTGCTTAATGGTAGCTACTACTGTTCAATGACAGTGAAAATTAATGGAATTGACTTATTCATGCTTATAATATATTCAGATTTACTAACATTTGGTTTCTGCTTATTAAGTCTCCCAACTTTTATGTTAAATACCATTAACCTATTTTTTTCTTTAAAAACCTATAAACTATTGCCTTTAAATTTTCCTTATTTTGTCTTTATTTTTTTATTTACTTATTGAGAGAGTCTCATGGAGCCCAGGCTGGTCTTGAACTTGTTTTATCAACAAGGATGACTTGGAATTTCTGATCCTCCTACCTCTGCCTTCCCAGTTTATGGAGAACTAGGGATAAAACCTAGGGCTTTATGCATGCTAGTCCAGCATTCTACCAACTGAGCTACATTTCCAGCCCTTTAGCATCTTTATTATGACATTGAGCTGCTATTTATCTTCCTTTTTGGTTACGTATTTAATGCTTCACTTTGTTTAAGAATACTTTCATGTTATATCATGACATGATTTTTAAAACTTTCATGCTGCATCATGAGGTACCCATATTAGTACACAGCTAAAATCCCTACCAGGAAGCTCTGAAGAACACCTCACCCTGATCCAAGGGCGTATATTCTGCATTCCTTCCCATGAACTTGTATGCAAGGATGGCCTATATGTTACCCTCTGGAGACATCAGAGAGTTGGAATAAAGTGTGTGATCCTAACAAGCGTATTAAAATTATATCTTTTTATTGTGGTACTGTGGAAATTCAGTCTGTTTCTATCCAGGAGAGATAATTATGGATTAAGCCTGGGCTAAGTATCTGTCATGCCTGACAGTGATTCGTGGGTTGAAGAATCATCAATTACTTGTACTGCTCAAGTTTATGAAAGAGAAATTATAACCAGATTATGTAGTTCTCAACATCCATTTTTGTCTATAACAGTGTCATGTGGATGCTATACCCACCCATCAGATGTTTTCCTGGCATCAACTTTTTTTGTTGTTGTTGTTTTTGTTTTGTTTTTCGAGGTAGGGTCTCTAGCTCAGGCTGACCTGGAATTCACTATGTAGCCTCAGGGTGGCCTCAAACTCACAGTGATCCTCCTACCTCTGCCTCCTGAGTGCTGGGATTAAAGGCGTGCTCCACCACGCCCGGCTGGCATCAACTTTTAAGAATTTATTTGAAATAGGTTCATTCTAGGAAGTCTCCCCTAGAAATTGTGTTCTCTCTCAACATTCCCCTTGATGAAATAACCAACAGTTTTGGAAAACACTGTACAGAAAAAAGAAATGTCAGTTGACTTGGATTTCTAGAGAATCTCCAGCTAGAGGTCAGCTAATCTAATTTTCTGCCACTATTCAGTTAGATGAACAGCTGTGCCATGAATCCAGCTTTTCACGAGGTTCTTTCTCTACTGGAAACCTTGCTTGAATTAACCCTTAGTATTCTTAAGTTTTTGTTTTTTAAAGGTGAATTAAATATGTGTGAAAAACCACTATGAATTTCTGTGTTCCATCCCTGGTATACTAGCCAAAGACCTTAAATTTTTTAAAAAAATCTAGAGCTTTACAAAATATGAGCAAAACACCAAACCACAGAACTCCTTGAAGCATCCTGCCAGAATTTTTAGCCACAGTTGGATGTGTTGATGGAAAACCTTTTGTGGCTTTTGTTTGAGGTGGGGCCAGTAGCCTCTGATCTTTAGTTTCAGAGAAAATCTTCTTCTTAGCTTACTGCTTCAACACACTCGAGTGTTCTCTCAAGTAAGACCTACAAAGCACAGAAATCCACAGAATTTTATTGTGACTGAAAAGAGTGCAGTGGCCAGGAAGGTATTAAAAGTCCTATTGTCCAGCACTGGGCTCCGATGCTGTTCACAGTTCACAGGAAGGCCAAACTCTTCTGCAAATTGACTAGTTTAGAGAATTATGGGAATCAGGCCAGAAAAATGACCACTTCAATCTACCCCCTTTCGAAGAAATGTTGAAGACAATCTTTGAGTAGACTTAACTGTATTATATGTGCTGTACTCTCCACATACCCAAATTAAGTACTAATCATTCATGGCCACATGGTGCACGGGACTCCTTTCCATTCATATTCCAAGCAGATTTTCTCCTGCAGGTTTTCCAAAGGGACTGTGTGCATTATTCAAAGCACACAGACTCAGCTTTGGAAATTATGTCAAAGTAGGTAAGGTAACAAATTTCTCCTTAAAATCTAATGTACTTACCCAAAGACCAATCACACTAAATGCTGTAACCAAAGCATGGAATTTGGAACTCTGCCCAGTGTTAAACATCAGATGAACAATTAATTGGCAGTCTCGATTGGTAAATCATTTCTGACATGGGATTTGATTTAATCTTCCACCACATGCTTTGAGGTAGTTATATTTGTTGCACTTTTTTTTTGTTTTTTTAAGCATATAGACATACAGATAATTAAGTTACATTATGATTTTTTATATAATATCTTATTTCCCCCCATCTTCCTCTCCTCCACTGCTCTCCCATAGTCTCTCTTACACTTTTTAAAAATATTTTTATTTATTTATTTATTTGAGAGAGGAAGAGAGAGGAAAAAGGCAGAGAGAGAGAGAGAGAGAGAGAGAGAGAGAGAAAGAGAATGAATGGGCATGCCAGGGCCTCTAGTCACTGCAAATTGACTCCAGACATATGTGACACCTTGTGTATCTGGCTTATGTAGGTATTGGGAAATTGAACCTGGATCCTTATGCTTTGCAGGTGAGCACCTTAACCACTAAGCAATCTCTCCCTCCCTCCCTTGTAGTTTGATGTCACATGTGACCTTTTATCCTTCCATCTTTCTCCCCACCTCCTCCTGTCTTATGGTCTTCTATCTAGCTTCATGGCCTATACCTCTTCTTAAATCTCTTTATTTACATGTAAGAATGGATGCACAGAAACATTCAAAGTTAGGATATGCATGTAAGATAGAATAATCAATTTTTGTCTTTCTGGACCTGGGTTAGTATGGTCATTTCCAGCTCCAACCATTTTCATGCAAGTTCAATTTTTTTTCTTTACAGTGGAATAAAATTCTGTTTATATGTGTGTACCACATTTTCATTATCCAGTCATCAGTTGTTGGGAAGCTAGGCTGCTTCCAGTTTTCTAGTTGTGAATACAGCAGTGACAAACATGGACGAGCAACTGCCTCTGTGTACAGTGCAGTGGTTTCCAGTAGCAGTTAACAAACCAACCTTAGGATAACTTTTCATCACCCAAAAGGAACATCATATGCACGATGTCATCACCATCCATTTTCTACCCTTTGACAGTCCCTAATCTGCTTTCTATTCCTCTGAATTTGCCATTTCTGATCATTTCAAATAAATAATGCCACACAATATGTGATATTTTTGTCTTTATTCTCAATTGCTATTATGATAATAAAAAATTACCCAGATTATAGCATTTGTCAGCACCTTGCTATTTTCAGAGGCTGAATAATATTCTCTTGTATGGATATACAGTATTTCCCACCCTTACCTATGGGGAATATATTCCAAAACTCTAGTGCATGCCTCAAACTGAAGATAGTGCAGAAATCAGTTAGTAACTTTACTTTCTCCTGTACATGTATATCTATGATAATGTTTAGTTTATAAACTAGTCACAGGAAAAGATTAAAAAACAGTCTAGTAAGATAGAAAAAAAGGTAATAATATGATGTAATAAATGTTATTTTGGTTTATGAATTTTTATTTCTGGAATTTTTCATTTTATGTTTTGGGCTGGATTTGACTATTTTATAACCCTCACATTTCCATTCAAATTTTATGATTATTGATTTTTTCCAAAAATGAGGTATTTTGATAGGCAAGTCATTATTTCTAAGTGTTCTTAGCTTACATAGTACTGGATTTGTCTTAAACTAGTCTTTCAAAAAGTTAATAAATTCATTGATATTGAAATTATTAAAATATTTGGAATAATTTTTAACATTTAATTGATGTGTGTGTGATTGCTTTTCCTTTTTCTTCTTCATCACCCTTACTGGGTTTTACCAGATTATACATTTTTTAAAACTCCTCTTCCTCCATCCACTAGCCCAGAAATTACACATTATATTTCACATCTTCAGGTGGCTATGCAAACATACTAATAGACATAATAATTTTAAAACCAATGGCTTCTGGAAATGCTATTTGCTTCTTTAAAAAAATTTCTTATAAATCACACATGTCCTGCTCACTATCTCTCAGTGAATGATTAAAGATTATTTTAAAAAATATTTTTATTTAAGAGAAAGAGAGAGAGAAAATGTATAGAATATGCCAGGGCCTCTTGCCACTGCAAATGAACCTCATTCACATGTGCCACTTGGTGCTTCTGGCTTTATGTGGGTACTAGGGAATTGAACATAGGTTGGAAGGCTTTGCAAGAAAACACCTTTAACCCCTTAGCTATCTCCTCAGCCCCAGTTAAATATTCTTTATATGCTTTTTACTCTGATTTGATCTCTTTTACTCTTCTGTTTAGTTTTCTGCCTTCCTCCCACTTTTTCTGTCTTGTCAAATGCTGGGAATTTGTGTATGCTAGATAATTCTTCTACCAGTGAGCTATATCTATAGTCCCATTTAAGCTTTTTTCTAGAGTGGAGGTTGTTAGAGTTTATGCAGATTTACATAATATATATAAAATTGATTTGTCTTGTTTTGTTTTTCTCTTGGGTTCCATCTTCTTCTCTATAGCATATTCTGCATTTTCAGCAGAATTCTCTTTCATTGCCTTTTATTTTGAAATTAATAATTTTCAAATAACCATGGAAATCAATGACTGAGAAAAAGTAGAGAAAACAGCTCTGAACTTTCCTGTACTCCTTAAACATCTTCAGCCAACACAAACGTACAGTGACCTACTTGAATTCTACATTTGTTTGGTGGCTGAGTTGATGACATGGTCCTGGGGGCTGTTGTTGATTAGGTATCTGTTTTCATTGCCTTTGTTTTATACCTTGTCTTCTCCTTCTGATGGATTTTAAGATTTACTCTTTCATTTTGTTGCATGAAATTCTAATAGCATATGCCATGATGTGGACTGTTATTGCTCTTTCTTGACACAGTAGATTTCTACACCTTTGTGTATTTGATTGTGGAATATTTCTGGCTAGTATATCTTCAGTATTTCTTCTTCCTTTTTTCTTGTAATCCTTATGGAATTCCTTTCAGAGGTATGTTGGACCTTATCATTTGATTGTCCATCCTTTTTTAAGAAAATTATTTTACTTTATTTATTTTCAAGTGTTTTAATAGACATTTATTACCATAACAGAGAAAAATTAAAATCATAAACACAAAACCAGATGAATTTTCACAAAATGAGCATGTTCTTTTAACCTAGTACGAGATCATGAAATGAAAAACTCCAGAACCCCGGAAGTGTTGTCTGACTCTCCTTCATGACTCTTTTCCTGCTTCTAGAAACAGCTATGATCTTAAATTTTATTTCACCTGAACTGTCCATAGCAAGTGTTATGTTGCAGGTTCGTTCTTCACCACCACCCTGCACGTGCCCTGAATCTTAACCCTTCTTAACCAGCACTAGTGCTGGGGGAGAGCCTGTGCAGAAATTTACAGGAATTGCTTGGTGTTATGTTTATGTGTGCCTTAGTGAGTTTAGGAATCCCAAGGGAATCTTGTTATTTATTTGATTTGGGAATTCTAGTATTCTGAGGAGACTTGAATTTGGATTTCTTGTATCAGTGGTATAGGTTGAACATTTTCCTTAGTATTACTTCAGTCTCTCCACTTAATTCCTCACTATTGCTTCTGTGCTCTGGTGAGTCAAATTTGCCTATTGTCTTTTATAGTCAGGAGCATCCTGTGGTCACCAGACTTTGTCCAAAATTGTCACCCCAAAACATGGCACTTGTCTTTGCTTGGACATAAAAGCCCAGGCCACTGTCTCTTTGGTACAACTTTGGTATAGATTCTTGTGGCCCCTGTGATGTCAGTTCCCGCTTATGTTACCTTTATATTCTACATCCTTCTGGGGTTCAAACATGTTTCGCTTTCTTAAATGTTTTATAGGTTTGTAAAACTTAAACGTCATCTTACAATGTTTAAGTGCTTGGAGCAAGGTGGATAAAATGAAGATCTAGATCAGGCCCCGCCACCATTCCTGGAAGCTGGATAAACTGGTGCATGCACACTGACTCCAGGGTGCTTGGCTAGAGCAGTTCTGGAAAGTATGGGCCCAAGGTTTTCTTTACATTAAGTTACTTGGACGACACTGAACCCATTAGTCTAAGCAGATATAATTCCACATGAACTAATTCATTGTTGCTTTTGTTTTCTAGATGCAAGTTTCTAAAATTAATATGGAAAACAAAAGGCCCAAACTTAGAAAAAGGACAAGGTATGTTTTGTGAAAGGTATGATAAAATGGAAATGTATAAGTTGTGTTTAATTATCATATAACATTTCCCCTTATCCTTTATCTTGTTCTGTTGATGAAACATTTTTTTATTTTAGAAAAGCAAGAGTAGTGTTAGATGCATAGAGAAAAGTTATTGTTTGCCTTTGAGTTTTAACAATATTTTGTTTGTATATTTATTTGTAAGCATTGAGAGAGAGAATGGGCATGCCAGGGCCACTAGCTGCTGAAAATGAACTCCAGATGCATGTGCTACTTTGTGCATCTGGCTTTATGTGGGTAGTGAGGAATTGAGCCTAGGTTATTAGGCTTTGCAGGCAAGCACCTTAACTGCTGAGCCATCTCCCTAGCCCTGATTTTATTTTTCAGACAGGGTTTCTCTACGTAAAACCTAAGCTGGCCTCCTAGAATTCTGGGATTATAGGCATGGGCCACTAAACCTGGATGAGAAAGTTTTATACTCATGCAATGTTGAAACAGAACTTTTAAATATTAATGTCATTTGAAAAACATGAAAAACAGATTTTCAGCTTAAAATGGCTAGTACAAACTGCTGACTTTATTATTTGTTTATTGTTTGATTGATTTAAATGTGACTAGTACTGGCTTAAAAATAATTGATGTCCTTATTATTAATCTTTTTTAAGAATGTGGTCAGTACTGAGTTCAAAGGAACCCTGCTCTGGAATAGAAACAGACACTAGCTGTCCTCTTCTTGTATTCTTTTCAGGAGAGATCTCATTCTTAACAGGGGACTTTCTTTACTTTATCTCAGGCATATATCACCAACCAGTAACCTCAACAAATAGAAACAGATAGGGGTGTGTCCTGATTATCTTCATCATAAAGAAGAAGTGAAATGACACTCTCAGATGCTCTGGTTACAGACCCTGCTTCAGCACACTTGATTCTGGCTCCCACCAGTGTCATAGCATGCTGGGAATCATGGCTTTGCAGTCTGACAGAACAAGTTCTGTCAGGGCCAACCGTTTGCCTATGGTCCTAATTTTCTCATTTCTTCTGGTAGCTTAAATTTCTCAGCTTCTTTACATTATAAAAGGAATAATTATGTAATTGATTTTTTGGAGGCAAATTAGATGAACTAGATCACCAGTGCTTTGTACCCAGTGAGAGTAGAAGTCAGTATTGGTGCTGGGCTTTCCCAATACCTCATACTGTCACACTGTATGAGACAAGCAAGGAAAAGGATCTCAACACAGTGGCAAAAACAACAAGGGTCTCAAGAAAGGTGGAAGGAGAGGACATCCACTCCTCAGGCTATCCTAAGTCCTCCACATATGTACTGTGGCACATGCAACCCCCCCCACATACATCATACAAGACATATGCATAATAAAAAACCTAGGGGTAAAGTAATATACCTTCATAATCTGTAATTATCTGTGAGTGTATGAATGATCATATATATATAAAATATATGCTTGTATACACACACACATCTATATATACATACATACACACAGACACACACACACACACACACACACACACACACATATATATGTATTTGATCTTTTGAAAGTAAACCTGTCAAAATCTTTTTCTAGGAAAGCAGTTTTAAAATGCCTGGTTGAAAATGTCTGTTCTGATGACTCCGTATCACAGGAAATGATGGGTATGTGAAGGCCTGTTCTTTTACCTCTTTTGCATATATATAATAATTTCACAAAATGTAGTTTGCTTTTAAGGTGGAAAAAGGATGTTATATGCATATAGAGAAATATTAGTGCTGAACTTTTGGTATTTATTTACATATGGGAGCTTGTCAATTTTCTTTAGGTTTCTGTTTCCTTGAATTAAGCTTTCTCTGGCTTTGCCTTGTATTTAATTTTTTAATAAAGCATTGACAGATGTGAAAGGAAATGACAGCAACTATATTTCAGTCTAACCCTCTCTTTCCACACTGTGGGAATGCAAACTTCTCCTTACACATCTATGGGAATGCAGACCTCTCCTTCCACTCTGTGGGAATGCAAACTTCTCCTTACACATCTGTGGGAATGCAGACCTCTCCTTCCACGCTGTGGGAATGCAAACTTCTCCTTACACATCTGTGGGAATGCAGACCTCTCCTTCCACGCTGTGGGAATGCAAACTTCTCCTTACACATCTGTGGGAATGCAGACCTCTCCTTCCATGCTGTGGGAATGCAAACATCTCCTTTTGCAGCCACGGGAAGCCAAAGGAGAGAAGCAAGGAAAGCAGCAGCCTGGGACTGGGGCTGGATTAGTTGTTGCCGGTGTCAGGACACAGCAGGTGAATGTGGACGCACGAGAAAGCTTCGCTGTCACGGTGATTGCCTTGTTCTACATTTTCATCAGTGTGAGAAGCAGGCCGATGCTTATTTGCAAGGTGGTTCTTTGGCAACCCACCAACTCTGGAGGAGCCTTCAGTACCATACTGTCTCTTTGGAGCCACCCCGTAGCCTCGGATGCTGCATTTCAGTTGGCTAAATGAGTCCCTCACTGGTGTCATCAAAATGGAAGAAGGGTGGATATTTATTTTTGGTCTTTCTACTAGACCACAACAAAGTCCTCTGTTCCCCTCTCTCTTCAAATGTGACCTGCGGCTGTTTTCCTGCCAGCTGAGCTGCCTTTCCTTGGCCATGTCTTCCCCTTGCCTTGATGATCAGCTCATGAACCCTGTAGAGAGGCAGAGATCTGCCCACTGCTAATGTCCAGAGATTTAGGCCATAAGCCCAAAGATTCCAAAGCCAGGCTCCCTCTCCCTCTGTAATGGGCTCATCAGCTTTGCTCCCCCTCGCTTCTGTTGCCCTCCTTGTCTGCCCTTTCTTACTCCTCTCTGCTGAATAGAAACCCTGTCTTAGATTTCTGTTAAGTAGATGTAGGAGGTCAAGACCTTCTATTCTAAAATCCCCAGCTCCACCTACACCCATCACTATGCAGCCCAAACAGTCATCAACCCTACATACCATGGAAATGGAATGAAGGACTGACAACATGGAATGTAACAGGACAGTTAGAGGCCATACTTACACTGTAAATACCAAAAATGTAGGCAAATGTCTAGGGCCACAAACTTAGTTATTCAAGAGAAGGAGAATTGGGATATGAAGTTGACAAGGAATGCAGGGACCCAAGCCTTCCCAGGGCTATTTGGCAGAGGGTTAAGAACAGTTATGCAGTAGGAGATGGATGGAGACTCTGTTAAGCACTCCTGCTCCAAAAGGCCTTGTCCTAGTCATGATCTCTTCATACGACCTGCACAAGTCTTGGGACATATGCTTCAGTGAATTCAAGATGGCTCTGCTCACCCAGAGGCTGTTCCCACTCACATTAGGGTGGGATGAGTACTTACCCTGGCAGCTGGCAGCTGGCAGAGAGCTTGTGACTGGTATATTACAATCATTTTCATGCCACACCCTCTCTCCTGTTCTAGTCAACTACAGTAAGCCCTCCTGTGCTACCCTGTGGTGTGGCAACATTAGGCCCAGCAAAAGGTTTCTCAGAGGGGTTTTTAGCAGGAGTGAAACAAAAAAAGTAAAACTGCTAACACACAGAGATGATGGCAGTGGGGCCAGAGCCGGGGCAGCATGGTGGTGCTGACAGTGGCAGTGAGAAGATGAGAAGTGTTCCAGAGAGCAACCAGGGCCACAGCCATGGGGAGCAGAGGTGGCTGAGATGACCAGCGACGGCGTTAGAAGATGAGAAGAGGCAGAAAGCCAAGGCACTGAAAGCTGAATGCTGTGAAAACTTAAAGATGAGAAGCTACAGGTCCCTTCTGCTAGAAAAGTTCTCAGAAGCTGACAGACCCTATGAGCCAAGGGGCCCAATATCCAAGGCTCAGGAGGCAAAACACAAGCCACTGCCTGATGCTGCCAACTATGGTTGCTGCTAGATTGCTGAGAATAGGGTCATTGACAGTCATGGCCAGGGCAATGAGCCTCTGCACGGAGCACTATAACTATATATCTGGTCTCTGGAATCCATAAACCAGTAGTTCTTAGAATCCAGAGCTGTAAGCCTTTGTGTCTGTTAGTCCTGTCCATGGGCCCTTGGCAAAGAAGGCCCAGAACCTGCTCACAATTTCATGTGCATACAGCAGAAGAACCTAAGCCAGCTAATGGATAAAAGGGCAGCAAATTCAACACTTTAGGTTTGCCTCCCCTCTCAATCTTTGCCCTTATCTTATTAAAAAGTATTTTGTAGGCCGGGTGTGGTGGCACACGCCTTTAATCCCAGCACTCAGGAGGCAGAGGTAGGGGGATCACCATGGGTTCAAGACCACCCTGAGACTACATAGTGAATTCCAGGTCAGCCTGAGATAGATTGAGACCCTACCTCAAAAAAAAAAAAAAAAAACCAGTATTTTGTGTATGTGTTTTCACAGGTATGGGTCAAAGGACAACCTCACTTGGGTGGAGTCCTTGCCTTCCACTTGTTTGAGACAGGGCTTCTTGTTAGTCACTGTGTATGCAAGGCTAGCTGGCCCATGGCTTTCAGGATTCTGCTGTCTCTACCTCCCATATCACCATTGGGACAGTGGGGTTACTGATGTGCACTATCGCATCTGGCTTTACATGGGTTCTGGGGGTCACAACTCAGGCTGTTGTGCATGTGCAACAAGTGCTTTTTCAGCACCAAGTCATCTCCCCTGCAGTCATCTCCACCCCAGCCGTACCTTTTCTTTTTACTTTTCATTCCGCTCCGGGTGCTTTCCCTAATCTTATAAAGAGCCATCTTTCTCACAATATATTCTCCATAAATCCCTCCTTCTAGTCATGTAAGTTCATCTAAAAGAAAATGGAGATACTGGCTCCCCATAGAAGAAGAGGAGAAGGAGATGGCGTTCTAAGAGAAAGATCTCATCTGGCCTGGGGATTTCTCAATCATCTCTCACTGGAGCCCTTTGTCCCCATTAAAGACCTTTGCATTCTCCTGAGCCCTCATACATGGAGATCTGAGACTGGGGTAGCCTTACTTTTCCTCAGACTTTGAGGAAACCTGTTTCCACTGATTTCTCTCTTCAGGGGTGGGCCAGTAAGCAGTACAGACTTTAGATTTCACTAACAGTGCCAGATCATGCCAGATACTACAGAAACAATCACTTACTGTTACTGCCAGAAGCTGTTCATCAAGATGAACTTTAACAGATGAATAAACCTCACTAGTGACCCAGGTCAGTAAGGAATCCCCTTCAGTATGACATTCAGTATGGCTCTGAAAGTCTCAAAACTTACTTGCTAAGATCGCTCTTGTGCAGTTGAGGTGGTAACTCAGTGAAGTGCTTGTTTCATAACTGTAAGGACCTAAGTTGGATCCCTAGTCCCTATGGAAGAACGCCAGGTTTGTGGTACGCAACTGTAATCCCAGTGCTGGAATGGCTGAGACAAGACAATCTTCCAGGCTTGCTGGCCAGCCAGTCCAGGCAAATTGGTGAGCTCCAGGGCAATGAGAGACCTTGTTTCAAAGACAGATGGATGGAAGATGGGAACTACAGCTTAACTCTGCCTCTACATGCATGCAAGTGCACCCACCTACACACATGAACCTTCCTCCACATGAACATGCATGGAAAGTAGCTCTCCTGATCTATGCTTATTCCTTCCTTCCACCGTGAACACTTAAAACTCAGAGGTATCCAGTTACTGTGTTCTTTCTCTGAGACTTCTTGAAAACAATGGTTCCTTTGCAAATCCAACACCCCTAAAGTCTGTCGGTCCCTACTCATATGTCTGTGGCTTCCTCCATCCCAGCCTTCAGTAGCTCTCATTTCTTCATAGCGTTACTGGCCTCAGGTCCACACGCTTGTTGCTTTAAGGCCAATACTCCCAAGGGCCAGCTCATAGATAGAGGAGCTATCAGCCTTGAAGCCCCCTCTTGGGGATTTCAAGTCTACATGGGACTTTAAACAGAGGAAGCCCAAAGGCTAGGTGTTGATGCCAAGTGGCGTCTTACAGACTGTGGCATGTGTTTCTTTTTTGCCTCTCTGACTAGTGCATCACTAGACCTCAGGCTCCTGGGACTACCTCCTGTTCTTCAGACAGACATTATCTTTCTGCAAATGAAGCCTCACAGCATGTTGTTCCATGCTTTGTGTTAGTTGATGCACAGAACTGAAGGCATCACAGAGTAAGTGTGATCTACTCTGCAGGTCACCAGTCCGTCTAGGTTCTGTAAATCTAAAGAAACATTATTTCATAGTTAATACCTTAATCGTTTAGGTGCAATCCTCATATTTCCCTTCAGATCCAGTGAATCTTTGGTAAGTTAATCATTGAGGTATGGCTTCTCTTTAGAATTTAGTGTCTGGCAAAGGGAGGGAAGTAACCTTGCAAAGGGCATTACAGAAGGGGCCATTGTTTTGGTGGTTTCCGGTCAGGTCAGTCCTGCTATGCATGATTAGAAGATAACCCCTATTATTCTTGAAACTGTACCCCGATTCTCTCTCTCTCTCTCTCTCTTTTTTTTTTTTTTTTTTTTGGCTTTTTGAGGTAGGGTCTTGCTCTAGCCCAGGCTGACCTGGAATTCACTCTGTAGTCTCAGGGTGGCCTCGAACTCTTGGTGATCCTTCTACCTCTGCCATCCGAGTGCTGGGATTAAAGACATGCACTGCCATACTTGGATTATACCCTAATTCTTTGACTCAACTTCCTCATACACCCAGGTGCTAAAGGTTCCTTGTAGTGTCCTGTTTGTTCTTGGGCTCCAAACATGGGCTCTCAGCTTGGGTGGCAAGCACTTTACCCACTGAACCCTCTCCCCAACCTTAGTGGTTTTGTTTTTTTGTTTTTTAAATTTTGTTGTTGGATTGTTTCATTGCTTTCTTTTGGTAAATATCTCACTGATGGTTTTGAGACTAGGTAGCTTATAAAAGCTTAAGTGAAGATTGACGTATTGTCTAAGAACAACCAGTAATTTGTTAATATTTATTATTAAAGTAGCAAAGGGCTGGGGATATAGCTCAGCGATAGAGTGTTTACCTATCATGGGCAACACCTGAGTTCATACCCACTTCCAAATGAAAAGAATTAGTAAAGAATATGGTTTTTGGCCACATGAGATAGAAAAGTCTGGAAGAGGATATTTAACATAGGAAAGGCTTTGCTTATGGTGTGAGGCCCAAGATCCCTCTGAACGTCTTGGGGCTTGGGTGATGTGGGGCCGAGGTCTCTCTCTGAAGGTTTTGGAGCTTGGGTGCTGTGAGGCCAAGGTCTTTCTGAAGGTCTTGGGGCTTGGGTGCTGTGAGGCCGAGGTCTCTCTGAAGGTCTTGGGGCTTGGGTGGTATGAGGCCGAGGTCCCTCTGAAGGTCTTGGGGCTTGGGTGCTGTGGGGCCGAGGTCTCTCTGAAGGTCTTGGGGCTTGGGTGCTGTGGAGCCGAGGTCTCTCTGAAGGTCTTGGGGCTTGGGTGCTGTGGGGCCAAGGTCTCTCTGTAGGTCTTGGGGCTTGGGTGCTGTGAGGCCGAGGTCCCTCTGCAGGTCTTGGGGCTTGGGTGGTGTGAGGCTGAGAGCCCTCTGAAGGTCTTGGGTCTAGAAAGTAGAAGGGGCTACAGGAAGAAAGGTGCTCTCTTTCTACTCAAGATAAACCTTGCCTATGGACCCTTGGCTTGAGCTTGTCTTTAACTTGGAGGCTAACAGGCTGTGTTGGCCCAGACCTCTTTTTCCTTTCATCCCACTTTTCCCCAATACACTGTACTTCCTGTTTCTGCTGTGTCTGCAAGAATAGTGATCTCTTCTTTACTACATCCCAGTCTGTATTACTCGTGTCTACATATGTGCTACATGCTCACATGGAGTTACTTCAGACACAGTGGAATGCCATTTCCTGCTCCTCACCTGAAAGTGCTGTAAGGATGTATTCAAACACCTTAAAATAGTGATTGATTATTGAGCAGTGACCCTTTATCAGGAAAGGTAAAATAACACCAATTCCTCTTATTCCCATTGAGCGTTTTTACAAGTCAGATATGAACTTCAGTATTAGAACATTCTGCCGCCCCCCCCACGCTCTCTCTCTCTCTCTTCTCTGATGGAATAGCTGTAATTCTTCTACTTTACTCTCAACAACAGAGGAAGCAAGTCAAGAAACCACGGGATAATCAGTATTGATAGAAGATGATTGGCCATGCAATCAGCAAAGGCATTCATTTTGTCTCTATCTTTGGAGGATATCATTGACCAATTTTGAAAACCTAGTTTATAGATTACAGTAACTGCTATTTCGTGAGAATTACTTTTGAACTTCAGTTTACAATATAGGAATGCCTATTTAGAAAATCAAGCTTCCCATTGCTCTGGGAGCAGAATTTACCATCAGTCAAGTTGTTGTAGAGCCCGGCTGATTTATGAAGTCCTCCATTACTTTGCCTCTCCTGTGATCAAAAGGGAGCGTAGACATTTTTTCAGATCACTTGAAAGTAGAGAGATTACAGAGACATTTGTTATCATAAATTGATTGTATTTTAGCCTAACATTAGAAATATAAAGATGTTTGTTTGCCATTTTTTTCCTTTATAGCATAGCTCAAAATCCATCTTCTCAACAGTCCATTAAATTTCAGTGTTGGTTTCTGTAATCAGAATGTTAAGTGGGAAAACAGTGAGCATCACTCTGGGACAACTACAAGAAGCTGTCTACGAACTAACATGCTTACTAATAAGAAATCTAAAGCCGGGCGTGGTGGCGCATGCCTTTAATCCCAGCACTCGGGAGGCAGAGGTAGGAGGATCGCCGTGAGTTCGAGGCCACCCTGAGACTCCATAGTGAATTCCAGGTCAGCCTGGACTAGAGTGAGACCCTACCTCGAAAAACAAAACAAAACAAAACAAAAAAAAAAGAAATCTACTAAACTCAGATGTTAATTCCATTCACAGTGCTTCAGTAAAGCACACATATATGTGGAAAACTTTGGTTCAGCAGACATGGCATTGCATCCATATTCCCCAGGTGATTCTCATGCACACCAAAGTTTGGATACCACTGGTCAAGAATGGAACATTCTGTTACCTTGGGCTCCAGCAGTAACTAAGAAAGCATCTGTTCACATGCAACTAACATGTAATTGCAGTTTTGGGGTGTTTTTTGTTTTAAAATATGAAACTTAATCCTAAATGTGGAACAAAACTTTTTTATAATTATTTTAAAAGAAGTTTTCCAAAGATTAAGTCCAAGATTGGCTTGGAAGAGAGTGTGGCCAGGAAGGCTTGTATGTCTACACTTGCATCTTCAGTTCCTGGTCCATTATCTGACACATGACAGTACTTGCTAACTGAATACAGTCGTGCTTACAGAGAACAATACTGAACATCATTTCTCAGACTAGACCGTGGTGTGAAAGAGGTAAACTGAAAGTTGTTTCCCCAGTACTATAGCAACTACCAAGAAAGGGAAACTATCTCATAGCTGTCGTGCTTTTATTTTAACACTATTATTAATGCTGCTTTATTAGCATTTAATTTTTTTCAACATATTATTTACATATTTATTTATTTGCAAGAGAGAGAGGAAATGGGCACACTAGGGTCTCCTGCCACTGTTAATGAACTCCAGATGCATGTGCTACTTTGCGCATCTGCTTTTACATTGCTTCTGGGGAACTAAACCTAGACTGTCAGGCTTTGCAAGCAAGTGCCTTAAACTGTTGAGCCACCTCTCTAGCCCTGGAACGTAAATGTTTTTTTATGTCCTGCTAGGGTACATTTTAATGTCCTATGAACTTTTATTTCTTCTACTGGGTATGGTTGTGGTGACCTGCCAATATGGCGGAGAGTAGGAGGAGGAATGTCAGATTGGAAGATGAGGGGTGCTCCGTGTTCTCCACATAGTGTTGTCTTTGGAAGGACTTCGCAGACTATCCATCTTTCTGGTGCTGCACAGCAAGCTACACATGACCTACTTTCTTTGGTCTTTGCTTCAACAAGACCCATGTCAAATAAAAACACTTGTTTTATTTAATTCAAGAGTCCAAATGTATATTGTTCATCAGAATTCAATCCTATACTTATGCTAGGCTGTTTCCTTGGGAGTATATCATCTCAACAAATTCAATGAAGTATTAAACTTTTTGCCTATTTATATATTTATTTCATAATAATGAACAAAAAACCTCTTCTATATGTGCAGTGTTTTATTTTTAAAATCAAATTGGGCAATTAAGATATGTTACCATTTGCATAAGAAATGGATAAGTCTGTAGTCCTCCTAGTCACTTACCTATATGACTGCTTCTTTAAAATTTTTAATTTAATTTACTTATTTGAGGGAAAGGGGCAGAGAGAGAATGGGTGCGTCAGGGCCTCCAGCCACTGCAAACGAACTCCAGACACATGCAACCCCATGTGCATCTGGCTTATGTGGGTCCTGGGTAATTGAACTCGGATACCGGGATCCTTTGGCATTGCAGGCAAATGCCTTAACCGCTAAGCCCTCTCTCCAGGCCCATTGACTGCTTCTTTTAAACAGTAGTTTTCATAGCCCAATACAGGGATTGGCAAAGTGACCACAGGCCAGCAGCTATTACTTGTTTTTGTAAATTGTTTTATCAGAACACAGCCACAGGAATTTGCTTATGATTGTGCTATCATAGAAAAATGAGAATGTCTCAGAGATCATCAGGCCCACAAAGCTGGAAATGTTTGCTCTCTGGCCCTTTATAGAAAAATGGAACTGTCTTCTGGCTTAAAAGTAACACAACTGAGTTTTGTGCCCTGAGACATATAACAATGTCTAATGAGCTTTTGATATTTCAAAGATATTATTAAAATATTTTCATTTATTTGTAAGCAGAGAGGGCAGGAGGGAGGGAGAGACAGAGAGATGGACAGAGAAAGGGAGAGAGAATGGCCACTCTGGGGTTCTTGTCACTGCAGATGAACTCCAGACACATGTACCACTTTGCACATCTGGCTTTACATGGGTATTGGGGAATTAAACCTAGGCCCTCAGGCTTTGTATACAAGCGCCTTAACCACTGAGCCATCTCTCCAGCCCCTCAAAGATAGTTTATGGTATATGCATAAGAAGAATATCACCGATAGTTACATAAGACTCACCTGAACATGTATGATAATTTCACATCAAGCAGAGGTCATATAGAAAAATTATATGATACAGTTAACAGTTAAAGTGCTTGCCTATGAAGTCTAAGGACCCAGGTTCAATTCCCCAGTACCTACCTGCATTAGCCAAATGCACATGGTGGCATATGCATCTAGAGTTTGTTTGCAGTGGCTGGATGTTCTGATGTGCCCATTACCTCTCTTTATCTGGCTCTCTCTCTCTCTCTAATTTTCTCTCTCAAAATAGATAAATAAATTTTTTTAAAAGAAAAATACATGAAGTACTTACTTTATTATCCTATAATATTTAGATTTCTTAGTGGTTACAATTATGAATTAGATAAAATCAATTAAAGATGTAGCATTTTTACCTGTATTCATGACTTTCTTTAGTTATGTCTGAGATAGAAGGTTTACTCAAAGAATTGGAGACAATGTTGCAGCAAGTGCTAGAACCCACAGCATCAGCCAACGAATTGGAGGAAGAACCTGGAGGAGAAATCCATGCAGCAGACAAGGTAGTATTGTAATGTCAGGATTGTTTCAGGCCCGAGAAGCCACTCTAAGCTCTGTAAATGGCAGGATAGTCAAGAGAAGGGGGCAGGATAATAGCACGTCCCTGAGGAAGGTTGTGGCAGCTTGCTAGCAACACTTCCTGTCTGCTCCATGCACTGGGACAACTGCTGTAAGGGTTAATAAACCAGAGTTATAATTTTTCACTGGAAGAAGTTTTACCATTCATATCTAGCTTTATCTCCTTTTTTGTTCCTATTGGCCAGCCACGTTTTATTCAAAAAGACCATATATATTTACTTTATTCAGTATCTGTGCAAATAAAATGTGTGTTTGTGATACAAGGCCCAGGCCATTAATAAAGAATATCTGGGTAGGTAGGTATGAGAAAAACAAGTCTTAGGGTAGACTCTTTACCATGTTGCTAGAGTTGTTCCCTAAATAGTAGAAAGAAAAATGTCAGTAAGGAATTGTGTTGCCTTAAGGTTTCACTCATTCATTCATTCATTCAGATGTATAGTGTGCTTAAAGAGCATATCAAGGATGATTCAAATATAATTTTAGTTATTACTTTATAATGTTATTATTTATATTAATATAAACTCTAGTCCTGCTACTAAAGACATGCATAATCTGGAAGCTTTTTAACTGCAGCCTCAGAAAACTGCCTTAGGAATTAAATAAGATAAAGTGGGGTAATTGCTTAGCATAAGGTCAGACACCTCAGGTTAGCCATAAATGAGAATTGGCAATGGTTATTTTTAGGGAGAATAAATGCTAAGGTTTCTGCTGCCACTTCCCCTTCTCACTCTGGGCCTCACCTTACCTGTGAGTCTCTTCTCAGAAGATGGATTTGTGATGGACAAGTAACTTGTACACATTAGCAGACAACCAATTTCATGATTTCATTTAGAACTTCAACAAATGTCAAGACATAACAATGATCCATCCCCCCATCTTTCTTTATAAGTTAGAGTCATGCTTCATGGCCCAGGCTGGCCCGGGCTTCTCAGTGTAGTGGAGGCTGGTCTTAAATTCTGATTCTCTTGCCCTTAGCCCCTGGAGAGCAGGAGTTATGGTGTGTGCAGATGATGCTAGAGCATCTTCTTTATTGACTTTGAGATTAAAGAAACATAAAGAATATACCATCATAATGATAAATATAAAAGAAAATGAATATCAGAGCCTACTGAGTTGAAAAACATGGTATGTTTTCTTAATCAGCACCAGTGATGCTAACTTTTTCCTGAATTTGCGTGGGTTATAAGTGCCATTTTTCCAATTAAGGTTCCCTGTGAAATGATTTGGTTTCCATATATGGCTTACTTTTGTAGAACAAGATCTATACGTTGGTGACATGCATCTCATGTACATATAATTAATATACAAATTGCTCTTTTTCTGGAAATTGCATGCTGGTATAAATATCACATGATTTTGTGCGTTTTTTTTTTTCAGTCCTAGCAGTTTGTCTTTTCAAAAATACAGCCAAGCTGATTTTTATAGTGACATCCTGGGGCTTTTATAGCCTCAGAATTGGCTTCTATTTTGTCATTAAAACTAGTAACTTGATAGAAAAGAAAATTACTTCTGATTTTTATTTCTTATGGTAAAATACATAGTTTTAATACCGCCCAAGGCAGGGGCTTGCTTTTTGTTTCATGCTCTTGCATTATTTTATGCTTTCAAAGGATATTTAGAGGCTGTGAAAGTTAATTATTTTAACTTGCTGCCAGGTGAGTGCCTCCTGCCGCTCCCGAGCCACTCTACCCACTGGGTTTGTGCTTCTGGCCCTTGCGCCAGGTCTGTGTGTTCGGACCTTGTTCACTGTTAATGAGAAGAGAGAGCAGTGAGGAAACAAGCTATTAAAAACTGCAGCAGCTTCCAACTAAAAGCAATGAAAGGCTCAGCCCTGAGATGTTGCTTTTCTTCTTTCACTTCTTTATGGTTTTCACAAAGAATTAATGTAGCTTCTGCTTAAAACTAGAGATGTGCTTTATATTTTTTTTTTTGTTTTTAAGAACATGTCCTCTGATGAGCCAAGTATCCCAGAGTCACTCTCAGAGTCCTGAGCCAGCCGACTCTGAGCAGATATTGGGATATTGGCCCTGTCTAAGGTGTGCATCTAACGGTGTTCTCATCATCATCTCACAAGTGCAGCTTCTGTTTGATTTCCTCTAGTGTTTACAGCAGCAGACAGAACTGGAGAAAAAACACCCCCCACACAGTTGAAACTCCCTCCTGCCTTTCCTTGACATACTGTGAGATTAGTTCCTCAGTCAAGTCATCCCCCAGTCCTGTTCTTCATCAGCTAATATTAACTCTGTTCCAAGGCCCTGACTCAGTCAGAAATGGAAGAAATTAATCAGATTGTTATAAATCCAACTGATTTTTAATTGGATAATCCTTATACAAATAAGGAGGTCTGCGGCATAATTTTCTGAATTAAAAGGCACATTTTGTATTTTATTAACATGTAAGGTGCATGCATATACTGTTTTTTCCTTTTGAGTTGCCTGAGAAGAGAAGGACCCCTGTAGCTCTCAGTCTCATGATCGTGTGTGTGTGCACACAGGAGGTGTTTACCAGTGCCCTTCCCCACTGAGCTAGAGCAAGTGATCACCTTTTTAGGTATAGATCCTTATGGGATGACCACAGAAAAATGTGACTAAAACAGTTTTAATATGCATTCTCTACAGCAATTGAAAAAGTAAACCAATATAGAAAACTCAGAATTAAAATGATCACATTATTGAAAAGTATAAACTTATTACTAAAAATGGATGATGTTGGATAAAGAAAACAGAACTTATCATCACACACACACATTTAATATATACTATCTATGGGATTCATGATTTGAATACCAGCCAAGAAAACCTTATATAGTGCTGTGCTTGGGCAAGCTCTGGCAAGGCTGTACTTCTCTGATAGTTGAGTGACTCCCAGCTGTTCTGATGCGTTCTGTGGCTCCTCTCTTGCAGTTCTCTCTGTGCTGCCCTGGAGACCCCACAGGCAGATGTCAGAGCCACCATGAAGAGGACTACCTTGTAGTTGATGGGAAAAAATTAAGAGCGGGAGAATGTTTTGAGATTATAACTAACGAGTTTGAAGAAATAGACGTCTTAATGTCTGAATTTTGAGTGTTCTACATATTGCCAAAAATTAGTCATGAAAACACTGGCATTTTTATTTTCCCAGAGTTAAAAATAACTTAAAAATGCTTAGTGAAGTAGGTCTATGAAAGGCTGATATTTATAATAACTTCCTACTTTATATATTATGATTGTCCATAGCTTTGAAAAACAAATGGTATTTAAGTAATGGGGGGATTAAAATTTTAGACTCTTAAAAAAACAACATAATTTTTATATTGTAGATTTTTTTGTTTGCCTTAATTTTAACATTATTTATGAAACTTAACTTACGCTTAACAGTGACTATGTAGGTGCTTTATTCAAATGTGACTAATTATTAAAATGGCTGCCCATACTTTTGAAGTTATTAGGATAACTCAAACGTACTTAGAGAACTTTTTGAATAGACCTGTACTATTTTAATTTATAAGGAGATGATTAAAATGGGAGTTGTTTAATAAAGTTGGCCTTTCCTAAAGCAAACTTCAGTTGTCTCATTGTGCTGGAAACAACTGTTTCAAACATATTTCCCCAAGCATGACATAGTCTCTGGGGTGCTTTGGGTTATTGGCATTGTGGACACTGCTCTGCTGAATCAGTATGTCTGCAGATGAGTGTGGGAAAATGTAATTGAAAATATGTTCAGGGAAGTTAACTGTTCACTATAAAACATCCAACAATATAGAATAGCAAAAGGTTCATCATTCTTCAAGGACTCCCATGAACAGTTTTAGTAAGTGTCCTTCTAGACCTGGTTCTATGCATATCACAGTGTGTGTGCATGCATGTGCCCATTCTCAGTCTCTCTCTCTCTCTCTGTCTGTCTTCCTCTCTAATAAATGAATGAATGAATGAATGAATGAGTAAATAAAATATTAAAAATCAAAACCAGAGCTTGAGAACAGGATCACGAGGTGTGTGGGGCCTGCCTGCTCTTAGTGCTCAGCCAGTGAGAAGGAAAGCAGCAGCAGCAGCAGGTCAGGGGGTTTTTCATGTATCCTGAAAACTTCAAGATCTAATCGAATGGCTTTAGACAGTAGAGTCTCTTCCATTGTGGGGAGATCACACTAGCCACAGCATTTTGGAAAGCTTCCTCTTTCTCTTGGCAGTTTCTCTTTACATCTTACAAGAAATCTCAAGAAGGAACTGATCCCATTCTTTCTGTCTTAACTTCTTCGAATCCACTATAAAAGTCACTACCATTGTATTTAAAAGGTGTTATCCACAATTGAAGTGATGTTCTAGACCTGCATCTAGCAGACCAGTTAGATAACTTACAGTCTGTTCCACCTGGTACAATAGCCAGTGCCCACGAGCACTGGATGTCGTGGACAAGATAACAAAGTTTCCAGAATGAATTCAGCTCTTCCATGATGTGAGTGGTAGTACCTTCAGCTTTCCACCCAAGCCTTTTTGCACCTGAGCAGCTGAAAACGCCTCTGAGAACAAACATTTGAGTTGGCTCTGTCTGCAGAGGAATCTGCAGTCCATTTCCAAGAAGAGGCTGGAAAGCCTGTCTACATGGGGAAATAAATGCTTTCAAATTTCAAGTCAGTACATGCCCAGGAAAAAAGGAGGAGGGAGCAATGGATTTAACATCTCCATTTTGAGGGCCCATAAGCACCCCATGTTCAGAGGCAGCCCATGTAACATGTGCCAGAACATACAGAGAACATAGGTGGCACTGTGGGCCCAGCCTGACCATAGATCCTGGTTGGACCACTTACTAGTTGGGTGAGTTGAAGTAAGTTATTTAACTCCTCTCACAGTACACTTTTTCGAACTGTGCAGTGAAGGTTTCTGTGAGAGGATTTGGCATTCAAGAAGTGCGGGTAGACCTTGGCATGTGTAAACCATGCCCTGTCCTTGCTATGCTGTGGTTATTGTTGGCTCCAGAACATATCTCTTCTCACCATCCTTGCCACACCTCTCCTGTGCCTAGTGGACTAGCATGCTTATTTTACCAGCAGCCATTTGCCACACCTCCTTCTGGGAGGGAGATCTGTGGGATTAGCTCACTTTGCGCACACAGGCCCAAAGGAAGCTAAATGCTCTAGTTTTATAACTAGATCTTCTTGGTAAGCCCAGAGAGAATATCATTTGGGAATTGCACCTGCCCACCAACAAAAAATAAATTCTAAGTACACTAGTCATGCCAAGTTCAAAATGTGAGGTATAAGGCATTATGCCAGGACATCTGGCCATATATTTGGATTGGAATGAGAGTTCCTCTTTGACCCAAGTGAGAAATGGCTGACAGATCCTTTCTGGAATGAGTTACACCAAGCTTTTCTCTTCTGGAGTTTGTTTATATCAGTCAATTTAGAGCAGGTCTGGATCCAATGCAGAGCTGAGTCCCCAGTTAGATCTGCAGAGCATGATGAGTTGTTCACCAAAGCCAGCACTACTGACCTCATGTTCAAAGTAGTGCTGGTCTATGAGTCCCATGCTGGAAGCCAGCTTTGTGCAGAGATTCCAGTGGTACAATGATCAGTTCTATCTTTACTGGAGGTGAGCTGATTTCGATGGGTTAGTCAACAACAGTGCCATGAAGAGGAAAGTACACCCATGGTATTGCAAGTCTATTTGTAGCCTTGAACATATTGCTACCATAATGAAAGTGCTGAGCCACAAATAATCCGTCCACTAAAAGACATAGCTACAATTTTAAATACTGTAAATTGAGGTAGAATCTGTGTGAAAGTCATGGTCAAGTTCCTTCTGTCAGTACCATTCATGAGCTTGAGGTGACTGTATAGAGCTTTTGATGGAGTGAGGCCATTCTACCATCTAACGCCTACACTAAATAGCTGGTGTCTCATGACCCCACCATTTTCTGAGATTAACAAAATGTACGGTTCTATTCCAGATATTTCTGAATTGATAGAGCTAGCTTATATCTAACTCTTCCAAAGAGACTGAAATTCTTTTCCTGTTCAGATTTTGAAGATTCTAAAATTATCTAAATCTGCTTTGACTTTTAAAAATCTCTTTGGGAGTCACAAGAGGTGATTGGTACAGTACAATTTCAAACTGTAAAAATTTTAAATTCTCAGTACTTCTTCAGGACTAAGCAAAATCTTGATGCCTCTCAGTAAAGTTCTAGAAAAGTTGTTTGGGTCAGATAAATTAGACCTGAAGTTCTATATCTGCAAATCTAAATAGTGGGACTGCTCCATCCCACTCATTTATGACTTAACCTAAGCAAACCGTTGAGCAGTATAATCAAGTGAAAGGGCATATGAACAAAGAGAAAATCGGTTTTAAGAAAAAAAAAAAAGCCTGAAAGCATAAACTGTTTGCAGGTAAATGCATGAATCAAAGCAATAGAAAAGAGATAAGCTAAAAAGAAAGCACAAGTTTCAAGCTGAATTTACAATCTATGGCAAGCACAGAACTTGCTGGATTAGAGAATAAAATTATCTCTTTAAACCTTACCAGAAAAAGATTCTCAGTTAAGGTGTGAGCTGTTGCATGGATATAGTCAAGGAAGGGGTTAAATTAGAGCAGGCTAGACCAAGACCAAGCCGGTGAGTGATAGGACAATATGACCTCCTCAGCCAGGGGTGTGACTCTTAGATCTTTAAGCTGTAGAAAACCTTCTGTAACACTTCAAGGCAAGGCTCTCCAGTCACCTGGTGTCCCTAAATATCAGTAACTGAATTTGGAGAGAAAAAATGCATCTTGGAAAAAAAGTGTGATTTTGATACATGGAATGAACTAAAATCAAATACGTAAAAGACTTATGAAATTATAGAGAGAACAATATTTCTAAAGTACTGTAGCATTTTTGGAGAGGGAATAAGTCCCCTGGGGCACAACTTTCCACTGATAGGTTTGCTACCCAGCAATATTATTGGGCAATAGTCTACTGGTACTTGGTCTTCCTTATCCCAGGGACTGTGCAGAAGCTGGGCTATCCAAACACCAGCAAAGTGCTACTTTCAAAGTAACTCTGCCTCCTGGGTTAGACTCAGAAGCTAGCTTTAAGCCTTCTTCTCAATGACCTTCTTAACTTTCTGGGTCTGGTCCAGAGTGGGGCCTCAACTGTTGGGGATCAACCCTTTGTCCAGCCTACAGTGCCAAGTTTTAGTATTAATTATATTATTTTGTTTTTCCAAGGTGCTAACATAGGCACAAATATAACCAGGACACGAACATGAGTAAGGAGGTTTATTGAGTGGATTACTTCTCCTACCAAGTATTCTTAGACTATATCACTATCACCATGAGCAGACAGTGGAGATATGTCCATAATGTTGAATATCTCATCTGATTAAAAAAAAATGTGTGTGTGTGTGTGTGTGTATTTCTTATGCCTTTGTTTCACCCATGCCTCCTTTAGCATGTGGCTATTGTGTCAGGATGCTGAGATATAAAACCTAATTGGACCCCATATTTTGCCTGTGAATTTGTCCAAATCATATAACTAACAAATAGAAAGGCCAGAATTTTTGTGCATTCCCTTTTGGTTGCAGATCTCATGCCCTTGATGACTATATGTTATCTTGACATGGTGCTTTCTAGCTGGCTGGTGGAGGGACGATGTAAGATAGTGATGCAACTGTCTGAAACAATGGATACTGGGAATGAGTGAGTAATTTTATGTAGAGGTACCTTGCAAACCAACTTGACATATTTGCTCTTAAGAGGACTGAGTGTGACTTTTAGTATAATATGATTAACAGGTTACCAAGATAAAATGTAACTGTGCATTTGAAATGATCACTCCTCTTACTGTTTGATCTACTAACCATCCAATTAGAGTTTCTTTTTCCTCTTTTCTAAAATTAATCATCTCAAGCTATATGTGGTAATTTGAATTAAATGTCCCCTATAAACCCATATGTTTTGAATGCTTGATTTCCAGCTGGTGGCAATTTTCTGGGGGTGGACTTTGAGGTTTATTAGCCCAAAGCTTGCCAGTGTTAGTTTGGCTCACTCTCCTGCTGTGGCTTTCCACCTGCTGTAGTAGAAATGATGTCCAGCTTCTGCTCATGCCATGCTGTTCCCTGCCCTCATGGAGCTTCCCCTTAAGACTGCATGGCAAAATAAACCCTTTCCTCCCATCAGTTGCTCCTGGTCGAGTGTTTTATCCAGTAATGAGAAGGTAACTACAGCACTTATATTAGTTATGTTTCTCCACATGTGACAAAATACTTGATAAGAATAACTTAAGACAAGAAGTATCTGTATTGGCTCATGATTTGTAGTCCATCATGGAAGAAGTGTGAGGTGGCCAGTCACATTGCATACACAGTCAGGAAGCAGAGAGAGATGAATTCTGTATTCTACTCACTTTCTCATTTTAATGTAGTCTGGGAATACAACCCATGGAATGAAGCCACCCACATTCAGAGTGGATCTTCCTATCTCAGTTAAACCTCTTAGAAAGTTCCTCACAGACACACCAAGAGGCGTGTCTCCTAGATGATTCCAAATCCATTCAAGCTGACAGTGAAGATTAACCAGCACACAAGCCAAGGCCAGTAGCTCTATGATGTTCTCTTTGATTGCTGTGTCAACATCTGTCTTTCAAGTTCCATCCTACTATTGATTTGTGGGACTACATTTAAATCAGCTTACTGTCATCACAACCATTAAAGTAGAAGGGTAAGGGAGGGAAACTCTTCACTTGATCTTAGCCAAAAGACCGAGAAGCGGTAGGATGGGAAACTCTTAACATTGGTAGGTACTGGCAGGGTTCTACATAATTTTAGATGCATCCCAGGAGATGCATGAATGGCTTTTATAGGAATATATGCTAAGGATGTTCTCTAGCAAGTTAAAACTGCTTGATCCCAGGCTCAAAATATGCTTTGAAAGCCAAGAAACTCATCAAAATCTGTGATCATCATTAGTTTAGTTAACTGCTGTCACTTCCTGATGTCGGCATGCACTGAAATGTCACATTTTGGTTTGTATGAAACACAACTCTTCTGTCTTCAGAGAGAAAGGAGTACCTGTGCTCCTTTCTTCCTCTCTCTCTGTCTCTCTCTCTCTCTCTCTTTCTCTCTCTGTCCCTCTGTCTCTACACTTTTATAGAGTGGTTGAGGAACCCTGGAAACAAAGCCATAGTTTGAAGACAGAACAGAGGGTTGGCTGAAGAAGATAGAAGTCATAGAAAAAGTACTGCTGCAAACAGACACTTGCCCAGCTCTTCTGTTTTTTCATGGCTGTCAGGGGAATTAAACCCAGGCCAATAGGCTTTGCCAGCAAGAGTCTTTAACCACTGAGCCATCTCTCCAGCCCCAGAACCAAGTGCTGATGTGAGAAAAGTAAAAAGTGACTAACAGTCACTAGAAGGCAGGTGTATGGAGAGCCAGGATTGCCTCTATAAGATCTGGTCTCAACAGGCCTGTCAGCCACCTGAAGCAGGGGGATCTTTGCTCAAGGAGGACCTTGTGTGTCACACCACAGGGACAGCACTTTGTTCAGCAAGAGACCCAGGTTTTGCAAGGTGTCTGGAATTAAACACCCAAGAGTGCTGAGGTTGGCTTGGAATCAGACTATTTTGAGACAGGCATGCAGCCGAGGGCAGCAAGCAGCTATATTGCCAACCTGTGCCCCTGTGTCTGAGGCAACCCATGCCCTGATACTAGCTCAGGTTGTCAGCTTCCACAGCGAGCGTCTTAGGCTTGCCAGCAGGCAGCCAATGACTGGAAGGTTAGATGTCTGTGCAAAGTCTTATTAAACCCTCAGCTGCCTGGGAACAATGTGCCACTGCTGCAGAGTTTTAAATGGCAAAGGGTCTCTGCCTGTCAGAAAGGTTACAGGTAGATACTTTCATTTGTCCTCCATGAAAGCTTAATATCATTTTCTTCTGTTCAAGTCAACTTATAGACCTCATTACTTCAAGTTCATCGGGAGGCTGCAGCAGCCTCTTTTATTTTATCTTGTTCTCAGAATCATGTTGGTGAAGAGCTAATGCATTTTTAACCAACTCCAGCAATTGAAAGCTCTGGTGCTGAAGTGTATCCAGACAATTGCCAGTAGCTCACTGGGAGAAGTATCTGTGTCATGAGCTTCCCATTTTTAGGGCAAGTTTGTACACAGATGGGAGCTACATACTCTACGATTTTGTGACCTACCAGGTTATATATCCCAATGCCTTGTCTGTATGAGGACATTGTCATGCTTTTGTGTTCATTTGAAACTTCTTGCTCATCTAGTATCTCAGAAACACTGTCTGATGAGTTCTCTGCTCAGATGGCTTTGGTGTGAATTTACGAGGAAGTGCTTTTTCTTTCCTCTAGCTCCTCCCAGCACCTGACAATAAATACAATACTGCTTACTGTCAAACAACCCATGCTTGCTTTCTGAGCTAAGGAGACTGCACAGCTCAGCTGTTTGGTCCACTTTCAGGGTGTCACACTCATGTCTGGGGTCCCTCGGGTCTGCTTGGGCATGGCTCTGTGGGCTCACCTACAAATCTGGAGACCAGACAGCTGCTGGTGACCTGGAGCATTCTTAGGTGGTAAAGTTGGAGCAGCTTGGTTCTGCTTCCTGGGCTGCCTCTTGTAGCCCAGGTTTGTTCTCATGAAGATAGCAGAGCAAGATCAAGTCCTGCCATCAGGTACTTGATAGGGACTAGCAAGTCTGGAGGGCACTAGGACCAAGCTCCTCCCTCATAATCAGCAACCTGTGAAACGAAGGGCTGGAATTAAAGGACTCCAGCTAATGGTCAGAAGATGGGACTTGTGTTCAGCCTTTGGCACCCAGAGGAAATGTGGCACCCAGAACTGCTCAGAAGGTCCTTAATGGA
The DNA here is from genome assembly GCA_036346955.1 of Dipus sagitta. Taxonomy (NCBI): domain Eukaryota; kingdom Metazoa; phylum Chordata; class Mammalia; order Rodentia; family Dipodidae; genus Dipus; species Dipus sagitta. The sequence continues at coordinate 7,874,591 of CM070786.1, forward strand.
CATGTATTTAAACTTGGTTCTAGGAGTCCTAAATGTTACAAGATTACTGTCTAGAAGGAAGCTTTCTTTTTTTAAAAAAAAAATATTTATTTATTTATTTATTTATTTGAGACAGAGAAAGAGGCAGACATACAGAGATGAGTATAGGTGTGCCAGGACCTCTTGCTACTGTAAACCAACTCCAGGCCCATGTACCACTTTGTGCATCTGGCTTTATGTGGGTACTGGGAAATTGAACCTGGGCCACCAGGCTTCACAAGCAAGTGCCTTTAACTACTGAGAAATCTCCCCAGCCCCTCAAAAATTTTTTCTTTTTGCATTTTCTTTTTCAAGACAGAGTCTCACTCTAGCCCAGGAGGACCTGGGACTCATTTTCTAGCCCCCTGGCCTCAAATTCAGGGTAATCTCCCTTTCTCAGACTGATTGGGCTGGAATTAAAAGCATACACCAAACTGTGCCCTAGAAGGAAGCTTTCTGATGGAGATCAAGGACATGTCATTGTTCCCTCCTCAGAGAGACAGTCCAAACACACGTGTCAATCACTTGGACAGGCATAATCCCTCAGGGAGAGATGCTTATTCCAGAGCTCTGTGTATACAATAGACAGCTTGCCTACAATTTAGACTGGCACAAGATTCCTTTGGCCATTGCCTACTCTCACCTCTTGAGAACGTGTTGTACTTTCTCGGTTACGAACTCTATCACCTCCCCTGCGCTCTGTGGGTCTCATCTGAATTCTTTCCACAAAGTTCACAAGGGGTATCCAGTGCAGGTGCTGCTCAAGCTCATGGATCCTACATGCTAACATCCCTTTGGTTGAGTCAACCAGATGGGAAGGCGCCACCAAAGAGCACAGAGAAGCCACCCACCACTCATGAAAGAAGACAGTTTCAATAAGAAAATGAAAGTCGGGGCTTAGCAGTTGAGGTGTTTGCCTGCAAAGCCAAAGGACCCAGGTTAGATTCTCCAGGACCCACCTTAGCCAGATGCACAAGGGGGTGCATGCATCTGGAGTTCATCTGCAGTGGCTGGAGGCCCTGGCACACCCAATCTCTCTCTCTCTCTCTCTCTGTTTCTCTGTCAAATAAATAAATAAAATGTTTAAAAAAGAAAGAAAATGAAGTCATTCGCAGTCTCTGAACAACAGAAAAATCGCTGTGATTTCAAATTGGAAACTTATTTCTAGGTAAATGTGTACTTTTCAAAGCATTTTTCAGCATAGTATCCACCAAATACAAATCTCCATTGCCTCGTTTCTTTTAAACATGTGTTGTAAGCATTTGTATACTATGACATTGTTCCACAACATGCTCTTATGGATTGCCTGCTCTTTCATAATGTTTCATAATATTTATGTCGCATAGTGAAGTATCCTTAGTGGACATTGAATTTGCTTCTCTGTTTTCACAGTTATAAACCACCCACTTTGTCATGAAAAATCCTTGTTACTCAATTTTCACAAGCATTTATAAATTTTACCAGTCATTTCTAGAAGAGGAATTGATGGGTCAGAGTGTCTGCACAATTTTAAAGCCTTTTGTGTCCACCAACTTCTTATCATTGATCAGACATATGTGTTTGTTTCTTAGCAAAGCTCTTACTTACAGCAATGTATTGGGCTAACCTTTGTCTTAGAAACTCAGCAACTATGACTCGGGCAGTTTCTCATTAATGCTTTAAAGAGTGATAAAATGGGTATCAACATAGGCCATAGACTGAGATAATAAATCAGAGGCTGGAGAAATAGCTTAGAGGTTAAGGCGCATACATCTGGGGTTTGTTTGCAGCTGTTGGAGGCCCTGGCATGCACATTCTCTCTTTCTCTATCTCCCTCCTTGCAAATAAATAAAAATATTTTAAAAATAGACTAACAAATCAGGCAGCTAACAGGGTCAAAATGAAATGCTAAAGAAGCAATAGGTCACTTGATTTAGAAGCTACATGTATTTTTGATAAATCGTTGTGAAAAATATTAGTGTAGAGTCATTGGTGGGACAATCATTTTGGTGGACTAACAGAATGTAGAAATCTAGATTCTTTCTTTCAGTTTTGGCATAGATAGGGAAGTGGGAGTGCTCTGGAGAATGACATCATTCTGATTCCATTGATTGAGTCAAGTGGTCATGTGGCCTGTCTTCCTGTAATTACCACCAACAGTGGACTTTTTATATTAGATCACTAAGCAGATAAGTAAACTCCATCTTTTCTAGATTAAGTTGACTTTTTAAAATAATGTCACCACAGAATCTGTTCTTTTAATCTATATAGGTGCTTATGTTGTATGGGGTGGTTTCTGTTGGTAAGGTCTGTTTTGGATGCTGCTCCTTGCTCCTGATCACGTAGGAAAGTACACCACCTTTCCTTACCTACCATAAGAGCTATGACCAACATCAATGGCAAAGGCAAACTAATGAGAGAAAAGCACAACCGATTTGTTTGGTCATAGTTTTTAAACTTTTTTTATTTGTGTGTGTGTGTGTTTGTGAGAGAGAGAGAAGAGACACAGAGGAAAATAGAAGGAAATGGGTGCACCAGGGCCTCTGGCCATTGCAAATGAATGAACTCCAGATGCATGGGCCACCTTATGCATCTGACTTATGTGGGTACTGAGGAATCAAACCTGGGTCCTTTGCTTTGTTGGCAAGTGCCTTAACCACTAAGCCATCTCTTGAGCCCAAGTCATAGTTTTAAATGACACAGAAGCTTCCAGAATGAAGAACCAAAAGTCCTGGGAAAACTGTCTGTTATACTTGACTGATGAAGAGTGGGAAGCCCTGATAGAGGCATGGTTGTGCAAGCACGTGCTCTGTTGCTAGTGCAAGTGGGAGAGGGAGAGGGCGGCAAGCTTTCTGTGCAGATCCTTGTTGGCTTCTCTCCATGTGGCATTTGGGTACGGGGCAGGGACCTTTCCAGTATGGGAGTCTTCTGAACTGCCACTGAGCAAAGCAGGTTGGAGAAGTGTCCGTGGCCAGCTATGACCCAGAACACAGGGAAAGTACGAATAATACTTCCGATCTTTATAACTGGCTTTGGAGGAAAGAAATTCTGAGTGCCATGACTCACTTTGGGAAGAAGAATTTCAGTTTCTTATGTAGTGATGAGAGTCAGGAGGGCAGGAGATGGTGAGAAAGAAACTTTGTTTCTAAGGCTGCTTCCAACATCTTCATGTGGGGGTTTTATTATCTGAGTCACAGCCTCAACCTTTATAGTGAGTATTTAAATTTATCCTAAACCATTGCTGCTCAAAAATTTTACCTTCCATAGAAGAGACTTTGGACACCTACAATTAGGTGGGTGGTTTGTGAGCTTTATAACGGACCTGGCATGGCAAGCAAGGTCTTAACAGATGTTCATTGAATAAATTAATTAACACAATTATTAAAATAATTGAGGGGCTGGAGAGATGGTTTAGTGGTTAAAAGCACTTGCTTACAAAGCTTTCCAACCTGGTACGATTCCCCAGTACCTACATAAAACCAGATGCACAAAGTGGCACATACATCTGGAGTTCGTTTGCAGTGGCAGGAGGCCCTGGCACACCTATTCCCTCTCTCATTCTCCCTCTCTCTCTTTCCTTGCAAATAAACAAAACATTTAAAAATAAATAAGATACTTTAAACAAACCCCCTCACCTGAATAAGGATTAAATTTTCATTTAATTTAGCTGTTCTAATTAAGTAAATCCAAGTTCTCAAAGGTGTTTAGCCATTGAATGTTTTACAACTTAGTGCTTGCTTATACATAGTCATCTACAATTGAATGCTTATTTCTCATGTATGGTAGCCAATCTGGCTGCTTCTCACCTCCTGGTGATCCTATTATGCCATTTTCAATCTCTTCCCACACAGTCTAGCTCTGGGACATCACGGGGTGGCCTCCAGGGCTCAGTCATAAATGACACTGCTGCTTCCTCTGTATTCTACTTTGGGTGACTTGGCTACCACGCAGAGGGGCCACTTGAGTCACCCTATATAGAGGTCCACACTGGAGGAAATGGAGGCCCTGGCCAATAGCCAGCATTGATTTGAGAAGGAACCATTGTGAGTTTGCTTTTCAGGAAGCAATTAGTCAGCCCCAGTCAAACCTTCAGGTGACCGCAGTCCAGGCAGACATCTTGATGCAAGCTCCTGATGCATGCAGGGCTAAACCAGACCTGCTTTGCAGTATGGCTTCCAAGTTTTTGACCCACAGGTCTCTGTTAGATAATGTCTGTTGCCTTAAGCCACTAATGTTTAGAGGTCATTGTTAACCATCAATACAGTTTGATGAGCTTGTCTTACCAAATGGATCATATGCATGTAGAAGTAGCAAAAACATGTATTTCATATCTCATAGTGACTATCCATAATATCTGATAATACTCTCAGTAAATGATGTTCATATTTCATTGTTACCTTATAATGAAGCTGAGAAACATTTATGGAATACCCACCAGATACTCTTCTTGGCATTAGGAAAAGCAGTCAACAGAAAGGGAATCACTAATTTCCAGTGGAAAAGTCAGGTAATAATAAAGGCATTATGGCCCAGATCAATGGAGACATGAAGCTAAGAAGAGAAACAAAAAGATGGGATGCTCCCATATGTTCTCCAGGTAGAATGTCCTGAAAGACCTGAGCAGAGCGCTAGAAGTGTGTTCTGGAAAGGGCCTCATAGGGAGAAGGGACCACCGTGCATAGTGCAGGGACTTGGGAAGGCATGGCCTACACTGACAGGCCACATGTGCCTCAGGATGAGCTCACTGTGCTCTCTCTATTTAGGGAATCCAGTTCCCCACAACTGCAACTTGACAATTTGAATCTCTCTTAGTGGCTTTGGCCCTGCCTTCTCTTTCTCTCTTGAACTGGAACTGTTCCATGTTAAACAGATTTCTTCAAGCAGATATGTCATTTTATCAAGATATAAACTTGGCGAATGAGTCAAAATCAGCTAATATTTGTAGCTGTAACAAAGAATTAGAAATTTTACCAGTTGTAATCTTATTTTTGTTATTGCTGCTCCTAGAAGCTTTCTGCCTTCAATAAGCCATTAGTGTCCACTAGTAAATTACATAGCTTTGCGATATCACAAAGATGTTTCATGGTTACTAGCATCACAAGAAAGAATAGGGCTCACTCAATATATGTTATTAAGACATAAGATGTCAAATCGACAACTAATTAGCTCTCCCCACAGAAGAGCTAATAAAATTCTGTTTCCTAAATGTTCTGTCATTCCTTGCTATGGACTTCAGCTCTTTTTTCTCTCTTACTGAGAAAACACATGTCACGAGTAAATTGAATGATCAATCAATGATGAATTTGGCCATGATTACAACATGTTAGTGATCACAGATAAATGAAATTGTGTTTGCTTTTCATGGACATATGAATGTTTTCATCTTACATTTTACCTCGGATAAATCTGCTGCTTCACAAGACAGGGCTATGATTGTAGTGACTTGAGAGGCTGAGGCTGTAGGATTGCAAAGTCAAGGCCAGCCTGAGTAACCTGGTTAGAGCCTGTATCAAAATGAAAAGCACAAATAGGGGTAGGGTGTAGCTCAGTGGTAGGTCATTTACCTAATATATGCAAGGCCCTGGGTTCTGTCCCCAGCACTTCTAAATAAGTAAGTAAATAACTAAATGAAAAAGAACATAAATTTGTGTCATCATATAAATGAATCTCCTGTGTTGCTGTGCTATGGCAAGAGCTGCTGTTCTCTCTCGTCTAGTGAGTGGCTTGCTTTCTTGTTCCCTTTTATAACCACAGTATTGAGAAATTAATGATCATTTTATCTGTGGTATAATTGAGAGATAAGGACACCTAGCAGAAGAGTGGATGAGGATAGGATAGGATAGGATAGAATAGAAGAATCTGAGAGAAAGCCAGAGAGAGACAGATAGAAAACTACAAAGACCAGAACTCCTCTGTGTGCGTGTGTGTGTGTGTGTGTGTGTGTGTGTGTGCATGCGTGCATGTGTGTGTGTGTGATGAAGAATTAGAAATTTTACCAGTTGTCATCTTCCTCTTGTTACTCCTGATCCTTGAAGCTTTCTACTTCCATCAAGGCCATTACATAGCTTGTGGTATGCAATTGAAGGTTACTGTCTTTACACGTGTTTATGTATATATATTTTCTTATGTGTATGATATATGTGTGATATGTATATGTGTGTATGTGTGTGTGTGCACGTGCTTTCTGGAGCATATATAACTACATGTGTAGCTATTTGTACCTAACTGTTTAATGAATGTGGTATGTGCATGTATAGGCAAGAGAGTGAAGAAATAACCACTAAGATATAACTAGAAAAAGTATAACTGCATGATGAGGATTTATTTGTAGGAATAAGAGTCCATTATTTTTTGCAAAGGTTACTACTGCAAAAAGTAATTACCATAAATTCTTTTCCTTCAGTAGAAAGGAGACCATTCAAATTATAAGAAACAAAACATTAGAAGTAACTGAAAAATGCCCTTAACTAATACTGTACCTTGAAACCTACTCCTGGATATTTTTATAAAAGCAAATTAAAATGCATGAGAATCAGACATATGCAATGTCAGTTTTAATTAATCTTTCTCAGATGTAAATACTCTATATAGCATAATATTAAAAAATGAGTTCTTTAACTATCAGAATTTATTCACCTAAGAATTTTGCACAGGCAAAGAGGTTTTCTAAAATTATTTCTTTATTATATTTAAGCTTTGTTTGATTCAAATAATTTTTCAGGAAAATATGTGAGTGATGCAATGGACAATATGAAGGCCTTGTTACTCAGAGTGGGAACCAAACTCAATGTGTGTTTACTTTGACGCCATTTTCCTTTCTACAAACACTACTTAGCATTTATTAACTCTTATCATATATACCTGGGCTCTGTGTTAAGTGTCTTAGCTTGTAATAAAATACTAAATCCTCCCACAACTGCCCAGTGAGCTAGGCACTATTATCTGTCTCTCACATATGAAGAAATTGACTTGCAGATAGGCTCTGTGACTGACTGAAAGCCTAATAGCAGAGGAGAAATAAAAACTCAATTTGATTCAGAATCATGTGCAAAAAGGCTTCTGGGTCTGGTAGGGAGTTTTGGACAATCAGAGCTGCCAATGCCGACATCTTGTCACATAAGACACTCACACGGTATATCAGGCAAAACAGCAGGGGCAGACAGAAGCCCAGGATCTGTGATGTGTGGGCTTCCCAAGGGCAGGAAAGCTGTGGGCAGAGTCTCTTCTGTGCACACTCCACCTGACACTGCAGCTGAGACCCCAGAAGCATTCTGTGCTGGGATTTCTATTCTTATCACTGCTTGGATCACTGAGGCAAGCATTATAGAATATTCTGTTCTAGGAGGAATGAGGACATAGCCCAGGTTTTTCTGGACAACTCTTCATCTCAGGATGTTGTATTCTTGGTACATTCTACCCACGAATTTCAAGCAAAGGCAAAGAGCTGAGTCATGCTAGGTCATCAGGGAACCTGTCCTCCTACACCATGGTCTTCAGTACCACATTTAGTTGATAACATGGTGTTCATAATGTGATACTTAATTCAATGTGTCAAATTAACTGTGCCAATGCATTGCCCAGACTACACCTCAGCCCTGGGTGTGTCTATGATGGTGTTTCCAAGTGAGCTTAGTATTGGAGTGGGGAGGCTCTGTGAAGCAGATTGCCCTTCCCAGTATGGGCAGCATCCATCAGTCCATGGAGACTGTGAATAGAACAAGAAGATGGAGAAAAGAAGAATGCGCTGGATGTCAGAGTTCTGTTACCCTCGGACTAGCTGCCATTGACTGTGGACTCTCAGTCTTTTGGAACTGGACTGGAGTCACACCACCAGCTGTCCTGAGTATCCAGTTTGCGAACAGCAGATGTTGGGACTTCCCAGCCTTCATGACTGCATGCACCATTCCTCTACAATGCTTGTATAAAATTAGTTGTTTCTCTGACAAAGCCTATCTGTTAGACATGGTTGATCCATTCTACAGTTCTTCTTTATGTATCCAAACTCATGGTAATTACAAACTGTGATGATTATTTCATGTGTTAACTGGAATGGCCCTGGGTTGCCTGGATAATTGCTTAAACATTCCTTATGGGTGTATCTGTCAAGATGGTTCTGAATGATCTTGACATTTGAATGTGTTGACTGACCAAAGCAGATTGCCTTCCTCAAAATAGGTGGGCTTGATCCAAACTTACTTACAAGAAGTGGCTGAGGGATGGAGAGATGGCTCAGCAGTTAAGGCAAAAACCTGAAAAGCCAAAGGACTCGGGTTCAATTCTCCAGGACCCATGTAAGCCAGATGCACAAGGTAGCACATACGTCTGGAGTTTGTTTGCAGAGGCTGAAGGCCCTGGTGCACTCGTTCTCTGTCTCTCTCCCTCTCTCTCTGCCTCTTCCTCTCTCCCAAATAAATAAATTTTGAAAAGCAAAAAATAATGAAGACGTGTCTGAGAGAGAGTCCTCTCCCTTTACTTATTTACCCTTGGGGGTGTCAATCTTCAGACTCAGATTTGGAAATTGTGTCACTGTCTGTCTTGTTTTCCAGGCCTTCGCACACACACTACATTCTCATTCTCTGGAGAATCGTGATTAACATTGGCCAGGGCACTGACAGTGGTTTCTAGAAGAATAGAATTTTGAAAGTTTTCTGAATAAGCTCTGGGGTTTCTGGAATTTGATGTCTAATTTGATTAGACTTGGAGATGCTGATGCCTCTACTTTCAGTAACAAAAGGATTATTGATAGGCTTATTGGGAACTGCTTATAAAGATAACAAAAATACCTCCATTTGGTACCCCAAATCAATCACTTTAAGAAGTAATGAGTGCCAGGCATGGTAGCCTACATCTTTAATCCCAACACTTGGTGGATCCAGGTAAGAGGATCACTGTGCATTCGAGACCAACCTGAGACTTTATAGTAAAGGAGCAGATACACCTGTAATCCTAGCACTCAGGTGGTGGGGGTGGGAGGACCAGGAATTTAAGACCATCTTTGGCTGCACAGTAACTTGGAGGAAAGGCTGGGATACAGAAGACTCTCAAGAAGAAGAAGGAGGACAAGGAAGAAGAGTAAGAGGAAGAGTAGGTGGAGGAAGAGGTAAAAGAGGAAAGAAAGAAGCTGATGATTTTGAAAAACATTAGAAACCCAGTGAATGTAATAAGCATGGATGGTGCATCCAATGTCACTGGAAAAAGTGTTATGAGAACAAAAAACACCTAGGGATTAACTCCCAGCTCAAGCAACAAGTGAATGACCTAGAAGTCCCCTGAAGTCTCAAGAAGAGCCTTATTTTCTGTACCTGCAGTTTGTTGAAAAAAATCTGCCAAGTGATCTTACCCTGCCATTGGCTGAATTGCAATCCAAACTGGATTCCCCACTGCAGTGTACTCTGTGAAAGTGATTGTACTGCCTAGGAAAGAACAGGATCTTCCAAACTAAAATAGGGATGGGCGGGAAGACCCTGAAAAATCTGGGATTCTGAACTCTAAGTGGTAGTGGTCTCTCCACCCCAGTTTGAGGGGCTTTCATTCTACACTGGCCAGGGAACTAGAATAGCCTCTTCTGAGGCACTTGTCATGCACGACTACTGATTCTCCTTGGGGTTTGTCCCCAGCATTCGTCTTTGCATCTGTAACTATGCTCAGTGTTTGACAGGCCCATGAAAGCAAAACACAAATTGTGAGCCATGAGGAAGCCAACCAGACTCTTCAAAAACTATTGCAATTTGGGCTAGAGAGATGGCTTAGCAAATAAGGCATTTGCCTGCAAAGCCAAAGCACCTTGGTTTGATTCCCCAGGACCCACATAAACCAGATGTACAAGGTGGTACATGCATCTGGAGTTCATTTGCAGTGGCAGGAGGCCCTGGCACACACACCCATTCTCTCTCCCTCTCCTCCTCCTACTTCTTCCTCTGTCCCTTTCTCTCTCAAATAAACAAAATATTTTTTAAAAATAGTTGCAATTTTCTAATTTATAGAGACAAGTCTGGGAAACCTTGGGAAATGGATATTGAGGGAGCAGCATAAATGGTAGAAGGAACTTGATGTAATATCAAGCTGAATTAACTGATCTGGGCTCACTAAGCATAACTTCTGTAATGCTGAAGCTGGAATGTTAAAAAAGGCTCTAATTTGTTTGTTTTGGATTGGCTAAAGGCATACACCAACATGAGAGAATTAGAAATACCAGACATGCCTTGTTTGTGTGTAGAGGAAGGGATTCTAAAGCTAAGATAGATTGAGGAGAGTGAGAGCATTTTGTTATTTAAGATATATCTAGCCAAGGAGGGTCCATGAGTACCTAGAGAGAGAATCCTGTGCAGGATCTCCTTGCACCTTGAAGATTTCCACGATTACTTCTCCCCATAGGCCACACCTCACAGTAAAGATTCCAGTAATTGAACTGGCAAGCCAAAATGCAATTGGAGTAACTGGATCCCAGTGAGGGAGAAGCCATGAGATGGTACCCGACCACCAAAGGCCAAAGGTTACCACAAGGCAGCAGAGCCAAAGGAGCAGTCATTGTGGCCTGACTTGTAAAGACCTATGGCAATGGAAAGTTAACTGTAGTATTACTAGAAGTTAGATAGGAAGCCTACAAGACTATGTGTATATAGATATATATATATGTGTGTGTGTGTGTGTGTGTGTGTGTGTGTGTGTGTGTGTGTTGTGTGTATATGTATATGCAGAATAGCCATAAGTGTTGGTGCATGACTTTAATTCTAGCACTTGGGAGGCAGAGGTAGGAGGATCAGGAGGATCACTGTGAATTTGAGGCCATCCTGAGACTACATAGTGAATTCCAGGAGAGCCTGGGCTACAGCAAAATGGTATCTTGAAAAACATATATATATGTAGAGAGAGAGAGAGAGAGAGAATTTCTAACCCTTCCATCAATTTTCAGCCTTCAGCATGTTTACAGAACCAAAACACTATGAAGAAAGGAGAGATGGTTCCTTTGTGAAAAGATTCTGGAATACCACCAAAAATTTACACTGTTAATCCTTCTCATAGCCCAAAGGTACCTGTGGTCTCTTACCAAAAGAAATTTGTATTGTGGAAAGGGACAGTCAGTTGTCATGGTTAGTACTGGACTGGATTTAAATGGACAGGAATTCCAGGAGACCAAAAATATCATTTCAGAAAACAAGTGACCACTAGAAATTAACTTGGATGCTTCTCACAGTGTGTTCACTGCATCCTCAAATCCATCCTATGGGTACATTCACAGTTCTGGGATGCATGATTGGAATATACATCTTTAAAAGCTACCATCTTCCACATTGGTTCCCACACTTGTAGGTGAAAGGCTATTATGGTAATTGAAGACAAGTGGAAACTTCCAGAACATCTACCTAGGAAAATAGGAAATTAAGGTCAACATCACATCTCTAGAGGGATTGTAGAGATTAGTTCCACTCTTCAAGAACAGCGACAATGCAGACATGTTGCTTCTCCCCATATAGTTAACTCTGCTGTGTGGTCTATGAAGATGCCAGGTAGATCTTGAGCCTGTTTGGGCTTGTAGAACTGAATACCATAGACTGGAAAATTTATAAAGAACAGAAAGTTATCTCTCATATTTGAGTGGCTGGGGGTTCTAATATCCAGGAACCTGTGGCTTCAGTTGTCTGGTGAGGGCTGTTACCTGCTTTCAAGATGGAGTCTCATGCTGCATTCCCTGAAGAAGAAGAGTGTTGCTCCCTCACGCGATAGGAAGCTCAGGGCCACGTGAACTCCGCAGGAAGCTTGTCTATGAGGGCCTTACTTCTGTTCTCAAGGGAGGAGCTTTCATGACCTAACAGTCACTTACAGTTCCACATTTCAATACTGTCACCTTGACAACACCTGATTGTTGGAAAAGACACTCTCAAATCATAGTGTAGCTGCTTCTGGGTGTGGGCCCAGATTGTGTCAGATTGAAGCAGTATTCCCTCTGCTTCGTGACATGCAGTTAGCGATCTGGCAAATACCTTTTTGTTCATCCCTGTCATGATGGCTGGCGTACCAGGGCAGCTTCGTTTATTCTTTGTAATTGTATTCTTTATATTTGCAAGGGGAGAGAGAGAGAGGGAAAGAAGGGGCATGTCAATGCCTCTTGCCACTGCAAAGGAACTCCAGATGCATGTGCCATTTGGTGCATCTGGCTTTACAAGAGTACTGGGGAATCAAACCTGGGCCAATGGGCTCTGCAAGCAGGCACATTTAACAGCTAAGCCGTCTCCACAGCCCCAGAGCAGTTTGTTTTAATCTGGGGATTCTGACAGTGTATGTTAACTATCCTGGAAGACTTAGGTTTCCTCCTTGCCAGTCTTGAAGCATATTCATTTATGTGTTCTTAGGTGAAAAGGGGCTGGGGAGAAGCCATTGTAAGAAAAGTAAAGCTCTTAAGAACTATTAGCAGGGCTGCATAGAAGGCTCACTGGTTAAAAGTGTTGCTATGTAAGTGTAAGACCTGAGCTCAGATCTCTAGAACCCACATAGAGCTAGATTTGGTTGCATATATCCACTATCACGAGTATGCCTGTAGCAAGATGGGAGGCTGAGAGTGGAATTAGGAACATTCATATATACCTTTGCATACTTTGAGCTTTTCTCAAATGATAACTATACACATTTGAGTTTTTCTTAAATGTTGTCATTTACATTTTTAATATTAATATCTAAGGTCTCTTTTAGTAAGTTTGAGACCATGTCTCACTATGGGGCCCAGACTAGCTTGGAACTCACAGTAACCCAAACTGGTCTTAAACAAGTGATCTTCCTGCCTCAGCCTTCTGAGTGCTGTGGTCACAGCCCTGCACCATCCCACCTGGCCAATCAAAGTCACTTTTGGCATTAAATATATTATTGGAAACAAACTGATGGAAACTGCAAAGACAGATTTGGAAATATTCATTTAAATCAAAATGAAGTATTCAGACTTCAAATGGCCAAGAGTTCATCCTCATAAACAGATTAAAGTGAACCATAAATGATGGTGGTTAGTTTTCCCAAACACTAGGAAAGTTATATTCAAGTATGACTTCAAAAACTCCCCATACAAGGCAGCAAAAGGACCAAGTTTAGCACAAACAGGAAGGTTCCAAAGGGAAAATCATCCTAGTTAATGAATTCTTGGAAAGAGTAAACAACACTGGGGAGGAATGGCTTGGTGAAGATGGTTTATCTGGATTTTTGAAAGGTTATGATGGGGCTTCCAAAGGGAGCATGTGGAAGATCCCAGAGAGAAGACTGGGCATGGCTGGATTCTTCAAGAGGCAAAAGTGGGTCACAGAGATGCTCTCTTGTGAGTGGAAAAGACCAAGTCTTAGCTTGTACCAAAGGAAGCATCCTTGTATGAGAGGATGTAAGTGCCCACTGGGCACATTTTTCCACTACAATAAACATTTCTGGTGAGGGTAGAAAGCCTTATAAGAAAAGTCATCCATGGTAGAAAGGAAACAGAGAAGATGTCAGTATTTTGTTTTCATTATCACTTCATTTTCTTTTTTTTTCTTTTTAATTTTTTAAAAAAATTTATTTGAGGGGGGAGGGAGAAAATGGGCATGCCAGGGCCTCCAGCCACTGCAAATGAACTCCGGATGCATGTGCCACCTTGTGTATCTGGCTTACATGGGCCCTGGGGAATCGAACCTGGGTCCTTTGGCTTTGTATGCAAATGCCTTAACCACTTAGCAATCCCTCCAGCCCCACTTCATTTTCTTGATTGCTGACATCACATTTGGAGCTTAATAACCAGCAGTACAAGGAGATACAGGTTGCAGCTTAAATTGCCAAGAATGAAATACAGGAACCCTCTGGTGACAGCTGAGGAGAGGCATTTCCAGTACTGCTTGTGACCAGATACTGGTGGAGACATGGACAGAAACAGTCACTGTGATGAGGTCTGAGAAGAGAGTGAGGGATGTCTTGTGGAACTTGGGCTGAATTGTGTCCAGACCTCAGTACTTTGTGGAAGGCAAGATTTAAAGGTGATAGACTACAATATTTGGCAAAAGAAAAATCTCAGCAAAGTGTGCAGGGCATATATTGTTCCTCTTAACTACTTATAATGGAAGAAGAAAGAATCAAATTCGAGACGGAACTTGTAATTTAAAGGGAAGCAGAACTTAAATGTTAGGAAAATTTTTATCCTGGTGAGATTATGGTGAAAACAAAGAATGTTTGGGAGAAAACACGGAGGATGAAGCCGAGGATGAAGGAAGCGAGATGCTATTCATAAAGACGACGACCCCAGAGGTGTGCTTGGAGGTGATTCCTGCACCTCCTCCTGTTGCAGGCTTAGGGTACCAAAGTTGAGGGGATGAACCTGTGCTAGTACAGAAACTTTGGGTGTGGTAGGACTTCTCAGCATTTGCTGCCTTGCATTGCCCCAAGTCTGTGCTCCTCACATGCTGGTATAGTGCCCCTACGACTGAAGGGGATTCAGGTGTTGCTTGAACCACCACTTCAAACAATAGAAGCCACCATCTTGTGAACACCCATGTTGTGCTGTTTCTGTCAGTGTGCAGAGTTGTGTGAGCTAGGTAGGCATGGTTGCCGCTAGCTAGATTTCAAAGGATGAGTCAGAAAACCTCAAGAGCCAGAAGAGCCCTGTCACAAGGATGGGGTCACTGCCTAGAGACCCCGGTAAGGCTGTACATCATGGAGCTATGGGGTGGAGATACTGCAGAAAACCTCAAACTAGAGCAATGCTAGAGCAATGGGAGCAGGGTCATCCCTACAATCTCAGACCTTTAGAGCCACAGCATTCAATGTTAGCTTGAAATAGCCAGACACCTGAGGCCAGCCCTTCAGAGCTGTGTTGTGGCTTGCTGACATAATGGAGGAACAACAGGTCTCCTGTAATAACAGGGCATCACAAACTATTCATTTGGAGTTGAGTTTTTTTAAACATTTTTATTTTTATTTATTTATTTGGCAGACAGAGAAATAAGGAGAAAGAGAGAGAGAGAGAGAGAGAGAGAGAGAGAATGGGTGTACCTATGGCCTCCAGCCACTGCAAACAAACTCTAGACACGTGCATCCCCTTGTGCATCTGGCTTACATGAGACCCGGGGAATCAAACCTGAGTCCTTTGGCTTTGCAGGCAAGTGCCTTAATCACTAAGCCATCTCTCCAGCCCTGGAGTTGAGTTTTTAATTCAAATTGCATAGCTCCTTTTTTTCACCATTTTCCCCACATTTTAACTTCACCTCATTTTCAGTTTTTTGTCTTCTTTGGAGTGGTACAGATTCCTGGGCATCATGGAAAGCCTGTCTACTTCTCTTTCCCAAATTAGGCTTCTAAATCTCCATCCTTTTACCACTCTATCATTAAAATAGACAAGGGAGTTGCTGTCTGGGGATGTTTTATTTGCTGGTAGTGTCTCTGGGGCTGAAGATTACAGAGGAATGCACAGGGGAGGACCAGGTTTATTGGCCCAGAGGAACAGAACCATTTTTCTAGTCCTTAGGTTGATGTTATGTTGGCTGATGATTGCCTTGTCTTTCCTAGTCTTCCTTGATAGTCCTAAAACAGGTGATTATTTTTCTAAGTTGGTGCAAACCACAGGTATATTCGTCTTTATATTATCCAGGCCACATTTACTTTCTACCAGACCTAGTCGCCAGTTGTTTTAAGATGACCTACTTTTCCCAACTCTCATATTTTTGTTCAGGCTTAGTTCCCATCAGAATGTTAACTCTATTTCTCAAGAACCATCTGCACTTCCATATATGTGATGGTTAATCACTACTAACTGTCATCTTTTATTGGATCAAGAAATCAAGTAGGAGAGACACACCTCTTGGGTAGGTCTATGAGGAAGGATTAACAGGGGGGAGGAAGACCGCGGAGCAGTCAGGTCCTTCTGCTGATAGCCTATAGGTAAAGAGGTTCCAGGAAGAAGCAATGTCTCTCTCTCTCTCTCCTTCTTTTTCTGGTTTCCTTTGCTACTCACTGGTATGTGCATCTACCCAGCTGCTGCCATCCTTCACGGACATCAGAAACCAGCTTCTTCAGCCTTCTAATGTGAACTGAAGACCAACAGTTCTCCAGAAATTCTCCAGACTTTTAGCATCAGACTGTGACTGCCAAGGCCTCCCGCCCCATGGACTGACCAGCTCCTGAATTCTCAGGGTCTCCCAGCCTGCAGATAGCCATGGTAGGACTGCATAGTCCATACCGTGTAAGCCAGTCTAATGAATCCCCTCTTTCATGTATCTTCATTCTGTTTATTGGTTCTGTTGCTTAAAGAGCATGGGTCAATACAACTGATAGATTTTTGCCTTTGGTTTCACTGCCCATCTCTTTCTGAGACGGTTCTGGTGGCTTGTATGCAGGGGGCAGGGCTCCACTAAACACATTAACCAGAAGCTTCGCACACAAAGACACCAAGGCTGCTTCATCAACATGGCCGTCCGATCTGCAAAGGATTCAAACACGAAGCCAAAGTAGTCTTGGCTGTATTAAGCAGCGTCAGGCAATTACGAGATCTGCTGCAATGAATGGCCAAGGTTACGACACCCATAACGTTTAATTTGCAGTCTGAATATTCCAAGAATGCAAAGCAGGCCTTGCAGGTTGCACGCAGCTGGATAACAGCACAGTGGTTCATAATCTCTTCGGTCCAAGCAAAGGCAGGAGGAGAATGGCTTGCTGGAGCATGGTGGGCCTCAACTCTTGCCTCTTTTGGCAGGACGTAGAACGCATTAAAGCAGATGGTCCTTCTGGGCAACCCTGGGAGGAGACAGAGTCACCAGATGGTCTGATGCAAATCGTGGCTGGGCAGCACTGCAGCCAATGGGACTTTCCAGGTCATTCCAGGGATTAATGTGGATGGTCAGGAGATTGATTAGAATGCCGTGACTGGAACCTGCTGGTGTGAGGATGAAAGTGATTCGTGTGCTTTTGCCAAGCATGGACTATTCTAATCGCTCCACGTGAAACCGAGCTGGCTTAGTGCAGTCACTGAGTTTGGATGAGAAGATTGTCGTTAGAGAACAAAGACGTGTACAAAATTAGATGTCCAGAGCAAGCCCATGGACACAAAGGAGACGTGTGCAGGCAGAAGTGGTTCTAACTTGTTCGACAGCTACCTCACGCTTACCTACCCTGCACGTGGGAGGGCAAAAGGGAGAGAGGTCACTCTCTGACTCTTGCTGATCATCCTCTAGGCTTGACTGCACAGATTTCTTCTTTTTCTCATTCCCAAGCACCTTCCACATGTCACAGTTTCCCATGAATCCAGGTGAGAGCTACCTGTCGGCAGCTGCCTCCTTTTTGTACCATGTGTAAGTACCCTACAAGGAACATACATATGCACTACAGTGAAAAACATAGTGGATTCTTTGGGAAGGGACCAGGTGGAATTGCAGGTCTCCAGGAATGAGTCAGAAAGAGGGAGAAAGAGCAAGAGTGGCAAGAAGTGTGTGCGTGTGCACGTGCGCGTGTGTGTGTGCGTGTGTGTTCGTGTGTGTGTGTGTGCTTGCATGCATGTGTGTGTACGTGTGTGTGCGTGCGTGTGTGTTCGTGTGTGTGTGCATGTGCTTGCATGCATGTGCATGTGTGCGTGTGTATGTGTGCATGTGTGTGCGTGTGTGTGCGTGTGTGTGTGCATGTGCTTACATGCATGTGTGTGTATGTGTGTGTGCGTGCATGTGTGTGTGTGTGTTGTCCTTTGTTTCAGGTGGCAAGCTAACAAGCCAGTGTACACATGGCCTTGGAGGTGAGCTTTGCTTTTGTCTGGTGCCTCCGACCTGCAGACCAGCTGCATCCATTCAGCCTGCATGTGGTTTGTGGCTAGAGAAGGCGGCGCGGGTGGAAAGAGGAGAAGGCGCTGCTCCCCTGCCTGAAGCTGACCCGGAGCACGGCACGTCCCCGACTCCTGCCAGTGCCTCACTGCAGCCAGGAGCTGGAACCATCCAGAACATCTGAACAAGAGGCTGATGAACAAGGATTTTTTTTAAAAATTATTTATTTATTTGTGAGAGAGACAGAGGACAGAGAGAAAGATGCATACACAGAGAGGGTGAGTATGGCATGCCAGGGCCTCATGCCACTGCAAGTGAACTCCTGATGCCTGTGCCACTTTATGTGCACACATGCCTGGTTTTCTCTCTTCTCAGAAGAGCACTAGTCACATTGAATCAGGTCTTACCTTCATGACCTCATTTGACCACAGTTTCCTTGTCTCCTAACATGGTCATATTAGAGTTTAGGACTTTTCTATGCTTCGCACATGGCTCGTGTGTTTGAAAACTTGGTTCCCAGCTGGTGGTGCTGTCTTGGGAGGTTGTGGAACCTATAAGTGGTGAGCTTTGGGATGGAGGGATGGCTTAGTGGTTAAGGCATTTGCCTGCAAAGCCAAAGGACCCTGGTTCAATACCCCAGGATCCACGTTAGCCAGATGCACCAGGGGACGCATGTGTCTGGAGTTCATTTGCAGTGGCTGGAGGCCCTGCCATGCCCATTCTCTCTCTCTTTCTCTCTCCCTCTTTCTCTGTCAAATAAATAAAAATAAATCCCTGTGTTACCTGTATCTGCCTCCCATTGCCATAGGTATTAGGATCACAGATGCATGTGTGACTTGCATCTGGCTTAACATGGGTCCTGGAATCATCAGGCTGTAATTGTAGGTGTGCACCACCATAACTGGATCCCACTAATCTTTCTGTAGTCCATCAATGTGTGAGAGAGCCCTCAACAAAGAATTATAGTGTCCCAAACATCAGTAGTGCTGAGACTCAGACCCCCTGTGTGGTGCAGTATTCATGTTCTCAAGAGTCTCTCTGTCACTGTAACGTGCTCACCAAGGTGGCTTTCCAGGAAGGAGACTTCTCAGAAGGAACTTTGTACCAGCTGCTGAAGAAATTACATTTGCACCTCTGTACCAGTAGAAGCTATGGCTTTCTCTGCCTTTGGAACAGACTGCGCTCCACTCCTGCAATGGCCAGATACGGTCTCTGTGACCGATCAGAGAGCCACTCCATACACTTAGTGATTCAGTTCTTAAAAGTCAGTCCAAGCATGCCAGCCATGTTTCCATTGAGTTCTACATGGCCACCAAATAGGGCAGTGTGAATACATTCCCATTCTTCTAGAAAGTGCTATGGGACGGTACTATTGCATAGCTCCTGATATGGTCCCTAGATCTTTCTCACTATACTCTGTTGTCCACTTTCCACAAATTGCCTTATTCTTGCTGATCCTATTAGGAAAATCATAGCAGATCCCATGTAGCACTGGAGCCAGATGAAAAAATGTGTCTCTTTGAAAGACTTTTTTATTTGCCCTAACTATGAGGGTAGTAAATAAAAATTTCTTTGAAAGTGACTAGTGAGTACTGAGATCAGTTCCTGTAAGATTGACTGTCAGGCCATTATCCAGCAGCTGGACTGGATTAGTTTATGTTAATGAGGTTGGAGTAGTTTCCTGTCCTTGGCTTGTTCACAATAGGATATGACTAGTTCAGTGAGCATGGAGCTAGTCAAATGGAGAAGGTCACACAGGTACTGCAAATTCCTAGAGAGCAAAGCCCTTTCCCTTCCTAAGGATCTTCAGCATGCAGCACAGAGCCGGGTGCTTGGTCAGCCCTGAATAAGTAATTGTTCAAGGAGTAAGTGAATTATACCATCTCTACCAAGAAATATATATATATATATATATATATATATATATATATATATAATATATTTATTATTATATAATACATATTTTATGTTACATATAACACACACATATATATGTATATATAAGTGATATATATGTAATATATATTATATATAAACAGTAATACATATATGTGTGTGTGTGTATATATATATATATATACACACATCTATGTGTGTATTCCTATGTCTTAGGTACTTTAAGCATGGTTAGTCATCAAGCTGATTCTTATATTACAAATCTACATAGGAAAATGGAGCAATCAACAGAGTGGGAGTCCGCTTTCATTCCTACTCCTTATCAACTCTGTGGCTACGTTGGTCAGCTACGTGGATGAGCTTTACTTTCCTGCTCTGTGAAAGGAGGAGGATTTAATCCCTTATTTCTCACTTCTGGGGGTTTAGTGAGGCTTGGATAGGTATCATAGGCAACCCTGCTCTGTAATATATATATATATATATATATATATATGTGTGTGTGTGTGTGTGTGTGTGTGTTCCTATATTTTTTTAAAAATCATTACAATTACATAGTTAAGAGTCCTAGTCTGAAGTAAGCAGGGCTATGCATGCTTCCCTGTTACAGAACAACAGCATTCAGGCTCATGAAAATATTCATTTACCTCACTATCCAAAAGATCTTTTGTTACCTTGAGCTCATCCCTTGATTCCCTTTCAGTTTCTTCATTAAAAATAAATGAATCAAGTTCATGGTGTTTTGCTAAGGAATAGCTAATGAATCACAGGTACTGTAATATGCCAAGCAATGACAACAGGCTGTTCTCGGAGGTCCAGGACCCACCACATCAGCCTCTTCCACTTCCTTTTTAGCTTGGCACTTAGCACCACACCTGGTGACATCCCAGCCTTATCTTCAGAGAGTTGTGTCACTGGAGGAGTTAACACTTTTGTCATTATCCACTGAGCTGATTTTGAGAGTCTTAAAAGGGTTTAAATGCAAGATCAGCTGGGTCTAGTCATAGCAGATAATCCAATTGAAATATGTTCTCCTGCCTAGATGTCTACACTGTAATCCATTTAGAGATTGAGCCTTATATATAGTGGGTGGGATTTCTGTAGCATATATTTACACCCCTTTCCTCTGGATGCATTGCTTTTACTTCACGTTATTCATATACTATCCAATGCCCATTTCTGCTTTTGATTCTTCTATGAACTTTGTTGAAACTGCTGCTGGAATGGCTGCTACCCTGCTCTTCCGTATAGAAAGGTAAGGTTGGAAAGGACCCAAAGGGTCCCCTAGTCTCAAATACCACAGAGCACTGCGACACAAGTAACTTAAGGCAGGAAGACTTATTTTTTTTTAATTTTTTTGTTTATTTATTTATTTATTTGAGAGCGACAGAGAGAAGGAGGCAGAGAGAGAGAGAGAGAATGGGTGCGCCAGAGCTTCCAGCCTCTGTAAACGAACTCCAGATGCGTGCGCCCCCTTGTGCATCTGGCTAACGTGGGTCCTGGGGAATTGAGCCTCGAACCGGGGTCCTTAGGCTTCACAGGCAAGCGCTTAACCGCTAAGCCATCTCCCCAGCCCAGGAAGACTTATTTTGGCTCATAGATGAAGCAGCGTGGTGCTGAGTAGGAAGCAGACGTAGCTCAAGTGGGCAGTAGGCCAGGCTATAGAGCTGTAATGAGTGTTCCCGACCACTTCCTCCAGCTGGGTCCCACCTGCTCAGTGTTCCACACTGTGTGAAGCAGGGCATCAGCTAGGGACTAAGTGTTCAAACACGCACTTATGAGGGATACTTTACATGAAGCATTCCTGCCCTCATAACCATCTCTTCGTGCACAATGCATTCAGCTTAACATCAACAGGTCCATGGTCTTAACAGTACCAACACTGCTTGAAAGTCCCAAGTGTGAAGTCTCTTCTGAGACTTAAGGAAATCTATCAGCTGTGAGGCACTATAAAATAAAATAAGGGCTGGAGAGATGGCTTAGAGGTTGCCTGTGAAGCCCAAGGACCCATGTTCGACTCCTCAGTACCAACATAAGCCAGATGCACTGGGTGGCGCATGTATCTGGAGTTCATTTGTAGTAGCTAGAGGCCTTGGTGTACCCATTCACTCTCTCTCTCTCTCTCTCTTTCTGCCTTTTTCTCTCTCTCATTCTGTCAAAATAAATAAATAAAATATATTTTTTTAAAGTTTAAAAGCTTACCTACTTCTAATATACCCTGACACAGAGAGGAACAGTAGGATAAAACAACAACAACATTCTCTGGACTAAAGTAAGACTAAAACCCAGCAGGGAAAACATTAAATGCTGCAGCTCTGTGTCCAGCACTGAGGGTGCATGTTAGTGTTGCCCCAGCTCCACTGGCCCCGCGGCAGCACTGCCTTGGCGCAGGAGGCCTGTCTCTTAGGTCAGCGCTCTTCAGAGTCTGTCTCAGCAGTAGATGGTCAGCATTCCTCACGTCTCTAATATCCTCAGCTCAGTGCCCCGTGCAATTTCATCCACATCTTTAAGCCTTCACACATTAGATCCTTGGGTCCTTTCTGCAGGCCATCTCTGCTACCTAGCCCCGGCTTAAATAGCTTTTCAAAACCTTGCTGCAAGCCTCCTTGAGCCCATAACTCTTACATTCCGGATGCCACAGAACCAGCACTAATTATGTGCATGTCCTCCTCAACTTTGTTGCCAGCTCACAGTGGGGCTTGGCTCCCTCTTGCCACACTGTCAGCTCCCCTGTGGGTACTGTGCAGCTGGATCTGGGAAAACCTTTCCCTAGGCATTTCTGCTGGAGCAGGAGCCTTAGATGAGTGGGGTGGGGTCTTACTCTGAAGGCATCATGTCTGCTGCTTCAGTGCGGAGAGCAAGGCTCTCTTCAGTGCCTCTAATCTCCTTAACAACTGCGGCTGATTTCCCAGAGTCACTGCGTCCGTCACCGCTTTGCCTGCAGACACTTTGCTCACAAGTTAAAATTTGCTCACCCTCCTTTTCCTCCCTAAACTGCGTATTTTTTCCACCTCTCTGCTCTTCTGGCTAAAAGCAGGGAGTGACAACCATGCCACAGCCTGGATGCTATGATGTTTTGAAACTTCCTCAGCAAAATAAATTAATCATTTAAGAATTTACCTTCATTTATATTTCCAGGACATGTGCAGGATGTGACCAGATTTACTCCCGGGATGTAACACTAGTAGCCTTGAGTCCACTTCTCAATTCTGACCTTGTTCCCCTCTGTGATGGTATACGTGGATTGTCAACTTGACAGGATTTAGAACTACCTGTGAGGGATTAGTTATGTAGATTCACTTCACCTATGGGAGGGATGATCTTGATTATGTTAATTAAGGTGGAAAATATACCTTAATTGTGGGTAGTACCGTCCCACGGGCCGGGGTCCTGGGCTGTGTGAAAAGGAGAGCACTGGCTGAGCGGCAGCCTTCATCACTCTGCTTCCTCACCGTGATGCAAGTGAGCAGCTGCCTCGAGCTCCTGCCGCCACGCCTTCCTTACATTAAACTGAAATAAACCCCTCCTTCCCTTAAACTGACTTTTGTCAGGTATTTTGGTCCCAGCAACGAGAAGGTAACTAACACACTTCTGTGCACCTTCACTGCCCATCTTCCCGCTGGCATCCCGGTCACCAGACTCATGAGAATGGCCCAGTCAGCCCTGCTCATAGCATTCCAGGAGCTCTGCAGCACATGACTCCAAACGCTTCCACATTTTCTTATGGACCAAAGGCCTACAAATCACACAGTTTAGGTTTATCTCTGCATTGACCTTAATTCTTCTTTATTAGTTATTTTTCTTGTCACTGTGCACAAATACCTAAAAAAAAAAAAAAATACAGTCAGAGAGGAAGGATTTTATTTGACTTGTAGTCTAAAGGGGATACAGTCTGTGACTGACGGGGAGGCATGGCACATGAATGGGTTGGTCCAAGGTGCTAGGAGCTTTCAGTGAAACTTGTTACATGGTGACTACTAAGAAGCAGAGAGAACTTGGAAGTGGAGCCAGGCTATATTCCTCAATGCATACCCACCAGCAGCCCACTTCCCACAGGTACGACTCTTCTCCTAAAGATTGCAGAACCTCCCTGTGGTGGTTAGAAAGTAAAATGTTTCCCCATAGCCCCATGTGCTTGTGGCAAATCCTTACAATTATTCAGGTGGTGGTGACCACTGGGGATACTCATCAAAGTGCTGAGAAGAGATAGTGTAGTGTTCAGCACTAAGTGAGACATCTCTATCCT
This sequence comes from Dipus sagitta, assembly GCA_036346955.1. Lineage (NCBI taxonomy): Eukaryota > Metazoa > Chordata > Mammalia > Rodentia > Dipodidae > Dipus > Dipus sagitta. Next base: position 7,898,471 of record CM070786.1, read on the forward strand.
TCACTCCAAGATTCAGAAACCATTTTGGAAGAGGTGGTGCAAATAATGTAAGAGCCAAAGGAAAGAGAGGAATGCTACTTCTGGTCAGATGTTTTGTCACATCAATAAGAAGGTTACTGCCACACTTCCCACACAGCACTACCAGCTGGGGACTGAATGTTCAAATGCTTGAGCCTGTGGGACATATTTCAGACTAAAGCCATCTCAGTGTCTCAGTTCATTGTTCAATCTATGCTTGCTCAAACCATTAAATAATACCCATTTCTTAGAGTTAATAAAAATGTTCCTAATTATTTCATAAGTTAGTTTTTCACTCTCCAGTAGAGCGGTCATGAGCTGTTCCTTTTTTAAAAAATCTCTTTCAAACCTTACATACTTCTAGGTGTTTGTAACAAAATTGCTTTTACTGAATACAGAAGAAATCTGAATATAAATGGCTTAAACAAATAGGGCTTTCTATTCTACCATAACAGGCAATCTCAGAGGTAGGCCATTGATCTTGTTGGCTCCCAGGTCCATTGATATCGGCACCAGCAAATCTCTGTTGTAGATCTTTTTGTTGAATCTCCAGGTGCCATGATTATATCCCAGGCAGGAAAAGAGCAATGGCATCTATAGCTTATTAGGAGGAGAGAAACAGCTCCTCCAGAAAGATTTCTTCAGCTTGGACTTACACTTCACTGGCTACAGTGACCTTACCTTGTAGCTGCAAGATTGACTGGAAGAGCTGAAAACCGAGACCGTCATATTGGTGTCTCCCCGTAATAACCCAGACTCTGAGATTGCAGCTGCTGCCTGTCTCCACAGTGCTTGAGGTGCATAGCAGGAAGTAAGGGAGAATGTGATGGGGAGAGCTACTGTTTTCCAGAAGTCAGTTAAGAGGCAATTTTACAAGCAGAAGGAGACGCTTCATGAGGAGGAATCCCCAGGAACCATTTCTGGAAAGTGGGAAAGAAGGAAAATGAAGTGTAGAGAGTGGATACAAGTTAATGCCATTTGCAACAGAAGCTCATTCCTGCTCTGGACCTCTGTGAGGACCATAGACCATGATCTGATCTTGGTGCCTGGATGTGTAACCACTCAGAACAATAATTATTGGCTGAGAACTGCTCCTAGGGACACAAATACCCCGGTGTTTCCAGCTGCCCCATTTGTGAACTGAGATGTTCCCTCTAGCAGAGTCGTGGGTGTTTGCTCTTGAGAGCCACCCAGGTTCCTGGGCATGGAGAATGCTGATAAGTCCATAGTGTGCCACTAATCTACCATTGGTGGCTGCCATACAGTACCTACAAGATGCTCAGTAGCTTCTCTAATTTATTGAACACTTATTAAGTACTTAACTGTTGCCAAGTACCATACAAGATACTTACTAATTGAGATTCTCAGAGGGAATAGATGGCTTCACGTTACCAACAACAAAACATGTACATTTTGTACGGTGGTCTTTCTGTGTTATGAAATCTGTTCTCCCATAGCTATGACCCTCTCCCCTCCCCTATACAATACTGATGTGTAACTTCTAGTATTTATCAAAAGAATCAGTCAGTACTGGAACATTTTGTCACTGTACATAGTGCAGCTCTTGGGAACCAGGCTGTTTTATTTAATGAAATGTTTAGCCTTTCAGAGTTCTGCTTCATCCTTATGAGCAGACATTTGCTAAATAGTCCATTAGTTGCTTGGAAAAAAAACAACTAAATGTCTCCCTTTCTTATTCTAGAGTAGTGATTTACTGTCGTGAGCTATCACATTATACCCATCATTGTATTTTTATTCATAATTAAAATCAGGAAGTGGCTGTCATGAATGGAGGTGTTGGCTTTCAACCTTTGTAAGAAGTTTTTCTTAGGTACTTGCAGAAAAACAATCCCCACCTGTGGGATCTTGTGCCAGTGGATTGGGTTTGATGCTGGTGTCTTGACTTTTTGCTTTCAAGTCCTTTTTCCTCTTTCAGCTCTGGCTCTACTCTGGAGTTCTCCCCGACCACTCAGTGCACACTGAAGTGGACACTGTCTCTCTTACATCAACCACACCCATTTTCTGCTGTGGCAGGCATGTGGTTCAGGACCATGGACCACTGCACTTTTATCCAGGGGCAGGTCATGACTGTGTGTCAGCCAAATTATGGTATTTCGCTGGCCATGATGACTAGTTCATGAGAGCATGTGTGACTAAGATAGTTCAGGGAGTGTAGAACCAGCCTGACCAAAGATATCACACAACATAGACAGAAAGGATCAAGGGAATAGTGAAGTTCATTCAGAGCCCAGTTCAAGCTCTTCCAGATGACATTTTATTTTTATAGATTTTAGTGTATGGATCAATACATTTCCTTTGTTGTTGCACCAATTTGGGTTGGTTTCATCACTTACAGCCCAAAGCATCTTCACAAAAATGCAGCAGGACCTCCCTGTGGTGGTTAGAAAGTAAAATGTTTCCCCATAGCCTCATCTGCTTATGGCTAATCATTACAATTATTCAGGCGGTGGTGACCACTGGGGATACTCAAAACTTGTCAATGTGCTGAGAAGAAGAGATAGTGTAGTGTTCAGCACTAAGTGAGACATCTCTATGCTCCACTCCAAGGCTCAGAAACCATTTTGGAAGAGGTGGTGGAAAGAATGTAAGATCCAAAGGAAGGAGAGGAATTCTGCTTCTGGTCAGATGTTTTGTCCCATCAACAAGAAGGTTACTGCCACACTTCCCACACAGCACTACCAGCTGGGGACTGAATGTTCAAATGCTTGGACTGTGGGGCACATTTCAGACTGGAACCACCTCAGCGTCTCAGTTCATTTACTACCTATCCATGATTTAGCATCTTTCATAAATGTGATCCAGGGCTGGAGAGATGGCTTACCGCTTAAGGTGCTTGCCTGTGAAGCCTAAGGAACCAGGTTCAATTCTCCAGTACCCACGTAAGCCAGATTCACAAGGTGGTCCATGCATCTGGAGTTTACAATGGCTAGAAGCCCTGGTGTGCCCACTGTCTATATGCCTCTTTCTCTCTCTCCTAAATAAATAAATATTTTAAAATGTGGTTAGTACTTGACCATGGAAATATCTTACAAATGGGGATTTATTATATAAGAAATATGATCATCATGCCTCCATAAAAGTACCTGTCAATTGTAAACTCCAAAATGTTTTCCATGTTGTAAAATATATATAAAAACTATGAAGCAAGAAAACGTGTGAGAACAAGTTTAGTTCTGGAGCTGGTTTCAGGGTGTTCAGTCCTCTCATGATTTCCCAAAGGTCCTATAGTTATATTTGATGATTAGCTGTTATTTTAGTTACTTTTATGTTGCTGTGACCAAACAGATGAAGTCTATTTTGACACTTGGTATTGGGAACACATTGCATCATGACAGGGAAGGCAAAGTGGCCAATGTGACCTTGGAGGCAAGTGCATGAGGAAGTTGGTTACATGATGGATGGTGGCCCATAGACTGGAAGCAGGACACAGATAAGACTCAATTCCTCTCGGTTTACATCTGCCAGCTAGGTCTCGTATCCACACAATTCCACAACCTCCCAAAATAGCACCACTAGCTGAGGACCAAGTTCAAACACTTGAGCCTATGGCAGACACTGAACATTCGAAGCATAATATCTGTGGAACCTGGGAGGTGTACTTGCAGTAAATTACACTGGTGTCATTCACCTTGCACTGGGTTCTAAGGGAAAAGTCATTTTTATTCACAAGATCTAGTCAAATGTAAATCTATGTCAGTCATAAATCAGCTGTTGATCAGAATCCAAATAGCATGAGAGGGAAAAACCTTACCAGGCCACATGAGAGAGTTACAGTACGAGTGAAGGGGGCGGGAGTTCTTAATGCAAGGGGCTGGAAGAACTGGCAGGGGTAACTCAGGACGTTTTGGAAACATATTTGGAGCTGAAGAGATGGCTTAGTGGTTAAGCACTTGCCTGTGAAGCATAAGGACCCCTGTTTGAGGTTTAATTCCCCAGGACCCACACAAGCCAGATGCACAACAAGGTGGCACATGCATCTGGGGTTTGTTTGCAGTGGCTGGAGGCCCTGGCACACCCATTCTCTCTCTCTCTCTCTCTCTCTGCCTTTTCTCTCTCTGCCTGTCTGTCGCTCTCAAATAAGTAAATTAAAATTAAAAAAAAATATTAAAAAGATAGGTTGAATTCTTATAGGTAGGGCATGGTTTAGATGGAGATTTTCTGAAAGGTGATGAAAACGGTCTTTTGATGGCTGTTTGACACAGAATAGCATTAATTTAGTTTGTTAATTTTTATTTATTTTTAATTAATTAATTAATTAGAGAGAGAGAGAGAATGGGCACGCCAGTGCCTCCAGCCACTGCAAATGAACTCCAGATGCACGCACCACCCTGTGCACCTGGCTTATGTGGGTCCTGGGGAATTGAACCTGGGTCCTTTGGCTTTGCAGGCAAAAGCTTTAACTGCTAAGCCATCCCTTCAGCCCAAATTTAGTTTCTCAATAAAAACATGTCAAAAACAGCTTTCAGGATGGGTCATGCTACGCGCACAGCAGCGGAAGTTAGTGCCACCTTGGAGGCTTCGGTTCTTCCTTTCCTCCCTTCATGGTAACTCCATAGAAACTGGGGGCCCATGACACTCCAAGGCCTCTGACATTCCGAGTAAATAAGCCAACTTTGGTTGAAATCCGACCACATGACAGCATATAGATGTTACACTTTCCTTACCACACTTGCAAATTTTTGGATTCGGGCTCAGAGGATATCTATAGTCTACTCAGAAACCGGGGAACTTCAGTCAGAAATAATAGTTATGTTGCAGTCAGCTGTGGGTTGCTGGGACAAAGTCCCAACCAGACGCAGCTTATGGGAGGAAGGTGTTTATTTCAGGTTAAAAATTCAAAATGAATAGCATCAATGGCAGTAGTAGCTGACTCATTTCTATAGTTCCAAGCAGAGTGACATCACCAAACAGCCAGCAAACACTAGTAAGCATGAACCATCAGAGATCCAACTGCTCTCCACACACCTTAGGGATGGACTCAGGATTCACCCGCAGTGACACACCTCTTCCCCAGTAAGGCTGTGACCACTGGAGGCTCAAGGTTCACGTCTGTGTCTATGGAGCCATTCAATTAAATCATTACAGGTCATGCCTGATGACTCATTCAGTCCTGTTTGAAACAATTTCTAGAATCCAGTACCTTCTCTTTCCTTTTATAGGCACTCTCTTATCTATTTAAATCTTATTTTTCACTCTGCTAGTGTTCTGGTATCCTCATTGGTTTCTGTGCCCTTCACTGTGACTGTTTAATAGAGTAGTCACTGTATTCCTCAAATCTTTTTGATTAAAAATATTTGTGAGGGATGGAGAGATGGATTAGCAGTTAAGTACTTGCCTATGAAGCCTAAGGGCCCTGATTCAAGGCTCAGTTCCCCAGGACCCATGTAAGCCAGATGCACAAGATGGCTCATGTATCTGGAGTTTGTTTGCAGTGGCTGGAGGCCCTGGTGTGCCCGTTCTCTCTCTCTCTCTCTCTCTCTCCCTCTTTCTCTCTCTGTCTGTTGCTCTCAAATAAATAAATAAAAATAAACTACAAAAATTAAAAAAATATATTTATGTGTGTTTGGAGAGGGAGGGGTGCACCAGGACCTCTTGCCACTGCAAATGAACTCCTGATGCATGCAACACTTTTCATATCTGGCTTTATGTAGGTACAGAGGAATTGAACCCAGGATGGCAGGCTGTGCAAGCAAGTACCTCTAACCACTGAGCAATCTCTCCAGTCCCCTCACATCTTGTTATCAGCTTCAAATACTGTCATCATTCCTCCACACTGTACATGGGCTGCTGTTAGAGCTCCTTGTGTATTAGGCAGTGTTCTTCTACATGAATAGAACAATAGGACTCGTATGTATTATAAAAAAGGCTTTATTCGATTGGCTTGCATGATCAGGGCTGGGTAGTCTAACAATGGCTGTCTGGGTGGAAGGGAAGCAGGGAACCCATTAGTCTCTCAGTCCACAAAGCAAGGGCCCCAGCAGTCTCATACTGGCACTGAAGGACTGGACACTTCCTGGGGAGTTGTTGGTATTCAATATACATTGGAAGGCTGAAGAATCTGGAGTCTGATGTCAGTGGAAGATAGAAGCAAGAGTCACAGATGCTCACTCAGGAAGAAGTAAAGGCAGGCAAGTAGTATTGACCTCCTCTAACTGCTTTATACCTGGGATACCTATTGGAAGGTGCCACTTACTCTGAGGGTAGGTTTTCTCCCTTCAGTAAGTCCTGTCTGGAAATGCCCTTATGGACATACCCCAAGTGTGTCTCCTAGACAATTTCAAATCCCATCAAGATTACAATCAAAATTAACTATCACACACACCATGATACAGAAGTCTTTCATCAACTGGGCCCAGCACATATCCATTGCCCTCTTGTTTCTCCTTTTGTAAAGAAAAAAAATTATTTGTTAGAGACAGAGAGAGAGAGAGAGAGAGAGAGAGAAAGAGCGAGCGAGAGAGAGAGAATGGGTGTTCCAGGGCCTCTAGCCACTGCAATTCAACTCCAGGCATATGCCCCACCATGTGCATCTGGCTTATGTGGGACTTGGAAAATCGAATCTGGATCCCTTGGCTTTGCAGGCATGCGCCTTAACCACTAAGCCATCTCTCCAGCCCTATTTCTCCTTTTTATACATGAGGTTTTGTAAGGTGCTGCATTAATATCACCTGTGTTTATGTGTAGGTTCTTGACCTTGAATAGTACATCCCATCTCTTTCCTCCATGTTAATATCTCATGCAGGCTTCCAGAACTAAACACCAGCTCCTGTTTAACCCTCCAACTGAAGTTGTCAACTGCTAGTCCCCCAAAGTATTATACGCAGAGCTCATGGAGAGAGCTGTAACTTGTACTGTAACTTGCTGTGGTAATTTGAATATATGGCCCCCATAGACTCAGGCTTTAATTTTAAGTCTCTAGTGGGTAGAGGCTACTGGGGAGTAGTGTTACTGAGGGGCAGATCTTGGAGTATAGCCCTAAGGTCTGGAGAGAGCAGTTTTAGCTCTGGTGGTTCATGCTTGCTGGTGCTGTCTGTTGGTGGTGTTTCAGCTGTGATGCATGCTGAAGTGAACCATCTTCTTCTACCATTGATGGAAACTTCCCCTGGATTTTATAAGCCTGGAATAAGCCCCTTCCTCCCATAAGCTATGTCTGGTTGGATGTTTGTCCCAGCAACCTGGAACCTACTGCAACACTTGTATTTCTGTATTTCTGGTATGTTTTGTAGTACCTGGGACAAATGTTTAAGAATAGTTTGAGAAATAAGTGAGTGAGGTAAGCATAATACATTATTTGTCTTCTTAGCAAAGAATAAATGAATGAGTTGGTCTCATTGTACCTTACTGAAGGGTTTGGACTTTGGTTGAACAGAAGTGTTGTGTTAATAAGAAATTCAGGGTTGGTTCTGTTCTGGGTCATTGATTAAAATCTAAAGCTTGGCATGGTATCACATGACTGTAATTGAGGAAGGAGTTAGTCTAGGATGCATAGTGAGTTGAAAATTAGCCCTGGGCTACAAACTGAGACTCTGTCTCAAAAAGAAACAAATGAACAAACAACCTCATAACCTATCAAATTCCTATTATACAAAAGGCTTGCTGTCATATAGTTCTAATATCAAACCATATTGAAATAAGACCAGGCCCCTGGAACCAGCCCAGTCCAAACAGGCAAGTTGCCTTATTGATACAAGTTATCATGGGCCCTAGAATTTAAGACCTATGGAAAAGAGTTGAAAATATGCTAATAGATATTTTTTTTCTTTTCTTTCCTTTCCTTTCCTTTCCTTTCCTTTTGTTTTTGCAGTACTGGGGATTGAACCTGGTGCCACTTACATAGCTAGGCAAGTACCCTACTACTAAGCTACATTTTCGTCTCTTTTTGTTCTTTTTGTTTTGAGATATGGTTTAACCAAGTGACCAAAGCTGGCCTTAAATTAACTTTATAGTCCAGGCAGGCCTTGAACTTTCAAACCTCATTCTTTCCAGTAGCTGGGACTACAGACCTGTGTTATTTGTCCTGGTTGGGCAGAAATATTCTAAATATACCTTGAACTAAAATTGTCTTTGTGGTATGAGAGGGCATCGGATCATTCAACAGCAGATCCATTAACATTTTACATCTGAAATTCAAGTAGATCTCTTGTTACCTAATGTGCATATAGAAATGTGACAAAAAGCTTTATGTAATCATAACATTTAACCCCCACAATACCCAAAAGGTGTTGGACAATTTTAACCCTTTTAAAAACATTTTATTGCCAGCCTCTGTGCATATAGACAATATACCATGATCTCGCCACATCCTATTTTCCCTTCTCAAGTCCTCCCTTCTTCTTTCCAACTAGTCTCTCTTCTACTTTGATGCCACCATTTTTTTTTCTCCTGTTATTCAGGTCTTTTTTAGGTAGTGTTGTAGACAGCTTCACAATCCTGGGATGAACATCCAACCAAACACAGACTTATGGGAGGAAGAGATGTATTTCAAGCTTAAAGATCCAGAATAAGTTCCTTTCATGGTGGAAGCTGGCTCTCAGTCATAAATACAAGCAGAGAGGGAAACCACTACCAGCCAGAAAATGCCAAAAAGCAGCAAACACACAAAAAAATCCGCCAGAGCTGAGACCTCTCTGCATACCTTTGGGCAGAAATTCATATCGCTCCCAAACATACCTTGGGCTGTATCACAGGATTCACACCCAGTGACATCTCCTCCATCCAAATAACTAGATACCCAAGTTTCAAGCTTTTATAAAACACCTGAATCTATGGGGGACATACATTCAAACTACCACATTCCACCCCTGCTTCATAGACTCATAAATGTCTACATTGTAAATTGCATTTAGTCCAAATTCAAAAGTTCCTATAGTCTTTACCAACTTTAAGACTGCTTCAAAGTCCCAAATCTCATCTGAGATTTAAGAGTATCTCTTAACTGTAAGTCCTGTAAAATTAAAACAAGTTACACATTTCTAACATATAATGGTACAGAGTAAACATTTCCATTTCTATAAGGCATAACAAAGGGATAGTGGACGAATGCAAAGTCAGTAACCATCAGTTAAACATCAAACATTTGCAGTTCAAGTCCACCATCTTTAATCAGTGATGACAGACTCTGGATTTCTAATTTCCAGCCCACTATCTGGGCTGCATAGCTCGGGAAAGCTTCTATCCCCAGCCAACAGTGCTCCATGGCTGCCCTTGCACAGTCCTGGTATATCCAAAACATCTACAGGTCTCCATTGTAAACCGTGGTCCATCTTGCAATGGCCTCGCTGGTCTTTCTACTAGGCATGTTGTGCCCTGTTTCATATGCCACCTCTTAGTAGTGGTTCCTGGAACTGTGTGCACTTTATGACCCACTTCCATGTGTTTTCCATGCTTCTAAAACCAATAGCAGAGATGTGCATACAATGTGCAGAGACACAGCTATTTGTTAATCCAGGGAGGAAATAAATGTTGGCCTTGAAGAGCAGGTTTCTTCTGTCAGTCATTTCTTTCAAAAGAGTTTGCATTTCTACCATCTTCCCTGGGTGGAATTTACCTGAGGCATCTTTTCCATTGTTTCAATATAAAGCAGTTAATGATAGTAATCTGTTTAAAAATAGCAGCTTTAGTAACCTAAATCCTCTCTCTGTGCCAGTACTTTTAAACTTGCTTGAAGTTTTCCAACTTTAAATCTTCTATCTTTCAGTTCTACATCTTCAGCCAAACACAAGAGCCCATCACTTTCGAGTGCAACCATGACTAAACTCTCTGGGAATGGGCAGAAGTACACAGCCAGCCTTTATGCCTGTAGTCCAGTTCTAACAAAGTTCTCTGCAGCCTTTCTTTCCCCTTTGAAAGTTCATAAGCAAAGCCTCTAAATACCATTCTGTCTGTATTTAGCATCTTAAAACTCTAACCAAAATAGCCCATAACGTTTGACTTGCCCCACTGTGAGGCTTCTGCAGTCACAAATACCAAGTCCATACAAATTCCTCCTCCAGCACACAAGTTCCAAATACCAAAGCCACATAGTCAGATTCCTCACACAGCAACACTCCACTTCTCTGGTACCAAGATTCTGTTGTAGACAGTTCCACATTTCTGGGATGAATATCCAAACAAGGCATAGTTTAATGGGAGGAAGAGATTTGTTTTAAGCTGACAGATACAGGGTAAGTTCCTCTAAATGTGGAAGAAGCTGGCTCCCATTCATAAATCCAATCAGAGAGACATTACTACCAGCAGCCAGCAAGGGCAAGCACCAGCCAGAGCTCAGACCTCTCTCCAAACCTTTGGGCTAGAATTAGGTCCACCCCCAAACATACCTTTGGATTGTACCCCAGGTTCTGCCCCCGTGACACCTCCTCCACCTAGATAGCTGGAGAGCCGATCTGTAAGTATTAATAAAACATCTGAGTCTATGGGAGGCACACATTCAAACTACCACAGCTACCATCAGCTGCTATGAAGTCAAGAGTATCAAGGACCCGTTGTGTCTGGATGACAGGATTGTAAGCATTTGTCCCCTTTCTTTGACTATTACATTTTTTCTACCACTTCTTCCACCATGGGCCCTGAGCCTTGAAGAGGTATCCCCAATGCTGAATACTTCACTGCCTCTTCTTTTCAGCTCTTTAATGAGTTTTGATTCTCCCCAGTGATCATTACCATATGGAAAAAGAAGATTCTTTAACCAAAAGTGAGAATTGCATTAATACATGGGCATAAACATATTTACTGAGAAGTTTGGTGGGCGTAGTATATCCATTTATCCAATGACAGTAGTTTCCACCCCCTAAGGCTTTTGATCTCCCCAGACATAGGCTTTTCATTAGGTTTTCAGCACCAAACAAGAATCCCCTCCTGTAGAGCATGCCTCAAATCCAATCAGAGAGCAGTTAGTTTCCCCCATAACTGACATGCCACCATTGCACCAGCTGGTACATTTGGCCTGGCTGAGCAGCCAGAAAACTTGTAGAATCCACTGCTGGTTAAAATCATTGATGACTTTTCTCCCCCAATAGGATGCAAAGCTTTTTCTAGTATCAGGATTGACAATCAACAGTTTATTCCTATTTTAATGGTAGGGAAATTGAGGTTTAGTGGAATTAAATGATGTAGGAAGCTTTCCAAGGTCACACATCTGTTGGTAGTAGAGGATTTATGGTTTATTTCACAGAGACTAGGGACTTGCCTTCTTAATTAGCCACCACTCTGAAGCTTAGCCACTGGGGAAAAGCAACACAGGTACATCTTCAGTTCTTTTTATCACTACTCTGTCAACAAAAGCACAAGAAGCTTTAACTATATAAACAAGCTGGCAAGATGAGGAGCATCAAATATTTATAACTAAGAATCTGAAATGTAAGTAAATATGTGGGGAGATAGTATGCCCCTAGCTGTCCCAAGCAGGGGTTGTTACTTACAGTATAGTTGATGAAAAGACTGATAAGAAAGGTCTGGAGGGGGTAGAAAGTCCAAGATCACAGAAAGAGTGACTGAGGTAGGATTCGATGAAGGCCCACCTTCTCCAAAATCCTCAGTGTGGGTGAGGATCTTGTTTAAACCTGTCATGGAAACAGCCTGGCAAGAAATTTAATGCCAGAATCCTGCTTATTGCTTCCCACACGATTAGAAGGCATGTCTTTTTTTTTTTCTTTTTGCCACACAAAGATAACCATCCAAGTAGAAAACTGTAGCATATTACCATTTTGTACTCATTAGAATGACATCAGCAAACAGACACAAAAAACAGTGTTGCCAAAATGTGGAGCAATAACCAGGTGTGGTGTTATACACCTTTAATTCCAGCACTCGGGAGGCTGAGGTAGGAGGATTGCTGTGAATTTCACACTAGCCTAAGACTACATAGTGAAGTCATATGGACTAGAGTGAGATCCTACCTTAAAAAACTAAAATTAAACAAATATGCAGAAATTGGGATTCAAGTATACTCTTCGTGGAAATGCACAGTAATGTTGCCACTAGGAAAATGATATTGAAGGTCCTCAAAGAACTGAAAATAGAAATTACCATATTATTTAGAAATTTTAATTCTGGTTATATACTTTAAACAGGATTGAAAGCAATAAATCGGAAAGATTATTTTTTCCTTTTATTACTCTTATTTATTTATTTATTTTATTTGAGAGAGGGAGGGAGAGAGAGAGAGAGAGAATTCACCCAGGCCCTCAGCCACTGAAATCAAACGCCAGACACTTGTGCCTAGTGAGCATGTGTGACCTTGTGCTTGCCTCACCTTTGTGTGTCTGGCTTATGTGGGATCTGGAGAGTCAAATATGGGTCCTTAGGCTTTACAGGCAAGTGCCTTAACCGCTAAGCAATCTCTTCAGCCCTACTCTTATTTTTTTTCTTTTTTTTTCTTTATTAGTTAGTTTTGTATTCAGCAAATACAGTCAGTTTGGTACCATTATTAGGCTCGTCCGTGACCTACCCTCTCCCCTTGGCCCCTCCTTGTTGAGGTATATGGGTCATGCATTGTGGAGTTAGCCCACAGTTATGGGTAAGCTAAATGTCTCTGCATATCATGACCCAACATGTGGCTCTGATATTCTTTCCGCCCCCTCTTCCGCAAAATTTCCCTGAGCCATGTTGGGTTCATTTTTGGTCTGCTTCAGTGATGAGGTGTTGGGGGCCTCTGAGGCTCTGGCTCTCTGATTTGGTAGGAGTTGATTTTTCTCTGTGATGATCTTCTTCCCCCTTGTGCTGGTATCCGGTTCATCAGGAAAACAGCCCCCTATATTTTTGACATCATGTCTCTAAATTCCATTTGCTTGACCGCCAAAAAAAAAAAAAACACTATATTAAATGTAGAATTTTTACTTTTTATTCAGTACTATCTGCAGTTTCAGAAATCCACTGGGAATCTTGGAATATATATCCCCTGCAGATAATTGGAAATATGACGTTATACACTTCAAATGGGCAAAATTATTCCTCAATAAAGCTGAATTATTTTATTCTTTATTAATAGATATACTTAGTTTTATTTAAACTTCACCTTCCCCTATTTTTGCCCAGTATCCCTGCCCCTACTCTGCTTTATCCCTCCCACCCCTGCCATTCTCCCTTTGACATTCATATTACTTAAGATTTACTTAAATATCAGAAGGATATTTGTACGCCCATATGTATAGCAATAAGTAGACAAAATGTGGAAGAAAGCCAAATGTACATTGATAGATGAATGGATAAAATAAGATATAGTGTGTATACATATCTATGGACATTATATTATTATGTGTAGAAGTGTGTATAACTATGTGTATATGCATATACATACACCTATATAAATATTACATATCAAAAATAATATTCGTATACATACTATAACATAGAGGAAGCCTGAGTACATTATATTATGCAAAATGCAGCCTAAAGTAGCCTCATAAACACAGCAAATCTTCCCCTTGGATCTGTAAACTCAGATAAACCCTTCCTTCTATAATCCTCACCTGTTTGGAAGTTTATCCCAGCATTGTGGAGCTAACTACAACATCTCAAATGATTAAGGTGGTACATTTTATTTTATTGCCAGTTTTAGCAATAGTTAAAATATTTGGTCCATCAGTCAAGGCCCAGTTAGGGAACCATGCACCACTCTGGTCCTTCAAATAGCAGGACCATGTCAGTACTGGTCACATAGAAGATGGCTGCCTGGGGAGGTGAGACCACTCACAGATGACCAAGAGTATAAGGCTATTCCCTGGCCTAGGATGGGAAGTCCACACACCAGAGGACCCAGAATCTAACAACACAATGAGGAAGGGCTTTGGTCCTATCTGTCAGGAAGGAGCTGGAGCCATGGAGGAGATGAGCTATAGCAGGACCAGTGAGTGAGTGTGTGTGTGTGGGGGGGGGAAGTCCTGCCTCCCATTTTCTGAAACTACTCTCAGAGAAGTTAGCCAGGGTGTGGAGAAATGCAGTCTCCTGTGACTGACCAGAGCAAAGAGTGCAACCAACAGCAGGGAATATATCCAAGTGCAAGCTGGCCATGGGCAGGCACAGTAGGCTTGCCCTCTCATCTTCCAAACTCCTTTAAATTCCATAGCATCATTTTGTACATCTTAAATATGCACAATAGCATGTTTTTAGAAAAGGGAATTTCAGTGGCTGGAGAGATGACTCAGTGGTTTAAACGCACTTGCTTGCAAAGCCTTCTAGCCTGGGTTCAGTTCTCCAGCCTCGCCACATAAAGTCAGATAGGCATTCATTTGCACCTTGGCTCACCACCCCACACACACCATACACATGTGCATGCACACACGCACACACACACACTTGCAAATAAATAAATAAAAATTTGTTAGAAGAGAGAATTTGAAACAACCTATATACATTGAGGTTTTTTAAAATTTTTTTGTTCATTTTTTTATTTATTTATTTGAGAGCGACAGACAGAGAGAGAAAGAGGCAGAGAGAGAGAGAGAATGGGCGTGTCAGGGCCTCCAGCCACTGCAAACGAACTCCAGACACATGCGCCCCCTTGTGCATCTGGCTAACGTGGGTCCTGGGGAGTTGAGCCTCGAACCAGGGTCCTTAGGCGTCAAAGGCAGGCGCTTAACCGCTAAGCCATCTCTCCAGCCCTACATTGAGTTTTGATCATTATAATGCCCAGTAATACTTATTATATCAAGTTAACTTACTTTCTTTAGGTTGAACCAGTAATAACACAATTAAAAATATGAGAAATATACCTAAACAGAGACTTAGGTTTGGGTGTCACTCAATGCTTCAGATGCTGCCAGCTGGTAGTTGTGAGCACGGTGACACAGTGTTCAGTTAAACATCACTTCTGGGCTGGAGACCTGGCTTAGTGGTTAAGGTGCCTGCCTGTGAAGCCCAAGGACCCATGTTTGACTCTCCAGATCCCTCTTTAGCCAGATGCACAAAGGTGAGACAAGCGCAAGGTCACACATACCTACTAGGTGGCACAAGCATCTGGTGTTCAGTTTCAGTGGCTGAGGCCCTGGCTCACCAATTTCTCTCTCTCTCTCTCTCTCTCTCTTCTCTCTCTTGCACATGCTCTGTTTCTTTCTCTCTCTAAAAAAATATGAAGAAATAAAAACTTCACTTCTGTTTGCAAAAACAGATCAGATTGAATGAATCTCTTACTGGTCCTTTAAGTTGAGATCAGAATTTGCTTCCTTCTTCTCTGGCCCTTTCTCCGTACAACTTCACTTATCCCATGTCTAGGTTAACCTTCCTTTCCTTTGCAATCTCATTATCCTCAATGCTCTTGGGATATAAATGTTCTTGGGATATAAAACATAACTTTTAATATTTTGTTGATTGACTTATTTAGCCTTTTGATTTCAAGATTGTGAAATACTTGTGAACAAAACTAGCGTGTATGACTGTGTGTACATATTTATTACATATATACTTATGTGTACTATAGTGCTTCCATCACTAATAACTCATCAGTTCAGGGTTGGATACCTAGTAAAGTACTTTTTCCTAGGCTGGAGAGATGGCTTAATAGTTAAGGCACTTGCCTATGAATCCTACAGATCCAGGTTCAAATCTCCAGCACCCACATATGCCACATGCACATGGTGGCACATGCATCTGGAATTCATTTGTAGTGGTATTCCCATATATTCTCTCTCTTTCACAAATAAAAAAGAAATAAAATATTTAAAAAGAAGCATTTTTCCAACATTTACTACTCAATAATTACTCTTTATACACTCTGTTCTTAAGAATTTTATGATCTTATACAGTCATTTAAGAAAAGAAGATGGGGAGAAGGAAGATATGAATCAGATGGTGTGACTCACAGTTTTTTACATCAATGGTTCATGTGAAGTACTAAGTTTCAGTAAAAAGCATCTCATACAGGCAGGAGGATCAGGAGTTCCAGAGCAGTCTAGGCTACATAGCAAGATTCTCAACTCAAGCAAAACAGAACAAATCATCTCGTAGAAGGACTAGTGTGTGTGACTCAGTGATAGGGTGGTTGCCTAGCATGCATGAAGCCCCAAGTTTAATCCCTCACACCACAAAAAAGGAAAATTATTTCATAGGTCAAGAAAAAAATTTTAAAATAATGAACAAATGACCAAATACATTATTTAATGGCACAGAATTAATGGGTATCAGCAATCATTTGGACATGGGGAGATGGGGACAGAAAGAGTTAAAACAGTACATGAGCTGTTCAGCTTGGGTGATTTGAGGGAATGGGGCTGACAATGTAAACACTTGAAAGCAGAGTAAGTCTTAGATTTTTTAAAAAAGATTTATTTTTATTTATTTATTAGAGAGAGAGAAAGGGAGAGAGAGAGAGGGAGAATGGGTACACCAGAGCCTGTAGCCACTGCAAACGAACTCTAGATTCATGCGCCACTATGTGCATCTGGCTTACGTGGGACCTGGAGGATCGAACCTTGGTCCTTAGGCTTCACAGACATGTGCCTTAACCATTAAGCCATCTCTCCAGCCAAAGTCTTAGTTTTAACAAGGAACTTTGTTAACTTGGTTTGTGTAAAGTCCTAGCAGAAGAGTAGAACTGCCCTCAATAAATACAGGGATTAGGGTTAAATATTTGAAAGTCAATCCCAGATGTAAGTTACAGAGGAATGGTGATGTGGCAGCTGGCCGCTTCTGTAGGTCACTGTGACAGTGTTTTCAACTACCTTATGTGTTCTTCTGTGCTCCTTCTAGTGATGGTTCCTGACGATGTGAATTCCGTTCATGCCTGTATGTTCTGAGATGCTCCTAGTATTTTATCAAGAGGTGGCATTTGTGTCCCCTGCCTTTGAAGCTGTTTGGGTCTTTGTGTTCACCTGAACCAATAGTGAATAGCAGATATGACATTATGTGACCCAGTTATAAAAACACCTTGCACTTGTGCCTTGTTCTATTAGGGTCTTTGCTATTGGAATCCATCTGCCTTGCTGTGGGGAAGCTCAAATAGCTTTTGGTAAGCTCACATGGAAAGGATCCTGGACCCCAGCTCCTTGAACCCTAGCTAACAATTGGTATCAATTGTCCACCACATAATGGAGCTCCCTTTGATGTGGAGCCTCCATCCCCATATGAGCTACTCCAGATGCTGTTGCATGGAGTGGCAGTGTGCTGGCTCCACTAAGCTCTGACAGCATTGCAGACTTGTGAGCAACACAAAAGATTATAGTTGTTTTAGGCTGTTATGTTCTGGGATACTTTGTCCTACAGCAACAATCATTCACATAGAAATAAGTGAATGATGGGCTGGAGGGGTGGCTTAGTGGTTAAGGCGTTTGCCTACAAAGCCAGAGACCCAGGTTCTATTCCCCAGGACCCACATTAGCCAGATGCACAAGGTGACACATGCATCTGCAGTTTGTTTGCAGTGGCTGGAGGCACTGGGATGCCCATTCTCTCTCTCTCTCTCTCTCTCTCTCTCTCTCTCTCTCTCTTTCTCCCTGTCAAATAAATAAACTAAAAAAAGATATTAGAAACAGGTGAATGAAAACACTGAGAAATTTGCACTAGACAGGCCCAGGTAATCAAAACTCAGGTCCTTGGTTCTGTTACTACCACGATTGTGGCTTTAGGTACACTACTTAAATGATGAGCACCTCAGTCTGCTTGTACATAGAGTGGGGTTGTCAGTGTCCACTGTAGGGTACTGTTAGGATAACTGCAAGAGATGGGATTTGGAGAGAGGGAGAGAGTGAAAGTGAGAGTGAGAGAACAAGGTGGTATAGATGGATAGATGGGGGAAAGGGAGGGAAGGAAAAAGGGAGGGAGGGAAACAGAAGATTCGTTATATATCTAATGTCGTGCTTAATCCTCCTGGTGACTGACAGTGACACAGTGAGGAAGTTGGAAGTTGTAGTTTGGGGAAGCATCTGTAATGGAGAACGGGTTGCTTAGAGATGAATAGGGGAAAGAAAAGAATTAGAAACGGTAGTTGAAGAGTGATTAGCTAGAAGAGGAGGAGGAATCAAGACTTAGTAGCTTCTCAGAGAAAGTTTGAGTGAAACTGGGGACAGGAGGATGGTGAAGATATACTGGCACTGGAAGGGCATTGATTGCTGCCAGGCAGAGGGAACTAGAGATGCTTCCAGCATCCCGTCAGTGCAGCTGAGAGCTGGAAGCTCTGAGAGGTGAAAGACAAGGAGTTGTTAAGGGACATAGAATACTAGAACATGAAACCATTTTATTATCACTCATTGAAATTGCAATCGTCCTCTCTAGGGGTCCTTCTCTTTTCTCTAGAAATGCATTGAGGTGGACCTTGTCATATCACTCACATTCTTCTGGGCTTTTATGTCAGCTCGTTTATTACAGATACTACTTCCTCTGTGATTTTTCAGATGTTTCTTATTTACATTTGAATTCCCAATTTTCCAGAAATTCTCACCTAATTATATGCAGTAGTTGTACAAGTTTGTTATACTCTGGTTGCAAATGAGAAGTGACATGTGCAGATAAAGAACCCAATGGCTAAGAAAGGAGCACTTGTATGTAGAAACAGAAGAGCTACTACTTAATACATAGATGAGCATGAAAAACGTGTCTTTAAACATGACAGAGGATTTCCCAATGGCTAAGAAAGGAGTGCTTGTAGGTAGAAACTATGAAAAACGTGTCTTTAAACACGACAGAGGATTTCCCACCTTAGGGCTGGGGAGATGTCTCAGCAGGTAAGAGTGCTTGTCATGCAAGCATAGGGATCTGAGTTCTATCCCCAATGTCCAATATAGCTGGGCATGCGTGCCTGTAACCCAGTTCTAAGAGGGCCAGAGACAGGAGAATCACTGGAGCTTGCTAGACAAGCCAGTTCGAATAAAAATAGCAGCTCTGGGTTCAGTGAGAGTTTCCATCATAAGTAAACCTTTCAGATGAACAATAGAGGTGGGCACATGTTCTTTTCTGGCCTCATCATGCATGCACATGGGGTATGTGCATTTGCACACACATGTGCATACACCATATACACATACCACATACACACAAAAAATTTCCTTTTATTTCACTATATATATTCAGTATGCCCTTAATTGATTAGAAAACATAAATAATTATTGTCTAATGATAATAAATAATAATTATTAATTATTTTTAAATGTCTTTGAACTAAAAGAAATTATAAAAGTGTTTCATTTCATAAATTAGAAACTGGAGACTCAGAAAAGGTATTGGTGCAAAGTTACAAATTACCTGTCCCTAATAGCTCAGTGAAACTTACACACATATGTCATTGTTGTAATTTGCCATGGAAACTTGGTTTCCACATAGCCTCCTCTTGTTTCACTATTTTTGAAGATGGAACTTGCCAAGATGAGATGCAAAGTCATTTCTAAGCCTTCACATCAGAGGTGCTTAATATTCATTCTCAAATATTTATTTAGTTCCCACCATGCACAAGAGACTGCAATTAGGTAGGTCTTCTAAAATATGCTATATAAGAGAATGAAAGATAATTTCTGCTTTAAAAGACCAAATTATAAAAATGTAATGTTATGTGGTGCTTGAAACATGAAAAGGTTCTTGACAGAGCATTCCTTCTATGAGCTCCACAACTCTGTGAAGTCTCTGGATTTCTCAGAAGAATGGCACATGGTGCTAATAACAGCTGGGCTAAGGGCTTAACTCTCACCAGCTTTGTATTAGAATCCTAACTCTGACCAACCATGTCTAGGACTCCGTAAGTTAGTTCTGCATTTGAGGGGAGTGTAGATGGAGGTAAGATGTTGAACACTGGACCCATGAGTGTCTAAAAACCTATCTATGTTGACCTTTCAGAATTTCCTGCTATAGGAGACACCAGACAGCTAGAGCGATGGGGTCACAGGGTATTGGGGTAACACTTCTTCCTCACTTCTGATGTTTTTTTGTATGTGTTGAGAACTCAACTAGAATAACATTTCTGGCCTCTCTCAACTCTTCTACTCTGCTTCAGGAGAGGGGTGTCATCTGCTTAATGAATTTTATGGGGGAAAAGCAGATGAGTTGGAAGTCCTCTTTCTGGAAGCTAGCTACTTCCAGGGCGCATGGCCACTCTGCTGTGAATAAGTGGCTTTGTCTGCTTGGCCCTAGTGTTCAGGAACACTGAAACCATTTGCCTGCTGGAACAAAATGACATCCTCAAACCCAGACTTAATTAGTAATAGATGAGGCATTTAGGCCCTGTGAATTCTTTGCCATTATTGTTTAACAAATAGGGTAAGCTGAGCATGGTGGTAACATGCTTGTTGTCATAGTCAGCTTCATGTTGCTGGGATGAACTTCAAAATCAGACACAGTTAATTGGAGGAACAGGGTTTATTTGAAAATTACAGATCCAGGAGAAGTTCTATAAGGACAAAAGAGGCTGGCCCTTTTTCAAAGGTCCATGCAGAGAGAAATCCCACCACCAGCACCATAAGCAAAGACACTTCAGAAACCCCAGCAGAGCTCAAGCACTGTGCATACCTTAAGCTGGAATTCAGATCCAGCCTCAGCAACACCTTAGGGCTGGACCCCAGAATCTATCCAATGATACCTCCTCCATCCAGGTAGCTAGAAATCTAAGAAGCTCTAGTAAAACTCCTGAATCTGTTGGGAGACATCTATTCAAATGACTATATTCTGCCCTGGGATCCCAATAGATTCATAACCATCTCACATTGCAAACTATTTTTAGTCCATCTTCAAAGGTTTCATAATCTTTACCAACATTAAAATTGTTCCAATGTCTCAACTCTCATTTGAGATTTGAGATGCTCTCTTAACTGTGAGCCCTGTAAAAATCAAAACATGTTATATATTTTCAACATATAAAGGCACAGAGTAAACATTTCCAACTGCTATAAGACATAACAAAGAGTGACTAGACCAATGCAAAGTCAGTAATCATCAAGCAAACATCAAATATCTGTAGTTCAAGTCTGACATCATAACCAGTGATTGACAGTCTCTGGAATTCTAATTCACCCCTTTAGCTCAGCTGAATAATCAGGGAATACTTCTATCCCAAGCCAACAGCTCTCCATGGTAGACCTTGCACAGTCCTGGTATATCCAAAACATCTTTGGGTCTCCATGCAAACTATGGTTCATCTTCCAATGGCTCCACTGGCTTATCAGGGTAATCATGCCCTGCCTAAATGCCACATCTCAGAAATGGCTCCTAGAACCATGTGCACTTCAAGACCCACTCCATGCATTTTTCATGCTTCCAAAACCAATACCAGGTGTGCAGTACACAACCATATTGTTAACTCAGGGATGAAATAAATTGTGACCTTGACAAGCAGGTTTCTTCCTTTTAGTCAACTCCTTTCAAAAGAGTTTGTATTTCTACTATTCAGTCTTTCCTCAGGCATTTTTTCCATTGTTGCAGTGCAAAGCAGTTGGACATTACTTAATCATGGTAATATCTCCTTAACTATAGCAGCTTCAGCAGCCAGTGTTAGTGCCAGTAATTTTAAACTTACTTGAGGTTTCCCAGCTTTAAATCTTAAATTTCTTAGTTCCATATCTTTTTTTGTTGTTTTTTTGTTTGTTTGTTTTTTGAAGTAGGGTCTCACTCTGGTCCAGGCTGACCTGGAATTAACTATGTAGTCTCAGGGTGGCCTCAAACTCAGGGAGATCCTCCTACCTCTGCCTCCCGAGTACTGGGATTAAAAGCATGAGCCACCACACCTGGCATAGTTCCATATCTTTAGCCGAGCACATAAGTCCATTACAAATTTAACCTTGATCAAACTCTCTGGGCATTGGCAGCAGCATACAACCAGCATTTGTGCTGGTAGCCCAGTTCCAACAAAGTTTTCTATAGTCTTTTCCCACTTAAAAAAGTCCATAAGTCAAGCCTCCAAATACAATTATCTCAGCACTTAGCATTTTTAAACTCTCACTATAATAGTCAAAAAAAACTTGGATTACTGCTCTAGAAGGCATCTTCAGTTACAAGTACCTAGTCCATGCCAATTCATCCAAAACAAATGTTCCAAAAATCAAAATTCACATGTCAGATTCCTTCCACACATAACACCCCACTCCTGGTACCAATTCTGTCATAGTCAGCTTCACGTTGCTAGGACAAATTTCAAAACCAGACACAGTTGATGGGAGGAACATGATTTATTTGATGATTACAATTCCAGGAGAAGTTCAATAAGGTCAAAAGATACTGGCCCCCTTTCACAGGTCCACCCAGGGAAAATACCACCACCAGCACCATAATTAAGCACACTTTCAGGTACCCCAGGCACAGCTCAAGCAGTGTGCATATCTTTAGACTGAAATTCAGATCTGCTCCCAGTAACACCTTAGGGCTGGATCCCAGGATCTGTCTAGTGACACCTCCTCCAGCCAGGTAGCTGGAAATTGAAGAAGCTTTAATAAAACTCCTGAATCTATTGTGTGGGGGGTCATCCATTAATACTACCACACGTGTAATGGAAACACTCAGGAGGCAGAGGTAGGGGGATTGCCACTAGTTTGAAGACAGGCTGGTTGACATAATAAATTCTAGGCCCTGTGGAAATTGACCAAATCAGAACCACCCTCAACTACAGTTAACAAAACAACCTGGTGTGGAGGATGGTGGCATCTGGGTATGGTGGTGTAAACCTATAACTTTTACACTCCTGGTTGACACAATAGGATCTCAAGTTCTAAGCCAGTCTGAACTACATTGCAAGCTTGCAACCAGCTGGGGCTACATATCAAGTCCTTGTCTGAATGAATGAATAAAGGAATGAAGGAATGAGTGAATAAATACAGCCTTGATGGGTATATTATTTATTAAGTACTGTTTTGTGACTTTCTCTGGAGAGGAGTCACAAAATGAAATATGTATTCACTGTAGATAGAGAGGGCAATGGCAGAACAAGGAAAAGTTTTTTTTGAACTCAAGCTTCATGAGCCAATGAATGCATTGGATTTACTTACAGAGGACTTTGGGCCATTCAAATGAACGAAGCTCTTTATCTCTGGGTAGTATGTATGACTCGTGAAAAGGTACATCTTTGAAGAGTCCCTTCCCAAGCCCCCACATTTTCTGACTATGTATATTAAAACCTTGGGGTTAGGGAGGGCCCTCTTAACCTTGAGGTCCCATGAACCTCACAAAACCTCCCTCTCCTTCTATGAGGAAATGTTCATAGATCTCATCTCATGAGGGTCTTGTGTGCATGATCACAGCCACTCTGTTTCAAGATGGCAATGGTTTTGTCATGTCATGCCTGGAGGAAATACCTCCACCACAGGTGCCATATTGGAGACTTCTATAAGATCTATGAAGAAACACTGCTGTGCTGAAACCCTGGAGCATCTCGTGTTATCTTTACTATTCTGGTGCTCTCACAACATTTTTTATTTTTTATTTTTATATTTATTTATTTATTTATTTTTGGTTTTTCAAAGTAGGGTCTCACTCTAGCTCAGGCTGACCTGGAATTCACTATGGAGTCTCAGGGTGGCCTCGAACTCACGGCAATCCTCCTACCTCTGCCTCCCGAGTGCTGGGATTAAAGGTGTGTGCCACCACGCCTGGCTCTCACAACATTTTTTTAATCATGAGTGGGTGTGTGAGTGTAACCTGTGCATGCCATGTTACATGTGTGTGGTCTGAGGACAATCCTCCAACTTGTTTGAGAAAGGGTGTCTTTGTTGTTCCCTACTATGTACACCAGGATAGATGTCTGACAAGCTTCCAGGGATTCTCCTGTCTCCACCTCCCATCTCATTATAAAAGTGCTGGAATTACAGATATGTGCTACTGCACCTGACTTTAGGTGCAGGATATCTGAACTCAGGTTTTCATCAAGCACTTTTACCCAGCTCCCTAGCTCTTTCCCAACATGGGTAGCATTGGGATGTGTGTGTGTGTGTGTGTGTGTGTGTGTGTTGCTGTTTCTTGAAAGGTGAATTCTAACATGTGTTTCATCTATGTGGCCCCAGGTGTCCAGCAAGTGTCCTAAAGTAAATGTGCAGCAGAGTTGCCTCATTAGGCCACTAGAGACACAAGTTGGGTGGCTGAAATCAGAGATAAGAGCACAGATGTGATCACAGGCATATGTCTTCCTACCCCCGAGCTTCTGGAAGCCCTGGTCAAGGACAGAACTGGCCTAGCAGAGCCCATACATTAGGGTTTGTGGTTCAATTTTAATAGCTTTGTATTCATGATGTAGGCATGTTGTAGTCACCTTCTTTTGCTGAGATAAAGCACCTGACCAAAAGCAGCTGATGGGAGGAAGGTTTTTATTTTGAATTACAGTTTCTAAGAGAAGATCCATGATAGCAGGGAAAAGCATGGCATGAGCAGAGGCTGGACATCACCTCTGCCACAGCAGGTGGAAAATAGCAGCAGAAGAGGGAGCCAATCTCTGGCAAGGGGGTGTGGCTATAGCACCTCTAAGCCTTCCCCAAGCAATACACCTCCTCCAACAAGGCTCCACCTCCCAAACTGCCATCATCTATGGACCAAGCATTAAAAACACATGAGTTTATGGGGGTCATCTGATTCAAACCAGAAGAAGCCATGTGGTAACCAGCCAAGCTGTGGAAACATCAAACTGGATTTGGATTTTCTTTATTCCACCACTGAATGGAGTGACCATGTTTCTTTCATCTTCACTTTGCTCCCTCTTTCATGAGCTGGATTGATATGGATTATGAAAGTATTTGACCTCTCAGTGTCTGAAAAAGAGGGTCTAGGTGTGGTGTGTCAAGATACCCACATGAAAGCCAGGATGTTTTGAATGGTTCCTGCCAGTACCTTCAGGTCATACCGTCTGATGTTCCTGGAATTTTTCTTTCCTGAGGACAACAATAATGGTGTATTTATTGGTTTTAGTTGCTATAAGTGACCGTCCTGCAGAAGTGAGGCTGTTGCCCTTAGCTACACATTTCTTTGTGGGAATCACTGTGAATCACACGGTACCAAAGCAGCAGCTGGGGAAAGCGCAGATCCAGATGAAATATTTTTCTTGTGTTTGTCTCTCTTTCAAAGACTGGCTGTGGCTACTTCAGCTTAGAAGCAATGAGCATCCTTTTCTAGCCAAACCAAAGGGCTGACTTTAATACTCTCTTCCCTCTCAGGTAGGGATTTAGGGATTTGTTTACTCTGTATCCTCCAATACACTTTCATTTTTTTGTGTGTAAGTATGTGTGTACAATGCATGTGTATATGCATGTTGATATATGTACGGGCACAGAAGTATGTGTGGTTGCATGTGTAGGCCAGAGATTGTCATCAAGTGTCTTCCTGGCTCACTCTCTTGTTTTACTGAGGCAGAGTCTCTCACGTGATGCCAGAGTTTGCTGATTCAGCTAGTCTAGCTAGCCAGCCTGTCCTGAACACCCCTGTCTCCACCTCCCTAGCTCTGCAATTATAGGTCACTGCTTAACCTGCCTGCCATTTATGCAGGTACTGAAGATCTGAGTCCCAGTCCTCAGGCTCATGTGGTAAAGGAGCCATCTGCCCAGCATCAGGATGGCCTTATTTAGTCTGCTTTTCTGAAGCATGCTGGTTAAAATGATCAGAATGTCATGATTATCCCTTTTCTGATCATACCCACCTCAAAGTATGTCCAGAGGATTTTACCAGTGTTGGGCAAAGCACACCAACTACATGGAAGAACATATTGCAGTTGCTGTTGTTTTTATTCTCATAGTGGAGCAGACTAGAATGGCTGGGTGTCTCTCTTGAGTGCTTTTGTTTCATCTCCTTACCCTCCCTGCTGTCATCCCATCTCCTCTCATGTCATCCCATTCCATCAGTTCCATGGGATAGATACTTAAATCCAGACTTAATTGTCAAGTACATTTCTATTTAAAATGTTATTTGGTATTTTTCTGGCAAAGTCACCTTCATGATGTCCTCTTGGTTCTTTGTTTCACATTCCATGTTCAGAGTCATCCTCACGTCATGGTGTTCACTTTCCAGCACACACTTGCACTCTCTTAAGATGTGCCTCCTTTCCACGTATGCATAAGATGCTGGGGCTGGAGGTGTCTTCATATGTCTTCTGCCCTGACTCCATCTGTGGTCTTTTTGTTCTTACAGCAGTTAATGTACTCCATGTCTGCTGACGTTTTCAAAAGGCTAGAAAATTAAAGCTATGCAATTATGAGTACTATGAAAGAGGTTTTGACAACTTTTGGTGACATTTAATTCAAGTTAAACTCTTCTCATTCAAAATAATAAGCATAATGTTACTTATTATGTAAATGAGGTGGCAAGGCAGATGTTTTCCATCCTGTGAATTCAGAGGGGGATTAATATACACAAAGGCTGAGTAGGAGGAGCCAGTATTCAACCTGGGAACTTAAATAAGGGTTAAGCAAGAGGAAGGACCATTAGTTTGAAACTATGTTGTCCAATAACATACCATATGCAGCAATTTAGGTTTAAATCAACTAGGATGAAATAAAATTAAATTTCAATAGTCATTATTCATGCGCCCAAAGCCACGTACGTGTTGGGAGGAGGGGGTGACTCTTTATGGAGATATACAAAGAACATTCCTTTGTTCTAGAAAGTTGCATGGATGGTGACGCTAGCCACAGAAGGTTTCAGACAGAATGATGCATGTTTGCATGTTTTCTTTATTAATCAGAGCTTTATCCAGAGTAGTTCTATATGGATCTCAAAATGGGTGCAGTTCCAAGCAGAGAGAAGAGGTACAGGAATTAGGAACATGCTGCTAGTTGAGTATCCTCTTTGCATCTCACTGTTGCTGTGCTTCTCAGACTTTAAGTGTGCACACTTATCAGATAGGGTTCTCTTTTTCTTGTATATGTAGTGTATCTGGTGTATAAGTGTGCATGTGTGTGTGTTGCAAGTGTATATCCATGTGCAACAGAGCCCACGTGCAGAGTCCAGAGGAGCTTATCAGGTGTCCTTTCTGTGCTGCTTCTCCACGTATCTTCTTGAGGTGGAATCTCCCTGTGAACATGGGGCTGAAGTTTTCATAAGCCCTAGTGAGTCTCTAGTCTCTGCTCCCCACACGAGTGGAGTTGCAGTTGTGCATGGCGACACACAGCTGTTTGGGTGACTTGGAATCTAATTCAGGTGGTCTCAGGCTGTCATGCTTGCACACTGAGCAATCTCTCCAGCCCAGCTGGGGAATCTAAACAACAGACACTGATCAAGTAGGTCTGGGCTGGACCCAAGAATCTGTGATTCTTGTGATGCTGGAATGCAAGCCACAGTTTAGGCTGCAAAGTGCTCAAACCCTTAATAACAGTTGCCTAATTCCCAGGGACATTCCCCAAAGACAGCTGAGGCATCTAAGCTAGGAATCTTTAGTCACTGCTGGCTGGTGCCACCTCAGCTGAGTCACTTCCCATCAAAGTCCTGTTGCAGCAAGCAGAAGACACTGTCATGTCACTAAGAGGAAAAAAAAAGCACTCATCAGAAAATATTGAGTACACTAATTTGAATCTGCAATAATTGGGATGGTACTCTAATTTACCTTTCCAGTCACTCCAGTTTTGCAGATTAAAGAAGGATTTTTTTTTAACCCAGCACAGAAGAAACTGCCGCTCCATGGAAACACAATTTGCATACATAAAAATTCAGTCTATAGAAATGTTCCTCAACCCTGTCTGCACAACTGGAATCACCTGGGGGACTTTTAAACATCACCAGGCTGGCTTGTGCCCTCGGATTTTTATTTAAACTGATTAATGGAGAAATCAGTAGGTTTTGAATACTCCCCAGTGGTTCTAACATGCAACCATAGACGGTTTTAGATCACAGCTGTGGTTACAATCTTGCCTCATGGCAACTTAGATGGTTCTGTTTTACCTACGCATTTCTGATTGGAGGGTTGGTCTTGGGTGGGGCAGGAGGATTTGCATGTCTAACCAGGTCCCAGCTGCTACTGCTGCCCACAGGTAGAGAATCTTGAGCAGTACTGATTCTCAATCTTGTGTGTGTGTGTGTGTGTGTGTGTGTGTGTGTGTATTTGTACAGGTGTGAGTCCACCCCAGTCAGTATGCATTTGGGGGCTAAAGATCAATGTTGAATGTCTTGTTCAATCCTCTTCACACTTTATTTTTTCAATTAGGATTTCTCATTAAACCTGGCACTCACCAATTCAGCTAGACTGACTGGCTAGCAAGCCCTAGGGATCTTCTGGTCATCACATCTCTAATACTGGGATTACAGACATGTGCTGCTGTGCCCAGCTTCTTATATGGGCACTGGGGATCTGAACTCAGGTCCCTGTGGTTTCAAGGCAAACACTTTTCCAACTGAGACATCTGCCTAGCCCTCTGCTTCTCAAACTCAGGTCCCCATGCTTTCTATGCAAGTTTCTATTGACAGAGACAGCTCCCCAGCTCCCTAATTCAAATATTATTTATTTATTTATGAGAGTGAGAGGTTGATTGAGAGAATGTGCATACCAGGGCCTCCTGTCACTGCAAACAAACACAAGACACATGGACCACTTTGTGCATTTGCCTTTATGTGGGTCCTGGGGAGTCAAACATGGGCCATCAGGCTTTGCAAGCCAGTGCCTTTAACCATTGAGCCATCTCTCCAGCCCCACTGATTCTTAGTTTTGATGGCACATGTTTGTCACCTAAGAAGCTTAGAAACTACTGGTGTTCTTTTCCCATCCCCAGAGGTTATAGTTTAATGTACGTGGGTTCACTTGGGTACTGAAGTAAACAAGTGAAAGAACTTGTTAAAAGTTTCCCACGTGGTTCCAATTTAAGACTCACCGATGAAGATCACAATAAACTTTTTAAGTTCTAAATAGTAGAGGCATAGGGATCATATGAGTATTTGTTAGAAATGTGGGCTCTCAGGCCAAACTCCAGGCCCATAGAATCATAATCTGTATTTTAGTAACACTATCCAGGTGATCTTTGTATAAAGGTTAGAACTATTGTATCAAAAGACCTTTAAGGTATCAATTATATGATTGGTGAGTGATGGTGCACACCTGTAATTCTAGCATTTGGGATGCTGGGGCAGGAGGATTGTAATTTTGAGTCCCACCTAGGTTACCAAGTCCAAGACAAGTCATCTTGGGCCATCATTTTTAAAAAAAGGAGAAAAATATATCAACTTAATTGATTTATTGATTTATGCATATATGTGCTTCAAAGAAGCAACTCTTGTCAGCAGTCTATGATATCTCCTAAAACTACTGGGGCACATGGTTTAGTTCCCATGTAGTTCACATGATGGAGGCCTTCTGCATGTCCTTGTAGGGCGCTCACTTGTCAGTTTCTGTTTGCACTGCATCGGAGGACACGGTTCATCTCAGCAGATAGAAACTGTGCAGCTTTTCTTCAATTGCAAGTAGAAGGTGAAGACGAATCACGAATTTCAAAGTTTTGAATAAATTTTATTATTCTAGATAAAATAATTGTGAGTTAATGCCATCTGATCTTAGAACATTTTTCACTTTTAATTCATTTTGAGAGATATGAAACATAGATATGCTCTTTTTTTTTTTTTCTCGGTAGGATCTCCCTCTAGCTCAGGTTGACCTGGAATTCACTATATAGTCCCAGGGTAGCCTTGAACTCATGGTGGTCCTCCTACCTCTGCTTCCCAAGTGCTGGTATTAAAGGCGTGCACCACCATGCCTGCCTTGAGATAGGTCCTTAATTCATGGAAATTTTCATGAGGTAACAACAGGGTCCATCAGGGGGTGGAGGAGTGGGGTGGGAAACATATTGTCTCTGGACACATTGTGTTTTCTTAATAAGACTTTTCTGGACAGTATTTGAGGGCAAAAGTAAGTGCCAAAGACAATGACAATGTAGAAAGATCAATAAGGTGATATGTAAGAGGAGTGTGTCTTAAACTTGAAAGTGATAGGAATCACTGGGAGATCTTGTTTAATGCATGTTCTGATGCCATCAATCCATGGTGGGTCTAAGACAGGATTTCTAACAATTTCCTGGGAGTTGGAATGCTTCAGCTTCATAGAGCATACTTGAATAACAAGGAGCTAAGCAGACAACATTCCCAGGACACTTCCTTGTAAATTCTCAAATCAGTGGCTCAACAAATAATAAAATAAAATTCAAGTGGTCTGGTGTAAAAGGATGAAGAGTGGTTTTGCCAGAAGTGCTGACTTAAGTAGTTTGAATCATCTGAGAGAGAGATAGCAAAAGGTCAGGTTTATTCATACACTTGTCATTAGTGGATAGTTAATGGGGATGTGAAGAGTCATTTAAGGCAGCTGCAAAATAGCAACACAAACACCTCCGAGGACTAGGAGGGCAAAATTTCCGAAATGTTGCAAGCCGTCTGCATGCTTGAAGTAGCAATTTACATGCATAATTAGGTGCAATCAACAGTTTTGAAATGTAATATATTTTCTGCGTCCATATTTACTTATGACGGATGCCAAAAATAAAACCCCGTGTCCCCAAAATAATACAGGACAGAAGAGAGAAAAAAAGAAATATTTGCATTTAACAATGGGAATCTTTCAAAGCACATCTCTAAATTTAGAACAAATTTAGTTGAAGTATTTTATCTTTCTTTGGATTGAGTCTTCATATAAGCCTTGAAAGAAGTTGGCAAACACATTTTGAAATTAACAAGCATAGGAGAATACAAACTTAACAGTCAGCTCTCCCAGCCCCTGTCTGAACTGACATATGATTGTTATTTTGACATTACAGAAGGAAAAAAAAAATCTGTTGAATGTGAAAGTTTGTTGTACAAAACACCTGAGTCTTGCATTCAATAGGAGCCCCTGACTCTAGATGGCAAATAGCTTTTAGGAAATTTAAGTGAAGCTAACTGGTTACTTCCTTTTAAGTCAAGGTCTTCAGACAAATGCTCCAGGTGAATTTATGTCATCTACTTGTTTGCTGTTTAACAGACAATACCTGCTGGGTGCTCTTTGCATGCCACAATTTGCTAAGCACATTAGTGATCTAATTTACTTTAATAGAAATCCTATAAGAATTGTTTTATTAGCAAATGCTAGAGAGGAAGTGGACAGTAAGTAACATCTTTAAAGGCACATGGTTCTGTTTTCTTGACTGATACATTACTACATACAGGGCCATGATAACATTTAAAAGTATACTGATTCTCATATTAAGAAAACTCAATTCATTTTAAGTAAGTGCTGAATTTAGAAAATAAGCTTGCAATGTATGTTTTTGAAAGACTGAAAAGAAACTAACACTGACAAACAAGAGATTAGGTAAATAAGTGTCTTAACATTTTTCTTTTCTTTTTAAAAATATTTTTATTAATTTAATTTGAAAGAGAGAGAGAGAAGGAGGAGGAGGACGAGGAGGGAGGGAGGAAGGGAGAGTGAATGGGCCTGTGAGGGTCTCTAGCCATTGCAAATGAACTCCAGATGCATGCACCACTTTGTGCATCTGGTTTTACATGGGTATTGGAGAATTGATCCCAGGGTGTCAGGCTTTGCAAGCAAGCACCTTTAACTGTTGAGCCATCTCCCCAGCTCTGAAGATATTTTTCTTTCCTATTGCCTTGTTCCTACCTGGATATCCATACTACTGAGCATGGAAATTAGTTTATTTCAAGCCCATGAGTGAAATTAGAGACTAAGAGTTTGCAATAAAGGATGAATCAGACGGATCTACTCTTAGGTAATGACATCTAATGGGACAGCATATTTTGATATGGAAAAGTTGTGTTTAAGTTACTACAAAGCAGAGCGGAGGTGGACAGTGATGTTTTCTAGTGTCGTTAGGCAAGTATTTACCTTTTACTACATTTACATTATCTATTAAATTATATACTCAGAGAAAAGCTCCCCTCTGCTAGGTATAAATAGTTCATTCATCTGCTGCTGATCCATTTGGAGGCATTTTGGAATTCCAGACCCCAACAAAGGGCTCTGTGTACATTAAATAGGTTCTTACCATCCTGTTTCTCTCCATTGCCATTCCTGGATGCACAAAGTTACCTAGGCAGCTCCTGTGAATAGTGAACTTCTCCCAGAACCAAGTGATGTGAAGTGAAGGAGTCACTCTGCACGCCTTGAGACAGATCCCAACCCTACCTAAGGAACTGAACATTGTTCCTCTGGGAATATTGGTCTTGCATTGATCGTTGGTTAAAGGCTTTATCAGAAACACCCTTTAATGTCCAGAGTGGGCCATTCCAGCCCTTGAGTGGCAGCTGACATACCATTCTTTTATGCCTGGCAGCCTTCTGCTGGAAATTGCCAGCCTAGTTGTTCCTTCTTTGGAGCTGGTTGGACTGCGCTCCTAGTCTAGCTGTTTTTAATACTTTGCTATCATTCTAGGAACATCCCAGCACTTGTGGTGGTTGGGAGCGGGAAGCAACTGCAGTCATGGCTGCTGTTGAAGACACTCACCGCCCCCCCCCCCTGCACAAAGCACTCTCTTTTTTTTAAACTTGTTTAAATTATTCATTGCTCTTTTGTTGTTGTTGGGTGGCAATGCCTGTGGGCATGATGTTTCACCCTGTGGCTCTTACAGTCCTTCTGCCCGTCTTCCGTAAAATTCCCTGAGCTGTGCTGGGTGGGTTTTAAGTTGACTTCAATGATGAGCTCTTAGGAGCCTCTGGATCTCTGCTGTGGTTAAGTGTTGTGTGTCCTCAGGGTCTGTCGCCTTCAACCTGGCACTGATTGCCAGGCTCACCATGGGAGCAGCATTCTTGCTGTCTCCCCAATTCCTCTGTGGTCTCATCTGTGACTTGGTGAACTGTAACTGTCTCGGAAGCCTGTGACTCCAAAGCAGCCTTGGGGGTGGGGGGAGCGCTGGATAACCTTAGGGAAGAACTTCCCTGGGTAGCTCAGAAGAAAGTTCATGATTGGTGTAACTGGAGAACTGTGAATGGTTCTTACATAAGGCTCTGATTGGTGGGATTGGAAACTGTCTTGAGTGGCACACATTATAATGCCCTATTTGCATGTCACACCCTTGCCTTGCCACACCCCTTCCTGATTATATAACCAGCCTCCAGTGGCCCTCAGCTGCTGCACACTGATGTTACAACAGTAAGCCCTTCTTGTAGGTGGTCTACTTGTGACCTTTATCACGTAGAGTGAGCTGAGCTGATAACCCACAAAAGAGACAGCAGCATCGGCCAGTGGCAGCTACAGGAACAGTAAACTGGCTGTTAAAGAGTTCCGGGAAGTGACAGAGGACAGAGACAGAAGCAGCGGAGAGGGGATGGGCGGTGGAAGCACAAAGATGAAGGAGGGCGGCAGACCTGTGCAGAGCCAAAGATGAGGGGCTCTGGGCCTCAGTTGCTTGAAGAGCTCCAGGGAGCTGCTATACCCTGAGGGATGCAGGTTCCAACATACGTGAGGCTCAGAGGCTGGAACACTAGCTGCTGTAGGGGAGCCTTGGTCCTGACCCTCAAGGTTCGGGAGTTTGTTACTGCCTGTCAAGGATTATGAGAGTTGTTTACTGTCAAGCAGGCCATCCTCAAGAAGAGCCCAGATCAATAAGCCCCCCACCTGACCGCCTAGTCTCTGGCCTCTAGAGTCTGGACCCCTAAGCTTGGGGTTCTCAGGTCTTAGAATTATAACCTTGGAAGCTTTCAGCCAAGTCCATATGTCTCTGCCACTCTGGGACCCCCAACTACCAACACAGAAATAGCTCCTGCCCTCCCCCTAATTTCTAAGTAGAGCAAAAGAACCCATTCAGTTCCAATTTAACAATTATTTCCACAGCTACCCTCACTGGCAGCTCACTGGCTGCCCCTAGAGTCACTGCCTAAAATCTGCCCAGCTAACACCAGTGAACTGGCCTCTTGGGAGAGCAGGCGCCCAGCTGGCGCCCACCCTCAGGGCACGATTGCAGTAAAAGCCTGGCAGCTACCATCCCACTTCCTTTCTCCTCCATCGACCCTTCAGCCGCCGCACACCTTCATGCCAAACTCGGGTCCACACCGGGCATCCTTCTCATCCCAGTGGGGCCCCACCCCTTCCCAGCTTTCACCCACCACCCGCTCGTGGCAAGCAAGGTTAGATCTGTTCTCTGCCAGGCACTGGCCACACGCGCTGTTTCCGTCAGGGGTGCTGCGATGCTGGGCTGGCGCGGAGCCGCCGGCCTCAGAGATCAGCGCATCGCCTACCCGGGAGGATCCGGTCCCCAGGCGCGCTCAGAGACAGGAGGGAGGTGGGGGCAGGCTCGGGAGGTGAGGGTCACCCGGAGTTGGGGTGATCCTCCAACCACCAGCCGGTCCTCTCCTAGTGCACGCCCCCCCCCCACGCCCAGGTCGGAACACCCCCCTTTTCCTTGGCTGCTGTGCGCCGGGGTGGGGGCGAGCGCCAGCGAGGGTCCGCGCTTGGTCAGAAGGTGGGGATGCGCTGTCTCACTTAGCACCTGACATTTCCCCATCCCTCCCGCGTCGCCAGGCAAATCCGGCCCATCTGGTTTGTTCTTCCTGCAACTTTGTTCCGAAAGGTTGGAAAGGGGAGGGGGGACGACGAGGAGGAGGAGGAGGTGGGGGAGCACCCCCCCCACACACCCTCTAGGAGACGCTGGACAGCGGGCAGAGAGGATCGGAGGAGCATCCAGGCTCGCGTCCGGGGAGGCCGGGTCGGAGAGCCAGTCCCTTCCCCCGGGCGGCCCCGGGGCTGGGGCGCGTGGCTGGGAGGCGCCCGGCCATCCATCGCCCGGGTGCGCTCGGTTTAAGCGGGACTTGCCAGGAGGAGGGGCGCCCGAAGGCCACCGCTCCAAGGACACGCGGCCACCCGGGCGGGCTCCCCGCTCTCTCTCAGCCCGGTCCAGACCGAGCGCCGCCAGCAGCGCCGGAACCCAGCGAGCGGGCGAGCGAGCGGAGGGTGGCAGGAGCGAGGGCGCGCGCCAGGCGGCCCCTCCTCGGCGAGCCATGCGTGCCACGGGCCGCTGAGGAGCCGCCGGGGCGCCAGCTGCCAAGTCCTCCTCCTCCCCCCACCCCACCCCACCCCCTCCGGCTCGGCTCTTTTTTTTTTTTTTTTTTTTTTTGTCTTGCCCTCCAGTGAATGGGAAGATGGAGATGGATGTGGAGGGAGTTTCTCCGCGCCCGGAGCCCATCCCCCGCTCCCAGGGGGCCGGCGGAGCCTGCCAGGCGCAGCCACTGCCGCCCCAGCCCCAGCCCCAGCCGCAGCCCAGGCAGCAGCAGCCCGCTCGACATGAAGTGCCCGCGGGTGGCGGCGAGAGTGCCGGCGGCGGCGGCGGCGCCGAGGACAGCGACGACGATCCCGAGAGGAGACCCAACGGAGGAGGAGGAGGAGGAGGAGGCGAGAAAGGGGAGGGAAAGGTAAGGTCCACAGTGTGGCCGCTGTGACATCTTTTGAACGTAACCAAAGGAGCGGAGCTCTTGGCTAGTGACTGTCACTTTAACCCCTCTGCTGCTCCCAACACGCACCACCCCTTTACCTCGTGTGTGTGTGTGTGTGTGTGTGTGTGTGTGTGTGTCTGGTGGGGGAGGTTGGGGTGGCAGATGGGAGAAGGCGTGGGGGATTGAAGGGGATCCAAGGTGCTAACGACTTCCCCCAACTGGAAGGCGAGTGCCGAAGTCCGTCCTGGCTTCCGTGTTCAGTGATGTGTGCAAGGGAAAGTCCTCTGGCACATGCGATGCGATGGGCATGCTTAGGCTAGAACCCAGAACCTGCAGGCGAAGTCGGGGGGCGGGGGGGGGGTGGTTGTTGGGACCTTCGCCCTCTCAGGATAGCGCATGCTTCTTGGGATGTCATTTGTCTAGGGGAAATATGTCCCGAAGACCTGTCGTGTAGCTTCCAAGTCTGTTTGGAGGGAGGTGACACACACCTATGGTAATACGGCAAAGTTTGGCTTGTCTCAGAACAGAGCCTTTGCTTCCTGCAGCTGTGAGCTGGAGGTGGTCCTCTTCGGCGGGGACCCTCCTCCCCGGGAGGGCAGGGACTCGGTGCCTGGCAGCAGGGGAACCCTGCGAGTCTTTCGCAGCCCTGCTGTGTCATTGCAGTCCAGGGGGAGACCTGTGCCTAGCTTGGTAGAGTTCTTCAGGTAATTGAATTCCAGTATGAACTGGCTCAAATACCATCCTCCGTTGCTCATGGTTCTCTTCTCTTCTCTTCTCTTCTCTTCTCTTCTCTTCTCTTCTCTTCTCTTCTCTTCTCTTCTCTTCTCTTCTCTTCTCTTCCCTTTCTTTCTTTCTGTCTGTCTTTCTCTTTCTTTCTTTCTTTCTCTCTCCCCCCTCTCTCTCCCTCCCTTTCTTTCTTATTTTCTGCTGAGAAAATTGTCCAGTAGAGAAAATGGCATAGCAGAGAATGTCTTGGTAATATTCCGGGAGTGTGTTTATTACAGCCTTGTCTCTGGGCAGTCTTGTCTCCACCCACAGTCAGAGTTTAGTTTTGTGGGAGCAGCTGTTGTTTAGTTACAGCTGTATGAAGAGCACACGTGTGTTTGCTAATGCATTTTGAAACTGGCTGCTAATATTGGGAGAAAGTTGGTTCAGCAAATCAGAACACTGGAACCTAAGAAGAGTGAGTCAATCTACTTTAGCTCTCTGGCTCACGTAAGGAAGCGTACAGACACATAGTCACTTCTTGCGGGTAGGAGTGAGTCCCATCTCCTCAAGTGCTCTTCCTTGGAGACTTGCCTTGTTTTTTTTTTTTTTCTGTCTCCCTTCGACTTTTCCTAAAACACTAGTAGATTAAACAAATACCCCAGACATGTTGGGACAATGGATCTCTGTTTGGAGACAGCTCACTTAAAGTTTGGATTTGTGAACATTTAAAGTGGTTTTACATGTTTGAAACCTGAGGTAAGAATCAAGGTTGTTGTTTATCTACCAAAATCAATATTGTGATTTCAATGGAAGTCTACCAAGGAGCTGGAATCTGAAACACACTCTAGACTAGACCAGAATGATGTGCCTTACAATCGCGTACAAGATTTACATTGTGAAAGCTATGATGAATTTTAATCATCTGATGTCCTCAGCCTTCCCTGTGCTCTTGATTTCATGAATATTTAATTCTGTCACGACTGCATGTTTACTACTTTAAATGACTGCGCTCACAGTTTTATGAAATAACCATAACCGACCATCACATCACCTAATTGAACTTTAAGTCTCTTTTGCCAAATCAGTGTGGAGAATAATTAAAATATACCTCCAGTGCTGCCATTTCCATATCACTGGTTCTTCTGTCCTGAGCAGCAGAAATTCCTGCCATCAGCATAAATCTGTAGTGTTTGTTTCTCTGCCGCACCGTGCGCCTGTCTAACGTTGTACCGGTTGTGAGGAAGGAGGAAGGATGCTCTAGATATACACAGCAGACACAGAGAGGACTGAAAGCTGGTTGATTACATTCAGTTAATTAGCATGTTCAGATAATTGAGTATTCCATTCGTGGGATTTGCTCCATGTTTCTCTGTGATTTCTTGAGGTGGAAATAAAATACTACTCCCCCCCCCGCGGCCCCCCCCCCAGGTGTTTGCCTTAAAACATCATATTGGTTCCTTCTCTAACCCGGAAGCCAGCTCTGCGGATCCTTTGCTCACCTCTGCTCTGCTCCTCTGCTCCTGGCCAGCTCTGCCGGGTCTGAGCATAGTATCTGTGTTTCAGACCTTCATGGCTGATTTTGCTTTTGATGAATACTAAGACAAGTGATAAATTGATTTTTTTTTTTGTAGCAAATCCGGGTTACAAAAAGAAAAGCCTTTGGGTAGCTGGCCAAATTATTCTACCCAAATGTAAATGAAAGAAGAACTAGAAAATTATGGAATATGTGTTCACTAGTTTTGTTTGGGGTAAGATGAGTAGATGGACACAATGGAGTTTACAAACAGTAATGTGCAAATATAATGTATTGGACTGTTGTTTTTTCATTAATGAGAATGGTATGAATTTTAAAAAGTGAATCACTTTTTTTCCATATTTCATCACATAAGGGCATCATGAGTAGGATGTGGGTGGATACGCTCTTTGAAAATAAAGCACTGGGGGAGAAATGGCTGTGTGTGTGTGTGTGTGTGTGTGTGTGTGTGTGTGTGTTTGTGTGTACGCACACACATGCATGTGTAGGACAACCTTGGTGTTATTCTTAGGAACACTGTTCTCCTGCTTAGAGACAAGGTCTCTCATTGCTTTAGAGCTTGCCAATTAGACTAGACTGGCTGGTCAGTGAGACCCAGAGAGCTACCTGATTCCAACTCCCCATTGCTGGGATGACAGGAGTGCACCATCACAATTGCTTCATTTTGTTGTTTTACAATGTGGGTTCTGGGCATCAAGCCCAGGTCCTTCTTCTTGCAAGGCAAGCATTTGACTGGCTGAGCTATCTTCCAGCCCCAGTCAGGATATATATATATATGTATGTATATATATATATGTATTTACATGAGAGTACCATGATGTGTAAGGTGCCTTATGTCTCAGAATAGAGATGTCTGGTTCCTCTCCAGCAGATATTCTTCAAAGGAATATTGCAACAGTTGTATATTATATGCACTCTGAGCTCTCTGAGTTGGAGAAGACCCAGCATCAGCCATCTAGTCCTCCTGTTTGCTTTTCCACTAAATCTTTCCAAAAAAGCAGTTCCTTCACTTTGCATTGATTTCAAGGCAATGTGGGAATCACCTTTGGTGACCTAGTTATTTCAAGACCTTCTTCCTCATGTCTGCAAGGTTCTAACCCAGGCAAATCTCATCTGTTCTTAAGAATAGAGATTAAAATCCTTAAAGGTATGCTTGATTCTGGGCTAGATCACCCTGCACAGAAGTTCCCTGGGGGCTTGGAATATCCCTTCTCCGATTTTTAAAACTCTTCTGAAATGTTTTACATGTATCAAATAAATGTTAGTAGTTTTTTTTTTTCATGAAAATTTCTTTGCAAAAAGTTTCTTGGTCCGCCATAGTATATTATGTCTTTGATGTTACTGAGGTACTAATACAAGTGTGTAAATCCTTTTCCCCATCCAAGATGAGTAATAGAAATAATTCTTGTCTACTTCATCTCCATCTCATTCATACATGCTCCCCTCCTCCTCATTCCCTCCCTGCATCTTCTCCTCCTCCTACCTTCACCACCACACACACGGTGTTCCCATAGAAGAGTACACTTATGTCCCAGTTGTGTTGATGAAGATTTCCATTTTTCTCAGGCCCCCTTAAGGTCTTGGTGTGCAGGATGTAATATTCTCTCTTGTGACCTTGGATGAGAGGAGCTTGAAACAGTTGCTGCCTGTGATGCTCGCTTCAGCTGCATCCCGTTGGTGATGTTCTTAACCACAGACTCAAGAAGGATGCTGTTGGGAACCTATGACACAGCTTGTCACTTGCATTTTTAAGCCTCTCAATTGGAAATAATTCTAGGTTTGTGGAAAGGTTTTAAAAGTAAGATGGCATCCTGCAGACTTCTTCCTCAGCTTTCCCTATTGTTTTTGTTCCTCGTTATTATTATGATGATGTTATTCATATTCTGTACTGCCTGTGTTACTCATATCACCATGAATAAATTAACCTTTGCATAACTAACTACATGTGTCCAATAAGCTTGTGGTGAGTGGGAAGCATTATCAGTGTTCATCATGCTGCCCTCCTAGTAACAATGGCCTTCTTTATGCCTGAGGACTTCTATGAAGGTACCTAAGGGTCAAACTGAACTTCATACTGAGTTTTTCCCCCATCCCTGTGGTCTGGAACAGCTTGCAAAGTGCAAGGTTTGAGTTCCCCCACATTGTACGTCAGCTGTGGTGAGTCCTGCGGGAGGGCCAACTCTGACAGAGTTCTACAGTGAAGTTCACTCCTGGGGAGCAACATACAGCCTGTGTGCTTTATTTTAACCTGAAAATCACTCATGCTTTAGAAAAGGTGGGGCATTGTGAGCATGCTGAGGTCAACCGTGTCTCAGGTGGCAAGGAGAGGAGAAAACTGCTAAAACTAAAGCTGCTCATAGATGCCTTCACTCTTTGGATGAAAAATTAAGTGTACACCATGCTGAAGGAATATGGGATCTGGGGACTGAACTCAGGTCCTCATGCTTGCTGAACAAGCACTTTATTGACTAAGCTATTTTCCAGGAATACATTTTTTTAAAAATCACTACTTTACAGGTAATGACTGCTTGGTATTAAATTAAATTAATTAATTAATTTATTTATTTTGGTTTTTCGAGGTAGGGTCTCACTCTAGCCCAGGGTGACCTTGGAATTCACTATGTAGTCTCAGGGTAGCCTTGAACTCACGACGATCCTCCTATCTCTGCCTGCTGAGTGCTGGGATTAAAGGCATGCACCACCATGCCCAGCTGGTATTTTATTTATTTTTTGCATGTGTGTTTGATGTGTGGGGTATACACATGTGTGTGCAGACATATGCGATTCATGCATGTGCACACAGTGGCTAGAGGAGAATGTCAGGTGCTCTCCTCCTATCACTCATCCATGTATTCTTCTTCCTTGAGATGGGATTTCTCCCTCAACCCAGAGCTGCTGTCCACCACTGAGCCCTACTGATTCTCTGCTCTCTGCTCACCAGGGCCTGAGGTTACAGATATGTGTGGCCAGGTTCAGCATTTTGTGTGGATTCTGGAGAGTTGGAATTGGCAGTCTCTGGTCTGAGAGGCCCTCGTGCTTAAGAAGCAAGCTCTTTTAACTGCTGAGCCATCTCTTCAGTCCTGTGGTTTTAATAATAGTTTGATAATTGTAACTATTGGGGTCCAACGTTCTGAAAAGAAGAATGAACTGGGCATCCAAGTCCTGCCAATGGACTCTGAGGATGGAAAAAGACATAGATCCACCATTCTATAGTCAAGCCAAGTTGGTACTCATTGATTTGGTTTTGCCCTATGGACCTTAAGGTATCCAGACATTTTTTTTTCGTTAATGGTGATAGGTTAGTAAAGAGTTATCGTCTCTTGTCAGTAGCTCACTGTTCTCTTTGAGGAGAGTCAGGGATGACCAGGATGCCAGTCCCTATGTGTGTAAGACACTAAAAACAGACATAAAGCAGATGGATTGCTGTGTACATAGTTATCTTAGGAGAAACAGGTAGCAAATTTCAAGACATAGATATAGTTAGCTCAGTCATTTTTTTAAAACTCAGTCTGCTAAGGTTCTAAGAAAGATAAACTTTGGCAACAAAAGTGTTTTGATGTAAGGTAATTACAAAATCTGAAGAAAAAATGATGTATTTTTTCTTTTGGTATATGCTGAGGCTCAGCTACTCTGAGTTATCTAAAACGATGAAACGTTTCTTAAGAGCACTAACGTGGCAAGATCCAGCCATCGTTTTTCTTTATGCCATTCTGTTCAAGGCCCAGATGGCCAGGAAGGCTCATGTCTTCAACTGGATCAGAAAACTGCTTCTTTCCCAGGGCAGAATGGGAGTTTGTATCACTTTGCATCAATTCCTTTTATCATTTCTGTGAGAAAAAATACCTGACATAAACTTGAGGAAGAAATTATTTTGGCTCATGGTTTCAGAGGTGTCAGTTCATCATGGCAGGGGAAGCGTGGTGGTGATGGCAACAGGGTGCTTCATGTCAAGGTGGTCAGGAGTTAGAGACACAGGGATATAAGGATACAGGGGCAAGGTTATAACCCCAAAGATACCTTCCCCTACTGACCTACTTCCTCCAAGTGTTCTTCCTCCTACTTTTCTCCTCCTCTCCCAAATGCCCTCATACAATGAATCTGTCAAGGAACAAATCCTGTTATCAGAACAGAGGCCTCATGGTTCAGTTGTATGTGGATACAACTCTCCCTGGCACACTAATCTCTTAAATGTTTTTATTTCTTGTGTGTGTTTGTGTATGAATGTGTGTGTACATGTATCAGATGCTATTATATTTATTTATTTGAGAGAGAGAAAGAAATGTAGACAAGAATAGGAAACTTTTAGTAGAATTGCATTTTCTATCATTTAAGAAGATGACAGAGAAAATTATGGAGTCTGCTGCTTACTTCTATATAGGAAGGACAAATAATTGATCGGAAGGTGCGGCTCATTGGGCCTTCTTGGCTGTTTCTTTGTCCTCACTGCTTGTTCACAGATAAGGAAGTTCAGGGCCCATGACTAGAGAGTTGCTCCTGAAACTGACTTACTGTCCCCGAATCCTTCCCAACCCTTTCCAAACACTTTATGTAAAGGGATTCAGGTGGTATATTGCATTTTGTGTCTGACTTTTTTTTTTTTTACCTTTTTTACTTAACCAAAGGAATTTGATATTTACCTATCTTGCATATATCAATGAGCACCAAGCCCCATTTCATTGTGTAGATGTGTCACTTTTTTTTTTTTTTTTTTTTTTTTTTGGTGGTCAATGGTGGTGAACATTAGGTTGTTTAGGATTTTTGCTTTCATGGATAAAGCTGTCATAAGCATTTTATGTGTGTGTGTGTGTGTGTGTGTGTGTGTGCATGTACCTACATTTTTACTTGTGTAAATTCCTAGGAATAGGGTCTTCTGGTGCAACTGGTTTTAGGGCAAAAGCTCCAGTCCTGTAACCCCAGCAGCCTAGGCTCAGCTACCAACTCCAACATGCCAACTAAACAGATGAGTCATAGCGCAAAGCAGAGAAAGAAGAAAAGTTAATCAACACACAATGACTAGAGGAGAAGATAAATGGGTCCAGTGACCCCAAGTTCATTTTTAGGGTACTGACATAAGCTTTAGGTTTATGTAAAGGAAAAACTGGACAGGGGAAAGAGTCCCGGGCATGGCGTGTTCTGTTTGATCACAGTCGGTCTCAGTTTTGGTTCTGCAAGGTGGTCCAAAGAAGCCTGTATTGCTTGAGGGGTAAACTGGTTCTCAGGAGAGGCACAGTCCTGCTCCATGGATGGCTTCTCCATCAAGCATGACTGCCCTCATCTGAGAGATGTCCAGTCCGGCATGGCTTGGCTTGCTGTTTTTGGAAGCCAAGGTGACTAAAGGTTTAGGAACAATGCCTGGAGACCTTAGGTTAACATTACAGAAGCTGACAGTGGGATGTCTCAGTTACCCTTATCTCTGTGCCCTCAGCCTTGCAGGGGGTGAGGTAGGATAGGTATCACTGGTTTTCAATAGGCACTTCTTGAGAGGTCCACACGCCTGCACACACAGTCAAGCGAGTGACCCAAAGTATAAGAAACAGACACAAAGTGAGGGCAGAGACAGTAGTGTGTTTAGTTACCCTCTGGGCTCAAGGGAGGATTCAGTGTCTTTTAGGAAGAACAGTTTAGGCATACTTGTTATCCTTACCACAGGTGGTAAGTGTGTGTTTAACTTTATAAGAAAGCGCCACACTTTCTTCAAAAGTCATTCTGCTATTTTGCGTTTCCAAGATCAATGGATGAGACTTTCAGTGGCTCTGTACTTGGTATGGTCAGTATTTTCAGCTGTTTGATTTAGCTTACTGTGACTTTAATGC
Source organism: Dipus sagitta (assembly GCA_036346955.1). Taxonomy (NCBI): domain Eukaryota; kingdom Metazoa; phylum Chordata; class Mammalia; order Rodentia; family Dipodidae; genus Dipus; species Dipus sagitta. The sequence goes on from CM070786.1 coordinate 7,941,767, forward strand.
ACTTTCATATTAACGAATAATGATGCTGAACACCTTCTCACATACCTTTTTGTCACCTGTTTCTTTACAGAAAAGTCTGCTCAAATCTTTGAACCTGTTTTATTTTTTGGGGGGGGGGTAAGTAAGAAAGACTTATTTATATTCTTACTGATACTATCTATTATTTTTCACTTAGCTTTTAGGTTTCAGAAACCCTGATGGAAGTTTGGGGAGATTACAAAGCCAGAGACATTTCAAGTTTCCTTTTCGAGGGGGTTTTGGTGAGCTAACATTTATTGGGCATTTATCATCTGCCAGTCACAAAGCAAGGTAGATTCACCTCGGACGATCTTATTTTATGCTCCCCAGTAATCCTGAGAAATAACTATTATTAACCCTGAGGTCACACGGCTAGTATATGGCAGGGAAAGGATTTAATTTTAAGCCCACCAGACTCCTATTCCTGTTCCTCAGGTGAGATTCCAACGCCAGTCCTACCACTGACTGGTTACTTCACAGCTCAGACTGCTTGCACTGCTTTGCGTGGTTTGAAAGCAGCCTTGGGGTGGGTGAGATAATGCTTCTGTCACGGACATGCAAATCAGAACATGGAGCTTAAGGTGGCTCCCGGTTTCATTTTATTCACTTCAGAAGTTAGCACACTGAGAATCCCCCTGAGGAGCAGGTTTGAGGTGTTCATTTGCATGTCTGTATCCGAGGACATCCACCTCTCCCAGGTAATTTGCATAGCTTCATCACCCTGGGGGCTTTGGTAGCACCAGCCCTGGGATATTAGGCTCCTTGTTCAAACCTCAGTTTTGTCCCACAGGCTGTGAAGGCTTTGGACAAACCATGTGAACTTTTTAGGATGGATTCTTCATATCAGTAAATATAATGAAGATATGGGGATAAAATTATGGTTAGGGCAACTGAGTTATTTCAGTTGACCATTAAATGTCTTGTATCACAGGAAACACTGGGTCCCAAGTACATGGGGTCACCCTCCTTACAGGATACGTGTTAGGTATTGAGACCCTTTGAGACTCTCAGGGTAGCAGGGCTGTCCATGTGGGAAATGTGTGAGGCATTGGACTACAAGTTTGGTAATGACTCATTGTATTATAGAAATAAAGCTCCCATGAATAGCTGCAGGTTATGCCAATTGACACTAAATATTTGAAAGCAAAGTTCTTCATTTGAATGCGATGGATTAGTATTAGACTACTAAAGATATGGTCATAGTCTATTCCAAGTCAGTGGCCGAAAGTTCTATCCTGAAATCAGTGTGCGTGTGAGCACTCGCTGAGAACAGCTGCCTGCCTGCACAACGGAGGTTCTTTGGGGAATATCTTCACTGGGAAGACTGAAGTTATCTCGACACAGCTCTCTCCCTCTCTCCCTACCTCCCTTCCTCTCTGTGGTGGTTTGAATAGAATAGATGGCCCCCAATATATTCAGTTGTTTATTTGTTTGTAGTTTGCATCTCTAGCCTTCTGGCTGGAGGCAATGCCATTGTGTGGATCTTAAGGTGTGGTGGTGGGTTTGAGATTTCAATCTAAAGATATGCAAAGTGTGTCTAGCAGGAGTTCCTGAAGTGTGCTGTGCTGTGTGGCTTTTTGGCTTGTACTTATCTCTCTGCTTGGGCCTGTGAAGGCAGGCCAGTTTCTTCTGCCATTATGGAACTTCCCCTGGATCTGTAAGCTTCAATAAATCCCTTCCTCCATAACTGTGCCTGGTCTGGAAGTTCATCTCAGCGAACCTAAAGCTGTCTGATACAGAACTTGGTACCGAGGAGTGGGGTGTGATGTACCTGGCCATGTGCATGTTGATCTTGTGGAACCTTTGTTTTGGAGGAATACGCATGGACTTGGTGCTTGCAACTGAAGATGTCTTCTGGAGTGGTAAGCCAAGTTTTATGAACTATTCTGATGAGAGTCTGAGAATGCTAAGTGCAGACAGCATTGAACTTCGAGGCTTGGCTTATGAGCTTTCTAAGGGGAAGGAAAGACTGCAGAGGACTTTGTTGGAACTGGACTACTGGCATAAGGGCTGGCTGCGTCCTGCTGCCCAGGCCCAGAGAGTTTGATCAAGGTTAAATTTGTAATGGACTGATGTGCTTGGCTAGAGATATTGGACTGAGAGATTTAAGATTTTAAGCTGGAAAACCTCAAGCAAGTTAAAATTACAGGCACTGAGACTGGTTTTAGGTTACTGAACCTGCTATTGTCAAACACATTAGCAATCTTAAGGAAGATGGTCCAACTGCTTTACATTAAAACAATGGAAAGGATGCCTGAGGAAGGACTATCATAGAAATGCAAACTCTTTTGGAAAGAGTTGACTGGAGAAGGAACCTGCTTTTCAAGGTTATGATTTATTTCATCTGTGAATTAAGAATATGGCTGTGTCCTCCATACCTGGTATTGGTTTCAGAAGCATGAAAAATGCATGGAGTGGCCATGAATTGCACATGCTTCCAGGAGCCGCTGCTGAGATGCAGCATGAGGTAGGGCCTGATGCCCTGATAGGCTGAAAGAGCCTTTGGAAAATGTGAGGAGTGGTCATGAATTGCACATGGTTCCAGGAGCTGCTGCTGAGATGTGGCATGAGGCAGGGCATGATGCCCTGATAGGCTGAAAGAGCCTTTGGAAGATGGACCGTGGTTTGCATGCAGACCTGAAGATGTTTTGTATATACCAGGACTGTGCAAGGGCTACCATAGAGCGCATTGTTGGCCTGGGATGGAAGTGTTCCCTGGCTACTCTGCCCAGCTGGAGGGGCGGAATTGGAAAGTCTGGAGACTGTTAGTCTCTGAATATATTGAACTTGAACTGCCGAAGTTTGATATTTGTTTGATGGTGGTTGAGTTTGCATTGTTTTAGTCTCTCCTTGCTATCCATTATACCAGTTAAAAATGTTTACTCTGTGCCTTTATATGTTAGAAATGTTTAACTTGTTTGATTTTACAGGTCTTCATATCTTAAATTGGTCAAGACTGTGGGGACCTTTGAAATTGAACTGAGTACAATTTACAATGTGTGATGATTATAAATTTATTGGGGGCCAGGGGCGGAATGTGGTGGTTTGAATAGAATAGATGGCCCCCAATATATTCAGTTGTTTATTTGTTTGTAGTTTGCATCTCTAGCCATCTGGCTGGAGGCAATGCCATTGTGTGGATCTTAAGGTGTGGTGGTGGGTTTGAGATTTCAATCTAAAGATATGCAAAGTGTGCCTAGCAGGAGTTCCTGAAGTGTGCTGTGCTGTGTGGCTTTTTGGCTTGTACTTATCTCTCTGCTTGGGCCTGTGAAGGCAGGCCAGTTTCTTCTGCCATTATGGAACTTCCCCTGGATCTGTAAGCTTCAATAAATCCCTTCCTCCATAACTGTGCCTGGTCTGGAAGTTCATCTCAGCGAACCTAAAGCTGTCTGCTACACTCTCTCTCTCTCTCTTTCTGTAAGTCTCTCTAGTTTGATTGGATAAGTGAGTGTGCACTTTCATGTTTCTTCACGTTGCTATTGGAGTCACCAAACACAAAGGACACCTTACTCATATTCCAGGGCCTAGTTGTCAGGTGTAAGGGAGCATGTGATCATTCTGGGAAAGATACTCTAGGAAGATGCCACCTGTCCTCAGGGACTTGGGCTGCAGCCCCAGGGCATCACCCACTGCCCCTGACTGTGGGCTCTTCTTACCTTTCCATCACACTTGCTCTTTGGATAGTATGGTGATATTGACCTTGGTCTGTAGTTATTTTATGTATTTTTTTTTGAGGTCACTGTGTCTGACCTGGGCCACCCTTTGCCTACAATGCTTCCCTTCATTCTTCTATTCCTTTCCTTTCCCTTTCACCAATTAATTCCTCATTAGCCTTCAAAATTTAGTTCAACACCTCAAGGAAGATTTTCCCAATTTGAACGTTTTCATCCTACAGTGTAAGTCAAGTCCCTGCTGATGTGATACCATATATTCTAAATTGTGTGATTTGCTTCATGAGGATATATGCTTTCCAAGTCTATCTCTAACCCTAAGATGATACATTACATGTAGCAAAACTTCAAAATTTACATAACACACGTATACATACACATACTAAACACACACACACACATTTTCGAAAGACTTAAGTGTCACAGCAGGTTTCATACTTGCTATGTAGCTGCGGATGTGTGGATGACCTTGAACTCCTGAAGCCCTGATCATCTTGACTCTACCTCCTGAGTGCTGGCATTACAGGCATCCACAACTATGACTAGCTCATGCAGTGTTGAGGATGGAACCCAGGACTTCATGCATATTAGGCAAGCACTCTACCAACTGAACTTCATTCCTAACTCCTTTTTTGATAAATATTTTATATTTTTATTTGAAACAGAGAGAGATATAGAAAGATGGAGGGGAGCCGGGCATGGTGGCGCATGCCTTTAATCCCAGCACTTGGGAGGCAGAGGTAGGAGGATTGCCATGAGTTCGAGGCCACCCTGAGATGACATATTGAATTCCAGGTCAGCCTGAACTAGAGTGAGACCCTACCTCGAAAAACCAAAAACAAAACAAAACAGAAAGATGGAGGGGAGAGAGAGAGAGAGAGAGAGAGAGAGAGAGAGAGTGTGTGAGTATGGTAATACCAGGGCCTCTTGCCACTGCAAATGATTTCCAGATGCATGTGTTATATTGTGCACCTAGCTTTAGGGGTACTAGGGAGTCAAACCTAGGCATCAGACTTTGCAAGCAAGCATATTTAACCATTGGGCCATCCCCTTTCTGACATGTTTTTTTTTTTTTTTGATGAACTAGATATGAATACCATCGTGACACTCTTCACCCAGTCCTACTTTCTGAGATGGGACGGTCCATTTCCAGGCAACCCACCCTGTGGTGGAGAGGCAGATTCTACACAAGCAAATAACTCATTAAGTGGTCAGACACTAGTGCCTTCCAGCCGATGTAGGTTTATATCCAGTGTTCCCGCCTTAGTGCTGTGAATATAAAATGTCTCCCATAGCCTCTTGTGTTTGTGATTAAGCCTCATACTTAATCCTTAGCTGGTGGAGGCTTTGGGAGGTGCAGCCTCCCTGGAGGAGGTGGGTGGCTGGGTGCAGACCTCAGGATTTTATAGTCCAGCACCACTTGCCAGTGCTAGCTAGATCATCTTACTCCCTACTCATCTGACAACATGTGATGCCTGGCTGTCTGCTCATACCACGTTTTTCCTGCCATGGTGAAACTGGACAGAGGAAGGAAGGACAGAAAAAAGAAGGGCGGGGAAGAGTTAATAAAAATTTATGTTGTCGTGAATAAGCAATATTTCCTCATTAGTTTATCTATCTATCTGGAAGGAGGGAGGGAGGGGAGAGAGAGAGAGAGAATTTGGGCAGAAGTACCCTGTGGGGGTAGATGATTTTGGTATTGTATATATGTAAGTAGAAGAACAGATTAATGGGGGGGGGGAGGCCTAAGTGAGGTCAGGGGAAGGGATTGAGTAAAGGAAAGGTGGAGGGAGGGCTGATCAAAATCTAAGAGGATATAAATAAGTCATATGGAAACCTATTTTTTGGACAATGGAACACACAGGAGCCATAGATTGCTACTAGAAAATTTTTAGTACCAGGGATGGGATACCTTTCAGTGAGTTGTTGGCTAGGGAGGTCCCTGATGCCCCCAAAACATTATAGGCCATTGCTAAAGCCCTTGGTTTCCCACCAGTAATAGATGGTAAGGCCCTATTGCTGAAGACTCCCCATACTTGGGCTGCAAGGTCACTGAGAAATCCTGCTGGAGCTGAGCTGAAAACCTCCTCCATGTAAACCAGCTGACAGAAAGTTGGAAAAAGCCATGCTGTATGCAGTTCAATGGGAGAGAGAGAAATCACCAGTGAAGATACCCAACAGTGGACACTGCAAGTCTTATATTTGGCCAGCCATGGCAAATGAGCCAAAGGTGCAATAGTGGCACATCAGTTATGGGGGAAACCAACCACCCTCTAAGTTGACTGGAGGCCCACTCCATGGGAGGGAATACATCCCTGATACTGAAAACTTAAAACAGGGGTAGTCATGAGCCGTAGGGGTGTAATGTCTGCTGCTATCTGGCTAAATGTATATACTATGCTCACCAAACTGCCCAGTAAGCACTTCTCTTAATGTTCATACCCATATATTAATGCCACTTTCACTTTTGGTTAGAGAAGCATCTCTTTTCAGATGGCAGTGACCTTGGGATGATTCAGACGGCACCATGGTGCTGAGAAGAAGTGACAGGAGTGCTCAGCACTGAAATATCTCTATCACACCTTCCATGCCTCAGGGTCCATTGCGGAAGAGGTGGTGGAAAGAATGTAAGATCCAAAGGAAGGGTAGGACTCCTTACAATGTGCTCCTCCAGACACAAAATGGCCTGGATATCCATGACCTCACAGTTCCTGACACTACCTATGCAAGACCATCATAGGACAAAAAGATCATGATATCAAAATAAAATGAGACTGATTGAGAGGTGGAGGGGATATAATGGAAAGTAGAGTTTCAAAGGGGAAAGTGGGGGGAGGGAGGGAAATACTATGGGATATTGTTTGCAATTATGGAAGTTGTCAATTAAAAAAAAAAGAATATCACTGAGTATAAATGGCACAATTTCTGTATCCATTCCTCTGTTGTGGAATACATAGCTTAGTTCTATAACTTAGTAAATAGTGTTGCAGTATACAGTGATATGCAAACATTTGTGTGAAAACAAATTTAAGTGCCAGGGGTGGGATACTTTTCAGTGTCCTGTTGGTCAGGGAGACCCCTGATGCCTCTGAAACATTACAGGCTATTGCCAAAGCTCCTGGATGCACACAAGAACTTAATGGCAACACTGTATTGCTGAAGATTCCACATATTTGCACTGCAGGTCACTGAGAAATCAAGCTAGAGCTGAGCTGGAAGCCTCCTCCCTGTGGACTAGCTGTTAAGGTGCTGGAAAGATCTGTGTGGCATGCATGCAGCCTTTTTGGGGGAGAGAAGTCATCAAAGGTATTAACCAGCAGGGGACTCTGCAAGCCCTGTAGCAAGCCAGCCAAGCCAAAGGAGCCAGCTGGTACAATGGTGACATGTCTGTTTTGGGGGAAACCAACTGCTCTCTGATTGGGCTGAAGGCCTGCTCCATGGGAGAGAATTTCTGCCTTTTACAGAAAACCTAGTCAAAAGCCTGTGGCCATAAGCTCTGGATGGGAAACTAGTGCTGTTGTCAGGCAAAATGAGTTGATATATTATGCCCACCAACAAACTGCCTTCTAAACACTCATGTTTATGCCCATATATTAGTGCTGATCTCACTTTTGGTTAGAGAAGCTTCTCTTTTCAGATGACAGTGACCATTGGAAAGACTCAAAAGTCACCATTAGTGCTGAGAAGAAGTGGCAGTGGCGTGTTCAGCACTAAGGGAGCTGTTTCTATTACGCCCTCAAAGGCTCAGGGACCATTGTGGGAGAGATGGTAGAAAAAATATAAGAGCCAAAGGAAGGGGAGGAGTGCTTACAACGCTGCCTTCCAGACACAAAATGGCCTGGATACTCATGACCTCACAGTGCCTGATGCTACCTATAGAAGACCTGTATAATAGGAGGGAACAGTTCCTGACACCACCTACACAAGGCCTTCATAATGGGAAGAAAAGATCATGACATCAATATAGGAGACTAATTGAAAAGAAGGGAAGTTTTGGGAGTGGGAGGGAGGAGTGCTGGGAGGTAATTATGATCATGGTCTATTTATATGTATGGAATTTTTCAATAAAAATTAAAAAAAAACCCTGGATTGGAAATGAACTCTTTTGAAAATTTTTTTGTTTGTTTTATTTATTTATTGAGAGCGACAGATGGACAGAGAGAGAAAGAGGCAGAGAAAGAGAGAGAGAGAATGGGTGTGGCTGAGTTCAATCCCCAGCACTCATGTACAAAGCTGAGCATGGGTACAAACCTGTAACTCCAGTCCAGTGGGGTGCCAAAGACGGAATCACTGGGACTCGCTGGTCAGCCAGTTTTTCCAGAACGGCAGCTCCCGGCTCAGTGAGAGACTCTGTCTCAGAGAAATAACACAGAAAAGTGGCAGAGGAGGACACCTGCTATTCTCCCCTGGTCTTCACATGTGTGCACATACATCTGTACCATGCACACACATGCACACGCACACATGCACACACTATACACTACACATATACATAACACGCACATGCACACACTATGCACACACGTACGTACACACACACATAACCCCCTCCCCCATAATTCAGCTCCTCATTTGCACCAGCCACAGCATAAATGCTGAAAAAATCTGCATGTCCAATGGCTACCACATTGGACCATGTAGATGAAAGCACTTCGACCACTACAGGAAACTGGACAGGTCACTGATGTAGGCTGCTGTGGTGGTTTGAATTAGGCATCCTCCATAAACTCATGTGTTCTGAATGTTAGGTCCCTAGCTGGTGGCAATTTGAGAATGGGAGCCTCGCTAGAGGGGTTTGTTTTGGGGGGCAGGCCTGTGGGTGTGACAGACCAGCTTCCTCTCGCTGGTGCTTGGCTCACCTTCACGCTGCGGTTTTCCACCTGCTGTGGCAAACGTGGAGTCCAGACTCTGCTCATGCCATGCTTCCCCCTGCCGTCATGGAGCATCCCCTTGAGACCGTAAGCCAAAATGAACAACTTTCCACCCTTCAGCCATTTGGGGTTGGGTGCTTTATCTAAGTGACATGAAAGTAACTGTGACAAGAATGGCTTCACCTGGCCTGACATGCCCCAGCCGTTTTTCCCTGAAATCCCCCTGAGATGCTGTGAAAATGGTCCTTTGATAAGAATAGAGACTTTCCAGATTCCTTGGATTTGCTGTGCGTTCTTGGTGAATTACTTACAAATTGTTTTTGAACTACTAATACCGTCCTGTAGAGAGGCAGCTTAGAGTGGGATCTCATTCAGAAATTTTGGCTTGCTGCATTGCTGGGTACTTCACTGAATCTCAATATTTGCCCTTGACCACTGGGAAACAGTCTCCAGTAAAGTGGATGCAGAGATGGTTTTTCTATTACCCAAGTTCAAAGCCTTTATTAGTGGGTAGCTGAGCCACTGCCTGGCACGCCATTGACATCTCCTCTTAGCCACTTACTGATGACTGCCTCCTCCCGGGGGATTACAGTGATGGCACTCACCGTCAGAACACACAGGTGGGGAAGTCTTGCCAAGAGCCCAAAACTAACGTCATCCCAGAGCTGCCACACTCACAAGTGACAAGGCAGGGAGTAAGGCTGGACTGTCTAGTAGACGAAGAGTACTCAGTTGTGAAGCTGTGCCCTTACAGTGTCCAACTCATCATCTTTTCCTTCTATCTCAATAAAGTTCTAATTGTGTTATGATCTCTGGTGATTTCAAGTGTGGATAGAAAAGAGAGGATGGGGCCAAGGAAACAGCTCAGTCAGTAAAGTGATTGCCTTGCAAACATGAGGACCTGTGTTTGACACTTCACATACATGTGAAAATGCGAGGAGTGAGCCAGGCATCGTGGCGCACGCCTTTAATCCCAGCACTCGGGAGGCAGAGGTAGGAGGATCACCAAGAGTTCAAGGCCACCCTGAGATTACCTAGTGAATTCCAGGTCAGCCTGGGCTAGAGTGAGACCCTACCTCAAAATACCAAAAAGAAAAAAAAAAAAAAAAGAAAATGCGAGGAGTGGTGAGGTTTGCCTGTCATCCCAGCACTGGGAGGTGGAGATAAGAAGATCCCTGGAGCTCAGTGTACAGCCAGTCTAGCCTGATTGCCAAATTCCAGATCAATGAGAGTCCTTGTCCCAAAAGAAGACGGACAGCGTTTCTGAGGATGACCTTCATGGTTGTTCTCTGGCCTACACTGAACACACATGTGCACGTGCACATACAATTGTGTACTACTCACCCTGCACACACAGAAACAGGCATCTCACACACACATCAAAAAGGAAAATGCTATGGATAAGATTCCAAGAATAAAGCAAGTGCCTTTCCATCATTTTTTATTTCTCTTTTTCATCCACAAGGGTGAAGAATGATCTTTTTAAGATTAAAGGGAGAACTGGGAAATTAGTTCTCTAGGATCCCAGTATGGGCCTTGCTGTGTCTTTGTCTAGCGTGTTATGTGAGTGTCAGCAAGAGAACGGATGGGAAAATGGCTCCAGGGTAGATCTGGTGAATTTCCTCCCTGTTGGCTAAGATGAAAATTTGAATGACACCTTGAAGTGGACTAAAACTCTTTTATTTACCCATCTACTTAGCTGGGAGGCCCCCAGGCATCACACTGAGAATGTAGCAGTGCGTGGAAAACAGTGTGAGAGAGATGTGAGCCTGGTTTGTCCTTCCCTACTGTGGCAGATAATCCCAGTAGGAGTTAGGATGCAGCTACCACAGAGAACAGTGACCAAGGAAAGGAAAGGTTATGCCTAACTAAAAATAATGACACCTTTCTCATACCTTTATGTGTCTTTAAAAGAACTATCAAAAACACAGAGACAGGGCTGGAGAGATGGCTTAGTGATTAAGGCGCTTGCCTGTGAAGCCTAAGGATCCAGGTTCAATTCTCCAGGTTCCACATAAGCCAGATACACAAGGTGATGCATGCACCTGGAGTTCATTTGCAGTGGCTAGAGGCCCTAGTGCACCCATTCTCTCTCTCTCTCTCTCTCTAATAAATAAATAAAAATAAGTCTTTGAAAATAAAAACAAAAGGCAGAGGCAGAAAAATCCAAATATATTTATGAAAAGCTAGAAGTTGTAGCCAAAAAGGCTGTAATCAGCCATTAGGCATCACTGTCTTATTTCTAGGTACTTGAGCTAAGAGTGTGAAGCTAGATCTACATTCATCTTTTCGCATAAGCCCTTTATTTCCTGCCACTGGGATTTGTGGGTAAAGATGGCCTCCTGCCTCTGTCATGCTAATGGCTTCAAGCAAAATGGCCTTGAGAAAGGAGCTTGCATGAGAAATGTGACTGTAGTCTTTAATCTCTGGAACTGTCTTGCCTTCACCATATGTCTTCTCTCACATACACTCCTTTTCTGAGATGTGTGTGCCTTCCCTGGGCATGAGTGGAGCAAAGTCACCCAGCTCACATTGGTGCCAGGTCAGAAACACAACCCAAATTTTGGGCAGTAACTTGCCCCAATTTTTTCTCTCTTCTAATTCAGCTTCTAGATGAATTTTTTTTTTTTTCGATATAAAGAAACCTCCCTTTTGGCAAAATCTCCTAATTCTATTGGGATTCAGTGTCTGTGGCAACGTCCACACATCAGATGTTGCTTTGCTGGCTGAAGGAATCAGAGACACTGAAAAAGAAAATTCTTGAGAAAAAAGCAGTGCCAAGGAGTACCGAACATGTCACATTCGCTGTGATGTTTGAAGATATGGGGGAAGTCGTTATTCTGATGCATCATTTTAATTGTGGCCTAGAGCTGAGATCCGCATCTCTGAGGCTGTCAAATACAGAGCAATAACAATAAAATAACTACACACCCTTCACTTCATTATTTAATTCCCATTTTTAAACTTCTGGCAGAGAGGTGTTTCAGTTGAAGGTCCACTCACCTAGCAACAACCTGGCTTTCTGTTGATGATCTATCAGAAAACTGAGCATGTTGTTTGAATTAGTGACTTAAAAGGATTACAAGAAAGCAAGCACATATTGCTCTGATTCCATCAGAAGAAATTCTGTTCAACCTCACCAAATAAAAAGATAAAAAATAAGTTGTGATGTGAAGGAAATATATATATACGCACTCAGTTGACTCTAGAGAACATACATGTCTCAGACATCATGTTGTACGGCTGGGGAGATAACTCAGCTGTTCAAGTACTTGCTTCACAGGCAGAAGAACCTGAGTTTGATCCCCAGAACCCACATAAAAATGTTGGACATGGTGGTACACATCTGTAATCTTAGCTCTGGGGAGGATCCCTGGGTCTTGTTGGCCAGTCCGTCTAGACTTATCAGTGAGCTCCAGACCTAGCAAAGGAGATAAAGAGTTTTCCTGAGGCTAACACCTGAGGCGGTCTACCCTCTGATCTCCACATGCATGTAGACACTGGTACACACACACACACACACACACACACACACTTGCACTTCTAACACTATGACAGCTGGCCAGCAGGGAGAGGCTTCTAGCTCAGTTTCCCTTTGATTTCTCAGTGTCGTGAAACTGAGGCATGTGATGTCTTCAGCAAGAGGGTCTTACCATCTAGCTCTGTTGAGCAACCAATACCATTGGTAATAGCTTCTCAGAATTTTATTTTTAGTTTTGAATGTAGAAGGCATAATCTGTCACAGTGGATTCCTTAGCAGATATGATGTATATGTATATGTATATGTATATATATATATATATATATCATATACCAATTAGTTACAAGAAGCTGTCCAACTGTCCAACATTGCCTTTAGATCCGGCTTGGGAACTCTTGAATTGAAAAGTGAGTCACTCTGTGTGTCTCTGATGACTTCTATGTGTCAGTCAGATTCTGGGAAGGAAATCTGGGTCCTTTAGCGAAAACTGACAATGCAGAGAAACTGGCATGGGGGAATTTTCTGAGGAAAACATGGCAGTGATTAACAACTGATTGGACGTGTAGCTCTTTCATCTTGGTAGGGAACAGGTTTTGCTCCCAGCTGCAGGGAGAGTTGGCTCACACAGGTTAAAGGTCTAACTCTTATGAAGAGCAATGGTTCTCCACCAGGGAAAACTAGGACATTCAGCGTTACCTGCAGGCGTCTGGGTTGCTGCAGCCATTGGTGGTGTGCTCCTGGCATCTACCAGGCATACCCAAGGATGCTGTGTACTTGCTACTTGGTACAAGACAGCCTCTCACAGTGGTGAGTCACGAGGCCCAACATTTCAGTAGTACCACAGCTCAGAAACCATGATCTAAAGAATGTTCCAGATGATTAGATTCATGCCTTTGTGTCCACTTCATGAGCACGGTCCTTTGAAAGAAGTTTTTAAAGCAGAGTATCTGTGTTAATTGCTTTCCTTGTTGCTGTGAAAAATGCCTACAAAAGCGACTTAAGGAAGGAGGAGTTGAATTCTAGCTCATGGTGTAAGGGGGCCATCCGTCATGGCAGACAGGCATGGCGGCAGGAGTGTGAGGCAGATGGTCGCGTTGTGTTTGCAGTCAGGAAGCCGAGAGCGATGAATGCTGGTGCTGGACTCGGTGTGTCATTTTTATTCAGTGTGGACCCCTAGCCCACATTCAGGGTGTCTTCCTCCTTCATTGGTCCTTCCTGGGAACACATTTAAAATATTTTATTTATTTATTTGCAATCAGAGACAGTGAGAAGAGAGACAGAGAGAGAGAGAGAGAGAGAGAGAGAAAATGAAGATGGGTGCATCAGGGCCTCCAACCTCTGCAAAGGAACTCCAGATGTATGCACCTATTTGTGCATCTAGCTTTAAGTGTGTACTAGGGAATCAAACTAGGGTCATTAGGCTTTGTAAGCAAACACCTTCACTGCTGATCCATCTCTCCAGCCATGGAAACTCATTTATAGACATAGCCATAAGTGTGTCTCTAGGTGATTCTAAATGTAGTCAAGTTCAATAATCAAGAATGACCATTACAGTATTTAATAACCAAAAGAATATCCTTTTTGGGGGGTAGTAAGGGAGAACCCAGGTCTTTGAATTCCTTTCTTTTCTATTCTAAGAGAAGAAAGTTCCCTGAGATTTGAGTGTTGTCCTTTCTCTAATCAAACAGAGTTACTGGGCCAGAGAGGTGGCTCAGTGCTTAAAGGTGCTTGATTGCAAAGCCTACTGGCCTTGCTTCACTTCCCCAGTATTCACATAAAGCCAGATGCACAAAGTGGTGCATGTATTTGGAGTTTGACTGCAGGGGCAAGAGCCTCTGGTATGTCCATTCTCTCCCTCTTTCTGTCTATCTCTCTCATTCTCTCTCTTGCTCTATTTGCAAATAAGTAAATAAATTCTAATAACAATAAAACAGGGATAGAGAGATGGCTTAGTAGGGAAGGCACTTGCCTGTGAAGCCTGAGGACCCCAGTTCGATTCCTGAGGACCTGCGTAAGCTAGATGCACAAGGTGGCACACGCATCTGCAGTTGAGGCCCTGGCACACTCATTCTCTCTCTCTGTCTCTCTCGCAAATAAATAAATTAATTAAATTATAAAAATAAAACAGATTGAGTAGGATTATTTCTGTTGTGTATAGAGTGAAAGATGGGAATAATCTTTATGTACCATTGTTATAACATAAGCTTTTGTGTTTCCAAGCCAGCGACTTCAAAATCTATCAGTGTTACATTTTTATTAAATTTTACTACAAGCATTTCTTATCTTCTACACTATAGTCTAATCCATGTGTATAAATTTTAAAATTAGGGGAACATTGTATTCTAAGTGGTTCACCATTTGTTAAAACTATCATAAAGTAAAGCTAAGACCACTTAGCCCTATGAACTATTGGTGACCAAGCAAACTTGCCATGAATTCAGAAGAAGGCAAAACCCAGTGGGGTTAAAAACTGTTCAGCAAGTGTGTACACAACCAAGATTTCTCACTGATGCTCATTAGTGAGGATGCATTTTATTAAATTCTTTTGACTTCATCCTAAATCTTGAAAGGTCTAATCTACTAACTGTGTTCCAGTTTCATTCATAAATGTGGTACCTATCAGTGTGATATGGCCAAGAAACAGTCCTGTATCATTCATGTAGTAAGAATCCAAAGTGAGAAATGTATTTTATTTGAGTTCTTCAGAGGACTGGATAGGAAAGACTTTTGGCTTTGGGAGCTCAGCAGCTTTTGTCCGAACTACTCAGTTCTGCATCTTCCTGATAAAACTGTTGATATTCATGTATATTTAGTTGAGACAGGGTCCCGTATAGGCCAAGCTGGCCTCTTACTTGCTTTGTGGTGGAGGATGCCCTTGAATTCCAGATCCTCCTACCTCTAAATGTGGAGTTTACAGGTATGCATCACCATGCTCAGTGGCCTGATAGGTTTTCTTTATTTCTTTTTTTTGATATACAAATAATTTATTAGCTTCAGTTGACTTCCCTTTACCATACTTATTTTTAATCATATATTTTTAAATTTTTTTTCTTTTTTTATTAATTAGTTTTGTACTCAGTGAATACAGTCAATTTGGTAACATTATTAGGCCCATCCATTACCTAACCCCTCCCCTTGACTCCTCCTTGTTGAGGTATATGGGTCATGCATTCTGGAGTTAGCCCACAGTTATGGGTAGGATAAATGTCTGCATATCATGACCCAACATGTGGCTCTGACATTCTTTCCGTCCCCTCTTCTGCAAAATTTCCCTGAGCCATGTTGGGTTCATTTTTGGTCTGCTTCAGTGATGAGGTGTTGGGGGCCTCTGGGTCTCTGGATCTCTGATTTGGTAGGAGTTGACTTTTCTCTGCTGATCTCCTTCACCCTTGTGCTGGTACCTGATTCACCAAGAAAACAGCACTCTTGCTTGTTTCACCAGTTGTTCTTAGTTTCAGCCGGGGCCCTTTTGAGGTATGATGGGGTGGCTCTCTCCTTAGGATCTACATCTATCTGAAAAAGAGAAGCAGATTCTCCAATGGAGAGGGAGTTAGCACCAGACAAATGAGATAACCCTTACTTTTTTTTATAGAGAATTCAATAGGTGTAGGCCCTCTTGTAGCCCACGATTGGTGGTTGCTTGATAGTGGAGAGTGGGCTTATGTTTGGTTATGGTTCTGACTTGTTTCCCAACTCCAGCTATGGGTCCCATACCAGTGAGGGGATCAGTTAGCCTAATCAAGAGCAGTTGGTTTCCCACCATGGCTGTGTGTCACTATTGCACTTGTGTGAGCATCATGACAGGTTATTTGCTGCTAAGTAGGTGAGACCATGAGTTGCTTGGACAGATATTGGTCATTTTCCCCCAGTTGCCCATGTAGCACCTTCTGGCACTAGACGCACTGACTGTTTGGGGACTGACTCTCTTCCAGCTTCCAGCCATGGCATTCCATTTTATGTGACAACTGCATAAGGTGTCTTCAGCAGTAGGGTCTTACCACTAACCTTTGGTGGGTCATCAAGTACTCTGACAGAAATCTGTCTTTCTTTTAGGAAACCTTGTAGGTCTCTCTGATCAAAAGCTCATTGTGGATGATAGCCCCATGCTGGTACTGGGAGTTACAGGTCAGTGCCCACTAAGAAAAGGAAGAAAAAGATAAGTAATATAAAAGATATAGAGAGGAGATAGATAGATAGATAGATAGATAGAAAGATAGATGGGCTGTAGAAGATTAACGTCAGTCTTTATCATACCCTCTCCAGTGTCTTGTGGGTCAGGTGTTCCCTCTAAGGGCCTGGTGAAGGTTCAGCCATTTGGTCTGCTTTTTAGGATGTAGAATTTTATGGTACCATTGCCATTTGGGTTTAGATTTGTGTTTCCCACCTCATCCCTTCCCCTCCCCTCCCTCCTCACCCATTCTATTGTCAAGTCCACGAGAAGCTTGCTGGGTATGTAAGGCGTCTTGGGTAGATTCAGGTTAGGTTCTGTAGATGAGTGAGACTATATGGTTATTTTTTTTTTCTGTGATCAGGTAAGTTCACCGAGAATGATCTGTTCCAGGTTCAACCATTTTTCCTCAAATTTCATTGTGTCATTTTTTCTTACTGCTGTATAGAATTCCATTTTGTAGATATACCACATCTTAGTTATCCATTCTTCTGGTGATGGACATCTGGGTTGATCCCAGCTCTTAGCTATTATGAATTGAGCTGCTACAAACATGGTTTTCTTTCTTAAAGCATAAGTGTGTATGCATCTGTGTGAGTGTATATATGCATGCATGTATGGAGGACAAAGGTTGATGGTGGTGTCTCCCTCTCTCTGTCATTCTTCATGGTATTTATTGAGCCAGGGTCTCCTGTTTGAACCCAGAACTCACGATTCAGATTCAGCTAGTCTATCTAACCAGCTTGCCCCAGGGATCCCCCCTGTCTCCGCCTCCCTGGTCACTGGGACTGCCACTCCTGGGCTTGCTTGTGGGTGCTGGGTGGCGAACGCTGGTCTTCACACTTGCACAAGTACATTACCAACTGAGTCACCTCCCCAGGCCCCTGGGAGAGTCTTTTCATGTGCGGTGTGCGTTCAGGTCTTGTCAGTGCGTCAACTAATTTGATTAAGAAGTGAATGCTGGTACCTGCAAGCTATAGAGAGAACCAAGTCACCACGTATTTCTGGCTTTCTATTTCCTGTGGTCCCAAAGTACCCACTGCTGACCTGTGAAATCACAGGTGTGGTTATACAACAGTAAAATTTTATTTGCAGAAACGGGAATTGGGCCCACCAGTGCTTTATGGGACCCCTGCCTCCTCTCATATAGACAATATGCCATGACCATCATCCCCTCCCACCACCTTCTCTTTTTCGGCTCCTCTACCCCCTTCTCTGAATCCCCTCTTCTTTCCAGCTACTTTCTCTTCTATTTCTTTTTCTTTATTTCGAGGTAGGGTGTCAAAGTGGCCCAGGCAGTCCTAGAACTCATGGCAGTCCTCCTGGGATGCTGGGTTGAAAGGTGTGCACTACCATTCCAGTCCTCTCTTCTACTTTGATGTCCTCATTTCTCCCTCCTATTGTGCAGGTCTTGTATAAGCAGCCCAGTCACTGTGTGGTCATGAGGCCACAACTAATTTGTGTCTGGAAGATAGCACTGTAAGCGCTCCTCCCCTGCCTTTGGCGCTTACATTCTTTCTACCACAGCTTCTGCAGTGTTCTCTGAGCCTTGGAGCATTTGAATGCATGACTCATTAGTAATAAGGAAGGTCATTTATGAAACTTTACTTACAGAACAGATTCTATTCAAAGGCTCCACTGTGGGAATGATTAAAAGTTGCATTAAAGTGTGGGTTTATATCCCACCAACAGTCTGAAAGACAGAGAAGCTAAACCTTTATAAAGTAGTTATATTATTTTACTTATTTATGAGGAGAGGCAGATAGTGATAATGGGCACACTAGGGCCTCCAACCACTGCAAGCAAATTCTAGCGCAGGCACCAGCTTGTGCAACTGGCTTTGTGTGGGTTCTGAGGAATCAAACATGGGTCCTTTGGCTTTGCAGACAAGTGCCTTAACAGCTAAGCCATCTCTCCAGCCCTAAACTAGTTATATTAAGACATGAGGCTGTACATAAGGAAGTAATCTGGTAGGGGTCTGTTTAGGTCATAATTAAAAAAAGTTATATTAGTCTTTTTTTATGATTTGCTAGATTTCTGGCTTGCTAAAGAATTGGACCAATCAAAAAGGACATCAGACATTTCAAGGAAAGGCACCCATGGGCATGCAGTATGCTGCGGGCTTTAGTTAGAAAGGTGCCTGCCCGTGTCTTGACACCCATCGCACGCTGCTGTCGCTGTCCTTGCTGGCGCGTGAAGAGGACAAGGCAGGATCCTGCTCAGCTATCTTCTGAGTTCATATGAGAAAGCTTCCTGGTGTGGCTGTGTCATTAGGCCTTGTCAGTGTGTCAGCTAATGCGATGTGAGGACGAGCAGTGGCTCCTGCAAACTGTGCAGAGAAATGAGCCACCACATGGTTTTGCCTCCTCTATTTCTACGTAATCAGGCCAACACAATCATACACTGTAGCATTTCCGACAGGCCAGCCAGTTGCTGGCGAGGCAATGAGAGGTTGCTGTTTTATTTATTTATTTTTTTCTTATCCATCTCTTAAGTACCTTCAGTCAAGAAAGATAAAACAGCAATAGTTTTGTGTGAGAGTCCTCAGTCATGGGATGGGAGAAGCACAATGTGTCATGTAGCCACAGGAGCATAAACCTGCCCCCAAAGTCTTCATTTTATATGACACGGGAGGCTCTGAAGAAACAGCTTCTGTTTCCCTGAATGAAATATATGCTATGTCTAATTAGCCATATTTTCTTCAGTGTTCCCAGTCAACACACCACAACCAGAAAGAAGGACACCTTTATTTTGCTTTTCATGTGACCCAGTCACATCCTCACAAGGCGAATCTGTCATCCTGTTTAAAGAACAGCCCATCCCACTCGCAGCGATGGCCTCATCTTGTGTCTCTGCTGGAGAACTTCAAGATAGTATTTACACAGTACCTGGGACAGTCTGCTCCCTCATTTACAGGAGTGGTAGAAGGAATGAAAGGGCGGAAGTCCACTTTAGTCCAGGGGAAGTGGACATGCATTATCTCCTTGTCTCTGTCTCCATGTCGAAGAAGAAAGTGATTAGTTGCTGACCTAATGCTGAGTGACAAGTTACCCCCAACCTTGGCAGCTTAAAATATAGCTGGTTAAAGCTGGGCGGGGTGGCTCGTGCCTTGATCCCAGCATGCAGGAGGCTGAGCTAGGAGGATCACTGTGTGTTTTGAGGCCAGCCTCTGCTCCAGAGTGAGTTCCAGGTTAGCACTACAGTGAGATATGGCCATACCCCCCCACATCTGTGTGTGCATACATAAAGCACTATTTAGTATGGATATTTTATGTACCTAAAACACCATTTGACATGTATTATTTCATGTAGTTTTAGCGTGTAAGGAATCCAAGCATCTGGCTGAGCAATCTGGGTCAAGGATTTTCATTGGCCTCAAATTCTTGGTCCTCCTGCCTCATCCTTTTCAGTGCTAGGACCACAGGCATGTGCCACCATGCCTGGCTTTAATTGCCTTATTGATTCATATCTTTTTACATCTAACTTTCCTCTATGGAATCTTCACTAGACTTAATTTATTTGTGTGTGTGTGTGTGTGTGTGTGTGTGTGTGTGTGTGTGTGTTATGGTATGAATGCACATTTGTATGCATATATGTATGTGTGCTTGTATGTATGAGGGCACACAGGTATGCATATGTGTGAAGGCAAGGGTCAATGCTTGTGGCCTTATTTAGTCTCTCTCTGCCTTGTTCTTTGAGACAGGGTCTCTCACTGAACCTAGTGCTCTCTCATTTGGCTAGACTGTCTAGAAACCGAGCCTCAGGAATATACCTCTCCAGTGGGATTACAGGTGTGTGTTACCTTGCCCAGCATTTTACATGGGTGCTTGGGATCCGAACACAGGTTCTCATGTTTGCATAGCAAGCACTTTACCATCTCCCCAGCCCACTTAGCTTCTTCTTATTATTACTTTTTAATCTCAAGATGTGTAATGTCTCACACACAATGGAACGCTGTCACTTATACCACAATCCAAAATTCATGCATTCAGTCTCAGACTCCTTATGCCTTAAAATTATTTATTTGCAAGGAGAGAGAGAGAGAGAGAGAGAGAGAGAGAGAGAGAGAATGGGCATATGACAGGATCTCTAGTTACTACAAACAAACTCCAGGTGCATGAGCCACTTTGTACAGCTGACTTTACATGGGTACTGGGGAATCAAACCTGGGTAGTTAGGCTTTGTAAGCAGATGCCTTAATCTCTGAGCCATCCTTCCCTCTTGATTCTGCTACTGTTTTTTTTTTTCCCTGCTACTGTTTTTTTTTTGAGGGGGGGGGGTTGAACTCCCTATGTGCCTATAGTACAAAAAGTTTACAGAGTGCTTGGCCACAATTTTGAAATCATTAGGTTCTGTGTGTGTGTGAGTGTGTGTGTGGCTTGTGTAGTGTGTATGTGTGTGTGCATGGATGTGCATGCGCGCATGTATGCTTGTGGTATATGCAGAGTTCAGAAGAAATCAAATGTCCTCCTCTTTCACTTATGTATCCTCAAACTCATGATCTTCCTGCTTTCACTTACTGAGTGCTGGATTACAAGAACACAACACCATTCCTGACTTGTTTCTGTGATTCTCAACAGCTAAATGACCATCAGCCTTCTGCAGTGGCAACCACAGTCCCACGCAGCTATGCCTGGCCCAGAGTGGCTGGGAAACGCTAGCACTCGTGGACAGTTGCATCCCAGACACGAGTGTACGTCTAGAAGTGAAATCAAGGTGGAGTTCAAACCATCTCTGCTTGAAAGACAAACGTGAGATCCGAGGCTTTAGAGTTTGGCAGGTCGTGGGATAGTTACATTCTATGAGAACTGGAATTACATGCACTTGAAGTTGTGTATTGCTTTATTTTCAAGTAAAAAAAAAATAATGTGAACACGACCTCATAATGAAAATAATTTTAGGGTCAGGGAGATGGCTCAGTTGGTAAAGTGCTTGCTTCACAAGCATAAAGACTTTAGTTGAGATTTCCAAAATCCACAGAAAAGCTAAATGCTTGTGACTCATGCCTGTAATCCCAGTACTGAGGATATGGAGACGGGAGGATCACTGGAGCTTGCTAACTCTCTAGTCTGTCTGAGTCAGGCAAGCTACAGTTTCTGAGACAGACCCTGTATCAAAGTAAGATGGAGGATGTCTGAGGAAGACACCTGATACCAAGTACACCCATGTTCATATGAACATGCATGCATACATACATATACACTACAGCACCTACAGAAAAATTTAGCAATAATCACATGATGGGGCGCTGGGTAGATGGATCATTGGGTAGGAGTGCATGCTGTATAAGCATGAGAACCTGAGTTTGGTTTCCAGCACTTATATTATAAGATGGGACTGAGGCTGAAGAGATGGTTCAGCAATTTAGGCACTTGCCTGCAAAGCCAAAGAACCCAGGTTCAATTCCCCAGGACCAACATAAAGCAGATGGACAAGGTGACATATGTGGCTGGAGTTTGTTTGCAGAGGCTGGAGACCCTGACATGCCCATCCTCCCTCTCTTCTCTCTTTCTCTCCCTCTCTCTCAAATAGATAAATAATCAAATATTTTTTAAAACATTACAAAAAGGTGGGTGTGGTTGCAAATGCCTATAACCTTAGTGTTCAGAGAGGCAGAAACTGGAGGATTTCTGAGGCCTGTATAGCTGAAAAAATGTGGGGAGGTCCAGGTTCAGTGAGAGACCCTAATATCAGGAAAATAAGTGAAAGAGGAGGACGCTCAGCTTCTGCTTCAGACCTCTGCATGTGTGCCACCAGGGCATGTGCATCTGTGCATAAACATGCATATAGCTCATGCATGCACACATACTATGTAAATCACACACACAAAGAATCTCATGATTTCAGAGTTGCTTGGCAAGTACTATTATACTATTGGCTCTTAGACCCATATTCAAGTCACTTTCCCACAGAGATCTTAATGTGCATATCCCGGTGTTGACATGGGCATCACCTAGTGAAAGCACTTCTGGGCCATTGTTATTGCTTTTATAATGACCGGTGTCATCAACGCCACTTGTCAAGAACTCACTAGGGCCAGGCATTGACCTGATGTTTGGTGTGTTGCTGAACTCACTTAACACTCACACATCCTTAAAAGGTGAATATATCATCCTCAGTTAATGCTGAGACCGGGATGTGAATATATACCATCTAGTACAAAGTCCCGGTCCTTTTCGCCACCTTACATTGGACACCAAGCTGAGTGCAATACTGAGTGAATAGATGTGAGTTCCTTTTGGTGGGTTTTCATATTTCCAGGGTGAATTAAATCATGTTTCTCGATCCTTAAATCACATTGTGTGGTGATTTTCTGCTTGCTTTAAAACCACTCAGGATCCCAAGCATGGCCTTCTCACTTGTGAGCAGAGTGATTTTCTTTCATGTGCTATCTTCACATGCTCATGAATGCTTTCAGCACACTTCCTTACAGCCCGGGTCTCCTTTGTGAATAAATTTGTAAGCATAGTGGAGGGAGTGGAACCTGGGGCAACAACCACTTCAGCTTTTAGAAGAGGATCCAATCTCCTGCGACAAACGGTGGCAGGATTGACAATCCTCGGGCAGGCAGCTCAGAAAGAATTCATCCACTACGGACTTTCCTGGAGCTTCTTCTGTGCCGCTGCCCACCCACGGGTAAACCCACTGGTGCCTTCAGATGATTCAGAATTCTCGTTAGCTGGACTGGTAAATTCATACAGCCCCTTTTCTTGGTACAGTTTCATGGAGTTATTCAAGACAGGCAAGGAGAGGGGGCTGGGGAGATGGCTCAGTAGTTAAAGGTGCTGGCTCTGCATGCCTAACAAAAGGAGTTTGGAATCCCAGAACCCATATAAAGTCAGAAGCAAAAGTGGCTCATATAACTTTAATTCCTGTATGTCTATAGCAATGGGAGGCGAAGCAAGGAGACTCCCAAAGCTCATGGGCCAGCTAGACTGGCACTCACAGCAGCAAGACAACAAAAAAGAGCTATCTCAAACAAGGTAGGAGAGGACCTGCACATTCATGCCATGGCATGCGTGCATGCACCTATACACACCTGATTATCATCAAACATACACACACAGTAAGGAGAACAGATATTTTTTTAGTTATCAACAATTATTTTTTGAGACAAGTCCAACAGACTGGCCTTGTGTGTGTGTGTGTGTGTGTGTGTGTGTGTGTGTGTATGAGAGAGAGAGAGAGAGAGAATTGGCACTCCAGGGTCTCCAGCCAATGTAATCAAGCTCCAGATGCATGTGCCACCCTGTGTGCATGTGTCATCCTGTGTGTCTGGCTTGTGTGGGATCTGGAGAGTCAAACATGGGTTCTTAGGCTTCACAGAAAAGCACTTTCACTGCTAAGCCATCTCTCCAGCCCTAGCAACAATTTTTTTATACATGTATATAAAGCATTTTTATTGTAATCTCCTCTTATTACCTTCTCTTGACCCCCAACTAACCCCTTCCAGTGAACCTCTCACCCCTCTTAGTTTGGTGTCATTTTTGCTTGTGCATAGGTGTAATGAAGGAGAAACTTTATAATTGTGTGCATGTTAACACTAACAAATAAGTCAAAAGTCTAAAAATATATTGTATAGTATCAGGAGATTAGTAGGTTCCCAATAGTTATGCTTTATTCACATATTCAAGGGCAGAATGAAGAATGCAACAAGCAAAAAGAAGCATGAAAAAAATTATTCTATAAACCAAGGTTGATTTTTCTCACCTCATAAGCCTGAAGGTTGTTGGCTGCTGACGTTAGTCTGGGAACTCTATGATATCAGAGCTATGATCTCTGAGATTCTCTTAGCTTTGTCCTCATGATGGTAAAAGGTGGTTCCTGCAACTCCAGGCATTATGTCCATGTGCAAAGTGAGAGGAAGGTGTCCACTGTGCTTTTTTGGGAAAACCAAAATTATCCAGCAACTCCCCAGCAATCTTGTACTCCTATTTCTTTGGCCAGGCTATGTTATGGGATCATCTCTAGCTGTAGGAGAGTCACTGGAAAAGTGGCTCCTTGGCTTTCCCAGGTTTATCGGAGGAGCAGAGCTAGGATCCAATTCACAGCGACATAAAGTCGTAGGAGAATGGCAGTGGATAAGTGTAAAAGAGTAATAATATGTACGATATTGTGAAATCATGGTGTAAAAACGACTGGGCAGGAATCAGTCTGAGGTTTAAATATCAGGGAGGTTGGAGGCAGGTCCCAAAGGATGGGGAAGCATGGGAAAGACATGCAAGGGCACATGGCACTGTGGGTCACTCATGCATGGGGTTTTTAGAAACTTGGTGGCTATAGAGAGGTGTGGGGCATGGTATACTTGGTAGAGGAGAGTTAAGATTGGACAGGAAGATTAAAAGGAGACTTTAGAGCTCGGAAAATAGCTCAGTTGGTAAAGTGCTTGTCTTGTGAGTATGAGATCTGAGTTTCATCCCCAGAATCTTGCACATAAGGCATGGCAGTGTGTGGTTGTAATCCCAGTGCTGGGGAGGTGGAGACAGTTGGATCCCTGGGGCTCTCTGGCCAGCCAGTATAGTCTGCCTGGCAAATTCAAGGCCATTGAAAGATCCTGCTTTGCAAAAGGTGGATTGTGCCTGAGCACCTGAGGAATGTCTCAGGTTGTCCTCTGGCCTCCACATGTGTATGCACACACATGCACTTTCACATGTGTGCACCCACACGTATGTGAACACATACTTTCACATACACATAAACACACAAATAAAAGACTATGAAAAACAGGGTGACTGAATGAATGAATGTGGACAAAAAGATAAATGCATGGAAAGGGATGGCTAGATATTCTGATATTCTGCTGAGGAATGCTTCCCCCACCTCACTGTGTCAGAGGCTCCAGTATAATCTGTCTCGTCATCCTCTCGATTAGCCTGAGTGTCCTTTGGCCTTTCTTTGCCCCTGACCTGTTCTCACAATGGGGATGGATTCCTGAGGACTCATGGAAGGGCTTGGAGGACTGTGATGGGACAACTGGAAGCAGAGGCGTGGGAAAAGGCAGCTTGTGATGAGGAACAATTTGGTAATATGTTTCCCACAGGGGAAGAGCTTGCCAGTGCTCCAGGACCAACTGTGATCCTTTTGAATAAAAAAAAAAGAAAAGGAGAGGGGGTCTGGACAGATGGCTTAGCAGTTAAGGTGCTTGCCTGCGAAGCCTAAGGACCCATTTTCAACTCTCCATATCCCACATAAGCCAGATGCACAAAGGTGAGGCAAGCACAAGGTTGCACATTCCACTAGGTGGCGGAAGTATCTGGCGTTCAATTTCAATGGCTGAGGCCCTGGTGTGTCAATCTTCTCTCTCTCTTCCTCTCTGTCCTTCTCACTGGCTCTCTCTAAAAAATAAAATTAAAACAGAAGAGGGCTAGGGGGATGGCTTAATTGTTAAAGAAACTTCTTTGTAAAGTGTTGGCTCAGGTTCAGTTCCCCCAGTACCCACATAAAGCCAGATGCACAAAGTGGCATATGGTATCTAGAGTTCACTTGCAGTGGCAAGAGGCCCTGGAAAGCTCATAGTCTCTCTGTCATCTATCTTTCTCTCTCCTCTCAAATGAATTACATATATATATGTTTCAAAAGAAGATAAATGCAGAGAAGGAACAGATGAAATCCTAGGGTGGAGCCAGTAGGTGAATGGCATGAAATCATTTCTTCTTTTTTTTTGTTTTGGTTTTTCGAGATAGGGTTTTACTCTAGCTCAGGCTGACCTGGAATTCACTATGTAGTCTCAGGGTGGCCTTGAACTCATGGCAATCCTCCTACCTCTGCCTCCCAAGTGCTGGGATTAAAGACATGCGCCCCCACGCCTGGCTTGAAATCATTTCTTGATAGTGGAAGCTGTTAAACTTTGCATTGGGACCCTGGGTGTGACTTGGCATCTCACCTGGGCCCATTAAAGCATTTTTCAAATCGACCTTGACTGGGGTATTTAGGTGGATTTTCCGGGAATTGAGATGGTCCTCCTGACGACCTGTTTGGGCCCATTGCTTATGGTGGTGAAGTCGCTTTCTGACCTGGGAGATGCACCATTACCCAAGGCTTAGCTTGCTTTGATCACGTGATCATAATTTAAGCTTGCGTTCCCTCTCCACCCGCGAGACCATCTGTGAAGTAGATTGAAATCTGAAGATATTTTTCCACTCCAATTCCTTTGTCCATGAACAGTGCTTCTCTGAGGACAGGGATTAGTATTGTTTATTGTTTCTCCTTTTGTTTTCTTATAGCTGGAAGCTTTTTCTATCAATCCAAATTTCAGTCCTTTGTGAGAGATCAGAGGTAGTCGCCTGGAATTGCCATATCCGGGCTTCCTCAAAGCGATACCATTTTCAACCTCCTGTTAAAATAAAAACCAAAAAACAAAAAAACACTTCCAGTCTAATCTGTTTCTTCATTTCTTCAAATTTGGGGCTTTCTTTGGAAATATTTTCTTCTGTCTTTTAGGCTAAGCGCCTGAAGGAGAAAGTACAGGCAGGCAACTGAATATTTTTTCCTTCTAAATAAAAGATCACAGAAGGTACCCAAGGAGATTTAGAACTCAGGAAAACCAAAATGAGCGTTTTAATTCATTCTTCTGGGACTACTTTACATGTTTTAGAGAGGTTTGCGTGAGTCTCTTATTTTTTTCTTTAATTTTTTTGTCAGAGAGAACAAATTCAATTTTCTAGTACTACAACAATGGCAAAATGTGGTTAACAAGGAAGAAGGTTGGGGTATTCATACTGTGTTAGGTTTTTGAGTGCCGAAGCTTTTATTCATTAGTGGAAAAATACTGAAAAACTAAATCCTCTGGACCTTTCAGGTTTCACTTGAAAAGTCTGAAGGAATGGGGCGATCCGTTGTTCTCCACCAGAGGTCTCTGGGCTTTGTTGCCTTTTCCAGAATTGTCACGAGAGTTTGTAATGTTCTCCCCTGGGAAAAGTGTTGTGTTTCTTACTTTAAAAAAAAACATGAAAGGGTCCAGAAGGAAATGAGGGACTCAGTGGAGAGACCATAGGAGAGGGGAAAAGAGAGGGTTGTGAGAGGGGGATATGATCATGGTATGTTGTCTATACTTATGGATGTTGTCAATAAAAAGTTAAAAAAACTAAAAGTACAGAGTATACTAAAAATGTTAGGGGCTAAGGAGATTGCTGAGTGGTTAAAGGCACTTTGCCTGCTAGTGTGTGTGCAATTTCCCAGTACCCATGTGAAGTGTACCACGTGGCACAGGAGTCTGGAGTTTGTTTGCAGCAGCAAGAGGCTCTGACAACCCATTCCCCCTTTCAAATCAATAAGTAAATAAAAACTTTATAAAGAGGGTGGTTGGAGGGCTGGAGAGATTGCTCAATGGTTAAAGACACTTTCATGCAAAGCCTGACAGGTTGGGTTCAATTCTCCAGTACCCACACACATAAAGCCAGATGCACAAAGTGGTGAATGCATCTGAAATTTGTTTGTAGCGGTAAGATGCCCTGGTTCACTCATTCTCATTTTCTCACTCTCTCTCTCCCTCTCTGCTTGCAAATAGATAATGAATAAAATATTTTAAAAAGAAGGTGGCTGGAGATACTGCTTGCCTAGCATATGCCAGGCTCTGGATTTGGTCCCAAGCACCATATAAATGAAAACCAAACAAAACAGAAAAACAGTACTGGTTCCATTAAGGAAGGACCAACATGGATGGAGAACTGTTGAGCTGGAATCAGAACAAGGATACAGAGTTTGACAAGGAAGCAGTGCACCGACCTGCATGTCTATGGTCTGTCCCTCACTGCCTGGAGCCAGCTCTGGGGCACATCTGTGTATGTTCATGCATGTTTAAGTACATGTGTGTTTGTGTGCATATGTGCACTTATGTATGGGGACCATAGGGCAACCTTGGGTGTTTTCCCTTGGATAATTTCAACTGTTTTTTGAGACAGAGTCTCTCGTCAGCCTGGAACTCACCAAGTAAGCTTGACTGACTGGTCAGCAATCCCCGGAGATCCTATTGTCTCTGCCTCTCTGGGATTATAAGCTTGTGCCACCATGGCTGGCATTTTTACATAGACTGGGGTGATAGATCCTCATGTCTGCAAGGAAAGCACTATACGGACTGAGCCATCTCCCCAGTTGTAGACATGTGGTTTTAAGGAAGACTTTCCCTCGTCCCTTTTCCAGATGTGGAGTAACTCACTGGAACCCACATTCCAAGTCCCAGGTCGGTTGGAGTGAGGATGGAGGATCAATTCTAAAATTTTCTTAGATGCCTTGAGGGCAGTTATCCTTACACAGCTGGAACAAAGCAGCTGACCGAGAGCAGCTCATGGGAGGAGTTTATTTTGGTTTTACAGTCTGGTGGGGAAGCTTCCTCGTGGCATGGCATAGCAGAGCAGGAAGCTGCCACATATCTGGGTTGAAGTAGTCTTAGTGAGAGGGCTAACGTTGACACTCGGGGCTAAGCTTCAAGGTTCACTGCCAGTGTTACTTCTCCAGCAAGGCTCCACCTCCCAAATTGCCACGGCTATGGACTGAGTACGAGGCTTCGTCACAAACACACGAGGCTATGGGGAGACACTTTACATCCAAGCTACCACTTACTCCTAACTAAATGTTCTGAGGGTTTTGTTTTATTTTGAGATGGTCTCATTATATAATCCTCAAGCTCTCTGTCTTCCTGCTGCGGGGATAGGCATGAGCCACCATGGCCACACCTTCTGAGTAGCACTGTCAACGTCACAGAAACATCCCAACTGGCAAAATTTAAAAAGTGCCCATTCATCGTGACTAACATTCTTTTCTTTTTATTTGATCATTCACTTGTGACCAGACCCAGGAAACAAACAGATTCTTTCTGAGAACTCAGTAAGTGAATGTGAGACACGTAGGAACAAACTGATCAGTAGGAGACGAAGAATTAGGTTTCCTAGTTGTGGGTCCAGAGAGAAGTGAAGGAAAAATGAGTGAAAGAGTGTTCTATAGAGGACTTTGTGTGGGATACGCTGTTCTTTCCTGTTCATGGCCCCATTCTTAAAGCATTTTTATTTATTTATTTTCAAATAGAGAGTGAGACAGAGACAGAGAGAGAATGGGTGCACCAGAACCTCTAGCCACTGCAAATGAACTCCAGATGCACGTGCTACTTTGTGCATCTTGTTGTACTTGGGTACTGGGAAATTGAACTCAGGTCATTAGTCTTTGCAGGCAAATGCCTTAAACTGCTGAGCCATCTCTACAGCCCCTCATTCTTGTTTCATATTTCTTCTTTATCTTTTTTTTCTGTGTGTGTATAGTATGTGTGTGTATCTATAGTGTGTGCATTTGTATGTGTAGATGCACACCCCTCTGTGAATGCATGCGGAGACCAGAGAAGGTCTGGTATCCTTCTCCATTGCTCATTTATATTGTTTCCTCGAGAAGGAGTCTCTCCTTGAACCTGAGCTGCTGTTTTCGATCAGACTAGCTGCACAGTAAGTCCCAGTGATTCTCCACTCTCCATCTCTCACAGGACTGGGGTCACAGGCATGCATGTCCATGCCCAGTTTTATATATACATACATATATATGTGCATGTTTGTGTGTGTGTGTGTGTGTGTGTGTGTGTGTATAGGTGCTTGGGATTGAACTCAGGCCCTCTTCTTGGTTAGTAAGTGCTCTTACCAGTTGATCATCATCCCCACCTTTAACTCTCCACCTTGAATTCTTGCCACTGTATCTTACTGGATTTCAGGTATCCTCTTTCACATAGGCACATAGTCACATGTGTCATTCGCAAAAGGCACACTACATAGAATGTACCACCTATTTTTTGTACTGTCCTATGGTACTTACTTACTTGGTTGCTCATTTATCTCCAACACCGTTCAGTATCTTCCTGCGTTTTATGTGCAGCTTGTTTCAACAGCAGCTACATGTCATTGCAAGTGCGCATGCGTTGTATTCAGATTCTTTTCTCCAGAGGCAGGTGTGGGGTGGGGCCTCCCACTCCCACCTGAGATAAGCAAGGCTCCATTGGATCTTTACTTAGCTCTTTAAAGTATTTTAAAAATTATTTATTTATGTGTGTGTGTGTGAGAGAGAGAGAGGGGGGGGGTGGGAGAGAGAGAGAGAATGGGCATGCCAGGGCCTCTAGCCACTGCAAACAAATTCCAGATGCATGTGCCACTCTGTGCATCTGGCTTACATGACTATGGGGTAATCTCTCCAGCCTTAGCTTTTTTATAATTGACATTTTAAAATATATTTTATTTATTTATTTCAGAGAGAGAGAGAGAGAGAGAGAGAATGGGCATGCCAGGGCCTCTAGCCACTGCAGACGAACACCAGATGCATGCGCCCCCTTGTGCATCTGGCTTCTGTGGGTCCTGGACAGTTGGACCAGGATCCTTTGGCTTTGAAGGCAAGTGCGTTAACCACTAAGCAATCTATCCAGCCCTATAATTGACATTTTTTAAACAAGTACGTAATGTATTTTTATCTCCACCCTATTGACCTGACCACCTCCTGATCCCCCTTCTGTTTAACCCCTTCTTCCCAACTAAATTGGAGTGAGAACCAGAAAGGACCAGAAATTAGAAATGGGCTTTGGCAGGTGGGGGGAGGTGTGAGGGAAGGAGGGCTTAAGAAGAGCAGGGGATAATAGAACATTTGTGATATGAAAGTATAGGTAGGAGGTACTGGGAAAGGAAAAGGTTTACATTCAGATGGCTACACTAATCAGATGTAGTGGCATTTTCTTTGTAACTGTACATTTGAGCAACATGTTTTTTGTGTTTGGTAGCCATTTGGCTTTTCCTGACTTTGGCAAGGCATGTTAAATTTTGAGTAGTAAGATGATGTAAGTTTTGAGGTTTTTAAAAATAGTTTATTTACTTATTTCAGTGAGACAGAGGTAGATAAAAAGAGAATGGATGTACCAGTGTGCAACCTCGTGCATCTGGATTTATATGGGTACTAGGGAATTGAACCTGGGTCCTTTGGCTTTGCAGGCAAGCGCCTTAACCATTATGCCATCTTTCCAGCCCAAGGTTGCCTGTTTTCAATGATTTCCTTATCTACCAAGAGGAATCAGGGATTAATATCCCCAGTGCTGTGCTATGTTTCCTGGGAGCTGTGAGTAATGTGTCTGTTCATCCCAGATCAGGCACCAAGGGCAGAGACAAGCGAGGCTTCTGCCCAGGCTAACTTGGTGAAGCAATAAGTTTGTTAGGTTTACTTACAGGAGAATGGGGGAGGGCTTACTTGCAGGAGAATGAGGGAGAGGTTACGTACAGGAGAATGAGGGGGAGGTTACTTACAGGAGAATGAGGGAGAGGTTATTTGCAGGAGAATGAGGGAGAGGTTATTTGCAGGAGAATGAGGGAGAGGTTATTTACAGGAGAATGGGGGAGAGGTTACTTACAGGAGAATGAGGGAGAGGTTATTTATAGGAGAATGAGGGAGGGGTTACTTACAGGAGAATGAGGGAGGGGTTACTTCTAGGGTCATGGGCAACTAACAGCTGTATCACTGAAAAATCTCACCCCAACTGGGTGACAACTTCATGAAATCTGTAATACTGGACTTCATCTTTAGCTAATCTCCCACTTTGTGTATATTCTAGTATTTTCTTCTCATAGCTGTGAGGAAGGGCAGTGTGGTAGGTGGGATTTCATAGGAGGGCTCTATTATCCTCACCTTTCTTCTTCTAAGAAACGTTGATAGCCTAATTACTATATACCTGTCACTGTATTTTTGATTAATTAATTTCTTTACTTATACTTATTTTGCTACCAATCTTCTCTGCTCCAAGATGGTGACAGGGAAATCATGATAGGACTAGAGGAAAATGCTATACCACCACAACCACTAACTCAGTAACGATGAAGAATTAGGATGCCCTTTGCATCTCCACCAACAGATAGTTAAAAACTTCATTGCTGCTAGTTTATTTTTAGATAGTCTCATGTAAACCAGGTTGGCTTCAAACTTTCTATGTGGAAGAGGCTGGCCTTGAACTCCAATCCCCCTGCTTCCACCTCTCAAGTGCCGGCATTGTAGGTGTGCACTGCCATGCCAGGCTTTACAACTGCTACTTTCTAACAGCCAGGCAAAGTATTCTGGAGTTCAGAAGTTTGGCCCTAATAGTTGGATAATTAGATTAACTTTTCATGTGGACTGTTGCTAATTCTTGGATTAATTTCAAACTTCTCTGTTAGTTTAATCATATTTAAGTGAAAGGAAAAAATGTGTTCAAATCGGGCTGGAGAGATGGCTTAGCGGTTAAGCGCTTGCCTGTGAAGCCTAAGGACCCCAGTTTGAGGCTCGTTTCCCCAGGACCCACGTTAGCCAGGTGCACAAGGGGGCGCACGTGTCTGGAGTTCCTTTGCAGTGGCTGGAAGCCCTGGCAAGCCCATTCTCTCTCTCTCTCTCTCTCTCTCTCTCTCTCTCTCTCTCTCTGCCTCTTTCTCTCTCTGTTACTCTCAAATAAATAAAAATAGACAAAAAATGTCTAAAAAAACTGTTCAAATCATAGACACATTCAAATAAGTACTTTGTCTTTAGGAATATAAAATTTCTTCTTTTCTAGGTGTGATATGTCAGGACCTTGGAAGTCATCTCTTCCCTTCCCCCCAGAAAAATCAACAATTTGTAAATGGATTAGACAATGGATAGCCAAGGGGAAAATGTCTGTACTTACAGCTGCAGACATGGGAAAATACAGAGAACTATAGCTTACTAGAGCAGAAGCCAGTGAGGCATAGGAAAATGCTGTAGGTGATGAATGGATGGAGGCCTAGTGTGGACAAACTTAAGACCTCCAGGATGCTCTGGTCTTGGGGGAAGTTCACACACCTTTGTAGGTTTTTACCTAGAATCCCAGGTTGTCACAATGATACTGGAGAAAATCCTAATTTGTGCTTCCAACAGGGTGAAGGGAAAAGTAAGCACATGCTCAGACCGTTCTGTTCTTAACCAAGTTTTCCCTCAAAGGAAACTTGCCAGAAACTGACAGAGTGTATCTTACCAAACAAAGCTGTACTGACATGGGGGAAGGAGGGCCCCTCTGTACTCTTTCTACCTGACTTCTCTTTATGTGGTATGTCTTACACATCTGGAACCTCACCTCTAATGGCCCATGATGCCTTACACAACTGTCTCAGAAAAAAAAAAAAAAACAACTTTTTTTACACTATAAAAATACCTTCTCAATAAAATAACTTGATTCTGTCTGTCTACCCAGATATGGACACCATGCTAATGACTAGTAATTACTCCTTATCTGCTAGGAAAGAACACCAAATTTCAATTTTTTTTAACTTTTTATTGACAATTTCTGCAAGTATAGGCAATAAGTCATGATAATTCCCTTCTACCACCTCCCTTTTCTCCCTCCCAACCCCACCCCTCCACTGAATCTCTTCTTCTTTTCAACGAGTCTGTCATCATTTTTCCCTCCTGTTACGCAGGTCTTGTGTAGGTAGCACAGTCCACTGTAAAGTCGTGAATGTCAAGAGCACTTTGTGTCTGGAATATGGCAAGCATTTTTCTTCTTCCTTTGTCTCTTGCATTCTTTCTGCTACCTCTTCCAAAATGGACCTTTGAGCCTTGAAAGGTGTGATAGAGATGTCTCACTTAGGGCTGAACACTAAACTTACATTTCTCCACATTGTGGTGACTTTTCATTTAGTTATTTGAGAGAGAGGGAGAGAGAGAGAGAGAAAGAGAGAAAGAGGAGAGAGAGAGAGAGAGAGAGAGAGAATGGACACACCAAGGCCTTTAGCCACTGCCAATGAACTCCAGATGCATGCACCACCTTGACATCTTACTTTATGTGGGAACAGGAGAACAGAACCCTGGTCCCTTAGGCTTTGCAGACAAGAGCCGTAACTGCTGAGTCATTCCAGTGGTCTGAAAAGAGAAGCTTCTCTAATGCAAAGTGAGAGCAGCATTGACATATGGGGATAAACATAAGTGTTTAGAGGGCAGTTTGGCAGGTACACTATATCCATTTAGCCAGACAACAGCAGTAATTTCCCTTGAGGGCTTATGACCTCCCCAGCCATAGGATTTTGACTAGGTTTTCAGTACCAGGCATGAGTTCCCTCCTGTGGAGTGGGCCTCAAGTCCAATCAGAGAGCAGTTAGTTTTCCCCCTAACAGACATGTCACAATTGCACCAGTTGATATTCATAGGCAGGGCTCACACTTTTTCTCAGTAGTTCTATCCCCTCTCTAGGAGCTCACCTGCTGCTTCTTCCTTGCAGTTTGGTTCAATAAATTCCCGCTTGAGCCACTGGCAAATTCTTTTTCCACCCACATCACTGGCCTTCCACGTGCCTTTACACACTGAGGGAAATATTTGTGTCTTAATGAATTCAGACTTTGGTGTGAAAGATTACATTAGCTGTAGAATTTGGATACCTAATATTCAGGATTTGTGAGCATGAAAACTACTAGAAATAAGATGTTTTAGGACACCAAAGTATTTTCCTTTTGGTGTATGATACTTTTTCTGCCAGAATACTGGACTCACATTTTCTTTTCCCAAAGACGACTTGCATTCCATACATGTGGACACCCAATCCTTATGAGGAAATTGTGATTTGTCACATGTGTCATCTCTCCACATTATCAATTTTTGTCAACCCTGTAGGCTTGAATTCATATCTGTAGGCTTCTGGCTGAAGACAGTTGGTGACTGATCTCATACATCTGACTTTTCCTTCATCCATTAGACTTACAGAAAAGGATTTTCAAAAACAATGAAGCTTGTTAGGCATAGTGGCACGTGGCTAGAATCCAAGGGAGGTAGAGGCCGGGAGATTGCTGGGAGTTTGAGTCAGGGAGGGTGAAGCAAGAGGAGTACCAATGTGTTTGAGTCAGGGAGGCTGAGGCAGGAGGATTGTCATGAGTTTGAAGCCAGCTTTGGTGAAATAGGGAGTTCCAAGGCAGCCTGGGCTGCAGAGCGGGACCCTGCCTCAAAAACAAACAAGCGAATGAACAAACAAACAATGAAACAAAAATGGCTGCAAGGCATTCACATCAATACATCAAGACTGCTTTCACCTAAGGCCTCTTTGATACCAAAAATTGAATATAAAATTCTGGCGCTGAGCCGTTTTGGTTAGAACGCATATGAGATATTAGCTTTCCAGGAAGGCTCATCATAATGTATAAAATGACGCTTTCTTCATAATGGCGCTTAGGTCTTAAATGTTTAAACATAGGAAGCTCGGGAGAACGATGAAATATCCTACTGCCACTTTCTGCATTTGAGGTCCCTATGAAAGGGTTTAGCCTATATTCAGGGAAAGAAAATCTACCACGGAGTCCATAACTATAGGGAAGAGCAACAAGAATGCTAATTGGTGATTTAAAAAAGAAAAGTTCAATATTTTTTTTGACTGTGTGGCAAAAGCTTATATTCCGAAGACCCGACATTTCTAATGAGATCCAAAGACCACAGGGCAAAAAATAAAATGGGGTAGTAAAGACTTTTTAATAATCTAGAATAGCCAGGGAAAAATAAAGACAGTTTTAAGACATCAGAGAAAGTAATTTACTATAGTGTAGTGTAAAACAACCCAGTGTTTAGATTGATTTTTTGCATTTTCTCTAACAGTTGGTATAGCTTCTATAAGTCATGTCTTTCTTCTCCTCAACAGTCAACACAGCACCATGATTTGGTGTTCCCGAACTTCGGATCTTACAAAGCAAGGGAAATCAAAACCTTCAAGGCCCTAGATGGACAGGGTATGGCTGGGAAAGGAAAAGGAATGAAATCATTTTCAAAGGTGAAGCTCCAGGAAGAGCTCAGAGCTGTGTTAACTGATAGCTGGTGGGGCTGGCTAGATGCTGTCAGGGGATTTCAGGAAGCCACTGGGCAGGTGGCGGAAGGACTATGGATTGCAGCTGAACAGAAAGAAGCACAGAGTGTTAAGAAACTTGTCTCTGTAGGTTGCATATCGCTTATTTGAAATGCTTTGCTCCAAAAGTCATTTACATCTCAGAATCTTCCAGACTGGAATGTTTGCATGGATTTTACCATTAGAATGCCTCTAGTCCAGAAAGGAGAACTGCTCCTTAAACTGATTTATTTTTGAGTGTCTTAAACACTCTAGATATGTCCGACTTTGCAATGTCTGATTTCAAATACTCAGATGAGGGATGGCCTACCTGTTTTTTTTTCTTTTCTTTTCTGAGGAAGCTCAACAGACTGGCCATTTTTCATGAGAGAGAGAGAGAGAGTGAGCGAGAGAGAGCAAGCAAGTGAATTAGCATGCCAGGGCCTCTAGCCACTGCAATTAAACTCCAGATGTGTGCATCTCCTTGTGCATATGTGTGACCTTGTATACTTGTGCCACTTTGTGCATCTTGCTCATGTGGGACCTGGAGAGTTGAACATGAGTCCTTAGGTTTTGCAGACAAGTGCCTTAACTGCTAAGTCATCCCTCCAGCCTGGCCAACCTGTATTTTTAAAATTACCCCATACAGCTACTTTTGGAAAGGAACTAATGTAAAAGGAAACAGATGTTCCTGTAAAATGACATGGGAATTAAAAATTGGGGAAACTTGGGGGTTGGAGACATGGCTTAGCAGTTAAGGCACTTGCCTGCAAAGCCTGAGGATCCAGGTTCAATTGGCCAGTACCCATGTTAACCAGATGTACAAGGTGGTGCGTGTGTCTGGAGTTTGTTTGCAGTGACTGGAGGCCCTGGTACACCCCTTCTCTCTCTGTGTGTCTATCTTCCCCTTTTTCTTTCTGCCTCTCTCTCAAATAAATAAATAAGTTAGTAAATAAATAAATAAAAGTGGTAAAACAGAAAAGCCTTATAGCTCTGCTCTCTGTGTGTGCTGACATCGCGAGGGCCATGTGCTGATAAGCGGAAAGCATTCTGCAGATTTGTTGTAAGTCAGAGTAACTCTCTTAAGTTGTATAAATCTTTGTTAGTATATGACACCCCTCCCAAGTGACTCATAATTTACATAAAGATCTCGAAGTCTATTAAGAGGAGGCTGTATCCAAAGTGGTCGCTGATACAGTACTGTCAGGGAGAGTGCTGGCTAAGTGCTTTTGATGTATAGGAGGAAGAGACTGTGTGACTGTCAAGATCTCACTAGTATAGTAGCACACTTACATTCAAATATTTTTAAATTTGCTCATGTAAGTGTGTGTGTGTGTGTGTGTGTGTGCAAGTACACATCGAGACTAGCAGTTCAACATTGGTGGCCTCCCTTAGTCTCACTCTCCACCTAATACTTTGAGACAGTGTCTCTTGTTGAACCTAGGGTTGGTTCACTGGTTTGGCTCAACTAACCAGTGAGCCTCAGAGATTCCCTGTCTCTGCTTCTACTGCTCTGGGCTTACAAGTGTGCAATGCCTTTGACATTTTACATGGGTGCAGGAGATCTGAACTCAGGTCTTCATGCTTGTGTAGGAAACACTTTACCTATCCATTTAGCCATCTTTCCCACCCACAGACTTGCATCGCGAGCCCAGATTCTTTGAGTTTGTGGCTGTTATATGAATCATTGTGAGACTATTGTGGTGTTATTGTTGTTGTAATCTACATAACATTTTCATGGAGTAAGTGGGAATTTTACCCATGCAAAGAGTAACTTTTAACATTTTAAATTCAATGTTCTATATTTATTTTCACCTCAGCATCAAATAAACTAATAATAAAAATAGCAACTAAGGGTTGGGGCAATTGCTGAATGGTTAAAGGTGCTTGCTTGCAAAGCCTGATGGCCCAAGTTAAATTCCAAACCATGCACATAGGTTGGATGAGAAAAGTGTTGCAAGTTAATCTAGGGGAGAAAACTGATATTAGATATTAAATAACTTGACCAAGGTGAATAGAGCTTGTGTATTAAAGTTGGACTTCTGATCTCCCTCAGTTTCTCTCTCTCTGTCTCTCTCTCCTTCAAGCCTCAGTGTTCATCTCTCTCCTGCGATACCCATCCATGACCTCACTACCCTTTTCCAAGTTTGTGTCTTCCTGAATGTAGACTCTTGCTGTGGACGCCTGTTGTGTCTGGCCATGTCAAGGTTAAGGGAATGAATAAATTAGATAATCCATGCAGTTTCCAGTGACCCACCTTTATTCTTTTTAAAAAATATATATTTAATTAATTTATTTATTTGAGAGAGAGAGAGAGAGAGAGAGAGAGAGGGAGAATAGGTGCGCCAGGGCCTCCAGCCACTTCAAAGGAACTCCAGCTGCATGTGCCCCCTTGTGCATCTGGCTTACGTGGGTCCTGGAGAATTGAACCAGGATCCTTTGGCTTTGCAGGCAAATGCCTTAACTGCTAAGCCATCTCTCCAGCCCAGGTGACCCACTTTTAATCAGATGGATAAGTTCTTTCTCTTCAAAGGAAAGGGGATTGAGCTGAACTGCCTGTTTGGCTAAATAATTGGAGCATCTATTATAAGAAATATTTAGAAAACTTTTTATTTTCACTGGTGGCTTGTTCATAAATGCCTGATGTTCAGGGAGAAGAACTTTTAGTTTTAGTGACTTTGAAGTTAAAGAGAGAGAGAGAGAGAAAGAGAGAGAGAGGCTCTGTAGTCCTAATCCACATTCCAGAGAAGCATGGAGGAGTGCAAGTTAACTCTGAATGTCCCGTGTTGCAGTGTTTGGGGGGATCTTTCTGTAAAGTGCAGTTAAATGCTCATGTAATGAGCTGTTATGGGTTAACCTACATGACATTTTCTGTAGTACTTTTCCCTTTTAGACATATTTTGAAGGAATGATGGATACCAGAAACCATGCATTATATAACCATCTACATTTTAATTAAAGGAAAAGTGTCCAGCTTGACCAAGGCAATGTCCAGAATGTTCTGCCCAAAGTCTCTTGGAAATCTCAAGACAGGATGGCATGATCTGTACTTTTCACATCCTGGGCCTAAGTCCCCTAAGGCACGGAATACCCATTTGTTCGTGCTCTCGTAGATGATTATTTGATTTGGGATGGGCTCACCAACTCCTGAGCTGAATTCATAAACCAGGAATAGATGAAGGATGCCTGTTTACCCGAGGAGAACAAGTCACTGGCCACCCCTCATCTCCCTGCAGGCATAGGCAGTGGTTAGTCATGTGGTTGCTCAGTGAGGCTCTGGCCAGGTGAGATGAGGTATAGGATTTAAATACCCAGTGGATTGTCAGTTACATCAATTTTGCCAAAAAATCAAATCTTGCTGCTTGAGCTGGGTTCCCTACACTGCTTGGATGGACATTGCCGGCTGCCACCACTCTGTGTCACCTCAGACACGTGCTTGTCTCATTTGGCCTCAAGTTTCCTGTCTCTGTGTGATGGTTCATATTGATTGTCAACTTTAGAGGACCTAGAATCACCTGCAAGGGAATCCTATAGATCAGGTGAGCCTCTGCACATGCCTGTGAGGGGTTATTGATTAGGTTAGTTGGGGCGGTGCCTGCGCTGGGACCCTGGACTGTGTAAGAGGAGAGCGCTGGCTGAGCCCCAGCGTTCATCACTCTGCTTCCTCACTGTGGATGGAATGTGAGCAGCTGCCTCAAGCTCCTGCCGCCACGCCTTCCCCGCCATGATGGACTGTGACTATAAACTGAAGTAGCCCTTCTTCCCTTAAACTGATTTTGGTCAGGTACTTTGTACCACTAAAAACAAGAAGGTAACCAGCATATTACAGAAAATGGATGAGGGCTGGAGAAGATGGCTCAGTAGTTAAAGGCACTTTCTTGAAAAGCCTGGGGGCCTGGGTTTGATTCCTCGGTACTTACATATCGCAGTCAGCTTCTCATTGCTGGGACAAACACCCGTCCAGAGGCAGCTTATGGGAGGAAAGGGTGTATTTCAGGCTGACAGTTTCAGGGTGGAAGAAGCTGGCTCACTCGGTCATGTGCCCACAGCAGAGAGGTAACAGTGGGCCTCAGCAAGCATGAGTTGCCACTGAATGCACGGCTAAGGCTGGACTCCACCTCAAGGTCCACTGCTGGTGACTTTCCTCCAGCAGAGCTCTACCTCCTAAATGCTCCAAGTAATCCCAGCACTCAGAAGGATCACCATGAGTTCAAGGCCACACAGTGAATTCCAGGTCAGCTTGGACTATAGCGAGACTCTACCTCAAAAAACCAAAATAAATAAATAAATAAATATTCCAAGTGGAGCACTAAGTAGAAAACTTCGTCACAAACCCCTGAGGCTCTGGTGATGCTACATTCAAACCATCACAGCAGTGAAGCTCGTCTCTGCCTCCCTTCTTGCTCTAGGTTCACTGGGATTGCAGACAATGGAGAGCGTCACAAGTGTTTTATCCACTGAGCCATCTCTCACCACTCCACTCTCCTGTTTTGTTTGCTCTTCCCCCTTCCATCTGTCCCTTTTGTGCCCTGAGGTAATGTCACTTCTATTTTAATTTACTATCTGCATACATGGTTTTATGTGACTGCATAAAATCTAGGAGCCACAAAAGAGAGAAAGCATACAGTATTTATCTTCCTGAGACTGGTTTAATTCACTTAATATATTAATTATCTTCAGTTGCATGCATTTTCCCCCACAAACAACATAACGTCATTGTTCTTTATGGCTGGAAGCACTTCCATTGTGTGTATTTTTCTTTGCATTATCCATGCCCTAGGCTGGCTCCATCATTTAGCTATTGTGAATAGTGCTGCAGTAAACATTGATGTACAAAGATCTCTGTGACGTGTTGACTTGGAATCCTTTTCATTAATATCCAGGCATGGTATAGCTGGGTCATATGACGAAATCTACTTCTAGTTTATTGAGAAACGTCTATACTCATTTCCATCCTGGGTGGACTGCTGACATGCATTTTTGTCTCCATCAGCAATGTATAAAGGTTTCCACAGCCTTGCCAACATTTTTCTTTTCTCTTTTTCTGTGTGTACATGCGTGTGTATGAGTGCAGGGAAAGACTGTACCACAGATTGTGTGTGGAGGTCAGAGGGCCACTTGTAGGTGCTGGGCCTCTCCTTCTACTTGTTTAAGGCACGATCTATAGTTCTTCACCACTCATTCTCCTGTCTCCATCTTTCTTCTCACCATTGGTGGGCTGGGATTATAAATGCTAGCTCTGTAGTGTCCAGCATTTTTGCATGGGCCCTGCGTGTTTGAACTCAGGTACTAATGGTTGCATAGCAAGAGCTTTATCCACTGAACCATCTCCCCAGCCCACCTTTCCCTTTTTAAAAAAATTAAATTTTATTTCTTTATTTATTCATGAAAGAGAGAGAGAGAGAGAGAGAGAGAGAGAGAGAGAGAGAGAAAGAGAAAGAGAAAGAGAGCATTGGCATGCCAGGGCCTCCAGACACTGCAAA
Source organism: Dipus sagitta (assembly GCA_036346955.1). Classification (NCBI taxonomy): domain Eukaryota; kingdom Metazoa; phylum Chordata; class Mammalia; order Rodentia; family Dipodidae; genus Dipus; species Dipus sagitta. Next base: position 7,983,242 of record CM070786.1, read on the forward strand.
TGAACTCCAGATGCATGCGCCCCCTTGAGCATCTGGCTTATGTGGGTCCTGGGGAATCGAACCGAGATGCTTTGGCTTTGAAGGCAAACACCTTAACTGCTAAGCCATCTCTCCAGCCCCTTCCTTTCCCTTTTTTTTTTTTTAAATATTTATTTACTTGCAAGGAGGAAAGGAGGGAGAGAGAGAGGGAAGGAGGGTGAGAAAGGGAGGCATGTTAGGGCCTCTTGCTACTGTAAACAAAGTCCTGATGCATGCACCTCTTTGTGCATCTGGCTTTACATAGGTACTAGGGAATAGAACCCAGGTTGCCAGGATTTGCAAGCAAGTGCCTTAGCCACTAAGCAATCTCTCCAGCCCCCATTTTGTCTCTTAATGACTGACATTCTGACTGGATTAATATGGAATCTTGTAATTTTGATGTACAGCTCTCTGATAGAAGCCACAGTGAGTCTTTCAGAGACACTTCACACATCTTACATTGTAAAAGCTCAGTTCACAGAGGAGCACATTTGCCCTAACTTTCAAGTTCTTATAGGCTCCACATGAAACAATGATAATGTGACTTTGTATATATATATGGAGAGAGAGAGAGAGAGCCCATGTCGCAGAGTTCAAAATTGTTCAGTGTCTACTGGTGTTGGTAAAACATAAAACATTCTGTCAAAACTCTGTAGGAATGAGACCCATCCATGTAAACCATCTATTTTTAACTTGCCAAAGAATAAAGCAGCCTCTGGTACGGCATGGATCTCTTTTGCTTAAATGTTTGTATTGAGATTAAAAAAAAAAATTGTGGGCTGGAGAGATGGCTTAGCAGTTAAGGTGCTTGCCTGTGAAATCTAAGGACCCAGGTTTGACTCCCCAGACCCCACGTAAGCCAGATGCACAAGGTGACACATGCACATGAGGTGGTCCACGTGTCTGGAGTTCAGTTTCAGTGGCTGGAGACCCTGACACACCACTTCTCTCTCTCTCTCTCTCATAAGAAACCAAAACAAAACATTAATTGCATCTCCTCCTGCTTTTCACAAACATGTTTCCCTTTCCTGTGGAACAGAATGAGCGTTTGAGTGTTCTATTTCTGCCACACCCACCTCCCAGGTGAGAAGCTGTGCGCTCGGGGATGGTAGCAGGGGACACGTTGGCCTCCATGCTGCAGAGACAACGCAGAAGACGTTACCCCGCTTCTGAGTCACGGCCGTGGACTGTGCTTAATTCATCTGCCTTTTGACTTTCAGTTTTTATTAGAAAATAATTTTTGTACAACTTTGTAAACCTTCTAACTTTCTTTCCCTCTTGGCATTGGATAGCATGCTTACAAACCATTATCTAGGCTGGAGAGATGGCTCAATGGTTAAAAGTGCTTGGTTGAGAAGCCAGGCGTGGTAGTGCATGCCTTTAATCCCAGCACTCAGGAAGCAGAGGTAGGAGGATCACTATGAGTTCGAGACCACCCTGAGACTACATAATAAATTCCAGGTTAGCATGAGCTAGAGTGAGACCCTACCTCAGGAATAAAAAAAGTGCTTGCTTGTAAACCCTGATCATCCAGGTTTGAGTGTCCATTATCCATGTAAAGCCACATGCATCTGAAGTTTGTTTACAATGGCAAGAGGCCCGGGCACACCCATGATCTCTCTCTCTTTCTTTCTTTCTGTGCCTGCCTCTTTCTCTCTGCCCAAATAAAATAACTAATTAAAAAAAATCTAAAATCCAAGCTGGGCGTGGTGGCACATGCCTTTATCCCAGCACTCAGGTGGCAGAGGTAGGAGGATCACCATGAGTTTGAGGCCATCCTGAGACTACATAGTGAATTCCAGGTCAGCCTGGGCTAGAGTGAGATCCTACCTCAAAAACCATCATCCCCTGTTTGAAGTCAACTCTTTCAGAAAAGAGAAAGCTAGTAGCTATGGTAGTATGGAATGAGAGCCTTGAGTTACTGTTTTGTTTCTAAATTTGGTAGCCATCAACTTGTTCTAATTCAAATAAAGAAGTCAGTTCCCAAGTAAATATTCATGTTACACGAGGCCTGGCATCCCTGCATTTCCTCTTGATGTTTCTGTGAGACAGGTTATCCTGCATTTGTACAAAGTCAGGCCTGATGCCTTGGCATTAAATATCACATAGATGTATTCGCTTTTTTTTTTTAAAAAAACAAAAATATATATGTAATGAGGCTGAGCTGTGAGACATTGTGTGTGGGTTTTGGAGAGGATTGTCTCTGCTGGGGGAGTGGAGATTCTCGGGTTCTTATCTGTCATAATAGAGTTAGGCTGATTGGATTAATGCCTTTTAGGTGCAAAAACCTGATTTATGAAGAAGAGAAATATGTTCTCATTGCTTTGTAAGTCATAGTATCACTGTATGCAGCTTTTAAGCTATTGAAATATACTCTGGATGATTGGGGAAGGCTAATATTTCTTGATTCCCTGGGATCCTAATATGCATATCTCTAAAAGGAAACTGAATATAAATGGCCTTGCAAGGCTATCTGTAGTTGATGGGACACCCAGTGCCATCAAGCCACGGGCTGCCCTAAATGTGATTAGGACCCGTCACAATGCATTTAGCCTTCATCAGTGAGAGAGAAAATCCAGGCCAAAGGTCATTTTCTACAGCAAAGTGGGTACTTAGTGCTTTTATTTGTGCTAATGGTAAATGATAGTTAATGAAAAATCATTTATAAGCCTTGTCCAAACCAGCATTTCTCTGCTGAAAACAGTGGCTGGCTGCCTCTTGGAAGGATGGTAATTGCAATACGGTTGACGCCATGTGATAGTAATTGGGCTCACAGCTTAATGAACTCTGTGTCCAGTAACTCATTTCCACATCGTGGGAAAACAGGATGAGATAACAGCCTTCCCTGATGGGAACCTACTCCTGATTCATCTAACCACCCTTTTCCACTCTGCTCTTTGAAATGAGGAGATATTACTGCCATGTACACTGTGGCCAGCCTGAAGTCTCATACTTTTGGATCATGGTCGACACATACTCTAATGATGATTAATAGCCCTTCCAAATATACTAGCTGTTTTAAAGGTCATTTAATCTTTATGTAGCAGCTTAATTGAAAGTTTTATCCTTCTAACAACCTAACATTCATTTTGGGGTGAATAGATATAGTCAGAACAAGTTGATGAGAAATAATTTATTTGGCATTCTTTCTCTTTCTTCGGATTTCCTTTTTGTTCATGAAAAGAGGGGAGGAAAGAAAAAAAATCCTTTCTGTTGCCCAATCTTCATGTTTAATTGCTTTTGGTATAATTTCTTTTGGTAAAATCCAATGCTTACAGCTTCTTGGGTCATTTCTGATTCATTATTCAACTATATGACTTTAATTTATATCATGTATGTCTGAGAGATGGGAAGATGGAATACCAACCAGAATTCAGGCCCCCAGAACTCATATAAAACCTGCATCTAGAATCCCAAAGTGTCTAGGACAATGGATGGTGGAGCCAGGAGAATCGCAAAGCTCGAAGGCCACAATACAGCAAGAGATCCTGTCTGAAACAAGGCAGAAGGGGAGGATCCACACCTTGTGGTTGTCCCGTGACTGTCCCATGCTCTCTTTGGCATTTTTGCACCCTACAGATATCTCATGTGTGGTGGTTTGAATCACATGTCCCTAGTAAACTCATGTGTTCTGGATGCTTGATCTCTAGCTGATGGGAGGTAGAGCCTTGATGGAGGAGGTGTGTTTCTGGGGGTGGGCCTCGAGGTTCATTAGCCCCAGCTTACTAGTGTTAGTTCAGTTTGCTCTCCTCCTGTGGTTGTCCACCTGTGGTGGCAGTGGTGATGCCCAGCCTCTGCTCATGCCATCCTTTCACCCTGCCATCGTGGAGATTGTAAGCCTAAATAACAACTTTTCTTCCATCAGATACTTTGTGCCAGCAATATGAAGATAACTGCAACATAAACACACAACATACATAACACATGCATACAACATACACAACAAACAACTTACATACATACAACATACATGCACACAGCACATGCACATCATACACATACATACATGCAACGTACATAAAACACACACAACATACACACACACATACACTCACAAATAGGATGTCTGAGTCCAATAACCACCTGCTTCAAGGACTGGTATTGTAGGTAAAGCATTTCTGAAGATTTTCTGTAGAAGACTGAAGTTTCTAGCAGCAAGAAAAAGAGAAAGAGAGAGAGAGAGAGAGAGAATTGGCATGCTGAGGTCCTAGCCACTGTAATCAAACTCCAGATGCATATGCCACCTTGTGCGCATGTGGAAGCTTGTACACTTTGCATCACCTCTTGTGTGTCTGGCTTATGTGGGACCTTGGAGAATTGAACCTGGGTCCTTAAGCTTTGCAGGCCAATACTTTTAACTGCTAAGCCATCTCTCCAGCCCTATAGATTTTTTTTTCTACAAATAATCTACTTCATTTTCTTTGTAATAGAAAATGAATCACATGGTATGCCATCAGCCTGAGGCTGGTCATACCTTTTTTGGAGAAAGTTTGGGATTCTTTTGAAACTCTCAAGAAAGTGGTGACATCACTTGAAAGGGTCTGCAGAGCTTTAATGACTAGTTGATTTCTGCAGTGTGGCCTGGGAAACTTGCAACAGGATGGAGAGTGGTACTTGGGTGACATGGCCTGGTTTTCCTTGAAGCAGAAATGACTACGAATATTGTATCACTTAGGAAAGAAGCCAGGCATTAAGCCCTTAGACTCTTCCTGACCTCTTCTCATTTTTTCATTAGTACTATGGGAGAATGATCCCCACTGAGGTTGTTGTAAGGACCTGCAAGCATATATCTCTTTGCCCAGCAGAGAGTACATAAGCTATTTCATTTTAAAGAAATGCTATTGACAACTGCCATACATAAATGCAATGTACTCTGATCAAATCCCTGCCCACCACCTTCCTTTGTTTCCCCTCCCTCCACTGACCTCCTCCTTCTTTCCAACTAGTCTCTCTTCTATTTTGATGTCATCATCTTTTTTGTCTTTGGCCCACATGCTATGCAGGTCTTGTGTGGGTGCAGCCAGCCACTGAGAGGTCATGAGTGCCTTGGTCGCTTTGTGTTTGGTTGGCAGTATCCCACAGCACTCCTCCCCTCTTTTGATTCTTGTGTTCTTGCAGGCTCCTGAGCTGTGAAGGGTGTGATGGAGACACCTCTCAGTGCTGAACCCTCCACTGTCACTTCTCAGTACTCTAATGTGCTTGGAGACTCCCCAGTAGTCACCACCATCAGACTGACAAGACATTTCTAACAGGACAGATTGACTGTCTACTTGAGTTGGTAGTACCTTATTTTTGCCTATCAAAACATAATCATTCTCTGACCACTTGGGAACTTCCAGTTGTCAGTGAGTTTTTCCCTTGGCTGAGCCTGGGCTGGCTCGGGCTAGGCCCAGCCAGGAGGGCCCCCCAGCCCTTAGTCTCTGCATGGGTTTTTTATCCTCTCCAGCTCCCCACATGGCAGGAGCTCCTATAGCTTTCTTTTCTCTTTCTTCCCATGGTTTTTTCCAGGCCCTCCACATGGGATCTCTAGCCACATGAGTGCCTTTCCTTAGCTCTGTACTTCCCTCAATAAATATAATTAAATAATTAAAAAAACATAATTACCGGGCGTGGTGGAGCACACCTTTAATTCCAGCACTCGGGAGGCAGAGGTAGGAGGATCTCCATGAGTTCGAGGCCACCCTGAGACTCCATAGTGAATTCCAGGTCAGCCTGGGCCAGAGTGAGACCCTACCTCAACCCCCCCCCAAAAAAAAAACCCAAACCCAAAACAAAACAAACCATAATCGTTAACACCTGTGGCTCATTGCTGAAGACGATCTTCTGTCAGTGAGGTCAGAGAATGATTTTGGTGTATAGCTGGGACTGACAGCACAATTCCCAGAAAGAGAATGAACTGGGAGCTCGTGAAATATAAATGTGGAATAAATTATATAGAAGTACACTGGGCAAAAGTAGAGCCTTTGGGGCTGGAGAGATGGCTTAGTGTTTAAGTGCTTGCCTGTGAAGCCTAAGGACCCCGGTTCGAGGCTCGATTCCCCAGGACCCACGTAAGCCAGATGCACAAAGTGGCGCATGCATCTGGAGTTTGTTTGCAGTGGCTGGAGGCTCTGATATGCCCATTCTCTCTCTCTCTCTGCCTCTTTCTCTCACTCTCTCTCTGTCGCTCTCAAATAAATAAATAAAAATAAACAAACAAAAAAGGCGTAGAGCCTTCTGATATCTTGGAAGTGTAAAGATGGCTAAGAAAACTAAGACCATGTATATATTTTCCCCCCCAAAGTGCGTCATTCCTGAGGATGACACCTGTAGTTGTCCTCTGGCCTCCACATGCACGTGTATACACACATATGTTCTACTGCACACACTTGCACATGTGTGCGTGCGCATACACACATGCACACACACTGAAAAAAAACACAAAACCTAGAAACAAGATGTTCCCAGCGAAATAGCCAGTGATTGAATCTTGGATAACACGACCGCCCCTCACACGGGCTGGGATGCGCCTGGCTTCATGATTCCACCCGGACTCAACATCCCATCTGCATACCGAGTAGCCAGACTTCTCAGTCAACGGATGTCCTCTGTGTGTGCGGGTTTCATTTAGGAGCAACTGCTGTGAACGCCTGCTTCCACGGATACCGGTCTCCCTTTTGCCTGCTGTCATCGCATGCTCTAACTCACCTCTCCCAGGGGCAGAGGTTATTCTGTGCCATGGCCACTGCGTTGCCTCTGGTACTTTTGAGTCCCAAACATTGCTTTCCGGGGTGAGTCCACCGTCTCAGCAGCTGTTGGGAGTTACTCAGTAAAGTGGTGCTATTTTTCCTTCTGGTTTTCCTGTTCTGTCTTATGTGCCAAAAAATAAAAATAAAAAGCTAGACAGAGAAGCGAAAAGTATTTTGCAGTGTAGGTCTACATCAGCAAAAACAACTGAACAAAACTCACCTCATATTGACCTTTGTGAACTGACTTTCTCTTGTCAGTTAGTACCTTGGTGTCTTATGACTTTTTTCTTTAAACACACACACACACACACGTACAGGGACACAATTATGAAACTGTGACACAGTCATGCTGTCGTCAAGGAGGGTTATTTCTTTCCTGTAGAAAAACTGATTGGAACTTTTGTAGGTTAATGTCCATGGATGACATCAAACATGATTGTATGGTTGATAGGTACAGTGTAGTGTTTCTCACACTTCTCTTTCAGATGTTATGGAGATAACTTTGACATTTTAATATAGTGTTGATACACATTATCATCCAGAGGGCATTTTGTAATGCTAGACACATAATATGAAGTCAATAAATTCATGTTACTGATTGATTGATGGGGCACTGGAGGGTATAATTGCTCATCCTTCAACACAGTGATTATGACCTGGTAGGATCTAAAAGTGGTGTAATAACCATACTTATGTTAGACCTGTTTTTTTTTTTTTATACTCTTTTCCACTGGAAGATAGATGCAAGTTCAAACACTTAATAACTATAGCTATAGGAGATTACCAGAGTGGGAATATAAAGAGAACTGTGGGAGACAGAGATTCTGTTGTGGTGTCACATCTAATTTGCCATGTATTCTGTGGAAAATATACCAAACCACATAGCATGAATTCCAGCATAGAAACCTCCAGCTCTGTCAATAATTTTTTTTTTTTTCGAGGTAAGGTCTCACTCTAGCCTAGACTGACCTATGTAGTCTCAGGGTGGCCTTGAACTCATGGTGATCCTCCTACCTCTGCCTCCCAAGTGCTGCGATTAAAGGTGTGCACCACCATGCCTGGCTTCCGTCAATAATATTTGAATTTGGTCTTTGGTTTTACAGTTGAATATCCATTTCACATTTAAAAAACTATTTATTTTATTATTAATTTATTTGAGAGAGAGATACAGAAATAGGCAGGTAGACAGAGAGAGAGAGAGAGAGAGAGAGAGAGAATGGAAGCACCAGGGCCTTTAGCCACTGCAAACAAACTCCAGACACATGCATTGCCTTGTGCATCTGACTTATGTGGGTCCTAGGTGTCGAACCGGGGTCCTTTGGCTTTGTAGGCAAGCGCCTTAATCACCAAACCATCTGTCCAGCCACATTTCACATTTTTTGACTCATGCATGTGTACGTGTGTGTTATGTGCATGTATAGTACATGCAGCCTGTGTGAGTACAGGTGTGCATGCCCTGTGTGCATGTGAGCAGAGGCCAAAAAGAACACCAGACATCCTCTTCTATTGATCCTCTGTGTTGGTCCCTTGAGATGGTGTCTCGCACGGAACCTGGATCTGCACTTATGTTGTTCACAGTGGCTGACCAGTGCACAACAGTGACGCTCCTGTCTCCAGGTCCCTCAGGATGAGAAGGATGAGAGTTACAGGCATGTGTGACCTTGCTTGGCTTTATACATGTATACTGGGGATCACACTCAGATCCTCTGAGGCCCTTATGGTTGCATAGCAAGTGCTCTTACCCGCTGAGCCATCTCCCCAGCCACATCCTCGTGGTTTTTTTTTGTTTGTTTGTTTTTGTTTTTGTTTTCGAGGTAGAGTCTCACTCTAGTCCAGGCTGACCTAGAATTCACTATGTGTCTCAGGGTGGGCTTGAACTCACGGTGATCCTCCTACCTCTGCCTCCCGAGTTCTGGGATTAAAGGTGTGCGCCACCATGTCCGGTTCCTAGTAACTCTTGCTCTGATATTCAGCTATGTGAATATGAACCCTGCAGCTTCAAAAAAATGAGCTCTGAGCTTTAGATAAGAAAAATTAAAACTCCTGTTTAAAAAAAACTGAAAACAGAAGTGCCCTATTTGTGGATTGCTTTCAACCCCCTTACCACAAAGTAATCTGGTACCACACTTTCAGCTGAAAATGCTGGGATCCCAAGTCGGTTGGCTGCTGTAGCTCGGAAGTGCTGGGCATGAGCTGGCTTTGGTCCAGCGCTCCAGCTTCTTCATCTCTTGGCTCTGTTCTCACATGGCCTCTTCCTTCTTGGTCACAGCTGACTGCCTGACTGTGACCACCAGCCTGCAAGGAGCAGTGAGCATTTCCTTTCTGGCTGAGAATGGGTCAAGATTCTGTCCATGGATGACTTGCTGGGGCCAAGGTGAATGTCAAGTCATAACTGACTGAAGTTTGGATCAGGCAACGCTTCCTGAAGTTTAGCCTTGTATTCTCACTCCAACCGCCTAGGAGTACTTTTACATGGAGTACTACCATCTCTCTATGATCATCTGCCGGCCGTTCTTATCTGCTATCACACATGTGTATATGTAAGTGTGTAACAATTTATATGTGTTTATCAGCCATCCGTTTTATCTATGTATCAGTTTGCCATCTATCACCTATGGGTTTCTATCTATCTCATCAATCTTATCTATTCTATCTTTATCATCTGTTATCATCTATCCAACATCTGGTATCTCATGTAACACAACACTGAGGAAATCAGGGGACATAATAAAAACATTGAAGCTGGGCGTGGTGGTGCACACCTTTAATCCCAACATTCCAGAGGCAGAGGTAGGAGGATCTCTATGAGTTCAAGGTCAGTTTGGGACTACAGACTGAGTTCCAGGTCAGCCTAGGCTAGAGTGAGACCTTGCCTCGACAAAAGAAAATTTGACATGGCTATCTTTTACATTGCTGGTGACTGAAACATTCTTTTCCATTTTCATCTTTTTGTTTTTTTCATCTTCAGATATGAGTATAAAATTTGTCTAGGTAGAATGATGATATTAACTGTATTTGTACTTTATTAAGAAACTATTGTTTTCATTCCTTAAAAATTTATTTTTTTTCTTGTTACCTCTTTTATATATTTTCTTAGAAAACCTTCTCCCAAATAAGTTACGTAGTTAACTATGGTCTGTCATTCATCCATTAATTCTTCAGTCTGTTTGTATTTTGGGTATGTGGTATAAGGTAAGACTAATTTCATTTTTTTTTTTCCTGATTTGTAATTTGGTTTTAAACAAGTCTATGTTCAGGTTCAGGCCCATTTTTTTCTCCTAACTCTAATGTAGGAGAGTGTTTTTGATCAAACTCAGAGAGCTATTTGCAGACACCAGAGAGGAATTGGTAAACAGCCCTGCCAGATTCATATCTTGTCCCACATGGCTAATGTTACAGGCAGAGAACTCAGAGGAAAATATTCATTACAATAAAAAGTAGTCCATGTTTGTACATAAACAAGGCATTTACCAGAAATGTGTTTTAATTGTTCACATATTTGCACAGTTCCTCTTTTAATTTTGCCAGTAAAGTTTTCTATTTCAGTGCATAATTCTCAGCAATTTGGAACAGTGCTTCATGTGGCCTTACAATGAAATATTTTAGTTGAATACAGAGATGAAATCTTATAAATGATTTCAAAGAAACCTTCCTAGCATCTTCCATAATTGAGCCTTAAACATTGTTGACACGATCAGGGAAAACTTTTTCTTTTTCTTTTTTTGGGGGGCTTGGGGGAGTTCAAGGTAGGGTCTCGCTCTAGCCCAGGCTGACCTGGAATTCACTATGTCGTTTCAAGGTGGCCTCAAACTCATGGCGATCCTCCTACCTCTGCCTCCAAGCTCTGGGATTAAAGGTGTGTTCTTTGAGACAGGGTCTCCCTGGAATTCACTAATGGCCCAGGTAGTTTCAAACTCATAATCCTTCCAGGAGATGTTTTAAAGGCTTCATGATCTTTCTCTTGCTACTGTCCCTACAAGGCCTGGCTCTGGGATCAAACAGTCCCCTGCATTAAGAGAAAATGGACCACCAGGCATGGTAGCTGTGGTGGTTTGAATGTGAAATGGCTCACGTGTTTGAACACTTGGTCTCCAGTTGGTGATGCTTTTTGGGAGAAGGTTGTGACGCCTTCAGGAAGTGGAACCTTGCTGGAAGAAATAGATTGCTGAGGCGGCATGTCTTAAGGTTTTATAGCCTGACCCCACTTCTGTTTGCCCTCTACTTTCTGACTGTGGCTGCAATGTGACCAGTCAGCCCTCTGCTCATGCCACCATGCCTTCACCCACCATGATGTAATGTCTCCCCTTGGGAGTGTAAGCCAAAGTAAACCATTTCCTTCCTTAACCTGCTTCCTGACAGCATTGAGAAATTAACTATTACTGCAGCCAGTGTTAGTAATCCCAGCACCTGGAGGCAGAGGGAGGATTCTGGTAATGACCACCTGGTCAGTATCAAAAGCTCCAAGCAAGCATGGGCAAAATAGTGAGACTGTTTGCAGACAGGCAAACACCCAGAGAGAGAGAGAGAGACAGAGAGGGAGAGAGAGAGAGTGGGGGGGGGGGAGAGAATGAGAGAGAGAGAGAGAGAGAGAGAGAGAGAGAGAGAGAGAGAGAGAGAGAATAACATAAAATATATAAAAATGGGAAAAATTATTTGATTTATATTTTGGGACAAAACTGGGGAGAACAAGCCATTCTCTGTCTCTTCCATCCCTATGGCAATGTTCTGATCTACGGGAAGGGTGGGGAAAAATCAAGGGAATACATATATGCAGATTTAGATGTGATCTCCAGTGATATGAATTGGAAAATGAGTTTTTGTCAGAGTCCAAGGCCAGGCCATATTCAATTCTAGCATGATTCTTCCTGGAGGAAGCTAGAATTTCAAAAGGACAGTTTTTGTGAAAACAAATCCTAATTTTCTAGGGCTCCATGACATTCCCATTAGTATGTGAAGATGCTCATGGAAAAACAACTTCAGAGTTATTTCAGTTTTAGCAGCTCCCTTTAAGTCTATCTTGCTTGGAAAGGTTACACTTAAAATATTAGTATTTTGTTCATGTTGCAAGTCAGGAAAACTGGATTTTTGCCAATAAAAGATGGTAAAATTTATGTATACTTATTTTGGAATCCCACTGAAGTACCCTGTTAAAGTCTCCCACCCTCCTAACTCAATTTTCTTATTAGATTATTTTTCATACAAATATCAATGATACTCTCTTGAAAAGACTGATTGCATTCAATGCCATGTCCCTGCCACTGTGTAGGCAATGAAGTTTCCCTGTATAGTATAGTGTTTTTTTTCCTCTTGAGAGTCGGTAACTGGATGAGACCATCTGCAGATACGTTTAGTGTCTTATTTAGATGTTTTTAGAGTGTCTTTAATTGATAATCAAGACTTGGGCCTCTAAGAAATTGGTTTCTCGTGTTAGACTGTGTTTCCCATGCTAAAAAGCAAATTTCCTGTGTCAAATCTCAGAACTTTCAGGAAATTGGATACTTGAATTCATTGGTTGTGTGGGTTTGAGTCTCTGTGATAAAAATATCTAATACATGTCAGATGTTGTCCAAATTGGAAAGAGGCCATTTTTCATGGAGATAAGTAGATGAAGTGAGGTCATGGTCATGGTCTACTTTGGATTTATGTTTACTGGCTGTGGTGGTTCGAATGTAAAACGTCCCCATAGGCATCTGTGTTTGCACACTTGATGTCCAGCAGGTGGCGCTGTTTGAAGATTGAAGAACCTTTAGGAGGGGGCTAGAGGAAGTGGTCCACCAAGGGTAGCCCTGGAGGTTTTACAGCCTAGGTTTACTTCCTAAGTGCTCTCTGCCTCCTGGCTGAAATGTGATGAGCTAGTCTGCAATGCTTTGTAACTATGAAACTTCCCCTCGTAACTGAAAGCCAAAATAAACCCCTTTCCGTTCTGAAGTTGTTTCTGGCCCCGTATTTTGTTCCAGCTGGTAATGAATGCATTACCCTGTGGTTGGGCTAAACTGTAGATGGTGTTTTATGGACATTCTCCTCGTCTTTGCTCCGGGGCCTGCTGTGTGGTCCTGAATAGGACTGTGCTGCTTCCCTGTGAACCTTGCTACTTGCTCTCCTGCTCTCAGAACACTCAAAATATTTGGGCATGTCAATAATTCTCATTTACATGAGGTCACGAGTGCTTCCGTGTTGTCATCGACAAAAGCTTATTCATCTACGAGAAACATCACCAAAGCAAAACAAAACTCCACAAGCCATTATCAGAAGTACATCATGATTCTTTGGGTCAAAAGTTATTGAATGCATATCCCTGCTCCTCAACAAGACTTCGTTTGCTCTTTTATTTTAGTTATTTATGTTTTTTTGCAAGTCAGAATTGTCATGATGTCTGTATCACCAGGAAGGTACCTGAAGGCATCTAAATGCTTACTGTAGTGTTCAGCCAGATGACTGGAAACCCAGCCAAGGGATGAGAAAAGAGCCTGGGAGAGAAGGAAGGAGTCTGCACAGGGCAGGTACTGCTGGTGGCGAGTGGTTCGTAGAAGCAAAAGCCTTCAGCGGGAAGATACCTTCCACTCTGAGGACGTATCATCCCATGTCAAGTTCTGTTGTGCATTTGAAAATCACACGAGGAATGATTTTTCCAGCAGGTTAGCTGGCAGGAAGGACTTGCCTGAGACTCAAAGCTCTGAAGGAGGTTGTGGTGGTGTTAATCAGATATCCCCACCCAAAACTCATGTGTTCTGAATGGTCCCCAGCCGGTGGCAAATATGGAAGTGTAGCCTTGCTGGAAGAGGTTTGTTGTTGGGAGGTGGTCTTAAGGGTGTTATAGCCAACTTTCTCTTGCCAGAACTTGGCTCACACTCCTGCTGCTGTTGTCCAGCTGATGTTGGCAAAGAGGTGATGTCCAGCCTCTACCATGTCCTTCCTGCCATCATGAAGCTTTCCCCTGGAGACTGTAAACCAAACAAAACAAAGACAGACAAAGAAACAAAAGCTTTCCACCCACCATGTGCTTTTTGTTGAATACTTTGTCCCAACAATGAGTAGGTAACTTAAACAGGGCAATTGCCATCAGAGACCCTGGAGGTTCAAGGCTGATGGATTGCTTTTTCAAAAAAGATAGAGAGACGGTGCACTTACAGAAGGAAGGTTGCTTTCTCATCAGACTTGACTTTCACTGTAGCAAAATCTTTCCAAAAGCAAGTTGGCTCTCTCTGCCTTTATTTTGTGTCTGTATATTAACCTAAAACTAAGAGGTAAGCGATTGTCTTTAAGCTTTTCTCTTGAGTCACCTTGAATTCCATAAAGAGGAACACTTTACAGGAAAGATCATCCCCCAGATGTGGACAGTGATTCACGAGGGCAATGCCATACTCTCAGTGATACAGAATGCCAGCTTGTGGGACCTGAGACCATGATGGATCAGTGATGGTTTGGATCGCATCTGGACCAGGGCTGTTTACTTCTGCATACGTCTTGCCCTCCATTTAACCTAAACCTCATGTTAGTACCCTGGAGATGAACTTGGGGGTCACTAGGCCCTTTTGTTTGTTCTCCTTCTCAATGTGGCCACATTGGATAAATCTCCTTTGGTTTTATTACATATCACGTCACTTATCTCTTTGATTGGCATATTGGGACAGGTAGCTGAGTCATGATTATTGGTGCTGCCAGAGCCAGGCTTATGCCCTAAAGCCTCCAGGGACACTATCCCTATTGATCTCCTAGTGCAGTTATGCCACCTCTTCCCAACACCAATGTGCTGCTACAATAGAGGCTTTAGTTCCAGAGGGAAGAACACCTACTCCAGGAGACACAACAGCGAATCCACTATCAGGAAGTTAAGACGCCGCTCAGCCTCTTTGGGCTCGCCATGCATCTAAATCCATAGGTGACGCCACAGGAGTTGTAGTGTTGACCTTTGGTGACTGATCCAGACCTTCAAGGGGAAGTTGGGCTGCCGCTGTGCGGTGATGAGGAGGAGCAGTATGTCAGGAATGTAGGAAGTCCCTTCCTGTCACCATAAACTCAATCTAGGCAAGATGACTGATAGTTCAGACATTTTAGGGGAAACAGGTCTGGTCTCTCCAACAGCCTAAGAACTATGACTAGCCGATGTTCTTGCTTGAAAACCAAGGGGATACAGCATGCATGGGGGAAGAGAGTAGTTAAAGATCCTATCTACAACCACATGACAGTCACACAAGTGAGGCTCCAATTACTGTGTGTATTTTTCCTTCTTTGTTTATCTATATGCATGTACTAGCCAAATGTCTTTGTATTTTCTCATGTTATCTTCTATAACATACTATTCACATAGTTCTGGAGATTCAAGATGCTTTATCAGGATCAGGTGACCTTACTGGTTTGGGGTCAAGACAGGAGTAGGTGTGGGGTGAACGCGTCACATTCTTTTATTATTATTAATTTTTTTTTCAAGGTAGGGTCTCACTAGCTCAGGCTGACCTGGAATTCAATATGTAGTCTCAGGGTGGCCTCGAACTCATGGTGATCCTTCTACCTCTGCCTCCCGAGTGCTGGGGTTAAAGGTGTGCGCCACCACACCTGGCTCACATCACATTCTTGAGCAAGAAGCTGGAGAGTGACCAAATTCCCCCCAAAAATCCCTTCTGAGGGCGTTCCAAATAACTGAATCAGCTCCCACTACCTTACCTCTTAAAGGTTCCACACCACTGCCTGATACCACCTTCCTAAGGGACCAAAATCTTGAACCTTGGTGACATGAATTTTATCCAAGTACCAACTTCTCATGGTTTGATTTAGGATTTTTTTTTTTTAATTTTATGAGGGTGCAAATTAGTTTTTAGCAGAAATTAAGTCTTGTAATATTTGAGAACTTTCTGTGTGTGTTTATGTTTGTAAATGCCGGTACATGTGTGTGGATAAAATGAAGTCGTTGGCTCTTGTCTCCCACCTCATTTTAGGAAGGGTCCCTTGTTCTCGTTCAACAGAGCAGCTGCTCTGTGAGCTTTGCAAGGACCTCTCCGGTGTCCGCCTCCCGTCTTTCTGTGGAATCCAGACTTGGGTCCTTAGGCTTGAGCAACAAGTGATTTATCCACTGGACAATCTCCTCAGCTTCTAGAATGATATTCCGATCTCTGGTCTTTTTCCAGGTGGTGATGCTGCCTGGTCATACGATACTCTTTCGGGATCCTAGGCAGTGGCAGGCAAGCCACAGCTCACAGGCAGCCACATAACTGTGAGGATTGACAACCAATTCTCTCAGTAGACTGGGTTGCTTTGAGAGGTGAGGTGTATCATATCCCACTTTCAACTTGAAATATTTTCAACTGAAGATGGCTGATGGGCATGCTACTCCATCACAGTTTGAAATTGTAAGTTGTTAATTATCATTAGCTAATCTTGCATCAAAAGTTACAGACTATCAGGGCATGAGTAAACATCACTTGAGGACTGGTCCTTTGCAGCGGAGGAAGTGATTCGCTGTAGTTTTGATTGTATACAGTGTGTTGATTGTATACAGTGGTGTGTTGTCTTCGGAGGAAAATTGATCTTGGTATTAGCTGTGTTTGAAGATTGAGTTTGGCCTAACGAGGTGTATATAAGTCTTCAATTGACAAGGGGAGGGCCTGTGATGGTTCCTTTCATATCTCAACTTGACTGAGCCAAAGGGTAACCAGATATTGGCAACAATATCTCTAGGGTGTCTGTGAGTGTGCTTATAGGATAGACCAATAATCGAAATGGCTAAACAGCATAAAACAGGCAGCCCTGTCCAATGTGGATGGGTTCCATTTACTCTGCTGAGGGACTAGATAGAAAAAAAAAAAAAGTAAGATGGGGGACGAATGTCCTCTGAACCTGAGCTGAACTAGCCATCTTCTCTCCCCTCCAGTCCTGGCTACTGGTTCTTCTGGATGCTGTACTCAGACCAGGACTAAACTGGTGCCTTGTATTTTTAGGGTTTTGATCTTGGACTGAATTACATCACCATTTTCTTGCTTCTCCATCTTACAGCAGAGATTACAGGATTTGTTGGCCATCATGATGGCCTGTTCCAATTTATAATACTTTCTCTCTCTTTCACTCTCGCTCTGTGCATGGAGATGAACTTGAAGGCAGCTTGGAAGAATGATTACTGTTTCAGATGGCTCTACATGGGCCTTCAAAACAACCAGGGCGCACTGTAAATAAACATCAAGACCTCTTGAGGTCTGAGGTCTGACCTACAACCAAATACCACTTGCTCTTTGTATTCTAGAAATGCAACTTCACATCGATCCTCCTGCCAGGCCCTAAAGGGGGCCTTCTCCTCTCTTTGATCCCCTGTTCCTATTTAAAATCCTCTCTTTCAGTTAGCTCCTAGAACACTCCATGACTCTGTATGGAGACTGAGGTAGAGTTCAGTGTCCTTGAGTAGAGTTGATTAGTTTGTATTACTATAGAAGACTGGTTGCTTATTCAATTTCAAATATATATATGTGTGTGTGTGTATATATATACATATGTACATATATATATATAATGTATATATATGTACATACACATATATACAGATGCAAATGTGTGCACATGTAATGCATACATGTATATGTATATATGTGCATGTGTATATATTTATAACTATATAACTCTAATAGGATACCTTCAATTTTTTCTCAATTTGCTAACGCCTTACTGCCAAAAGTCACCAGTTACATTAAGAGGTACATTCAGGTATGGAGAGATGGTTTAGCAGTTAAAGCACTTGCCCGCAAAACCAAAGGACCCAGGTTTGATTCCCAGGACTCACATAAACCAGATACACAAGGTGGTGCATGCATCTGGAGTTTGTTTGCAGTGGCTGGAGGCCCTGATGTGCCTATTCTCTCTCTCTCTTTCTATCAGCCTCTTTCTCTCTCAGACACCAATAAATAAATAAAAATAAAAACAAGGTACATTCAAAGGGCATTTCATATGTAACTATAGAATTTTTATTGTGCTTGCCTTGATTATTCTATTACCTTGGGACTATTTTATTCAAACATTTTTGTCCTTTAAATTTTTCATATTTAAATTTTAATTGGTATATAATAACTGTACACACTTAATGAAGTACAATGTAATATTTCTTAAGCTCTTAAAGTGAAAAAAATTTTTACACTCACCCTGTTTTTAGGAGTGTGAATTCTTCAGAGTGTGGTCACTTCTAGGGTCTTTGGGAACGATTGCTTTCCATGCTTCTCTTCCCTGTGGACCTCAAGGTCTGGAGGAGTCAGGGGGCAAAGGTCACCGTCACTGAGGCCCCTTCTGGGTTAGAGCCTTTCCAAATCACCCATCCGGCTATGCCAGTGGTTTAGTGAGCCAAAGCCTGGAGGTGGGAGAGAGAATGCTCCACCTTCAGAGAGGGTTGAGTGCTACTGTCCAGGAGGGTGTCCTGCTATGGGTCCTTGTGAAGTTTTCCTTGTGTTCCCAGACATTTCTCATGTTCTTTAGGTTCCACTTGCTGAATTGCATTCAGCCTGAAGGCCGTGCTCTGAAGGGAGCATGTGGTGTGTGATCTCTTGGTGCGGCTCTCCAAGTCCTCGTTGTGTCAGATCTTGACATAAGTGATGTCATTTCCTTGAACTGCACACATCTGCTGAACAGAATTTTATCTGATTGATTTTGAGCACAGAAATGGGCAGAGCAGAGTGGAGTTGCTGTAACCCAGGCTCCCTGGGCTCAGACACTGGTTTGCCATATTTCAGCAGAATGACCTTGGAAGTTTCTTAACCCTTTGTGCCTCAGTTGCCAAATTTATGAAGTGGGAATAATAATAGTTACTACCTAATTCTTTTGTGAGACAGGGTCTCACCTAGGCTGGGTTCTAATTCATAATTCCCCTGCTTCAGCCTCCCAAGTACAGGGATTAGAGGTTTGTGATACTATGCCAGGTTGTACCTTGTGATTTTGATGAGAGAATGAACTGAGTTTACACACACACACACACACACACACACACACCCCACTGTAAGAACAGTACTTGGCACACAGTTCTATAAAATAATTCACTATTTAAAAAATTTTTTATTGCTAACTTCCATAGATAAAGATAATCAATCATGATCATGATTCTCTCTCACTACCCTCCCTTCTTCTTTCTAGCTAGTCTCTCTTATATATTTTTAAATATTTTATTATTTATTTATTTATTTATTTGAGAGAGAGAAAGAATGGGCATGCTAGGGCCTTCAGCCACTGCAAATGAACTCTAGACACATGTGCCACTTCTGTGCATCTGGCTTATGTGGGTCCTGGGGAATTGAACCTGGGTCCTTTGGCTTTGCAGGCAAGTGCCTTAAACTCTAAGCCATCTCTCCAGCCTGTATCTATTTTGATGTCATCATTTTTTCTCTCCTGCTACGCAGGTCTTGTGTAGTTAGCATCAGCCACTATGAGATCATAAATATCAAGGCCACTTTGTGTCTGAAAGACAGTATTATAAGAACTCCTCCTCTTCATTTGGTTCTTACATTTTTTCTACCACCTCTTCTGCAATGGATCCTGAGCCTTAGACGGTGTGCTAGAGATGCTTTGATCCGCTATCATTATGTCACTATTACACACTTCTTAACGTTGAATATGGCGTAAGTTACGGCATGCCATTTTGTTCTTTTCACTCATGAAGCATGGTCTTACTGAAACTCACCAGTGAGTTGTCTAAAACCTGTTGCTATCACCACTACTATAAATATAAGGTTTCCTCTGAGTGGCTTAAGGGTGGTATCAAATGACCGTATCATCCACCCAGTGCCCGGAAGCATCATACCCCAGGATTGGGGCTGCTCTTGTGTTAAAGCAGAAAAGCCTAAACTTGTCCAGGAACCCCCTGCCTGTGTCCATCATCCTGTCCAGCTGCGGCCCGAGTGGGCCCATTTATCCGTTTGATTTGCAAGTGAATCGATCAGCAAGCAGACAGAGGCCCCTCAGGCTTGCTCCCAGAGCTGCCCTGAGCTTAAAGCAAAGAAAATTTTCCTTTTTTCTCCCTTGGTATCATTTCTTCTTGAAATTAGACTTTGGATGTAGTGCCAGGGAGCCATGATGGACAATATCTCAAGATGCCTGCTCCCCACTCTCTCGGCATGCGCATGCCTATAGCCCGCTGCCTCATTGGTTTGGTTGTATCATAAATGCAGAAGTTCTAGGTGGTGATGCTGTAGAGATGCTTTCAGAAAGCATGACTCAGGGAGGCTTTAAGGGCTCTTAATAGTTCCAATTCTTTATATCACACAATGAAATAATCAACAGCAAACTCATGAGATGAGTCAATAAGTTTTTTTAAGTTATTTATTTATTTGAGAGAGAGAGAGAGAGAGAGAGAGAGAGAGAGAAAGGAAGAGAATGGGCATGCCAGGGGACCCAGCCACTGCAACTGAATTCCAGATGCATGTGCCATATGCATAACTGGCTTACGTGTGTCCTGGGGAATTGAACCTGGGTCCTTTGGCTTTGCAACTGTTAAGCCACCTCTCCAGTCCCGAGTCAACAAGTTTTAATTGAACACTTGGTATATTCCAGACTCCATAAGATGTGGTGGGGATACAGCAAGGCCACTGCATTTATTAATTCCTAGTATTTATGTCTGAGCTTGGGATGTTTTCTTCTTTGCCTCTTCAGCTCCATCAATGACCCTTCTTCATCCTCACCTGTGTCCTGAGGGCCTGACTGGAGTAATCTTTGTCAGGGACAATTCACCTCCCAACCATGGGTCAAATCCGATTTGATGCCTATTTTCTTTTTTCAATATTTTATTTATTTACTTGAGAGAGAAAGAGGCAGAGAGAGACAGAAAGAGAAATGATTTGAGAATATGAGCGCAGTAGGTCCTCTAGCCACTGCAAATGAACTGCAGATGCATGTGCCACCTTGTGCATCAGGCTTTACATGGGTACTGGGGAATCAAAGCTGCATATTTTGGCTTTGCTGGCAAGTGCCTTCTTAAAAGCTAAGCCATCTCTCCAGTCCTAATGCCTATTTTCATATAGCACTGTGTACCATTTCTTCTTAGGGGAATTATTTATTCCTGAAGGAAGGAGACAGAGTCACCCACTGAAACCAAAGTTTCCATTTTCTTGGCCAACATTGCTGACCAGTGAGCCTGAGCAATCCTCCAGACTCTGCCCCCCATGGGACTGGAGGTACAGGTGTTGTGGTAGTTTGAAGAGATGGCCCCCAATATATTTAAGTTGTTTATTTGTAGTTTGCATCTGCAGACACCTGGCTGGAGGCAATATCACTGGGTAGATCTTAAAGTGTGATGGTGGGTTTCAGATTTCAATCTAAAGATATGCAAAGTGTGCCTAGCTGGAGTTCCTGAAGTGTGCTGTGGCTTTTGGCTTTAGGCTTGTGGTTCTCTGTCTCTACTTGGGCCTGTGAAGGCAGGCCAGCTTCTTCTGCCATTTATGGAACTTCCCCTGGATCTGTAGGCTTCAATAAATATCCCTTCCTCCATAACTGTGCCTGGTCTTGAAGTTCATCTCAGCGAACCTGAAGCTGTCTGCTACAGAACTTGGTACCAAGAGTGGGCTGAGATGAACCTGACTATGTGGGTGTTGATCTTTGGAACCTTTGTTTTGGAAGAATAGGCATGGACTTGGTGCTTGCAACTGAAGATGTCTTCTGGAGTGGTAAGTCAAGTTTTATGGACTATTCTGATGACAATCTGAGAATGCTAAGTGTAGACAGCATTGAACTTCGAGGCTTGGCTTATGAGCTTTCTAAGGGGAAAGAAAGACTGCAGACGACTTTGTTGGAACTGGGCTACTTGCATAAGGGCTGGCTGTGTCCTCCTGCCCAGGCCCAGTGTGTTTGATCAAGGTTAAATTTGTAATGGACTAATGTGCTTGGCTGAAGATATTGGACTGAGAGATTTAAGATTTTAAGCTGGAAAACCTCAAGCAAGTTAAAATTACAGGCACTGAGACTGGTTTTAGGTTACTGAATCTGCTATTGTCAAACACATTAGCAATCTTAAAGGAAGATGGTCCAATTGCTTTACCATGGAAAGGATGCCTGAGGAAAGACTATCATAGAACTACAAACATTTTTGGAAAGAGTTGACTGGAGAAGGAACCTGCTTTTCAAGGTTATGATTTATTTTGTCTGTGGATTAAGAATATGGCTGTGTCCTGCACACCTGGTATTGGTTTCAGAAGCATGAAAAATGCGAGGAGTGGTCGTGAATTGCACATGCTTCCAGGAGCTGCCGCTGAGATGCGGCATGAGGTGGGGCCTGATGTCCTGATAGGCTGAAAGAGCCTTTGGAAAATGTGAGGAGTGGTCATGAATTGCACATGGTTCCAGGAGCTGCTGGTGAGATGCGTCTTGAGGCAGGGCATAATGCCCTGATAGGCTGAAAGAGCCTTTGGAAGATGGACCGTGGTTTGCATGAAGACCTGAAGATGTTTTGTATATACCAGGACAATGCAAGGGCTACCATAGGGCACATTGTTGGCCTAAGATGGAAGTGTTTCTTGGCTACTCTGCCCAGCTGGAAGGGCAGAATTGGAAAATCTGGAGACTGTCAGTCCCTGGTTGTATTGAACTTGAACTGCAGAAGTTTGATGGTGGTTGAATTTGCATTGTTTTAATCTCTCCTTGCTATGCATTATACCAGTTGAAAATGTTTACTCTGTGCCTTTTTATGTTAGAAGTGTTTAACTTGTTTGATTTCACAGGTCTTCATATCTTAAATTGGTCAAGACTGTGGGGACCTTTGAAATTGAACTGAGTACAATTTACAATGTGTGATGGCTATAAATCTATTGGGGGCCAGGGGCGGGATGTGGTAGTTTGAATAGATGGCCCCCAATATATTTCAGTTGTTTATTTGTTTGTAGTTTGCATCTGCAGACACCTCGCTGGAGGCAATGTCACTGGGTGGATCTTAAGGTATGGTGGTGGGTTTCAGATTTCAATCTAAAGATATGCAAAGTGTGCCTAGCTGGAGTTCCTGAAGTGTGCTGTGGCTTTTAGCTTTAGGCTTGTGGTTCTCTGTCTCTACTTGGGCCTGTGAAGGCAGGCCAGCTTCTCCTGACATTTATGGAACTTCCCCTGGATCTGTAGGCTTCAATAAATATCCCTTCCTCCATAACTGTGCCTGGTCTTGAAGTTCATCTCAGCGATCCTGAAGCTGTCTGTTACAGGTGTGTTTGACCATACGCAGCTGTTTACGTGGGTGCTGGGGAATCAAACTCAGGATGAATCAGGCCCTCATGCTGGCATGGTAAATGTCTTACCAACTGAGTCATCCCTTCAACCCCTCTGATTCTACTTTTCAAAATAGCCCCTTTACTAAACCATCCTCAGGATGCTTCGCATGTCTGCCGCTATCTCTTTCTTGCTTAGAATCCAACAAATTAAACAGTTATGCAGAAGTGAACAAGCCAGAAAGTAAAATAATCTCAGTGGATGAGAATAAACTATTGAACAGATCCCAAAAGAGTTATTCAGAGATCCAGGGGAGACACTCACAGTAAAGTGTGTGCTTGGAATGCCCACATTCCTACGTTCACTCTGCCAGTCCTAAACACCAGCCTATCCCCCTCCAGTGACAGGGTCATGTGGTGACAGGGGTGAGTGAATAGAGCACAGGCTCTTGGGAAGGTAAGGTTCACAGGCTGAGAAGAAAAGAGTGAAGAAACTCTGGGGGAAGTCAGATTTCAGAGGGAAGACACACCTGACATTGCATTCATTTCCTTTTATTTTTTGAGGTGGGATTTCACTCTGTATCTCTGGCTGACCTGGAACTCACTATGTAGACCAGGCTGGTCTCAGATTTGAAGTGATCCACCTACCTCTGCCTTCTGAGTGCTTTGATTACAGGTGTGTGTGCTACCACACCTGGTAAAGTATTTTTAATATGTGTGTGTGTGTACATGTGTCACAGCATGTGTGTGGCAGTCAGAGGACAACTTTGCATGACTTCTCTCTTCTGTTTTTTTTTTTTGTTGTTGTTGTCATTGTTTGTTTTTGGTTTTCTGAGGTAGGGTCTCACTCCCCAGCTCAGGATGACCTGGCATTCACTATGTAGTCTCAGGGTGGCCTCGAACTCATGGCGATCCTCCTACCTCTGCCTCTTGAGTGCTGGAATTAAAGGCGTGCACCATCACACCCGGCTGCTTTTTTTTAGATACTGGATCATTTCTTTGCCTCACAGCAAGTGTGTAAGTCTAGCTGGCCTAAAAACTTCTGGGTTCTTCTGGATCCACTTCCCATTTCCATAGGCACATTGGAGTCACAGACAAATGTCACCTTGTATCCAGCTTTATGTGGGGACTGGGGAGCCAAAGTCAGGCCAGCAGACTTGCAAGCAAGCAGTCTTAATGGCTGAGGCATCTCCCCCGCCCCCTTTGGTAAATTTTTATGTCTGGTTTCTGTGAGAGCCGAACAGGAAAACGTTAGCATTTGCAAGAGCTGTGACTGTGTTTTGATTGCACTAATTGGCTTTGATCATGTTCTCTGCTCTTCTTCGAACCATTCCTTTGGGTTTCTTACTCCAGATGCCATGGTTAACTTTTATATCCTACTTTTTTTTTTTTTTTAAGTTTCAGGCACATTCATTTGTAAACCATGCCTCATAAAGCTAGTTAGCATTCATCCTTCTTCTCCTACCTCATTCTCTTCTCCCCTCTTCCTCTGTCCAGGTTCCCCTGCACTATTGTAGAATTAGATTTTCATTGGAATTTCGATAACCAAAAAATGTATTAGGTGGAGGCTGCACAATATATTCTCTCACTTGCTATTCTCCCCACTCCCCTTCAATGAAACTTGGGGTGTCTCCAACTAAGGCTTCATCCTTTTCTAATTGCCCATCTGCCCTATGTGAATGAATGATCTATGCCCTAGGGTAACCCTTAATAAACGTCTTAGGTAATTGCACAAGGTGCTTTCTTACTTGACATTTCTTTTTTTAAAAAAATATTTATTTATTTACTTATTTAAAGAAAGAGAAAGAGGCAGAGAGAGACAGAGAGAATGGGCATGCCAGGGCCACTAGACACTGCATGTGCCACCTTGTGCATCTGGCTTATGTGGGTACTGGGGAATTGAACCTGGGTCCTAAGACTTCACAGGCAAGTGCCATTACCACTAACCCATCTCTCTAGCCATAGTTTTTTGTTTTTGTTCTTTGATGCTTCCCATTTAACTTTGCCTGCTACTAGAGGTGTATATAAGTTCTTTTGGTAAGGGTTACACATAAGACAGAACCCAAGCATAGGCATGAAAACATTATTTTATCAAATATATACTGGATGCCTCATAGGTCACAGGTAAAGGGTTGCCCTTATCCTCAGGGAGCCCATGATGGCATGAAGAAGTTGGGTACCTCAGCCAATAATTATGACTCAATGTGGTAAGAGTAGTCAAAATGTGATGATCATTATGATAGCTGTAAATTGTATTAATAATGCAGATTTGGATGCCAGAGAAGCTTGTGTTCAATTTCTAGTTCCCGACCAGGTATTTCTATGTCTCTGGGCATACTTCCTAGTCTCTTGGTGCCAATTTTTCTTATCTACTGTAGTAGATTGAATGTGAAATGTTCCTCATAGCCTTGTGTGCTTGTGATTAAGCCTGATACTCAGTCCCCAGCTGGTGGCAATTTGGAGAGTGGAGCTTTGTTGCAGAAGGTGTGTCAATTGGGGTGGGCCTTGGGTGTTATAATCCAAGCCCTCTTTGCCAGAGCCAGCTCACTCTGCTCTGCCATACCATGTTGAAACTTACTCTTGAATCTGTAAGCTGAAATAAACTCTTCCCATGAGCCACTTCTGGATATGTGTTTGGTCCCTGCAACAAGAAGGTAACTACAACATCTTGGAAAAAGGAGAAGCCAATCAGATTAAGAGGTAATGTAATAGTAGACCTAGAAGAGCCTCGGGCTTGTTACTATATAGTGGTGGCTGAAAAAGCCATCATCCGTTGTGAGTATTCCCTCATTCCTGACAGGTTCCAACTTTGAAAGGAAGGATAGAACTTAATGTGGGGTTGTTGCTACCTGTTATCAAGAGAGGCTTTTTTTTTGGGAAGTTTTAATTTTATTTATTTATTTGCAAGAAGAGAGAGTTAGAGTGAAGAAAGAGAGAGGGTTGGAGAGATGGCTTAGCAGTTAAGGCACTTGCCAACAAATCCAAAGGACCCAGGTTCAATTCCTTAGTACCCACGTAAAGCTGGATGCACTAGGTGGCACATGTGTCTGGAATTTGTTTGCAGTGATACGCCCTGGTGCCCCCATTCTCTATCTGCTTCTCTCTCTCTCTCTCTCAAATAAATAAATATTTTTTAAAAGAGAGGAAGGAGGAAAAGGGAGAAAGACTGAGAGAGAGAATATGATGCACCAGGACCTCCAGCCATTTGCAAATGAACTCCAGATGCATGCACCACTATGCATCTGGCTTTATGTGGGTACTGGGGAATCAAACCCAGGTTGTTAGGCTTTGCAGGCAAGTGCCTTAATTGCTGAGCCATCTCTCTAGCCTGGGAGTTTTTTTTTAAGCAATGAAGAAGACAATTTCTGGTTATTGACAAAGTAAATAAAAATAGAGGCTCAAAACCCTTAAAAGAGACTTTCAAAATATGTCTCCCTGTGCCTTCATGAATTAATCCCAAACTATTTGCATCTGGCTTGCTTGCTATGTGGCAAGAATAAGAAGTGAATCTTTCTGTTTATCTATAGCATTGTCTCAGTGCTTCTAAGAGAACATTTCTTGTTGTGCATTCCTGGACTTTAGTGTTTACTTTTTTTTTTGCATTCACTGTCTTCCCTGTAGACTTTCTAAGAAAACAAGTAAGTAAAAAAAGGATAGACTGGCTTTAAGTTAATGTCCAGTCTTGTACCTTCTACATAGCATATGCACTGGGAAAGCTTTTGAAATTCCTTTTTTAAAAGAATCATTAAAAATATACTGTATTTGTGGACACTTGAAGTGGAAGTTCCTGTTTCTCATGTTAAAAACATTACTGTTCTCTACATTTTTCACAAACATCTGCATTATAAATGTCTCAGCGTACATTTTGAACCTGAAAGCAAGGTTTCCAAACTCACGTCACATGGTCTTCCATGCACATGTCCCGCCTCAGTGCCTTCTACTCCACGTGGCTGACGAGTTTCCATTTTCAGACTAGGAAGAGGAAGATTCTAATTCAAGCTCATGCATGTTAAAAATAGTGGCAAGGGAGGCTGGGAAATGGCAGAGCTGGTGCAGTACTTAAGAAGCAAGCATAAGGACCCAAGTTTAGATCCTTAGCACCCACATAAAAGCTGGGCATGGTGGTATTCATCATTCATTTACAGTACCAGAATTGGAGAGGTGGAGACAAGAAGATCCCCAGGGGTTTGCTGGCCAAATTGCTGAGCTTCAAGTTCAGTGATACATCCTACCTCAAAAGACTAAGGTAAAGAGTGATTGAAAAACAGACCTGACATTGAGTTCTGGACACACACACGCACGTATGCACGTGCCCACACATATATTGGAATTATTTCCAGAACCGTTTAGAAAGCAGATGCATCAGACGCTTGCATGAGCAGACTTCCTGCCATTGGTCATCCCAGTCTCCTAGGGTTGTATTGAAGAAGTCATTATGCCTGGGTTGCAGTCCCCTTTGCATTGCTACTGGGACAAAACACCCCAGCAGGAGCAGCTTCGAGGAGGAAAGGGATTATTTGCCTGGTAACCTCAAGGGGAGGCTTCACCATGGCGCAGGAAGCACAGTGAGAGCAAGACAGCAGGGTAAGGAAGTGGTTCACGTGAGCTAGCTTGCAAGCTGAGCTAATGAGCCTCAAGGTGTCCCCGTGACACACCTCCTTCAGCAAGATTCCACTCCCAAAGCGCTCTCAGCCAGGAGCCAAGTATTCCAAACACAGGAGACAGTGGGGGACATTCCCCATTCCAACCACCACACCCTCTTGTGGGTTTTAAAGCAGCGGAGAAGAGGGCTTTTCCTTGGCATCTTGAGGAATGATGTCCAGTCTGCCTTAAAATCCTCATTAGCATATCCATCACATGTTAGTTGCTCCATTGTTGTTTACTGGAGGAAAAGATGAGTAAGTGTTTACTAGTCACCAACAGATGAGTGAATTATTTTAATATCAGGGTCTGTCATAAAATGTATACATCATATACTCACCTACAGGATGTCTCCTTCCTTCCTTTCTTCCTTCTTTTTTTCTTCCTTCCTCCCTTTCTTTCTTCTACCATCTTATTGGTAGATAAGAGACTAATGTTTTATCCCTTCTCTATTCCTGGTTATCTCAGTGGTGTACTTGGGGCATGTGTAGAAACTTCTAGACAGGAAGGTAGGTTCACACTGAAATTCATTTCATATTACTGTCACCAATCCATGAGTCTCACTCAGCAAGGGGCTCTGTGTCATCAGAGGAAGGAAGGACTGCATTTTTTACACAGTATTACAGAACTGTTCACTGCCAATTGCATGTCTGGTTTTCCACACCTTACAGGCTAGTATCTGTCACCAGGTCTCTTGGAGTGGGCATCTTTACCTAATGTGCCTGCTGGTTCCATGAAGTCGGGCAGTGACTATGTAGTAAATTTGATGTTCTACTGCTGGATACTAAGATGGGACCCTATTTTAAGCCCATTACCCAAAATGCAGCTGTCACAGTATGAAAACCTGCTACCTTTTCTGTCCCTCAGCTCTGTAACCTCTGCTCTTCAGCCTGGTTTTCTGTTAAATTCAGGTGGTTTCATAATCATATGGCTAACTCATTACAGTACTTTCTCTCTCACAGAATATGACTATTAAAAGTAGCTTCTACTAGCAGAGGGATTGGAAAGAATCTAAGAGCTGGAGGAAGAGGGTGCAGTGTGGCAGACTGCTCTGTGTCTGCTGTTCTCATGAACTCATAGCATCTATGATTATCAGCATAAGATGTGTATAAGATGGAGTCCACCAACATTCTGTCTGTCTTGGATGGTGGAGGTGGTCATGAGGACCCACTGCTGGGGAACCAAGAAGCAGTTAATGGTTGATGGGAGAGGAAGAGGCATTTTCTTCTATGGTATAGCTATTGGTATGGTGCCCATGCTCTTGTAAGTAACCCTTCACACATGCTTATTTAAACAACCCTAAAATTCATTGGGTCACTAGAAAACAAACAAACAAATAAAACCCAAGAAAAAAATATGACAATGAAGGCAGACTTGTTGGGAAAAGGAAGGGGATCGAAGAGAGTGGGAGAGGCATAATAGAGCTTTATGAGGAATGAATATGAATAAAATACATGTATGAAAATGTCATAATGGAGCTAGAGGGATGACACAGTAGTTAAGGCATTTGGCTGCAAAACCTAATGACCCAAGTTTGATTCCTTAGTACCCACGTCAAGCCAGATATACAAGGTGGTGCATGCATTTGGAATTTCTTTGCAGTTGCTACAGGCCCTGGCATGTCCATTCTTTCTCTCTCTCTCTCTCCTTTTCTCTCTCTCTCTCTTTTCTATGTGTCCCTCTCTGCTTGCAAATAAATAAATAAAACATTAAAAAAAAAAACTCAGGAGGCAGAAATAGGAAGATCACCATGAGTTCAAGGCCACCCTGAGACTACATAGTGAATTCTAGGTTAGCCTTGGGTAGAGTGAGACCCTACCTCTAGAACCTCCCCAAAAATAATCATAATGAAACCCATTATGTATAATTAATATATTCTAGTAAAAATTTATAAAAATATCTACTACTGGCTGGATGTGATGGCACATACCTTTAATCCCAGAACTTGAGAGGCTGAGGTAGGAGGATTGCTGTGAGTTCGGCACCAGCCTGAGACTACATAAGGAATTCCAGGTCAGCCTGGGCTAGAGCAAGACCCTGCCTTAAAACAACAACAACAAAAACAACAACAACAACAACAGAAAATCTACTACTAATGACAATTTTAAAAAAATATTTTATCCATTTGAGAGAGAGAGAGAAACAGAGAGAGAGAGAGGCAGATAGAGAGAGAAAATGGGCATGCCAGGGCCTTCAGCCTTGCAAACGAACTCCAGATACATGTGCCACCTTGTGCATCTGGATTACGTGGGACCTGGAGAATTGAACCTGGGTCCTTAGGTTTTGTGGGTAAGTGCCTTAATCACTAAGCCATCTCTCTAGCCCTAACGGCAAAATTTTAAGGATTATCTGCAGGTAAGTTGGCTAGAAGGAATTTTTCTTTTTTTGGTTTGTCTACCCACAAGCCCATGGCTCACCTTGCCCTACTCAAGACTGGGGAGGAGTTCAAGAGCATAATTTTAATGATGGAAGGTAGAAGGATCAAAGAGAATACAGGCAGGCATCAGCTCCTTCTAAAGGACAGAACATTGAAACCCCTCAGCTCAAGGCCTTTCTACGTATCCTCTCTTCAAAGAAAATTGAGAAATACTGAACACGCACGTGTGTGTGTGTGTGTGTGCGCGCACGCATGCGTGTGTGTGTGTGGTGCATGTGCACATGTTTGTATGTGGAGACATACATGTGTATAGGTGTGTGGGTGCACAGTGTGGGTGCATGTAGAGGCCAGAGGACAATGTCGGGTGTCATCTGTAGAAATGCTGTCCAACATTTTTTGAGATAGAACCTTCCATTGGTCTGTAGTTCACAATTAGGCTAGACTGGCTAGCCAGTGAGCTCCAGAGATCTTCTTGTTTCTCTCTCCCTGGCACTGGGGTTAGGAGTGCATGCCACCATGTCTGGTGTTTGTACATGGGTTCTGGAGAATCTCAGGTCTTCATGATTATGAGGCAGGCACTTTACTGACTGAGCCATCTCCACAGCCCAAGATCTAGGTTTTTATGTGAAACCTAATGACTTCATGAATGTGGCTTAAATATTTTTTTATACAACAATAAGGGGCAGCAGAAGAGAGATAAGAGCAGCCATGCCATCCCCAGGGGAGGAACAGGGCAGGTGTCAGCCAGGGTTCTCCAGGGAAACAGAGCCAATGGGTACCCACCCCTCATCTATGTGGGGTGCAGGCTATAACCCCTAATGGATGCCTGGAGCCGCAAACAGTCGCTGTATTGAAATATCGTTTTCTTATCCACATGTACCTTTGATAAAGTTTAATTTATAAATTATACACCTTAGGGGATTAATGAAATATAGCCATGATCGTAGTACACAATAATAAGACTTGTGAGGGCTAGAGAGATGGCTTAGTGGTTAAGTGCTTGCCTGTGAAGCCTAAGGACCCCGGTTCGAGGCTCGACTCCCCAGGACCCACGTTAGCCAGATGCACAAGGGGGCACACGCGTCTGGAGTTCGTTTGCAGTGGCTGGAAGCCCTGGCGCGCCCATTCTCTCTCTCTCTCTCTCTATCTGCCTCTTTCTCTCTCTGTCTGTTGCTCTCAAATAAATAAATAAAAATAACAAAATTAAAAAAAAAAAAAAGACTTGTGAAATGTCATCTCTGCCTCTCTCCCTCTCACTGAGTGTCCTTCTGCACTATCCTCACCGTTCTGCCTGTGATGATGGGAGATGGTAATCAGAACAAGTGCTTTATGAGTTATCTTTAGCACATGCAAATGGCAGCAGTGCCCCCCTCATGCTCCGGAGGCATTACTGAGTATGCAAAGGCTTATGTGAGCATCCGTCGTGCTTCCGTCACAGCTGCCCTGATAACTTGAGGTGGCTTGCTAATGGGGAGTGGATGCACTGTGGACATGCTAGACAAAGGGCTGGTTCATGTCTCGTGGGGTGAGGTGGAGTTGGGGTGTGGAGCAGGTGTGAGAGATTTCACCATGCCACTCGGAATGGCACACGAATAAACATTTTAAAATTGAAATGTAAAAATTATGACTTGCCTATGGTGGGTACTTTTCATTTAATATTTTCAGAACTCAGTTGACTACAGGGAACTGAAAACATGGAATGCAAAACCATGGATAAGGGGGAATTACCACATGCTATTATGACATTTATTTGTAATATATAAGTTTATTTATAAACATAAAATATTTTATAGTATTTATTTTATATTATTGATAATGTAAGTGTTTTACATTATTTTGAGGAATTGGCTCTCCAGATTGTGGGTCTGGCCAATCTGAGAGCTGGAGGGCAAGGCAGCCAGCTGATCTCGGGTTGCAGTATCCAGTCAGAATTGCTTCTCGCGGCGATTTGAATGAGATGTCCTCCACGGCCTCATGAGTTTCGAATGCTTGGTCCTCAGCTGGCAGCAGGTTGGGAGGTGCAGCCTTGCTGGAGGAGGTGTGTCACTCAGAGTCCAGCTCCAGCTCAAACACGCAGACGACTTCTACTCAGATGACTGGTGCCCAGCCTCTGTGCTACCATGCTTTCTTCACCATGATGAAGCTTCCCTTTGAGTCTGTAGGCTGAAATACATCCTATCTTCAACACCAATAAGCTGCTTTCTGTTGGGGTCTGGTTTTGTCCCAGCAATGAGCAGGTGAGTATAACAGTTATTTTCTAGGGCTTTGACATAAAAGGCCTTCCAAAGATTGGGTGAGGACTACCCACATGACTTGAGTGTAATCACCTTTATACTGTACTGACTGTAGGTGTTACCCACACCTACACAAACCCTTATTAGTGTTTGATTGAAGATTAAATATGTGGTTACTAAAACCTAACCAATCTGACAGCTAGACTAGCTCCCACATCCATACTCAGGGGAGAATGAATGGGGACTTCCAGAGCTATGTTCTGTAGAGGACTTAACACAGGGCCCCTACAGTCCATAAATACTGCCTTGAGTGTAATAAATTAATTCTAGGGTCACACAGGAGGAATTGCAGTGATAAACAGTAGAAACAGCTTCAAGGCTATTAGAGATGTCCAAAGAAACTGTTGATAGGTATATATATATATATATATATATATATATATATATATATAGAGAGAGAGAGAGAGAGAGAGAGAGAGAAAGAGAGAGAGAGTTAGTTAGTTACAGGGAGAGGTAGAAGAAGGTACCGTGTCACAGACTGGGAGAGGTTAAGTCTTATTCTACTCACAGTGAGATGAGAAGGAACTAGGTCCCTGGTCCAAGTTGAATATTAGAGAGCCAGTGAGCCAAGGGTGTGTATTCAGCCTGAAAGCCTGAGAGTCCCAAGGATCAGTGAACATCCAAGTTACAGCTATGTTGTTAAGCTAGTTTCTTGTGGAACATCCTCAAAGCCACACCCAGAAATGGTCATCAGGCCCCCTAGGCATCCCATGATCTAGACAAGTTGGCACAGAAAATCTATCACAAAAGCCTATCATTTGTTCTGGGTACTTCCAGCATCCTATGCCCAAGTTTGTGTTTAGAACATTGAGTTCTTTCTCTTTTTATCCCTCACTTTGAAAGCTCCAGAACCATCTAAACATGATCTACCTCCCTTGGCTTTCCTACTATAAATCTGTATGTCCTCCAACCAGTTATCTCATTCTGACGCTCAGTAAACTGGGACAGATACTTCCAACCAACATCTTCTGAGGTTCTTCCAAGGTTAAGAGAAGAGTGTGGGAGCTAGGGAGATGGCTCAGTGGTTAAGGGCACTTGCTTACAAAGTCTGAGAGTCCAGGTTTGTTTCCCCAATATGCAGATATACAAAGTGGTACATATGTCTGGAGTTTGTTTGCGGTGGAAGGAGGCCTTGGCATGCCTAGACTCTTTCTCTCTGTATCTGCCTCTTTCTCTCTGTCTCTGCCTTTTTCTCAAATATATAAATAGAATATTTCTTAAAAGAGAAGAGTCTGGCTATGGTGAACACAAGCATCTGACTCTTAACACTATCATCTGTTTCTCAAAATTGCTCTTATTTGCTATTTTATTGGCACAAATGAGCTCCAGCTACTTGTGTTCAATGAAATAGGTAACAATATAAGAACACTAAGTTCCCACTCCCAAGGGACATAAAAGGCAATTTTCATTCTCAGTAGGTAGCTTTCTAAGTATTTCACCATTCAAAGTGTGAACACTGCCTAGCAGGTGAATGGTGGCTGGGACCCTCGCCAGGTGCTGCCTGGGCTTAGGCACAATGCAGAGGGCCTTACAAGTGATTATTCAGGCAGTTTAACACGGCAGCAGGAGGGATAGATAGCATGCACAAGCCCCTCACATAGAAAGCGGTAGAGCATAGACCTGCTTCCTGGTAATTGGACTATGTGGCACATAACCCTGACTGCACCGTCTTGGAGCTGCCTGATGACTGAGGTTCAGAGAATCAAACTTAACTTGCCCAAGGTTAAGTTCAACCTCTGCGAGCTTAGTGATCTAGAGGCAGACAGGGAAATTAGGCGCACTGTTTGCAGTGATGAGGAGAGGATTTGGGTAGGGACTTAACCAAGAACAGTCACTTCCTGTGCTCAGGTTTCCATGTAAAACCCTCGCCACCTCCGAGAGAGAGCCATCTTGGGTCTGCTCTGGATGTATGTGTGTAACCTGTGTATGGTCCGAGACTTTAGAAGATCCTGGGCAAGCGGAGGCTGAAATTTAACCCATATCTCACCCCGAGAGGCTTTTAAAGTTCTGCATTGGCTCAGAGATGCCTTTTTCTCAGCAATCATTTCATGGACCCAGAGACCCTGGCCAGCTTTGTACTACTACCCCCTTTTAATTTTTGCAAGTCTTTCACTCACAATTTAAAAGTTATTTTTAGTTCCTTTCCAAATATTTGCATATTGCAGATCTCATGGTCCATCCTTGTTCAATTTCTCCTGACCTTTTGGTTTGCTGTGCTTAACTCCCCTTCAACCCATTGCATTCACTCGTTCACGCATTCCTTCACTCACAGACACGTGTTTATGCTTGCTAAGTGCTGAGCCCTGCACACCTTCTAGGTGTTGGAATATGAATGAGGCAAATTCTGAAGGACACTTTGTCATCAGTAGCTTAAATCTGTGTGGGGGAAGGATTATGTGAAGCTAATCATAATAATGAAAATCTGTATTGTGTGCTCACTATGTGGTTGGTGTGCTCCAAATGTTCTTTAACTTTTTCTTTTTTTTTTTTTTGTTCTCTTTTCCTTTTGGTGTATGTGTGTATATGTGATGTGTGTGTGTGCACATATGTGTGAAGCATATGCATGTGTGAGTGTTAGATGCATGTGCCCTCTGTGCATAAGTTTAGAGGTGAGAAGAGACCAAAGGGAGTTCTCCTCTGTTGCTGCCCCACCTTATTTTCATGAAATGGTGTCTCTTGGTGAACCTAGAGCTCGCAGGTTTTTGTTTAGACCAGCTGATTGGTAAGCCCTAGTGATCCTCCATTCTCCACCCCTTAGCACTAGGGTTACAGGCAAATGTGGCCACGTCTGTTTTTTATGTGGGTCTGGGGATTGAACTCACGTCCTCATGCTTGCCCAGCAAGTGCTCTGACCCACTGAGCCATCTCCCCAACCCTTCCCTTGTTAGTGTTATATCAGTGTGTCCTTAAGGCGTGACTCCTAGGTGACACAAGCCATCTTTCTAAAGAGAGATGCCCATGTGGCAGTGACTTTGTCATCCACAAAGTTCACATTCAATATCCACACAACTGAGTTATTATTAAAAAAGAAATCACAAAGATAGGTCAGTGTTTTAAGTCAGCTTATGACTTTGGGTCTGGCTTCAAGGATGGCTCTCTTGGGCTGCGTGCGACCCGTGGTCCGTGGGTGGATGCCATTATGCCATATCAGAGGTGGGTAAATATAGTAGTTTTAAAAAGAGATAGAAGTAGAAATGAAAGCAAAGAATCGAGATTTCAACACATTTCCATAGAAGGAATTATGGCTTGAGAAATAGTTACTTTCTGTAAGAAGAACAATGTTCTCATTTTCCTTTTTTCTTTCTTTCTTTTTTTGAGACGGGGTCTTGCTATGTAGCTGTAACTGGACGGGAAGTCTATGTAGACTATGCTGCCCTCAAACTTGCATCGATCTTCCTGCCTCTGCCTCCCAAGTGCTGGACTGGTAGGTGCATATCACCACCCCTGGGAAGCATAGACGAATAATAGTCTTCATATACCTAGTATTGAACCTATAGAATTTTCTTGTGTGTGTGTATGTCCTACATGTTATGGTCTATATTGAGTGTCAACCTAATGGGACCAGAAACACCTAAGAAACTAGTCTATGGGAATGCCTGTGAGGTTAACTGAGGAGAGAAGACTCACCTTAACAGTGGGTGGCATCATTCCTTGGGCTGGAGTCTGGGCTGTGTAAAGGGAGAGAGCTGGCTGAGCAGCAGCGTTCACCACTCTGCTTGCTCACTGTGGGATGAGTATGACCCGCTGCCTCAAATTCTCTCCACCATGCCTTCCCTACTCTGATGGTCTGCAACCTCTAACTGTAAGCCAAAATGAACCTTTCTTTCCTTACATTGCTTCTTGTCAGGTATTTGGTCATGGCAACATGAAAGTAACTAATATACTACATCCACTAACTATCCTGAAAACTGAGCGTGCTCATTATGGTGTACTGTGTATTGGCAATAGCATTTCATTTTATTTTCTGTCTTCTAGCATATGCCTACCCCCCGACAGCCACTGAACACAAAGGAACGAGTGAAACTTTCTGTAACATTTATGAGATGGCTTTATTTCTGTGATGAAAGACTCACTCTTCAATACAGCCCCTGGTAAATTTTAAATTTTATCCAAATTAGGTTAAATCACAGCAGATAGCTAAAAAGCACAATGTTTTTCTTTAAATCCCATTCTAAGCAACTTGCTGTCTAAGGTTTATAAATTCCCCAGTGACTATAACATCCACATCTTGAAATGTCCTCTTATGTGATCCAAGTACCTTTGCATATGCTACTCTCAAATGGGGAGGGGAGATGTTTTCTTCCTCCCAGGAGACATTTTTGGTTGTCGTAGCTGTAGAAGGGGAGAAAGCAACTGGGACATCATGGTTGTGTATGGGGAAAGGATGCTTTCAGGATGGTACAATGTACAACACAGCCCCTACAACAAAGAGTTATGCAGCCCAAGTATCAGTAGTGCCAATGTTGAGATGCCACACTCGCAGTGCATGGAAGAAAACTCTTGATTTTAGGTACATGTGCCAGGATTTTAACATTCAACTGTACGGTATTAAGAAAAACATCTCAGGCTAGACAGATGGTTTAGTGGCTAAGGCACTTTCCTGCAAAGCCTAAGGACCCAATTCTTAGGAACCACATAATCCAGATGCACAGGGTGGCACATGTGTCTGGAGTTTGGTTGCAGTGGCTGGAAGCCCTGGTGCACCCATTCTCTCTCTCTCTCTCTCTCTCTATCTGACTTTTCCCCTCTCTCCCTCAAATAAATAAATAACTTTTAAAGACTAATGAAAAACATTTGCTTACTAATGCAACTTGTAGATGACTTGGTTTTGAGAATTACATGCAAAATGGCCATAACATTTTTAATAGCTCACAGATAGAAATCATTTGCTCAAAAGCGTATTAACCTTTGTGTTTGGGCACCAGCCTTTTTACTCTAAAAAGAATTGGAACTCTGTCCTTAGAACTAAGTGGGTCACGCACAAATGATAGCACCTAAAGAAACCAACCACAGCTAAGGAGTTTTCATCTTGTGTGTGTGTGTGTGTGTGTGTGTGTGTGTAGGTTACAGTACAATCTTGAGTACCATCATTTCTCAAGCATCAACTGTGTTGATTTGAGACAGGGCCTCTCACTGCACCTGGAACCCACAAATGCTAGACGGGCTCTCCTGCAAGCTCCAGGAATCTGCCTGCCTCTACTTCCCAGCTCTGGGATTATAAGCACACAGCACCATGCCTGGCTTTACATTGATTTTACATAAGTTCTGGGGGTCAAACGCAGGTTCTCATGCTTGCAAGCCAACTCAGCTCTCTCGCCAGCCCTAAACTGCTTATATTTTTCTTCAGTTAATAAATTTGTCTTAATTTTTAAAATCTTCATAAAATTCTGAGGAACCTTGCTGAGCAACCCAATCTATTTTCTGAACATGAGACATTTGGGAGCAGTTTCTGCCTCTTGATTAGATTTCACCTCCGACTGTACTATTTTGCCTGGCCGTGAGAGCTTTCACACACAACTTGCTCATGTCTGGAGCTATGCTGTTTTCTATGTGCTGAGGGATGCTCACTGGCAACAGCTCCTTTTCCACTATGTAATGCCAATGAGCTGCGGAGGTCCGACACACAGCGTGCTGCGGTGTAGACTGACTTGAGTTCTCGGTGGTGTTTCTGAGTTGTGACCAGAAAGCCGTCTGGACTCAGCCTGCACACAGCTTTCTGAAGAATTCCTAGTCACAGTGTCCCTAGCGGTAGCTCTCTGTAGCTAGCACTCAAGGGGACAAATACATGAAGCCACCTTTGCTGCCCTGACCCTTGGGCTGCCTCAGGTAAGCTTTGTACAAAGCATGCTTAGAAGCTAGGAGGCAGGAGCCAGTCAGTGCTGCATGCTACAGCCTGGTCAGCCAGGCCATCCTTCATAGACAATTTTAGGAATTCTTGAGTTATACTGGAATAAGTAACAGTCACATCTTTTAAAAATAGGCTTCTGGCAAGGTTCACATGCCAGTCACATGGGCTTGCCATTATCTTGCGTTTGGCTGTTCCTCAGTTATTCCTATGGTAGGTTACCAAGAATCTCCAAGCATACAGTCTTCACCAATGCTCTCTCCTGGTCTCCACCTATATCTCCGTTGGTTTGGCTTGTGGGAAACAATGTCAACTTCACCAAAGTCAATCCTGCTGTAAAGAAACAGTGGCTATGTACAGACCCTAATGTTATTGTTTTCTTAGCATTCACAAGGGTTGTGTGTTTATTTTAGGTAAATGTGTAAGATAGAAGGAAGTAAAAAAAAAAAATCTCTGAAACATAGAGGGAAGTAAAAACATATCTGGGCTGGAGAGATGGCTTAGCAGTTAAGAAGCTTGCCTGCAAAGACAAAGGACCCAGGCTTGATTCGCCAGGACCCACGTAAGCCAGGTGTACAAGGTGGTGCATGCACCTGGAGTTTGTTTGCAGCAGCTGAAGGCCCCAGCACGCCCATTCTCTCTCTCTCTCTATCTGCCTTTTTCTCTCTCTCACTTT
Source organism: Dipus sagitta (assembly GCA_036346955.1). Classification (NCBI taxonomy): domain Eukaryota; kingdom Metazoa; phylum Chordata; class Mammalia; order Rodentia; family Dipodidae; genus Dipus; species Dipus sagitta. Next base: position 8,021,960 of record CM070786.1, read on the forward strand.
CTTAAATAAATACATATATAAACAATTTTTAAAAATCTGTTTATAATATTATCTGTTATTGTTAAAATGTAAGGTTATCTGTTGTTAAAATTTAAGATTTTTTATTTTCAAAGTAAAGGATATGCTGCTATTTATCTTAGAATATAGCATTCACCCATCCATCTTTTGATGCAGTTTGGGTAACATTTTCCAATTATACATAGTGTTTTAACACGTTTACTAAATGTGCATGCATATAGTTATATGTAAATATTTATTTATTTATTTATTTTGGTTTTTCAAGGTAGGGTCTCACTCTAGTCCATGCTGATCTGGAATTCATTCTGTAGTCCCAGGCTGGCCCTCAGGTCACAGCAATCCTCCTACCTCTGCCTCCTGAGTGAATGCTGGGATTAAAGGCAACACCACTATGTCTGACCTTGAACCAACCTACCTTCCTTCTTTCCTTTCTTCCTTCCTTCCTCCCTTCTTCCCTCCCTCCCTCCCTCCCTCCCTCTCTCTCTCTCTTTCTTTCTTCTTTCTCCTTCTTTCTCTTTCTTTCTTCCTTTCTTTTCCCTTTTCAAGGTAGAGTATTGCTCTAGCCCAGGCTGACCTGGAATTCACTATGTAGTCTCAGGGTGGCTTTGAACTCATGGACATCCTCCTACTTCTGCCTCTCCAGTGCTGGGACTAAAGGTGTGCACTACCACACCTGATGTAAATATTTGTCTCTTTACCAGTTGCTATTGTTCAGTTACATTTTTTACATTTGCTCTATTCTTGCTATGACAGATGCCTATGTGACCAATTCTTATCTAAGAAGATAAAGACCTAGGCAAGGGAATTGGTTAGTAGAGGGCTTTGGATATTTTAAAGATTCCCAGTGTTTTGGCCAAAAAACCTCCAGAGATCACTCACTATTCTGAATTGACTAAAACTTCTAACATTCATCCCTGACTTGCTTTTCCTTTCAATGGAGGCATGTTCGTACTTCCTCAGCAGTAAGAATGTAATACTACAGAGGAACACAAAACTATTCCAGTGGGGAGGAGTGGTCTGGAATACTGCCTTCCGGACATGGCATGGCTGTAGCATTCATTACCTCAGTGACTATCATTATCTGTGTAATATAGGGACCATCTACATTCCATTACAAGTGATGGAGGAGAATCTGAGGCTCTTGCCCTTCTCTGAGGAGTTATTGGCAGTTAATGGTTACTGGGGGAGCAGGAGACATTTTTTGAAGTGGTATAGCCACTGGTAATAGGCTGCATGCACTCAGGTAAATAGTTTCTCATTACGCTCATTCAGGCATCTCTAATTAAACTCAGTGGGATAGACACACACACACACACACACACACACACACACGGTAAAGTACATCCAGATAGAAGAGGAACTACTTGGGAAGAAGAGAAAAAAGGAGGTTGTAGAAGGGGGCAGGAAAAAGGGTTAAGAGAAGAGAAGGTAATGGGAGGAATATTATGAATAAAAAATGCTCTTAACATGTTCAAAAAATGTCAATCAAAATTGAAAAAAAAAAGAAATGCTTTTAATTAAGAATAGATATTTGTTTTCATGAAATGCCTTTCTTTCCAAATGATTTTTGCTATATTATTTATCAACATGAGAGATTGTATTCATGCATTTCGTTATACAGAGTCATCCTTTCTTTCCTTGCCCATGAGTTTTCCTGGTTCTCCTGCTTTGAGAAGAGTGGGTCACTTGTGTGGGGAAAGTCGGCTCAGAAGATTTCTGTCAGACAAGACTTTGTGTATTTTCCTTGCTCAGTTAACTTTCCTTGTGAACAGATTTCTATCAAAATGCCTGGAGGTGGTCCCTGAGCTGAGGCATGCTGTGACTTTCCTTGCTGTTGATGAGAAGGGGTGACTTGATCACAAGAAGGTTTCCTCTCATTTGTGTTGCTCTCTTAGGCCACTTTCTCAGTCGATCTCAAACCTCAGGCAAACACCAAACCCCACAGCTCGAGGTCCAGAGCTCATGACAACATCTCTGAGCTCCAGTGGTCTTGAGGAGCCCTGGCCTTCTGGCTGTTGATGGATAGGGCCATTCTCTAGGACTGGCTCCATTCTGTGACTGAAACTTTCCTCAGCAGACATACCATGTTACTGGACTCTTCCACTTCCGTGGTTCCCCACTACACTGTGGGCTTCATGCTCAGAGCTTCATGCAACGGTCTCTCAGGGCCACCATCTCCAGAATCCAAACCTTTCACACATTGCCTGGCCTCATTGCTTAGTATTTTCCTGGAATATTGGTCAAAGCTTCCATGACCCCATCATTCTTGCATCCTATATTCCTGCAAAACCAGAAACACATGGGTGACACCAAGTTCTGCTGCCAGCTCAAGTTGTAGCCTGGGCTCCTTTGGTCATAGCTGCAGTGACTTCTGAGGGCTTGGGGTGGCTTGGTTAAGGAAATTTTCCTATTGGGTCTTGATCAAACAAAGACGTATGGAAGTCTATCTTCTCAGGTATTCTCCTTTCAAATGGCGTTGCTATTTCCTAGTCTAGAGCCTTTGATAGATGGGGTTGTTCATTCAAGTCATCATCCCTATTATCCTGTTGCAAAGTGCTGGTTTCTCTTTGATAGCACCAATGTCTTTAGCTTATAGCTGCTTTGTATGAGCCCACTCTTTTTACAATTTTAATTCATTTCACACACCTTTTTGTTTTGCCAAAATACATATTTTTGCATCTTTAGGTTCCACTTTCTGTTCTCTCTCACTGTAAATCTGGCTAAAAGCAGTGAGTAATAGCTATTCCACATGCTAAATACTTTACTGTCTTGAAATTTTCTCCACCAAGAAAATCTGATACTTTAAACAATATTTATTTATTTATTATTTTAGAGAGAGGCAGAAAGAGAGAGGGAGAGGGAGGGAGTGAGAGAGAGTGGACATACCAGGGCTTCTAACCATTGCAAATGAACTCCAGTCACATGCTCCACCTTGTACATTCAGCTTTACGTTGGCACTGGGGAATTAAAGCTGGGTCAGGCAAGTGCCTTAACCACTGATCCATCTCTTTGGCCCAGGTCTATTACTTTTTCAGTTCATCCTCAATCAAATTTTAAGCACACAGATAGATACCCAGATTCTTTGCCATCATGCAATATGAATGTCTTCAAGCTTGATATCCAATTGAGTCCTTGTTCCCCTCTAAAACCTCCGAATGCAGTGTTTCTTAGGCCACACTGATGTTGGCATTTTGGTCTCCCACATTCCCACCAGAAGAGCCCATTAAGCTCTGCTTATCATGTCAAAGGATTCCACTTGCATGCAGGTCCAAACTCTTCCACATTCCTCCCATAAACCATTTCCGAAGATCTATGAACCACATGGTCAGTTTTCACAAGGCAACAGCCCCACTCTTAGCATCAGTGATCTGTGTAGTTAATTTTCTCATTGCTGTGACTTGACAAGAAACAACTTCATGGAGGAAGGATTTATTTTGGCTCATGGATGAAGGATTTATTTTGGCTCATGGTTTGAGGGGATACAGTTTGCAGTACCAGGGAAGGCATGACAGTGATGTTTCCATGGCAGCGGGATCATGCAGCAGCCTGTCGTTACATGATGCCTGTCAGTGGGAATAGAGAGGCCTGGGCTGACACAGAGCCTCAGCTATAACCACACAACCCTGGCCCTATGGCCCTACATCCTTAAATGTGCCATCTAGGCCCTATATCCCAAAGGTTCTCCAACTTTTCCAAGCAGTACCACCAGCTGAGGATCACAAAGCCTGCACGTAGATTTCATGCCTCGGCCATAGCATTTCTACAGTTGAAATATGTTAGGACCTCTTAAACAGTTTTCTATACTCCATAAATGTAAAAAATAAACATGAGAAACTTTATGAGTATATTTAGTGAACTTCTAGATGAGTTATTTTTGCAGTGGAAGAAATAGGATTTGAAACCTTATGATATGTTAAACACAGGAGACCATAGTCATATTGTAATTTAATGAAAAACAAATTTTAGCATTTTGCAGACAACTCGGCCTACACATAGGCCTATGGGAGTTATCAGCAAATCATCATTGGAGAACGGTTTTATAGATAGAGGGAAAACAGATAGCTAGATGTTAATGGTGAGTGTGAAGTCTAACAGTTAGCTTTCCTAAAGCCATTTATTTTTAGCAGTTCTCAGTGGGGTTGATCACACGTCTATGAAGGTTTGTGAAATCTGGGTTTTAGAGCCACTCTAAACATGAGACGAATCATTCAGCATACTCATTCTATCTCATCCCCTTAAAGCTACATAATAATAGATTGATGGCTTCATTTTAAAAATTTGAGAAGAGGATATTCTGATTTAAATACAACCTCTGACTGTTTCAGATTTTCTTAAGGTAGTAATGTCATATAATTGCATCATTCACACTGTGATAGTGTGAAAACTACAGGTTGAACACAACCATGCATTTCTTTAGTTGATGAAGATACTGCTATAAAACTCTATGTTAATCACATCTAAAATCAATTGAATCATTTTAGATGTATTAGAGAGTCGGAGTGAAAGGATCTGCTCAGGAAAGACTTCCTAGACGAACATGTCATTACTCAGTGGGCAGTGCTTACAGACTTGGTTAGAGCATTGCATTGTATTTATTCATTCTGACATCCTGGTTTGACTAAGTCCTGTAGCCACTCGAGAATTCTGCAGGATACAAGATGTAAAAGCAAAATTGGTTGTAGTTGGACATGGTGATTTATGACCATAATTGTGCCAGAACTGAAGACAGCCTGAGTCAGGAGGATTCTAAGTTTCAGGTCAACTGAGGCAACATACAATGGCCCTGTCTCAAAATAAAATGAAGAAGAGGATGAGAAAGGGAAGAAGAAAGAGAAAGGAGGAAAAAAAACATAGTAGGAGGGGGAGGAGAAAGGAAGAGAAGGAGAATAGGAAGGAGGATAAGCAAAAGAGGAGGCAGGAGGAAGAGGCAGGAGAAGAAAGGAGGAATAAGGAAGGAGAAAGAAGACAAGGAGGAAAACAAACACTGCCACCACCGTCTATGTGGAGTTTTCAACCTATATGAGAAAATGAAATCTAGGAAACCTGTTTTGTTTCTGCTTGTGCTTTATTTTATGTTTTTTAAAAATATCTTATTTATTTGTTCGTGAGAGAGAGAAAAAAATGGGTGCACCAGGGCCTCCAGCCGCTGCAAACAAATTCTAGATGCATGCACCACCTTGTGCATTTGGCTTTATGTGGGTACTGGGGAATCAAACCTGGGTCCATTGGTTTTGTAGGCAAGTGTCTTAACCACTAAGCTATCTCTGCAGCTTGATTATTTTGAGGTTTTATATATAGAGAGAAGTTTTTTAAAATTTTTTTGGAGAGAGGGTCTCACTCTAGCCAAGGATGTCCTGGAACTCACTGTATAGTCTCAGGTTGGGCTTGAGCTCATAGCAGTCTTCCTACCTCTGCCTCCCAAGTACTGGGATTAAAGGTGTGCATCACCACACCTGGCTTTATAGACACTTTAAAAAATATTATACAATACAAGGGATTTACAGAGAAGTGAATCTTTATGCTACACATCTCACTTTCCAAATGCCAGAGTTAGCCACTTTCAGAGCTGTACCTTTTGACTTTTCCTTTGTACTTCCAATAAAAACGTGCCTATTATGTCATTTCTAATTATTTTTGGCCTTAGGTATTACTTATTAATATTTCTCAAAAACTAGACTCTTGGGCTGAGGAGATCATTCAGCAGTTAAAAAAAAAAAAGCTGAGCCAGGCGTGGTGGCACACTCCTTTAATCGCAGCACCTGGGAGGCAGAGGTGGGAGGTTCGCCGTGAGTTCGAGGCCACCCTGAGACTACAGTGAGTTCCAGGTCAGGCTGGACCTCAAAAAACCAAAAAAAAAAAAAAAAAAAAAAAATCTGTGCTCCTTTCATCACTCCAACTATAATCATTTTCCATTCCCTCCCCACTGATGGAGCATCAGAGTATTTATAAGGGCGACATTTTGTTATGTAAACATGATAAGGTATTTAATTCAGTTTCATCCAAGTTTTGTGTTGTACAAAAAGATAGCAAATCCCAGAGTGAGGTGCAAAACCAAATTGGAGTTGTCGAGAGGCTGCTGCTGGTACAGTGGTTGTGAGCAAGCTTGTTGGGTTGGAAACATGGCTGAAGTATAAAGGTACAATCATATGGAAAGCTGCACCCAGAGTTTGGTGAGTTGGGCAAAGATTACCTGAGTATGTCCTGTGAAAGGGCATATGTGGGCCTCTTAAGGACAGCTGGCTTTGAGCTGTTCCTCAAGCTCACAAGATGAGCTTGGGTGAGTGTAAGGGTATAGCCGGGTAGGTCAATAATACAGAGAAAGTCTATGTGGAGTGGGACAGATGGTATGAGGTTGCCTAATTGCTTTTTGTTGTTGTTTAGCTTATTTGTTTGAGACAGGATCAGTGTGGCTTGAATGTGTAATGACCCCCCATAGTCTCATGTGTTCAAACACTTGGTCCCCAGATGGTGGTGCTGTTTGGGAAGCTTGTGGAACCTTTAAGAGATGGATCTTGCTGGCAGAAGTGGTTCACCTAAGGCAGACCTTGAGGTTTTATAGTCTGGCCCTGCTAGCATCATCTCTGTCTTCCTGGCTGTGGATGCAAGGTGACTTAGCCAGCTTCCTACCCCTGCTCCATGCTTTCCCCACCGTGATGGATTGTACCTCTTGAAACTGTGAGCCAAAATAAGCCCTTTGTTTTCCTTAAGCTGATTCCTATCAGGTGTTTGATCACAGCAACATATACAGTAACTAATACAGGCTTTTACTGAACATGAACTTGCGATTCTCCTGCCTCAGTCTCTGAAGTGCTGAGATTACAGGTGTCTACATGCTTTATGTGTAAAATTGGACCACTCCCCTTATACTATGTTGTTTATTTATTTGAGAGAGAGAGAGAGAGAGAGAGAGAGACATGGGCATGGGCATGCCAGGGACCCCAGCCACTGCAAACAAATTCCAGGTGCATGTGCCACCTTGTGCATCTGGCTTATGTGGGTCATGGGGAATCAAACCCGGGTCTTTAGGCTTTGCAGGCAAGTGCTTTAACATCTAAGCTATTTCTCCATCCCTCTTATGCTACTTTTAATTGCTGCCAAATGCTGGCTCTTCAGGAATTTTGAGCACAATTCTTCTTAGAATGAGGACTTTCCACAACTCTGCTAACTTCACATGCTTTCCAAACCTCGAAGTTTAATTTATCTCCTTTTCTTGGCCATTTTTGCCTTATAATTTTCTCTGCTGTTATGATTTGTGGGATATTTCAGTCATGGTCGTGGTAAGCATATGAGTTCAATCTATAACAGTTAGCTGGGGCCTCAAAATTTTAGTCTAAACGTTTTACAAGGTAATATATCCATAAGAGAAGATGGCAAATAATTTATTCTTCTGAAGAATATTCACATATTTTCACTGTTCTTTTCTCCATGCTGGAGCTTGGTTAAGCTGGTTCACCTTCTTGATGTAGAAACTGAGGGGAAGTGATAGTGTCGTGATTGGGTAACCATGTCACACAGTGCTCACAGACAGCAGCCTCGGGGGAGGGGTTTGTCACGCCACATCATGTTGTCCTCACACACATTCAGCCACCAAAATTCTAAAGAAGGGCTTATGAAGTATATCCTCTTGCTCCAGGGGCTACATGTACCCCCTTCAAAAAGTCCTAGAATCAGCTCTTGACCTTTGTGCCTTTAGAGACACAAGTGTTGGAAATGTAATGGTTACTCGAAGGTCACTTTGTCTCTTCTTAATTTTTCCTTAAAGAGAAAAAATCTTATTTTTTTTTACCCAAAACTCTTTCAGTGAAAAGTCCACTACAATCATTCTACCCAGCTATAAAGAAACAAAATATTGAATTTATTCTTCTTTCTATGTGGTTTAATGGGAAAAGTTGGGTCTTTATAGTTTGCACAACCTTGGGTTCAATTTCGAGGGATGCCATCATGGACACGTTGTTTAACTTTGCCTAACCTTTGGTTTTCTTGCCTCCGGAGTGGTTACATTTATAGCTATTTAATAGGTTTCATTTTAAAAGTTAATATTAGGCAATATTTTAAGCACTAAGAAAAAATGCTGTGTACACAGCAGATGCTTAAAAGATTAATGTCCTTATTGGGCCTACAGCTGAGGACTCACTTATTATTTTTCATGAAACCAGTTTCTCATTATTTTCAGGATCTTGCAAGACCCAAGAATATCTCCTCATATTTATCGAGCATTTATTAACTTATACTGTTCTAGTCATAGTTTAATCTCTCTCTCTTCTTCCCCACTTCACTTCTTTCCTTCCTTGTTTCTCCTCCCTTCCACTTCCTTTTGATATAGGGTCTTAGTACATAACCCAGATAATCTGTCTCAATGGAGAACTCACAGTCCTACCTTGGGCCCTCCACATGCTGGAATTCCACACTTGTGCCCCCACACCTAGCCTCACGTTCTAGGTTTCATAAGCACAATAAACTTCCTTTATTCCTGTGTAAAAAGCAGAGCACATAGGTACTTAGTCCACATGGATTGGGTAATTCCCTCTGTACAGGAATGTTTATTGGGAGCCTAAATTTATCTATAAGGAATAATGCAAACCTGTCACCTGCTTCAGAAAAGCGAAATGGGAGAGGCATTTCCTCTAGTGTACAGAGTGCATCCTAATTCCAGCCTTGTTTCAAGGCTTCTTCCGCAATGACATTTTTCTTCTCATAACCCTTGATTGTCACATTTACACACACACACACACTCGTATATATGGTATGTGTGGTGTAGTATATGAGGTGTGTGAGTATGTACAGGTGAGCAGGGGCACACAGGCAGGACGCTAGAGGAGAATGTCAGGTGTCCTTCTCGTTGCTTATCCGTGTGTTTTTCATGATATGGAATCGCTCACGGAAACTCAAGTGGCTGCTTCCAGTCAGACTGGCTCACCAGTGACCACCAATTTTTCTCATCTTTGCTTCCCACTGGACTGGGGTTACAGGCATGACTGGCCATGCCCAGCAACTTATGTGAGTACTGTGGAATTAAGCTCAGGACAAATCAAGCCATCTTAGGCCTTCATGCTTGCAAGGCAAGCACTTCTGCCCACTGAGCCATCCCCCCCCCCAGTCTGGTAGTAATAAATTTTAAAATCCTATTTATTTCCTCAGTCGAAGCTGCTGTTAGGTTTGGACCATAGATGAAAACCGTCGCAATGCATGTCTGCTGTGCTATTTTGGTCCTGGTTGTTTTTGAAGTATTTTCAGTAATGCCATGGGTTGTCTAAGTTTACTTTCTCTAGAGTCAAGTGACTGTTAAGCATGGGTAGCAAAAGAACGGAGAAAATTTAGTGTTAGCACTGCAATATTCCTCCCTTTAGAGGAAGTGGGATAGCAAAGGACCCTGGTGCTCAGTGTGGAAAGGTGAGATACTAAAAAAACAACAGTGGAGCTCGCCACTAGCTCCTTGATTGCTTAGTATTTGGTGAATGAAAATTCTATTTGTAGTTGGGGATGATAGAATTTGAAATGGTTGTCTTTCAACTTTGTAATGCACTTGAGCAGGCGACTGTAATTTGTACATCCTTTCCCTTTCACCCGTGACGTCCAGCTGGTACTCTGAGACAAGAGAGTGATTATGGAATTGGATTGAAGAGGAGAAGTTAGACCTTCTCACTTGGTACTTGACCGTTCCCCTGGACAGAGTAGATTTCATGGGAGGAATCAAGTTGGGGAAGATATCACTTAATTTGGTGATGGGTCAATCACAAAGGTTAAGTTTGCACTGGAGAGATGGTACAGTGGTCAAAGGTATTTGCATACAAAGCCTAACAGCTTGGTTTCTTCCCCAGTATCCATGTATAGCCAGATGCACAAGGTAGAGCATGCATCTGAGTTCATTTGCAGTGATAAAAGGCTCTAGAGTGCTTATTCTTTCTCTCTCTCTCTCATCTATTCTCAAATAAGTAAACAAAATATTAAAACAGAAAGGTTAGGTTCTTTAAATTCCACATTCTATGATACTTCTTGATGCTTAGTGGCCAACTTTTAATATTACACTCATGTTTCTGTTTCTTTTTTTATTCAATTACTTTAATGTACAAGCATATTTTAAAATTTTTCTTGCTAGTATCTTTTAGGAAGTGGCCATTTTCTTTTCCCTTCTGTGTGTGAATTAAATTTGAAGATTATACTCCTTCTATTTTGTTTCCCCACCCCTGCATGACTTTGAACTCTCTTCGCTCCACACCGCCCCTTGGGGGGGATAATATATATATATTCTAAATATATATATAATTAGAAGCTAAAACCCCTGCACATCAATATGGAAAAAATACCTCAGAAAGTTAAAAATAGACCTCCCATATGACCCAGCTATACCACTTCCTTGGCATATACCCTAGGGATTCAACACTACTACAGAGATACCTGCACACCTGTTTATTGAAGCTCTGTTTACAACAGCTAAGAGTTAGAATCAGCCTAGATGCTCAGCAATATTGGAAATGTGGTGCATATACACAATGTAAGTTTACTAGGCAGTATAGCAAAATGAAAGGATGGATCTGAAAAGAGTCACATTAAGGGACTCAAGTGAAGAAAGATCAAAACCACATGTTCTCTGTGACATGCAGTCTTCTTCTTTGGATCTGCATACCCTGGTTTTGCTACATCCAGTCAAGAAACCTCATCTTCTCTTCTCTCCAGAGTTTGTTCCTTTCATTGTATTTACTGTCACTGCATGCTGTTTGCCATTTCACAGTACAGAGCTGGTTATCTTTCTATTCATCTATCTACCTATCTATCATCTATCTGTCCATTTTCTATCATCTATCTACTTATCTATTATCTGTCTATCATCTACCTATCATCTATCTATCATTCATCTATCATCTACCTACTATCTATCTATCATCTATCTATCCATCATCTATCATCTATCTACTTATCTATATCTATCTATCTATCTATCTATCTATCTATCTATCTCTACTTCAATCATGTAACTGTCAATCATCCATCACTCTATCATCTGTTTATCTGTGTGTACATGCCTGCACCCATAGAGGCCAGAGGACACCTTGGGTGTCATCCTCAGGAACACTGTCCTTTGCTTGGAAGCAGGGTCTCTCATTGGCCTGGAGCTCATCAATTATGCTAGTCTGGCTTGCCAGCAAGTCCCAGGGATCCTCCCATCTCTGCCCCCAGCTCTGGAACTGAGTGTACTTCTATATGCAACTTTTTATGTGGATTCTGAAGATCAAACTCAGGTCCTCACAAATACAAGGCAAACACTTTACTTATTGGGCTATCTTCCCAAACCACTGATTTATTATGTTTTAATTGTTTCACTTCTTTGTCTTTTAGAAGATAATTTTTTTTTTTTTGTAAAGAGACAATTAACTGAGGATAGTAACCTCCAAAACATCAGCTTATAGGGTAAGTCATATCTGTGCATTCTTCTCATTTAGAAAGTAAACATGTATTATTTCAAAGTTTTTTCCAGGTATCCTAGGCATCTTTCATGTATTCCATGTTTGCCTGATTGGTTCAAAGCAGTGTGCTATAAGCTGTACAGAACATTTGGAGTGATTCTGGTCTGTGATGATCTTGGAGTCCATCAGTAGCTCCTTTAGGTGGTATCAATGAGAAGATAATCCATTACTATTTCTTGTTACTTCATCTCCTGACCCTGGCCCCTGACATTGCACTCATTCTTCATGGGATGGTACTGTCCACACTCAAGTCTTATCCTCCCCCTTAGTTATCCTCTTTTGGAAAAAAACTGTCCCAGACACACTCAGTGGTGCATGTCACAACTCTCCTAGGTGATTCTGCATCGTAAAGTTCACAATGAAGATCCATTATCACTGTATGTGCTTTCTCTCTTCCTGTAAAAGTACTGTCACAATAGCCTTTTTCCCTGGGGAGACAACAACACATGTCTTCACCCCAAATAATGGCAGACCAAAGTATGATTACACCAATACCAGTTTGGTGAACCAATGAGTTTATTGGGAGGGGGTCACTTACAGAGCATAAAGAGGGGTTACTTACAGGAATATGGGACCCCCAAAACAGCCACTTTGATGGGGATTCCTGTGTCAAGATTACTCTTTGGATGCTCCTCCCTCAGCCTCAGGGTGAGGACTTACTTACCGAGCCTGGAGATGCCAAAGAAACTGCTAAGATGGAGCTGATTGTATTGAGATTAACCCCATGGATTCTTTTTCCTCAGTCTCTGGGTGAAGGCTGACTTACAGAGCATGGAGACTCCAGAGATACCACCGCAGTGGCGCTCATTGTTCCTAGGTCTTTCCCTCTCTATATGCTCTACCTCCCCCCTGAGCTCACAGGATCTTGTGGGTTACTGTATACAGATGGAGCTATATAGCTGCCACATTAGGGCACTGTCTCTGGTGAGTTGACCCTGCTTTTGTTTTGTTTGTTTGTTTGTTTTTCAAGGTAGGGTCTCACTCTGGCTCAGGCTGACCTGGAATTCACTATGTAGTCTCAGGGTGGCCTCAAACTCTCCACGATCCTCCTGCCTCTGTCTCCCAAGTGCTGGGATTAAAGGCATGCGCCACCATGCCCGGCTTGACTCTGCTTTTGATAAAGGTGGAAATAATTGTTTACACCTTTCAATGAAGAGGAAATTTGCAAACAAGTACAGAGCTACCACTGGATACTTGCCTTTGGATCCTTTGGACAATAAGAATATAAGAATCTAAACAAGATTGGAAGTGCATGGTACCATATTCTAATTAATTTTCTAGGTTTCCTGAGATTGAAAAAGGTCAACAAACCATGAGCTGATTCTAGTATATACTTTATTCTTTAAAAATAATATAGCTAGCATTTCTGTGACCTATGACTACAGATATAATATTTAAAGGTACCTAATAAAGCAGCCTGTGGGCACAGTTTTTATGTCCAGGATACAGATTTCCTAGCCCAAGTGAAACTCAGAGGACCTTAAAAGTCCAGCAATCTAAGATTGTCACACAATAGTGCCACCTGAGTTCAGAGACTTGATTCTCTCTTCCATATGGCACTTGGTGCAATGTTCCTGGTAGGCATCCTTTAAAAGTTTTTTTTTTTTTTCAGGTTATTCTGTGTGGTGTTAACATGTCTATAATCCCAAGCCTCTGGCTGAGGCAGGAGGATCACACATTTAGAGCCATCCTGAGATACTGAGTAAGTTTTAGTTGAACCCGGGCTGCATTAGCAAGACAATCTCAAAAAAACAAAACAGGATGAGATGGGACAGGACTGGGGCAGATGCCCTGTAAGCAGCCAGATGTGGGTTCACAGACTGAGAGGTGCCTATGGAATGGAATCAAAGTGAAGGCACTCGTCAAGCCTGCTTGTCCAGCTCTGAGGAGAGCACAAGAAAGCTGCACATCACGTGAGTCCATTGAATTCAGCAGGACATTCAATGCGAAGGCAGCCGGGGCCTGTGAGGTAGTGCAGAGGCACGGGAGGGCCGGGCGCGAGCCATGCTTGCTGCCCGCTGGGGGTTTCCAAGGCCCTGAACAGGATGCTGTGCTCAGTGAAGTCAGATTGCTGCTCTCACCACCCGCGAGCGCTCTTTTGATGTCTCCCTTTCTGTGGGAAATCCATTTCGAAGAGGACAGTCTGCTGGGCTCTGTTGAAAACCAGCCTCCAGGAAACTCATGTGGGAATTCTGAGGAGAAAGGGAAAGCTTCTAGGGAGATGTTTTGGAATCCTTTGAGCCCCATATAATCAGTGCGAATTTCACTGTATATTGACTGCACATTAAGGGCACTTTAAGAAGTAAAGACCTCAAAGGCACCAGTCCATTATGAGAACAAGCAGCAATTTAAAGCAATATTTTCCCAGAGAAAAGAATCAGGAAGAACAAAGATGCCAAGGTTGGGTTGCCCCCCTCCCCTGCCCCGTTCATTTGTGAGAAAATGTGCTTTTGATTGATATCTACCAAAGACCGTGTTCAACATAGCATATTTTTGATGGTTAATGAATGTTCAGAATAGTAATTTGAAACATTTGGGGTGGTGCCCCCAGGCACTTTTTCCAGTGCCTCTTTTATTCTTTGCAATATCTGGAACATGGAGACAGAGAGTGAAAATAATTGCCCGGCTTTTCTTTGCTCCTTCTCCCACGAGTCCTGTGCTCATATTCTGTGTACCAGCAAGAGCTATCCTCCTGCATCCTTCACTTTTTATTTGGAGCCATAGGGCTGGAACTCTTTGTGTGTGTGTATGTCTGTATGAAGTAAGAGACAGCTGTGTCATGTAAGACATGTGTTAACTCCCGCACCTCTCCCTGCATCTCTTTGGAATTCTCTGGTGTGATCTATTTATCGAAACCTGGAATGGCTTTACAGGAACACCTCAGTTTCCAATTCAGATCAATGTACTGGGATGAAAAGGTTATTTTTTTTTCCACATTTGCACATGTTTTCTCTTCATGTTTGTATTTGATTTTTTTTTTTCCTGTTGCACGTTGTGCACCGATGGCATTTGGTAGCAAAACACCACACAGATAAGATACTACTGAGAGCCATCAGACCATGACAGTTCAATAGTGTCTCTGTAATGTGTCCAGTGTATATCTACTCAGATTCACATGCAGTGTAATTTCATATGCTACTTAGAAAGATAAAAACAAGAAACGACACCATTATACAACAGAACCACTAATTTCAGGCTTCATTGACAGACAAGTAATGCTGTACTGTTAAATAAACATTAAAGAGCTTTCTGTTATCTTCAGTTGTGGTTGAAAAATATTGGTTGTGTAATAACAGTTTGTTTATTTGTGTTAAATTAGATACAGATATTTAATGTGAAAAAATATAATAAGAGCCCGAATACATCAGTGTATAGCACTAAAATGTGTTACATCTTTTTAAGAAGTCACATACCCGTATTTCAGACACTGTTTAGTGTTTTGTGGACATAGTTATTAACAGCTTGACATTGAAGCATATTAAGGATCCATGAAGGGGAGATGGCTCAGCAGCTGTAGGTGCTTGCTAGCAAAGACTGCAGACCTGGGTTCAATTCCCCAGCTACCTATGTGAAGCTGGATGAGCATTCATTTGTAGTGGTAAGATACCCTGGTGTGTGCACACAAACACACACACACACACATTCATCACACATGTGTGCAAATAAAATTTTTTCGAAAAGTATATATCATTAAAGACCAGCTTCTGTTTTACTATCAGGAAATTTGGAGAACACTATTTGGAGTTGCTCATTGTATTAACCACTTTACTCATTGCTAAGACCAAATACCAGATCCAAGAAGCAGCTTAGGGAAGACTTTTATTTTGGCTTACAGTTCCAGCAGTTATATTCCATCATGGCGGAGAAGCATGGTGGCATGAGCTGGAAACATCGGACAGACAGGAAGTGAGGTCGGCTTTACACCCTCAAGACCTACCCCCCAGTGACCCACTTCTTCCAGCAAGGCTCCATCTCTAAAAGACTTCACAGCCTTCCTGAACAACACCGGCCAGCTGGGGACCACGTATTGAAATGCATGAGCCTATGGGGACGTTTTACATTTAAGCCCTAACATGACAGAATAGGAAGAATTCTAGTTTTTAAATCTGTTATCTTGGATCCTCACAGAAATATTCCTGGCTTTGTAAGGATTATAAGACTGAAGCTCAGACAATTGAAGTAACTAGTCCAAGAAAAATAAATAATTCATAGTGATGAAATGATCCAAGTTCAAACCCCTCTATCTGTAATTTTGACACATTTTTGTTTTTCTAGTGGCCTGATCACATGAGACTCTGAGAATGTGGCCCAGGTATTAATATTCTTTAGAAGAGATTCTAACATAGAGCTTTGTTTGGAAAAATCTACACTGCCACATTTCGTCTTTTATCATAGCAACTGAAGGAATGAGTTTGCTACATGGTTCGCGGGTGGGAATGAAGAAGAATGGGCTAGTAAAAGTAGGATTCTTCGGTTCATAGTGTCCTCGGGGCCGGAGAGATGCCTCAGTGGATAAGGGCGCTTTGCTTACAAATTCTGATGACAGGGATTCGAGTCTCCAGTACCCATGAAAAGCCAGATGCACAAAGTAGCACCTCTGTCTGGAGTGTGTTGACAGTGGCAGGAGACCCTGACATGCCCATTCTCTCTCAAATAAATAAGTAAAAAAGACTAAATAAATAAATAAGATTATATTATCCTCTGATTCCTATTTGTTGTTGTTTCATGCAGTATAAGGAGAGGAAAGGATATAGTATGTATGCCAATACAAGCTTTACATGGGCTTCCTCAAGAATAGAAACCTACTTAAACTGACATATATGTAAGTAGAATTATTTGTAAGGAAAATATGTAGAAAACAAGGAGCAAAAGCGTATGCATACTCATCAAGGGCACAAGTACAGCTTGAGAGAAAGATCTGAAGTATTATGAATATTGAATATAATGTTGAACAGGAGGGAGAGAAAGAGATCTCTAATTCATTATCTTGTACACCTAAACATTTAAGAGCATGGATCATTGGGTTTCATAACTGAATGCTTAATCTCCCAGCCTCTTTAACAAGAGATGCCACAAGGTCATTTTCTTGGGGTGAGGTTGAAAAGAGCGGTGAATATAATGAGAAATTCATTTGTTCTTTTTTTCCTTTTCTTCTTCTTTTTTTTAAACTTTCCATTCTTGATATTAAAGCTTAGCCCAGGGCATATTATCTGCGAAGCTGTCCTGTCTTAAATGTCATAGCTTGTCAGCAAAGGTGATTCACTGTCTAGAATGTCCAGGTTTTGTTTGTTGGCTCACTTGATGAGGTTTTAGGAGTAGAAGGAATTCATTTCTCACTTTTCTTGCTGTCAGTCTAGCTAGCGAACCCCTGCTCCAAACACCTTCCTTTCTTTTCCATAACCTTGCTTATGAATCAAGCCTTACCCAAGAGACCTCCATTTAGAGAGAAAGACAGAGAAAGAGAGAGAAAGAGAGAGAGAATAGACACTCCAGTGCCTCCTGTCATTGAAAACGAACTCCAGACACATGTGCTGATTTGTGCATTACGCTTTACATGGGTGCTGGGGTATTGAACTCAGGCTGTCAGGCTTTATAAGGAAGTGCTTTAACCACTGAGAAATCTCCTCAGCCCCCACATGGGTTTTTGCTGATCCTTGGGAATACACAGTGACCATAGAACTCTGTAGAAGACAATCTGTTCTTAATTGGTCATTAACCAACAACATAGTTTGCTTAGAGGTGCTTAATTGAGTTTCGATGTAAGTGTATTTGGAATTTCAAGGTAGAAGGAAGTGTCACCAGGTAATACTAATAGAATCTAAAAGCATGATCCCCATTTCATTAACTGTTGATTGCAAAGTTGGGATTTCTTGTTGTTGAGATGCACAGTCTTTTTTTTTTTTTTTTTTTTTTTTTTCCGAGGTAGGGTCTCGCTCTAGCTCAGGCTGATCTGGAATTCACTCTGTATTCTCAGGTGGCCTCGAACTCATGGTGATCCTCCTACCTCTGCCTCCCGAGTGTTGGGATTAAAGGTGTGCGCCCCCATGCCCGGCCTGAGATGCATATTCTTTTTTGTCACACAATGGGCACACATTTCAGCTAATAGTTGATATCACATTACCAAGGGCTTTTAGAAAAGTAGACATACATGACTTTTATGTAATGAATGGAATTTGTTTTCTGTTTTTTACAGACATAGGTTTTGGGAAATTGCATGGTTGTTAGCAGGGCTGGAATTAGAGACATGGCTAATCAGAGAAGTATTAGGGTCAGGAATTATAAGCTAATTTAAGTTCACTCTGCTTTCTGAACCAGACAATTATTTGTTTCTGTTAACTGATGAGTGAATGGAAATTTCAGGCTAGTAAATCATTTCGCATGGTCTTGTCCTCACCATCAAAGACAATGCCCACAGTGTCACCCTCCAACTTCCGGCTTCCTCCCTGTGGTGGTTTAAATCTAAAATGCCCGCTGTTTGTGATGAAGCCTTGTATTTAATCCCCAGCTGGTGGTGCCTTTAGGAGGTGGAAACTTGCTGGAGAAGGTGTATCACTGGAGGTGGATTTTGTGATTTGTTCTTTTTCATTTTTAAAACTTTTTATTGACATCATCCATATACACAAGGTGCTCTGATCATAATCTCCTCCTACCACCCTGTGTTGTTCCCTGTCCAGTACCCCTACAATGAATCCCTTCTTTCCAACTAGTTCCTCTTCTGCTTTGGTGTAATTTCTTTGCCATCGTTTTATACAACTCTTTTTATTTTTTCATGTAGAGAGTGAGAGAAAAGAGAGACAGACAGACAATGGGCACGCCAGGGCCTCTAACCACTGCAAATTAATTCCAGATGCATGTGCTCCCTGTGAATCTTCTGCATACCTACGTCCTAGGGAATCAAATCTGGGTCCCTTGGCTTTGCAGGCAAATGCCTTAACCACTTAGCTATCTCTCCAGCCCGTATTATACAACTCTTGTGCAGTATGATGGGTCTTGCGATTTTACAGCCCAGCCCCAACCGGCGCTCACTAGCTCACTTGCTCTGCTTCCTCCCTGCTGCTGTGCACAGGCAATCCCTGGCTGTCTTCTCCTTCCATGCTTTCCCTACAATGAGGAAGCTTCGCCTGGAAACTGTAAGCTGAAATAAAACCTTTCCTTCCATAAGCTGCTTCTGGTCATGTGTTTTGTCCCAGAGATGAGAAGGTAACTCCTACACTCTCTAAAGATGGATCTTTCCAATAAATCTAAGTGTCCAGGGAACTGAATTGGGTATTCTCATTTGGTGGCAGGGGACAAAGACAGAAGGGCATCTAACAGAATGATCCCATGTTGTCCAGTGTTCTCTGCATCAAAGGAGAATGGGTATCTTGGCTTTGTATGCAAATTTTTGAAGTAAAAGGTGTGAATTATTGAGAATAATTTTAACCCTACCTAATACAGTTATAACTCAAACCCATGAAGTTCTTTTATAATTTTATTTATTTACTTTTGAAAGAGAGAGAAAAAAAGAGAATAGGCATGCCAGGGCCTTCAGCTGCTGTGACCGAGCTCCAGATGTGTGCACCCCTTTGTGCGCATGTGTGACATTGTGCATTTCTGTCACTGTGTGTCTGGTGTACATGGACCCTGGAGATTTGAACCAGGCTTCACAGGCAAGCACCTTAACCACTGAGCAATCCCTGCAGCTCCTTTTGTAATTTTTGGGGGGAGTATGAAGGTAAAGTTCTCTAATACCTGAGGCAAGAAATGAAGATAAATCAAGCAGAATTCTTCTGTAAAGGGATTTGAAAATCTTGTTTCTTCTCTTGCAAAGAAAGCATGCTGGCTATCCTTTGGCCTCCTTGCTTCAAATCATGGTTAAAACACGACTCTCCTGGGTTCCCATGGGAAGGAAAAAAGCAACACAAGAATAATACTAATGGGATTTCAAGTTCATGGACAACAGAGGGTATTGACATTGGTAGCTGTGTTTGGTCTTGGAAGAATGGGGAGAAGCTAGTATGGGGGGAGGCTGGGGATGAACAGCCCTGGACAGAGAAGCTGCAATCTGAGCCTGGATCCCACCACACTTATTCTTATGACACGTTTGCATGCTTTCAGCCTTTCTATCTTCCCTTTCCAATGCATAAAATTCTTTCCCCATGACATAACCCTGAGGAAGGAAGATCATCAGAAATATCACCTAAATAAGGGTCTGGAGAAATGACTCAGTTGTACAAGCTTGAGGACCTGACTGGCACTCATATAACTGCTGGGCAGATGAGGTGACCTGTCTGGAAACCCAGTGCTCAGGAGGTATAGATAGGGGAGCCCCAGGGCAAATATAGTTGGCTAACTAGACTAGCAAAATCTGCAATCTCTGGGTTCATTAAGAGACCCCGTCTCAGTAATTAAGGTGGCAAGTGATCAAGTTAGACACTTGATGTCAGCCTCTGGTCCTCACACATGTGTGCGTGCACACATACACACACACACATGAACCTACATAAGAATCAGGATTCAAAACTTCCTTTGAAGCCCTTTTGTATGGTTTTTATTGGCTTTTAGATTTGCCTTCTGTTTGGCCTACTTGGTTCCCTTTATATTCTTGGCACAGAGGGAAATGCATATTTTTGTAGTGGGCCTGTTCTATCTATATTTGAGTTTTCGGGAGGGCATGTCATTTAGAAAAGTTCCACTCAGTGAAGGGGAGGAAGACGACTTTGTGTTGGGAGTAGTAGTCGTCTCCCAGTGACATGTGAGAGATGAATGGTCCCCTCTACGGGCCTTTGCAGGCTAAGAACCCAGCCTATCTGGGGAAGATGGATGGTTCAGAGAGGCTGGTTAATACATTATCTTTGTTTTGCTGTTGGCTAGCAAGCGAGAAACATTACAATGGCCAATGGCCTTCTCTGTTCTTTTTTTTTAATGTTGATCCACCCAATATGCTGAGCATGGAAATTTTCCTGCGGTACTTTAATTCCTGAAAGAAACCAAAAATAGAATGGTACAAATGAAAAAAATACAACAGTGTACTCTATTGCCCGCCCCCACCACCACCACCACCACCACTCCTGAATAAATCAGAAATCTCTGCTCTGGTGTCTTACTGCAGTAAAGCTCCTCCTCATGTCTTGCCTTTTTTTTTTCCCCATACATAGGATTTTATGGGAGCTCTAGCTTCTTTCAGAGGCTGTCTGAAGCAGGACTTAGGAGGATGGAAGACATAACTGATCCTCACTAGGGAATTATCTGATGAAGACAGGACTTTAAATTAGGATCACTTATATTTGGTCAGATTAAAAGGGCGGGGGGCTTTAAGTGAGGTTGTCTTTTGCCTTTGAAAATCATGGGAGAAATGGATTGCTGTCAGGCTGGAACCCTGGCAACAAGAAAGTTGTGATTATCTGCTGTGCTTTCAAAGCAAGTTAAAGTTAGAAAAAAAAATATATATATACATATGTATATATATGTATATGTATATGTGTATGTATATATGTATGGTTTGTATGTATATGTATGTATATATGGTTTAAAAGGGGGCTGGAGGGCTGGAGAGATGATTCTATGGTTAAAGACTTCCTTGCAAAGCCTAAAGGCCTAGGTCCAATTCCTCAGAATCCACATCAAGCTAGATGTTCAAAGTGGCAGTGCATCTGGAGTTTGTTTGTAGAGGCAGGAGGCCCTGGCATGCCCATTACCTCTTTCTCTCTCTCTCTCTCTCTAACAAATAAATAAATATTAAAACAAAGTTACAGAAAATATTTTAAAAGCATATGAAAGTGTCAGGCTTATTTTAAATATTCATTTAATCTCCTTACCTAAGGCATGCCATTCATACAAACCTGAGGGAAAATGTATGTTAGGATATAAAGTTTTGAAAATGACAATAAGACCAACTTAGCCTGGCTTTTGATGACAAAAAGGAGAGCTCAGTTCGTGTAATATTAGGTATGTCAGGCTTTAGGCAACACTTGACCCAGAGTACTTAGAACTTGTATTATTCGTGATTCCCCCCCCCCCATATGTCTCTTGGCATCATGTTAAGTCTGCTTGTCTTCGTGGTAGAAGATCCAGTACTCCTCTTCATCCATGGCCCTGTCCAGAAGAGGGGGACATGACTTTGAAAGAGCCTGAGATTTCTTCCATTTGTCTGGCCTAGGGAAGTTACCTACTCACCTATGGAAGTAAGGCTGGGGCCGGTGTTCCCAGAATCACTCTGAATGGCACATGTAACTAGAACATACTAGAGGAGGCTGGAAGGATATTTAAGGATGTGATCAGCAAATGGGCATCGTGTGCTGAAATTAAGGTTCTTTTAGGTTTCATAGATCAGAGAGATGAGAATTCATGCTCCCTTACTTCCCATCTCCTTCTCTTTGGGACAAGTTTATGGTGATTGTTAATAATCTACTCAGTCCCTCAACTTACCCAGAGAAATCGAGTCACTTACTTTACACTGGAGTGCAGTATGGTATTCCATAGCTAGTGAATTCATCCTTTTTGCCCTTAACTCTTGATGCAATTTAATCCCATACTTTCTTGTTTAATAGTCACTGGGAAGAAAAACAGCTGGCCTAGCAATTTCCTATAATACCCTTAAACCTGCTTTTAGTGTCTTAGTATCACTTTTATTTGATTTGCCTCCTGATGTCATAGGAACTCTCGTTTCCTGTGTTCGCTAGCTTTCAAATGTGAGGCAGGTTTTACTGACTTACTCAAGGTCGCACTCAGTTATAAGAACGAGGTGACCACAGCTTCTAAGTCAGTAGACATTTACAAACTGAAGACCCACTGGCCAAATCTGGCCCATGGCCTGTTTCTGTACATAAAGTTGTATTAGAACACAGCACATTCACTCATTTCCATGTGTTTGTAATAGCTTTTGCTACAGTAGCAGAGTCGAGTAGTTGTGGCAGACATGTGGCCAGAAGGGCCTAAAATATTTATAGTGTTTCCCTTTATAGGAAAATTTACAAGCCCGTGGATTGAATGAGATACATTCCTTACTTTGAAAATTGTGAAAGATTTCACAGCTATACTTTTCCCAGGCTTTGTTGGTTAAAGTTTTCTTTTTAATCTTTTTTTCTCTTTCTTTCCTCCTTTCTTCCTTCCCTTCCTCTCTCTTCCTTTTTCTTTGATGTGTGTATGTGTGAGTGAGTATGGAGATGTATGTGTCACAACATCTATGTAAAGGTCAGGGGCCAACTTTGGGTACTATTATGGCCTCCCACCTCATTTGAGATAGAATTTCTCACTGTTCACCTTGGTAAGTACTGTATTTGTCAGCTTATCTGGCCTGTGAATTTCTGGAGGTTTCTCTTATTTCTGCCTCTCTCCTGTCTGTAGGCCTGGATTATAAAATATTAGCTATAACATTCAGCTTTATATGAGATCTGGGCACAGCAAGCTTTCTAACCTGGTGATCCATCTCCCCAGCTCTCTTTTCTTTTGAAGAGTGTCTTTCAAGGGGCTGGAGAGATTGCTTAGTGGTTAAGTCATTTGTCTGCAAAGCCAAAGGATCCCCGTTTGATTCTCCAGGACTTACGTAAGCCAGATGCACAAGGGGGCACATGCATCTGGAGTTCGTTTGCAGTGTCTGGAGGCCCTGATGTGCCCATTCTCTCCTTCTCTCCATCTCTCTCTCTCTGCCTCCTTCTCTCTCTCATAAAAAATAAACAAATGAAATATATTAAAGAGTGTCTTTCAAAATGACCAAAGACTCGTGGAGGTACAAATCATCTGAGAAGATTCTTCCAGTCCAGCCAGGTGTTCATTCCTTTGTCCAGCAGTCTGAGGCTCAGAACATACAAGTGACTCACAAGTTTCCTCAGCATCATACAGGTAGACCAGATGCCCTTTGCTTCCTGAATAGAGGGTTTCTTGATGGAAAGAGTGCCTAAAACTACCACTACTCAAGAAGGGGTCAGGTCTAAAGTATTTGGGGGAGTATTTGGACAAACAATGATGTCCTGCCCTTTACTAATTTGGACCTGGTATTTAACCAATCTACACTAGATGTCTTCATTTGTAGAATAAGAAATGGCAATACAGTGTGCCCTGGGGTCGTTCTGAGAGTAAGACAACACCGTGTGAAGGGCACAGGAATATCTCAGTGGCAGCTGCTGCTGTCATTGTCACCAGAAGAAGACTCCATGCAGACAACCTCACTTCATCCCTGTCTGTCTGAGAGGAAAAGATCTACCCTCCCTGTCCAAGGGTCACTGCTTCTGCTGGGAACTGGGTCATTCTTCCCTTTCCCAGGACTTTATTCTGTCAGCTTCTTCATTATGCCTGTGTCTTTTCTTTTTGCATCTCTCACTCTTTCTTCAAGTTATCAACAAAGCACTCAAGACTTGAGAATCATCACAGAGGCATTGGCATCACCTACTTCATCATGACATACAGCACCATACTTCTGTCCTTCTCTTCATGACCCTCAAGGCTCACATCCCGCTGTCTTTACTCCCTTATACGTAATTCCAAATTCAACTGTTCTATAACTTCCCTGGCAAGAGGGTCACAGACAAATCTGTCACCTACCTGTCAGAAATGTAGGTAGCTTTAAAATTCTTGTTTTTATCCTTCATGGGAGACATTTTCCTTTCCTTACAGTTTGAATCATGATCCTACCCTTCTGGTAAGCCTTTCTCTGAAGTATCCTTCATGGCCTGCCTTGTATGTCTCTTATCAGTAGTCTTATTCTTTATGGGCATTCCTACAGTGCCTGTCTGTTGAATAATAAACATCTCCATCTAAATGTCATGACAGAATTTATACCCCTACTTCTCTTCAAGAAGTACTGCTCCTCTCTTTGACTTTTCATTCTCCTCTTTGTTCTCACGATGGTATAATGCGTCTCATAAGTACCAAACATTTCTTATCAACCACGTTCTCTGCGGAGAGCTAGAAAAACAACACCTTAAACATTCATAAGAGTACTACAACACTAAGAGAAATTTCCAGATGGATTCAGGTAAGCAGGAACCAACTCACAGGGAAGCATCAACAATAGCCTTTTAAGAACGTTTTTAGTGCTCCCTTCCAGTTACTGATACTCTCTCCAAGACCATCACCATCCTGACATTTAGCAGCATTTATTAATTTACCTCATTTTATGTTATTTAAATGAACTTACCCAGTGTGTATTGTTCTCTGCCTGGCTTGGCCCTCAACATTATGTTTGGAGAGCTATTATTTATGTGTGTGTAGCTGTTTATTATTGTACAACATTCTACAGTTTGAATATATTACAATTTATCCCTTTTTCTATTGCTGAAAATTTGAGATGTATTCAGTTTCTATTATTATATGTAGGGCTTTTATGAAATTCTCAATCACATCATTCAGTACCCATTGGTCCACATTTCTGTTGGAAATATTTGTAAAAGCAAAGCATTAGGTAAGAGGGAATACAAACATTTCCAATATTATCAGATATTGACAAATTCCCAATTTGGCCTCTTAACTTAAATTCCTACTAACAGCATATTAGAGTTTTTTTCAGATAACATACATGTTAAGTATGCATTTGAACAATGCCATAACATAACTACTATTTTACATTTGAGTAAAATCTTAATCTTAGAGAAGGTAAATGATGAAGATATGTACTATTGATATGTCTCCCAAGGCAGTCCAACCCCAGAGCTCATATACCTTTAGCTACAATCCTTTCCTTATCCTGTAGATTAAGGATATTGCCATATGCAGACGGCTATTTTATTTATTTATTTATGAAGTTCATGTAGAAAATGTTGAAGCTAGCATACTGCTAGATGTCAATTCCTATCGTGGCCAACAGATGGTGCTAATAGTAGTTTAAGAAAGACATCACTGGGCTCTTCAAACCAATAAACCTTGTAAAAGGAAGTCACTAAGAAAGAGTCTTTTTCTTTTCAAACTTTTTTTTATTCATTCATGTTAATTGTACAGAATAGGAGTTTCACTGTAATATTTTCATATATGCACTAGTCTTTTTTATATTGGCCTGAATTAGAAACTTTGAGGTCATTTCTAGTTGGATTCCCAAATAATCTGAATATGAATTTCCCTCTATTCTCTCCATCCCCTCTTTTCTTTGTATCTTGCAGTACTAATCACAAGTAGCTACTTAGGTACCTGGATTGCTTTACTCTTGAGGTAAGGTGTTAGCTCAGGCTCATTCTTTTTTCCACATTGTGCCTGCCCGAAAGAAGGAACCCATGTTTGGGGACTAAAATTCTCTCAGGTGCAAATGACCTTTCTCTCCTGTGGTCACATATATTTTGGACTTTCCCCATCTGGTCTATAAGTCCGAAACAAACCCTTACTCTTATAGGCTGCTTCTGACTGGCTGCATTGTTTAATAAATGAGAAGGTAACTGGGACACTAGGGATTTGGTTTTAATCACAGACTTTTATAACTTGCAAGAGGGGGCCATTTAAAACATTAAGCACAGTGACATTTTAAAACCATTTCCTTTCTCTGACCTTCTTTTCCTGCCTCCTTCTCGCAGTTAGAACTTCTCTTGGTGACTCCTGATGCCTTGTTTCTTCATTCTAGCATTAGCACTGTGTTGAGTTTAGGAGCCAGACTGTTAGGTTCAACTCTTCGTGTTGCTACTTCCCATATGTGATCTTAGACAAATCAATAGGCTTCTCTAATTCTTACAGTGGTCACCTGGAAAGTTAGTTTACCTCATTGAATTATGATTAATATATATGTAAATAACACTTAGAATGGTGTTATATGATATTAGTGCACTGGATCCATTTGACTTTTTAGAAATCACAGCAGGTGTGCATACACACATATGTATTTCTACAAAACTATGAACAAGTTCATATATTATTGTGTTTTGTGTATGGTAGCTTTTAATACTATGCTGAAAAATAGTCAAATGTAAATGATGCCATGTTTAAACTATTGTTCACATTAGTAATTTTTTTTTTTTTTTTGAGGTAGGGACTCACTTTATCCCAAGATGACCTGGAACTCACTCTGTAGCCCAGGCTGGATGTGAACTCATGTCAATCCTTCTGGCTCAGCCTCTTGTGTGCTGGGATTATAGGCATAAGTCACCATGCTTTGTTTTCTCACCATTTTCTTGTACTTTTTGTCATGTTCTTTCCCTAATATAATGCTATACTCTCCACACGTGTTGTCACTATTCCTTAACTTTGTATTGTAACTTAAAGTTTGTAAGCTTCTTTCACTTGAGAAACCTTATTTGAATCTCCCAGAAATCCTTTCAAAATCCATTTATAAGTATTTATTCCTGGGTTTAGGTGATGGTTAACTGGTAAAGCATTTGCCTTGCGAACTAGACTACCTGGTTTTGGATCCCAGTGCCTGTGTGAAGCTGGATGGTGTGGCATCTGTGATCCCAGTGCCCGTGTGTAGCTGGATGGTGTGGCATCTGTGATCCCAGCGCCTGTGTGTAGCTGGATGGTGTGGCATCTGTGATCCCAGTGCCCGTGTGAAGCTGGATGGTGTGGCATCTGTGATCCCAGCGCCTGTGTGTAGCTGGATGGTGTGGCATCTGTGATCCCAGTGCCCGTGTGAAGCTGGATGGTGTGGCATCTGTGATCCCAGCGGCTGTGTGTAGCTGGATGGTGTGGCATCTGTGATCCCAGCGCCCGTGTGAAGCTGGATGGTGTGGCATCTGTGATCCCAGCGCCTGTGTGTAGCTGGATGGTGTGGCATCTGTGATCCCAGCGCCTGTGTGTAGCTGGATGGTGTGGCATCTGTGATCCCAGCGCCTGTGTGTAGCTGGATGGTGTGGCATCTGTGATCCCAGTGCCCGTGTGAAGCTGGATGGTGTGGCATCTGTGATCCCAGCGCCTATGTGTAGCTGGATGGTGTGGCATCTGTGATCCCAGCGCCTATGTGTAGCTGGATGGTGTGGCATCTGTGATCCCAGCACATAAACAACAGCAACATGGGAAATGGAGACAAAATAATCTACAGAAGCTGGGGGAGGAGGGCAGCTGGTTTAGTTCAGCTGGTTTAGTGAACACAGCTGTGAACAACAAACAGGATGCCTTAAATAAGGTGGACTGTAAGGACCAACACCCGAAGTTCTCCTCTGACCTCCACATGCACACCACGGCATGCACACACCTGTACATACCACACATGCAACGTACCCATTCTTATGTTGAGACATAAGAAAACATGGCTCCCGAGCCGGGCGTGGTGGCGCACGCCTTTAATCCCAGCACTCGGGAGGCAGAGGTAGGAGGATCGCCGTGAGTTCGAGGCCACCCTGAGACTCCATAGTGAATTCCAGGTCAGCCTGGGCTAGAGTGAGACCCTACCTCGAAAAACCAAAAAAAAAAAAAAAAAAAAAAAAGAAAACATGGCTCCCTATGTACAGGGAACATTAAAAGGTTAGAGTTAAGGCCAGTGAATGGAAAACTGGGACCACTGTCCTGCCCCAGCCGTTTGCATTCATTTTCAATGTACCAAGTCTCTGTATTAGTACCTGAGGGGTCAGTAAGCCGTAGCTGATGGGCATAGCTGTCCGTTAGTAAGATGTGTGCACAACTGTTATAGACAGCTCAGTGTTGCTGGTTTGAAGATCCAAACCAGGCACAGCTTAGAGGAGGAAGGGATTTCTTTCACGCTTACAGATCCAGGGGTACACATAAGGGCCTCGGGCCACTGGGGGTTAAAGTGGGCTTGAACTGTCAGGCGTGGTTAAGGGCCCCGGGCCACAGGAGGCTGCAGCAGGCCTAGACCCGGGTAACCTTGGTCCCGGTCCCGAGGCCCACAGGAGTGAGGCTGCTCCCTCCCCCAGCCCAGGACACCAGGACATCCTGATAAGACTTCCCTTTCGCTTTCCCCAGAGCTTTATGATTTCTTGCGGCTTGCCCTGGCACCGTCCCTGTATGTTAATGAGGTATCAGCCAATCCCCCTACAATCCATACTCCATGCCTTTTCCCACCACTACTTAGACCCTGTGACCCTTTCCCGCTCACCCATGACATCACTACATGCTAATTAGGCGTCAGCGGGACCTTTGTACTCACCAATCCCCTTATGACCTGTACCTCCTCCTGCTCTTTCACAAATGCTTATAAACCCATTCCCCTGACAAATAAATGAGCTATCCTGAAACACTGCCTCCCAAGTGGTTGTTTGTTTGTTTGTTTGTTTGTTTTTCTTCAGTGCACTCAGGGCCACTCAAGACCCTGCTCCACAGTTGCCTGGACATCTCCGGAGAGCCGGTGCACAAGGGCTCCTGAGGAACCAGGGACCCACTGACCCCCAGAACACACACATCTCTGCACACCTTTGGGCTGGAATTCAGATCGCCCACAGACACACTTTAGGGTGGGACCCCAGAATCCATCCTGTGACACTTCCCCCAGCCAGGTGGCTGGAGGCCCAAATTACAAGTTTTAATAAAACACTTGAGTCTATGGGGTATATTCAATCTTCCACAACAACCAACAGCTCTTACCCAACCACAGAAATTAGATACCAAAAAATCCTCAAAGCAGAATTAACAGCCAAGGAACTTGTTTTAAAACTAAGGATTGATGGGCTGGAGAGAGATGGCTTAGCAGTTAAAGTGCATGCCTGTGAGACCGAAGGACCCAGATTCAGTTCTGCAGTACCCACATAAGCCAGACGCACATGGTGGTGCACACGTTCTGGAGGTCACAATCTCTCTCTTTTTCACATAAACAACAACTATATGTGTGTGTGTGTGTGTGTGTGTGTGTGTGTGTGTATTAAATATAAAAAGGATGTTCAACTTGGTCTTGTGGTGTGGGCCTGTCACAAGTTCAAGGCCTGGTTGTACTACTCAGTGAATTTAAGGCCAACCCATGAAATTTAGTGGAATCCTGTCTCAGTAAGTAGAAATTTGGCTGGGGATACAGCACAGTGGTAGAGTGCTGCTTGCATAGCAATGTGTGAGGCCCTACATTCAATTCCCAGAAACACACACACACGCGCACACACACACTCCCAATAAGTCTATTAAAGCTACTTAAGTTTAGGCTCACTAAAATACCGTAAAGAACTCCACAAATGAGGAGAGCATCAATAAGAATTTGCACTTTTTTTTTTTCTTATGGGAGCAAGGTCACACCGGCATCTTCCTTTTATAGCCAATAGCAGGTAATTTTACAGCTTCTCTTTCTTTGGCAGAGACTGGCTTACCACAAGGTCACTGGTCTGCTTTGCTGTCCACATGTTCAATGCCTTTCTGATTTTATGACTCAGAGCTATTGATTTCTGCTTCCTGGTGCCCACTTCTGACAACCAGCTCCCCTTAGACACCTCTCAGCTTTCTTCCTTGGCTCAGACATGGCCAGAATACAAGATAAAAGTTCTAGTTTATCTTTTCTTAGCTCACTTAAGGCTTCCTGCTAGACCCTTTTTTCCTCCTTGATATTTCCTTGACTGTAGGCCATCATCCTTAATTTTTCTTTAAAAGACTGACTCAGCATCTTCTAGGACCAAAATCTTTATTGTCACAGAATAAAAGTCTGCATCAAAGTTTTGCATAAGGTTTCATTTGCTTCAGTTAAAAAATATGTGTGATGTTACTACCTGTCTGTCATTGTTCCTTGGGAAGGTTTCTTTTGAAGGCTTGGAACTTGGCGATCCATCCCGGTTTGCTCTGCCTGCAAGCCTTTCCTGTGGAAATTGTGGAATGGGTTAAGTACATTCTTGCTGACTGATCTCAATTACGTGCTGCTGAGTTTTCTGTCTTTTGATCACCAGTTTCCTACCTATCCAAATCTGCAAAACTCTGCTTCAGAAAGCCTTGTGCGTTCTTGAGAAGGTTGTGAGCACTTTAGCTATTTTCTTGTAAGGATGTCAGTAGAGAAATCTATTCCATTGAGCTGGCATTGGTTTAAAGGAAGTTGGAGATGATAAGCACTTGTGAGTTGTGTCCAAGAGAAAGAAATGCAAGGATGCCTTCCTTTCTGCACTGGTGTGCGGGAGCTATTGGTGCCCCCGTGTGCCTACTGCAGGGCCCAGCTTTCACTGCCTTGGTGCAGCCTTGTGAGCTGTGGACACTCACTGCCTTTCATTCTCTTTCTGCCTTCGGGAATCCCTTTGCCCAAAGCCATGTTCACTCCCAGGAAGGAAAGTACAGGATATATCCAATACTGATCTTTCTTCCCTCTGAAAATATCCCTCTGTATTTCAGGACAATTCCATAAAGCTTCCAAGCTCTGAAACACTACCCGGATCCAGAGGCCTCTGATGAGAGTGTACCCCCAAATGTTACGCTCCCACCTGACCCATCCCTTCCTCCATTCTGGGTCTCACTGAGGTTCAGAATCACACAGCTCAGACTTAAAGCCCGTTTCCCAGTGAATACAACTTTGGACAAAGATACTGTTTGACTGGGCTGAGGGTGGGCTGAACGTTTTGGCAAAGTCCTTGAGTGCGCACCCCCCTCACTACATAGCCCAACTTATCTAAGCTTCTCTGACTCTTAAAATCCTATACCCCATAGTGAAGTAGGTCAGATGGAGCCATGGTGGGCCTGCGGCATGGCATGATGAGAGACACGGTTCCAACTGGAGTGCAGGGTTTGAGGTGTGAGTAAAGCCCAGAGTGGTTGGTGAAGGATGGATCTTACAAAGCTTAACAATTATGTTAGAGAACTTGACCCATGTCCTCAGAGTGATGGACAGGCACTGGTTGATTTGAGGGAGTACTCTGACCATAGCGACGTCCTTTGTGAGTTTAATATTTGAGCTGAATCATGAATATTTACAACGTAGGTTAGTGTGGTCATGTTAACTAGAGGGGGCGGCAACATAAAACCATAGCTCCACACATCCAGAACCTGGGCTTCTTCTCTTCAGGGTGCAGTGGAACTGAGAGTCCCAACTGGAAGGACCATGGGTTTTAAGAATTCCACGGAGGGCTGGCGCGATGGCCCAGTGGGGAAAGTGCTTGCTGTGTAGCAGGAGGACCTGAGTTTGGTCTCCAGTATCCATGTAAAAGCAGGTGTGGCAGCATACACCTGTAATCCCGTTGAAGGTGAGTTGGAGTTAGGAAGATTCTTGGGGTTCACTGGCTAGCTGGTTCAGCCAAATAAGTGAGCTCCAGCTTCAGTGAAGAGACCTTGTCTCAAAACAAGGTACAGAATGACTGAGAGAGATCCCAATGTCAACCTCTGGCTTCAACATAAACGTGTGCCCACAGGAATACACCCCTGCACACATCCATGTGCCCAAACCACTGAAACATGCACACTGCACACACTAACACCATAACCCCCCCCCCACACACACACATAGAATTTCAAGGACATGAAACAGACAAGGTGTTTGCAGAAATTTTATGTACCAGAGTACCAGTTGTGTTTGTGTGGGTGTTTGTATGCATGTGTGTGTGTGCATATGCACACTACTTTCTTTTTTTTTTTTTTTTTTTTTTGGTTTTTCTATTTTTCGAGGTAGGGTCTCACTCTAGCCCAGGCTGACCTGGAATTCACTATGGAGTCTCAGGGTGGCCTCGAACTCACGGCCATCCTCCTACCTCTGCCTCCCGAGTGCTGGGATTAAAGGTGAGTGCCACCACGCCGGCTTGCACACTACTTTCTTCAAGGACATCTTTGTCTCTCTCTTCAATGTCTTACCTTACCTGGTGTCTCATTTACTTGAATTTCTCTCTCCCTAGGGTTTGTCTGCCTCTTTAGATAAAGCCACTACTAGTAACATTCATGTTGAAGAGATTCCCCTGAAGAAAGTTCCCTAAGTCACATCTTAGCCACAGTTTGTCCCCTGTGGATTAACAAAAACACCAGGCTCCACAGTATTGAGCGGTTGGGAGTACCCATTTTGATGGAAAGCAGTTTTCAGTCATAGACTCTGGGAAGAAAGAATACGTATTTTGCTTTCTGTGATTTTCTTCATGTCTAAGCTTTCTTAATTAAAAACTGATTATACTTTCCCGTGAGCAAACATCCCATCTTAAGCCAAGCAGATGTTCTGGCATCCTTGTCTCCCCTAGGAAGAAGGCCCCCAAACTCAGAACTGTTGTAGATGTCCCAACCCCAGACGCACAATGCGCCACACGTCTCCTGCACAAACTCATTTCTTTCAGCTTGCTATGTTGAGGGGGAGTAACTGAACCCAGACATTGATCTGCTAAAAACAAATGAAAGAAAATGACCAGAGCAAATAAACTTTGGGAAACCAAGTGGTGGAAATCGGTTCTCCCCAACAAAATCTCTGCTCTGTTCAATAGTTCTTTACTGTGAAAGAATTAAACTGAGAGAGATAAAAAAAATAAAATAAAATAAAAAAGAAAGAAAGGACACTAACATACTTGTTAGGGTTTGGAGCTTGTTTGTGTATGAAGACATTTTTGGGGTTACTCTTTCTTCATGTTTCTCCCCTCTCCCTCCTACTCCATTCCATTTGAAGCAATATGTTTTCTCCACTCGGCTGTTTGAATCACCTAATTGATATTACTAGGGAAGATGCCTCTCCTGGCTCCCCCATTCTCTCCTGCACTGTAAAACATCTCTCATCCCTCTAATGATTGTCTTTGTGGCAAGCGAGCTCCTCTTAGGCTGGGAGTACACAGTGGCTGAGAACACAGAGGGAAGTCTTAGCTAGAATGTTCAGGGCACAGGGTTGCATGAACAGGCTGCCTCTTGATTACACCACACACTGAGTTGCTTCATTGTCATGCAGTGAACTTACTTAACTATCTTATATGGAAATGAGTCCCTTTTCCAGCATAGTGACTCACTCTTTGGAAGGGGTGTGGGAAAGAGAAAAGAGTGGGAAGAAGAGGAAGGCAGGTCTGTGGTGGGTGGTAAGGTATTCAGCAGGACCCTTGACCTCCCTGACATCTGCTCATGGAGGCCAGGCAGATTGTTCACTGTTACCTAGTCCACAAGTCCAGTATTCTGAAGAAATATGTTTTGTGCTATAGTCCAATAAAGCTCTCTGTGAGGCAGTTCCGCTCTGCTAAAAGTAGAGATTACGGAAGGAGCTGTGTCCATGCAGCACGTGGTTCTCAGTTCTTGGTGCTTGAGAAAGGGTTAACTGACATGTTTCCTGTCTTGGCTGCAGAACATTGCTACTCAAAGTGTACCTTCCAGGCTGGAGAGATGGCTTAGCGGTTAAGCACTTGCCTGTGAAGCCTAAGGACCCCGGCTTGAGGCTTAATTCTCCAGGACCCACTTTAGCCAGGTGCACAATGGGGCACACGCATCTGGAGTTCGTTTGCAGTGGCTGGGAGCCCTGGCGCACCCATTCTCTCAAATAAATAAAAATAAACAAAGTGTACCTTCCTTCCCTTCCTGTCTTATCAGAAGAGATGCTTGTATACACAGGGTGGAGGCGGTTGTGCGTGTTAGTTGATTTTCTTAGTATGACTAGATATTTAAGGCATGAAAAGGGTTCATTTTGGCTCACAGCTATAGGTGACATAGTCCATCATGTTGGGAAGTCATGGTGTCAGGAGGATGAGATGTTAGGTCTCATTGTGTCTACAGTCAGGAAGCAGAGAGGGAAAAATGCTGGTGCTTAGCTCACTTTATCTGTTATTATTATTATTATTCTGTCTGGAACCCCAGCCCAGAGGATGATGCCACCCACTCACTGTCAAGCCTTCCTATTTCAATTAATAACCTAACTAGGAATTCCCTTACAGACATGCCCAGAGGTTTGTCTCCTAGGTGATCTTACATCCTATCAAGTTGACAATTGAAATTAATCATCAAACCCACCCAAACCAGAGAAGCAAAGATCATATTTCTTCTGCCTCTTCCTTTGCTGCCCTACAGCATGGTTTTTTCTGATATGAATTTGTGTCTTGGTTTTATGAATAACTGTTCTTCCTCTTAAAGTTGTAACCTTCCCCCCCTCACACACACACACAGAAAAGGGCCATCTGTGCTGTGGTCACTGCGGAATTTCCCACACATGGCAGTTTCTGGCAGTACTGTTCACTGAGTAGTTGGGTGAGTGAGTGACTAGGGATGGACAGATTGATGGAAGGTAAAGGAAACAGTCTCTCTATTCACAACATGCTCTCTCCAATGTGTGCTTTCCCATACTTTGCAATTCTTTAGCTTTCCATGGAACGAACTGGGTGCCCTATAGCTTACTCAAATTCCAATAGCCATTCCGAGCTAGTGACAACCCCACAAGATTTCCCTTTACTTCAGATGTCTACCCCAAGCAGCGAATCCCCACATTACCCATACCTCTGTCCATCTTCACCGCAGATTTGAGATTCCTATGACCCTAGCCCCCCACCCCTTAGATTCAGCGAGGCTGGATCATGGAACTCAGGAAAACACTCTACTTAGTTGTAGTGGTTTATTAAGATGGGTACTTTGAAGTGTCCAAAGGAAGAACTTAGGTCTTTGGTCACCACGCAGCTTGGGGCCATGCCACTCTCCAGGATCTACTTACCTTGAAACTTTCCAAGCTCCCGTACTGAGAGCTTTTAGGGCAGACCCATTATGTAAGCATGGCTGGTGAAATCACTGACCACTGTTGACTAATTCCATCTGATATCTGGCCCTGCTCTCCCCTTTCCAGGTTAGAGTGTGGGAGGATGTAAGACTAAAAGCCCTGACTCTCGAGTTATGCCTTGCCATCTCCGATGATCTGCTCCCAACCTGAAGCTGGTGAGGGACTCAGCCACCTGTCATTTCATTAGCGTATAGATCTCAAGTGTCTAGGGAACTTTTGTGTTAGAAACCATGGACCAAAACCAAGGGTGATAACAAAAGGTGCTCTTACCACCCTTGGACTCTGAGATTGAAGCATGTCTCAAGAATGTAGGGAGGGTGACAAATACTAAATATTGATTTCTTATTGTCTCATGGGTAGCTGAGGCTCTGTCTGGGTCGTAGGACAAGCATCGGAGAGGGAGGAAAAGAATGTCTGCACCTGTTACTTGTTTACAGCCACGCATCCTGCTTTGTTTGCCAAAGAACATATCCAAGCTCTACTCTTGAAATTTTACCTTAGAGCTCAGCATTTCCAGGTGCAACCCACGATCCCTCATATTCAAGACACCCACTGTCTTGCTTGGCCAGATCAGTTCAGAACATGTGTCTCCCTTTAAGCTCCTTTCTCTGGCAATCTGATTTTGAAATTAATAGCATCATGCCTGTGACTCAGAGAGCCATGGGTCTTTGAAATGCAGTATTCTTTATGCACAATAAGGTCAATGTTTAAGAAGCATGGTTTTGTTGGCTCAAAATGAGAGGATTCTTTCAGAGATAAATTTTGTACAGTTTCAAAGTCCTTCCTTTTGGGCAATGTCTTTGGCATGGGCTATTTCCTTGGGGGATTTTTTTTTTTTTTTTGCCACTTCTTAGAGTACTCAGTTCATTTGCATCATTTTTTTGGTCCATCTTCCCTCCATGGATTCCATTCTTGAAATCTATGTCCAGGGAAAACCAAAGCATCTCTTAGTGCTCACAACAGGTCAGGTCATAGCACCCATTTGATAAAGCAGATTCTGAGCCCAGGGCCTGCCCACTTGTCTATTCTTAGCATATCCCTAACCTCCCTGTCTCCATGTACAATCTCAATCTCCCATTCTGGTTTGTGTGGGTGTGATGGGTTAGAGGGAAGCAAGCTATCATGCAGGAGCAAAATCGTCAATTCATGTCCCCTACGAGTCTGGCTCAGTGCAGTGGGTGTGTTGACGTAGGGCTTTCTGGTCTCACCACTCGTGGATCATGCAAACAGGTGGTCTTAGAATGACTGTTTTTGCCTCCAGGGTTTTGAGGATTTTTCAGAGAAGTGTGGCTCAGGGACCTGCTGCCAGATGCAATCACTGTCTGATTCTGGCTTCAGCACAGTCACACTTCAGCATGCTGCTAAAGCAGTGCTAGGTACTCAGCAGTAAACAGTTGCAGAGTCACAGACAGTTCGTACACTTGGGTTGAGGGTCACCTCAAACGACACTGGGTAGGACTTCATTTACTTCACTTGTGCATATGTGCACATGTATAAGTGTGGGTACACGTGTGCGTGGAGGCCGGAGGACACCTTCTGGTGCCGTCTTCAGGAACACCACCCACGTCCTCTGACAAAGGTTCTCTCACTGGTCTGAAGCTCACTACTTATGCTGGACTGGCTGACCAGCAAGCTTCAGGGACCCTTCTGTGTCCACCTCCCCAGTGCCTGCTGTTACAGGCATGCACCACCACACCTCCCGTATTTATATGGGTTCTGAGATCAAACTTTCCAATTGAATCATCTCTCCTGCCCCAGTTAAGACTGATTTTTTGATTACTAAAGATTTCTTTTTCTATTAGCATTATATGCATTCTCACTGGGGAGACTCCTCCTCCCCCACATTTTTTCTATCGTTTGAAGGTGTACTGTTTGGAAGAGCATTCTGATAGATCTCAGGTGTCTGTACATCATGATCATTTGTTTGTGTCTTTAGCATATCTTTCCAACTATGTTTGCATATCAAACATCCTTGCGTGAGAGAAAAAAGAGATTGCTCCTGGCCTTGGGGAGGCCTGTTAAGATACTATCCCCTCTTGTTCAGGTGGAGGATAGGCCGGTTTGCTAAAAGCTCTCTGGTAAGATTGGAGCTTCCTTTAAGTCGAGGTCCCCGACTGTAGTACTCATCAGTTCTGCATGTTCCTCCAAGATTTGGGGGATCATGAGGATAGATGTGCATAGGAGTCACCTGCTATCTGTGGTGCATGAGAGATGCTGTTCTGTGTTTCCAACTCAGGAGCCCATAGCACATGTATAGTTATAACCAACTTGCTGGTTGTAACAGTTACTTTCTCACTGCTGTGACCAAATACCTGACAAGAAGCAGCTTAAAGGAAGAAGGGTTTATTTTGGCTTATATTGTAAGAAGGGATATGGTCTATCCTATTGGGAAAGGCATGGTGGCGGGAACATGAGGCAGCTGGTCACATTGCTACTGTAGCCAGGAAGCAGAGTGCAGGCAGGAAGCAGGGGTAGGGACTATAATATCTCAAGGCCTGCCCCTAGTGACCCACTTCCTCCAGTGAGAGTTTGGCAGGTGCTATTGGGCAAGAGATAAAGACTCCACCCTTTTAATGCCATCTCATGGAGAGACCCTTGCCTGTGAATCCCTACTGAGTATAAAAACAGAGAAGGAAAGGGGCGGAGCATAAAGCAAAGGAGGGTGGTTGGAGTTGAAGTGGATGCGTTCTCATTCTCTCATGTGTTTCCTTGAGACTGAGTCTCTCACCCAACACGAGAGCCGCCATCTTCTCTCACCCAACACGAGAGCCGCCATCTTCTCTCACCCAACAGAGAGCCGCCATCTTCTCTCACCCAACATGAGAGCCGCCATCTTCTCAGTCACACTGTGTGGCCAGCAAGCACCAGCGATTCTCCTACCTCCATTCTCCTCAAGACAGGGGTTACAGGTGTGCACAACTATGCCTAGCTATTTTTTATTTTTATCTATTTGAGAGTGACAGACAGAGAGAGAAAGAAGCAGGTAGAGAGAGAATGGGCATGCCAGGGCCTCTAGCCACTGCACATGAACTCCAGATGTATGTGCCACCTTGTGCATCTGGCTTATGTGGGTCCTGGGGAATCAGCCTTTGAACCTGGGTCCTTAGGCTTCACAGGCAAGCACTTAACTGCTAAGCCATCTCTTCAGCCCTCCCAGCTATGTTTTTATGTGGGTGCTGTGGATTGAACTTAAGCTACCTCAGGCCCTGCCAGGCCCTCATGCTTTCATGACAAGTGCCTTTACTCACTATGCCATCTCCCCAGCCCCAGCATTTATTTTTCTGCCTTGGGGCCAGTATCATAAAACCATCTTCCCAATATTCCATTACTAATTTCACATTATCTTCAGTGTCTTCTATTGCTAAATGAAATTTCCAAGAGTAATTTCCAGTGGGTGCAGGAGATGGGGCACACAGACAGATGCAGTAAAGCCCACAAGGCTCAGATGTAGCAAGGAATGCTAATGCATGGGAAAAGTATAAGCAGAGAACTGAACGCATAATTAATTTTAGTGCTGAGGCTCTTACGAAGTGGACCCTTGTGAGGCTATTCCCTCTGAATTGGAACATTGCCTCCTGATGGGAGGGGCAGGGTTCATAAGAAGCAAGATCCCCTCCTGATGGTAGGGGCGGGGTTCATAAGATGCGAGATCCTCTACTGATGGGAGGGGCGGGGTTCATAAGATGCAAGATCTTCTTCTGATGGGAGGGTCAGGGTTCATAAGATGCAAGATCCTGTTCTGATGGGGGAGGGTCAGGGTTCATAAGATGCAAGATCTTCTTCTGATGGGAGGGGCGGGGTTCATGAGATGCAAGATCCTCTTCTGATGGTAGGGGCAGGGTTCATAAGATGCGAGATCCTCTACTGATGGGAGGGGCAGGGTTCATAAGATGCAAGATCCTCTTCTGATGGGAGGGGCAGGATTCTTAAGATGCAAGATCTTCTTCTGATGGGAGGGGCAGCAGGGTTCATAAGATGCAAGATCCTGTTCTGATGGGAGGGGCGGGGTTCATAAGATACAAGATCCCCTACTGATGTAAACCTTTAAGGCTCTGGTTGCTCATGGGAGTTAGAAGATTCCCAAGACCTTTTACCAAGGTCCTGTCAGCATTAACAACTGCTGGCGAAAAGAGACTGCGATGTAGCTGCCTGCAGGCTGTTCAGGGACCCCAAGGAAGCAGCCTTCTTCAGTTGTCACCCATGCAGGGGTGGGCTTCTCAGTGAGGCAGCAGCCTTTGAGTCATCCTCACTCCTGTAAGTCATCCTGGGCCCAGCAAGCTGTAACCTGAGTGGAGGAACTGTTTCTTTGCCCTGTGGTGGTGCCCTGTGTGGAGTGAACAGATGTTTGTTCACGCCTCCTAAGGAAAAGTCACAGGAAAGGTTGGCTCTAGTTGATCATGCTAATTTTTTCCCCAACTTCTCTTCCTGAAGAGCTGTGTTGGCTCCCTGAGCAAAGTCACATTGTTCTGAGAAGAACTGCCCTTTGCTCTTGTCTTTCTGCATTTGCACTTAGGGGGATGTTCCGTCTTGAATAATACGCCCTTCCTTTCTGAGCTCTCTGTATCCTTCTCACCAAAGTCAGACCCGCCTAGGACCCAGGTCCAGATTACAGTCCATTGCACAAAATCTCACTCTTCTGCTAGCTAGACGACATATCTTGTTGACCCTCTGACCCAAAGGAAGAAAACTTGTTGCGTGATACTTTCCACTGCCCTCCTCTCCTCCTCCTCCCTCTCTCTCTGTCCTTTCTATTCCTCCATCTCTCCCTTTCTCACTCTCTTTTTCCCTCCTTCCTTCTCCTCTCCCCAAGTTGCTTTTAAGATCAATTTCTTGAGATTGGTCCTTGGACATTCCATCAGTGAGAGAAGATGTGTGAGGACTGCTTGGAACTTTGAGTCCTTTTTATATAAAGAGGAATGTTAACTTTAGAGCAAAATTTTAATTGGATGTCTAAACTTCCAGATAAGCTTTTGTTCGCCATTTGTCATGAATTTACAGGGGGAAGGAAAAAAAAATCAATATTCTACGGAATGTCTTTCATCCCGAGGAGGTTAAAAGACTTGAGCTGCAAAGCAAGGAGATCAGAAGAGGAACAGATTTATTTAAAAAAAAAAAAAAAAAAAAAAGGAAAGGAAAGGAAAGAAAAACCCATCTTACCAATGTCATTTGGAAGAACAGACCCTTTCTGAAGCAGTTTCTAATCTCTTTTACAAAGGCGATCACTATTAATGGGTGACCACAAAGATAAGAAACAGGAAGAACAAGGGATAAAGAGAAAAAAAAAATGCCAAGTGCAATTTTCTGTTCTCCTCAGTGTTGGGGAAAGAGATCCCAGATATAAATGTGAACAATTTGCAAACATTTAAGCCAGACTTTCTGCCAAATTTCAATGCCTTTTTCAATTAAGACAAAAAGTCTTCCTTTCTGATCTAACTCCCACCAGATGGGAAGTGACAAGAAGGGTCAGAATTCTCCAGCCTAGTTCTTTCACAGGACCCTTCCAAGTACGTGTAACCCAGGTTCCTTTGTAGTGCACTGGTACTGTGTCATAACTGTTTTCATGTTCCCTTCCCACCTTCTTCCTTTGCCCCCTTCCTGTCTTCCCTCCTCTGAATCCCTTTCCTTCCCAACTAGTCCCTCTTTTACTTTGATAGAATTTTGAAAATTTTTTCCTCTTTCATCATCCATGACAATGTATTGATGGGCTCGATATTATGCAGGTGTTGACAGCTGCTATGCGGTCATGAATGTGTCAGCATTCTGACTCCCTCCCCTCCTTTGGCTCTTTCAATCCTTCTGCCACCTCTGTCACAGGACATGTAGGGTATGATAGAGATGTCTCACTTCGTGCTGAGCACTCCACTGTCACTTCTCAGCACCTTGGTGAGTTCTGAGTCACCCAGTGGTCATACTACCATCCACAAAGAGAAGCTTCTCTAACCAAAAGTGAGAGCAGTATTCATGTATGGGCATAAACGTGATATTTAGAGGACAGTTTGGTGGGCATAATATATCCATTTAGCCAGACAACAGGAACAGTTCTCCAACCCCTAGGGCTTATGGTCTCCCCAGTCATAGTCTTTTGATTAGATTTTCAGCATGAATTCCCTCCCTGGCAGCAGTTGGTTTTCCCTGTACCAGACCACTGCCACCACTATACCAGTTGCAAGCCTTTCCTTTTCAAAGCTTCTCTACCTAGTGCTATTTGCCTTTCTCTCTAGGAGTGGAATGGAGGAACTTTCTGGCAAGTTCAGTGATGAAACTAATGTGTACCAGTAGGACTCAATGTGTCTGTCCTGTCCATGTAGCCTCTCTCCCTTCAGTGCTGGGGAGAGGAGACTAGCTAATTTTGAGGAGTTCTTCACTACTAAAGTTTCCTCCCTTTTCACTGTTCTGATTTTATTTTATTTTATTTTTTATTAACAAGGTGAGCATAGTAGGTTGTGGATAATGCTGATTCTGCCAACCTATTGACTCCCAACAAGTCCTGTAGAATGGTGGCTGACTTCAGCATGTGGAATACCTGATGCATCTGCTCTCAACAACAAGGAAATCAGGTCCTTGGAGCTTCTGCCATCCCTTTCTTCTGTAGCTAGGATACTGCAGTGGAAAATGGGAAGAGTGCTGAGGAAGTACTGGAGAGGCTGTCTCAGGGATGATGACAGAAGATCCATGCGTGTAGAACTCTTGGATCTTCACTTGAGGGTCCCATCTCTTTAATCCCCAGAGCCCCAGCACAGCCCTGGCACATGCCTGCTGGGTAAATGTCCATAGACTATTCTAAGCCGCCAAGCTGTTAGAA
The DNA here is from genome assembly GCA_036346955.1 of Dipus sagitta. Taxonomy (NCBI): domain Eukaryota; kingdom Metazoa; phylum Chordata; class Mammalia; order Rodentia; family Dipodidae; genus Dipus; species Dipus sagitta. The sequence continues at coordinate 8,063,682 of CM070786.1, forward strand.
GGCAAACGTGTAATTTTGCTGTAGAAAAGACAAAGCTGAGAGTTGGTGAGCCTACTTTGAACATTTAACAGTGGATGTAATATGGAAAACATTACATGACATATGAGGATGTATAAGTTTTATGTGTTAATATCAGAAAGAAAACTTTAAAACTAGGTATGTCGAGGGCCAAGGAGATTGCTTAGTTGGTAACATGGTTGCTACACAAACATGAGGCCTTGAGTTTGGATCTCTAGCACCCGCATAACAGCTGGGCATGGTGACATGCAACTGTAATCCCAGAGCTGGAGAGACAGGCACGAGAGGGTCTCCGGGGCATGCTGGCTGCCAGTGTAGCCAAATCTATCTCTAGGTGTCATGTGAGACTCTGGCTCAAAGAAGAAGGCAAAGAGCGATTGAGGAGGACACCCAACATCAACTTCTGTCCTGCACATGCATGTTTACACCTGTGTCCACATGCATATGAACATGTATAGACACACACTATACTTACATATATACGTGTTTTTTAGAAAAATCAGCCAACTGGAAGACAAGTCACCCTAGAGAAACATGCAGTTCACCTCGTCCCCAGCTCTTCCAGTGCCCACTGTTGTTCCCCTTTTCCTCATAAAACTGTGGAGGGGGGGATTGAGTTTGTCTTTGAAATGACCTTGAAGAGTGGCAATTGTCCATACTAAGTAGCTTATGTTGGTACCTTGTAGTCAGCTTGCCAGGGCAACGTGAGCGACATTCAAAGCCCCCACTTCTGGAACACAGAGGACAAAGTGATCTGCCCCTAGAAATAGTGTCTCACATCTAGGAGGAGTCAGGGCATTAATGCTGACTAATGCTGAACAGGAGTCCTCTACAAATGGCTGAGCGGGGCCTGTTCTGAGGGCTTAACATTGTGGAAGGCTCAGGCGTGTGTGTGTGTGTGTGTGTGTGTGTGTGTGTGTGTACCATTTGTTAAAGCATACACGGTGCCTCTCAAGATTCAGCATTCAGGTTGGCAGCGAACCATGCACTCTCTTGCCTAGTAATGCCATTCAGGCCCCAGGGAAATGCCTTCCCACATCTTGCCCAGTGTTCTCAAACAAACGATGACTGCATCTGAATGCCGCAAAGGTTTGTGGGTTGTGCTTCTCTGGAGTGTGGGGAGGATTTGAGCAGCAAAACCACTTAGGCAAGACAAAAGACTGATTAAACTGTGAAGCTTTTCTCTCAGCAGGATGGTGGGAGTTGACTCTGTAAAAATGTACGTTTTATTTATTATTATTCTTAGTAAGACTGAGCACTTTCTCCCCTTCGTGGTTCTGGAGCTGCTAATAAATTCGTATGTGCTCTTTTGCAGTAGTCACATAGGGTGACTGAAGAACATTTTGAAATATTAACCGCGACCCGCTCTCAAGTCACTGGGCTGTCAACAGCACACCCAGATGTGTGCAGTAACAATTAAATTCAGTCACATATGGAGATTTTGCTGACGTTCAGTTACATAAGTGTCATGCGTTTGCATTAAAAAGTTTGCCAGTTTTTAAGGAGAATAGGGCATATTTTATTTGTCATTTGTTAGTTTCGTATAACTTTCAGATATTAAATATATGATATGAAAGCTTTTATTTATATTCTTTTCCCAAGGCCCAACAAATATTAGAATTGGGGCTTGTATAAGTTACCTTCTCGTTGCTGGGACAAAATATCTGATAAAAATCAATTTGCGGGGAAAAGTGTTTATTTCGGCTTAGAGTTCCAGATGACAGTCTGTCACGTGGGGAAGGTGGAGGGTGGGGAAGAGCCTGAGGCACTTGGTCACATCTACTGCGCGGTGAGAAAGCAGAGAGGGACGAATGCTGCTGCTCAGCCAGCTCTCTCTTTTTATATAGTCCAGGCCCCCAGCCCATGGAATGGCGCTGCCCACAGTTATGGTCTAAGTACTTTCCCCCTGAGGTGATTTTAGGTCCTGCCAAGTTAACAGCATAAATCATTACAGGACCTAATGTAAAATACCAGACTATGGTCATTGCTTTATAAAATGTTAGCTTCCAGGCTGAAGAGATAGCCCCGATGGAAAAAGACTTGTCTTGTAGGTGTGAGGACTCAAGTTTTATCTGAAGAACTCATGTATAAGATAAAAGATAGGCATGGTGACATATACGTAAATCCCAGCACTGGAGAGGCAGAGATATGAAGGGTATCACTTGGCCAGCCAGTCTAGACAATTTGATGAGTTCCAGGTCAGTGAGAGACTACATCTCAAGGAAAAGTGAAGAATGACATCCAAGGTTGTCCTTTAGCCTCTACACACACATATGTACATTTATGCATTCGCACATGCACACACACAAGCATTCATGCATGTCCACATATGCACACATACATGAACATGCACACACATGAACATGCACACACATATATATGCAGACACACATGCACATGCAGACACACGTACACATGCACACCAAACAACATACTAAAGGTCACCTTCCGTCTCCACATTATGGAGGAAGAGCTATAGAAGGCTGGTGAGGACTGCCCCACGTGCAGACACTTGGGTTCTTTCCCCTTGCAGCTCAGGATAAGCTCAAGAGAACAAGAGTGGGGCAGTGAAATGGGATCCCCTGAATGTTCTGTTCTCACAAAAGCTTTAGCTTCCTGAGCACCCATCACAAACTGGCTCGATCTCAAGCTTTGTGCCTTGTATTTAAACATATTCCTCTTTTCCCAGAATGGATATAAGTTTCTTGGTGGGTAATCATTTTTTTTTTTTGTTACCATTTAAGGATGGCTTCTGTCTTTAACAATGACAGCAGCAACAGCAATAACTTCACTAAAGAGGAACACTTTGCAAAATTCAATGGGCTTATGTTTTATTTTTATTTTTATTTTTATTTTACCACCTGTTAAGTTAGGAAAGAAAACAGTAGCTTCTGACATGTTGATAGGTTCAGGTGAAAAGGTATGTGGAAGGGTTTGAACCTTTATTTGTTTTTATATTCTATTATAAATTTGTGACCAAGTAATAATTTCCATCAATGTTATACATTCCCAAGCATTTTAATTTTTTCTTTTCATGGAAATGACAATATAAACTTTAACTTTAGTCCTCCGAGAATGTGTTTGCTGTGGTGTTTTAGATCTCATCCAAGAAAATTATTAGTTAATACTCTGAGTAAAGAATAATTTAATGATTACAGTGTCGAATCTTTCTTTTTTTTCAGAAATTTTTAGGTGCCATGTATGCTGTCCAAAGTAAAGTTTGAGTTGTGTTTTGGTTTAAATGTAAAAAGTCCCCCATAGGCTCCTGTGTTTGAATACTTGGTCCCAGCTGGAGGTGCTGTTTGGAAAATTTGTGGAACCTTTAGGAGGTGGAGCCTTGATAGAGGAAGTGGGACCCTGGGGACTGGACTTAAGATTTTACAGCTCAGCCCCACTGCCTATTTGCGCTCTGCCTCCTGCTTGCCGATGTGATGAGCTGACCCGCCTTGCTTTACCCGCCACTCCTCCTAGAAACTACAAGCTAAAAATAAGCCCTTTACTTCCCTAAGTTGCTTCTGGTCAGAGATTTGTTCACAAGAAGAAAATATCTGATGCAGGGTCTTATCTGCACAAAGAGAGATAATGGTACCAAAGTGTCAGGAGCAGGCAAATCTCTTCTCTAGGCTCCTCCACATTCCTATATGTTCTGGGCTTCTTATCATCTGTTGAATGGTGTTAGCATGTAGTCCCATCTGGGTAACATGGCTGTAGTGAAGGACTGAATGGACGATGGATGTGGAAGTGAATTGAAAACCAATTACATGGGTTAATGAGTGTCATCAGACTTACAGACCAAAATGGACACATGATGGCCTGAATGCCAAATCTTGCAGGACACTTTTTTTTGTCAACAAAGTTTTATTAGTACATGGCCACATCTGCTGTGTTATATATTTACACCATGCTACCATGAAGGACAAAATGCATGTTAATGGGTTCTTTAAAGAAAATAATCTGCTCACCTCCTTTAATAGAATATTTTGTTATAATTCTCAAATGTGGAAATAAGTATCTGATACAAATTTTGGGGTAAAATCTTTACTTGGGAGAATAACAGCTAATAAAGAAGTAATGATAGAATTAGAAAATCTCTACCAATGGATATTTAAAAAAAATTGCATAAGATGGTGTTGGCCGGCAGTGCTGTATTCCCACTGTGAGAAAGCATGATACTAAATATTCATTGCTAATTGTAATAGGAAAATTTTACAATTTAATTTCTATGGGAAATTGTCTATGGGAAAGATCTGGCAGTCTTTCCCTTATCCATTCCAGCTAATTCATCCTCAGCAAAAGTGAAGCAATGGATGTGATAATGGATGTGATATGCCTCTGAAACTGTCATTATATGGTGTTCTTGTTAAAAATTTGCAAGGTGCATTTAGTCATGGTATTGATGTAATTTCCAGGTAATAGGGAATACTGAGACTGCAATAATAGTCTAAATGATACCAAAAGGAGACAGATAAATAAAAATATATGCATTTGGATATAACATTCAAATGGAATGTGGGAACACTATGTTCAGTGTGGTATAAAAGTAAAACAATAAAAGATAGTATGAGTCAGACAGGGAATTTGAGTACTCAAATTGAGTACAAATTGAGAGAATTTGAGGACTAGATACTTTATACTATCAATTAAATATTGTTAGTTGATAATATATTTTGCTAATATAACAATATTGTGGTTGTGCAATATTAAATGAAGTTTTTTAGTTACTTTCCATGTTTGGTATAGACACATAAACAAACCCCTATGCAGAACATGAGTAAACATTAACAGTTAAAATCTTGGTACAGGGCCTGGTGTGGTGGTGCATGCCTTTAATCCCAGAACTTGGGAGGCAAAGAGGTAGGAGGATCATCATGAGCTCGAGGCCACCCTAAGACTCCATAGTGAATTCCAGGTCAGCCTGGACTAGAGTGAAACCCTACCTCGAAAAACCAAAAAAAAAAAAAAAAAAAAAAAAAAACACCAAAAAACAAAAAAAAAATCTTGCTACAGAAACAAGAGTTCATCGTAGTAGTCTTTTACAGTTACTGTGTTCTATATTTCCAAAGTAAGTAAGCATGAGATGTAAATCCCACATGCAACTGATTAAATGAAGAGCCCAAGAAATTGACATGTAACAGAAGGAAGACACACCTTTTCAACTTTACTTATGCTACGTGGTTTCTCTCTGGAGTGCCCTGTGCAGCTTCTCAGGTGAAAGAGTTGACATAAAGATATTTTTGTGATTTTTTTTCCTGAAGGTATTCATTCCTAGGAATCCACCAGAGCAATACTTTTTTCCCCCTTATACAATTTCACTTTCCTAGTTGGTATCCATCATTCCAGCCTGTCAAAATCTTTACAGTTTTGATTGGTTCATTCACTCTGCACATATCTTTCTCAGTCTTGTGACATCTGAATGTTTGATGAGCTTACTTTCGATGTCTTTATCTAGGTAGGTAGTAAAGAAATTCAATAGCAACTTCTTGCTGCTTCCTACCAGCTAAAGGCAAAGATCCCATCCCTTCTAGCGCCTCCCTTTCCGGCTGTGTCTGGCCTGCTCCTCAGTCCTGCTAGTGCCCCACGCTTTAGTCAGCAGCAGATATAACCTGCCATCCTTGCCCTAGAACCCCCTGCGCCTCAGCACCTCAGCTGCTGCCACAATGACTTTCCATCATGGGCGCTCCTGAGCTGTACCAGACACAGTGTGCTCCAGGGGTGTGAAAGGACCTCTCACCACAATGACTTTCCATCATGGGCGCCCCTGAGCTGTAGCAGACACAGTGTGCTCCAGGACTGTGAAAGGACCTCTCACCACAATGACTTTCCATCATGGGCATTCCTGAGCTGTACCAGACACAGTGTGCTCCAGGGGTGTGAAAGGACCTCTCGCCTTGTGTCCCGGGGTGCTCATATTGATTCTGCAGCATGAGATTCTCTGAGGTCCACAGTGCTATCCCTGAACTTTCAGCTTGGGAACTGAGGATTTCCTACCCTGTGGAGCAAAGGGAGGTTGGAGCGTAAGGATGCATTTGTTGCCCTTTCTTCATCTGGGCAGACCATTGAATTGTGTCTCATGACCAGTAGGTATAATAGGTAGTGCTTTATGACTGTAGATCATCTCTTCTGCTCTACTGGTCTGTATGACTTGTTTTCTTATTGCTGGGACAAAATATCTGACCAAAAGCTGCTTAGAGAAGGAAATAGTTTATTTTGGTTCGTAGTTCCAGAAGGCAGAGTCCACCATAGTGGGGAAAGCCTGTAGGAGAGGGAAGCTGGCTGCTGAGGATACAAACTCAGTTATGATGCTTGCACTGTAAGTAAGTACTTTACCAGTGGAGATATCTTTCCAGCCCCCATGAGCACACACACACACACACACACACACACACACACACAGCTTTTTTGAAGTGGGATCTCACTTTAGCCAAGGCTGGCCTGGAATTCACTCTGTAGTCTAGACTGGCCTCAAACTTATGGAAATATTCCAAATTTAGTTGCCTGAATGCTGGGATTAAAGGCATGCACCATCATATCCAGCCACATTTTAAAGTAAGATTTGGAGGGAGATAAAATATGTTCTTTGTCATTAAATAAATCTCATTTTGGTAATTTACTGTATTAGGGATTGTTTTAGTCAGCTTCTCGTTGCTGGGTTGAGCATCCAACCAGACACTGTTTATAAGAGGAAGGGACTTATTTCAAGCTTACAGACACTATGGAAGTTCCATCAATGGCGGAAGAAGCTGGCTTCCTTTCACAGATTCAAGCAGAGAGGAACCAACAGCCAGCATCATGAACATGAACAAGCGGAGCTTAAACTGTTCTCTCCACGCCTTTGGGCTGCAATTCAGATCCACCCCTAAATGCATCATAGGGTTGGACAGTAAGGTCTGCCCCCAGTGGCACGCCCGATTGTGCCAGGGATCTGCCCACAAAGAGGCTCAGGTAGGAAGTTTAATCAGAAATGCCCGAGTCTATGGGGCCATACAAACTATCACACTCAAACTACCACAGGAATGGAGGGACGGTGCAATGCACATACCACACACACACATTTGCCTTGGTTTCCTCGTCGGTGTACTAAGCAAGATACTTAGCACTCATTTTATAGGTTAATTGCGATGACTGAGTTAAATATCTATTATCAAGCAGTTATAAAAGCACCTGGAAATTAGTTGGTACTGTCTAAATAGGAACTGATATTAATGTTAATATGATCCTTATTAATATTATTATTACTACCACTACTATAATGGCTAATTTTCTCTTGCACATACTCAGGAGGGTATGCTTGTAACTAAACTGTGAACAAAAGTGTTCTCCTGGGCAGCTAAAGTAGTGATCATAAAATTATAGTGCTAACACAAACTCCTCTCTTGGACCTTCGTTCAGAGGATATTTGCCCTTATGCTGCATTAAGTGCTAACCAGTGTGTGTTTGATCAAATCCATAGCCTTGCACATGTTGGACAAGTGAGCTACCAACCTTAGCCAACTAACAAGCTTTGATCTGCTTTTATAGATCATAGAAAATTAGAAGCATTTGTTAAAAGAAAACCAGAGAAGGGGGACTGGGATATACAGAGAGGCCCCTTTGTGATGACAGGTGACAGTTAACCATGAGGAAAAAACATATGATTCAAACGAATGAGGGCTGTGTTCATCTAGAATATATTTATTGAACAATTACTTTGTGTAAGGCACTGTTCTGTGCCAAGAAAATGCCAACGTGAATGTGAATGTGAATGATAAAGCCCTGGCTCTAACGAGATTTCATGCTAGAGAGTGGGGTGGAGGACTGGAGAGATGGCTCAGCTGTTAAGGCACTTGCTGAAGCCCAAGGACCAAGGTATGATCCCCCAGTACCCACATAAGCCAGATGCACAAAGTGACAAATATGTCTTGAGTTCATTTGCAGTGGCTGAAGGCCCTGGCATGACCATTCTCTCTCTATCTGCCCCCCTCCAACAACAAATAAATAAATAAAACATTAAAAAAGAATTATGGAGCTTGCCTGAGAGTGGGTAGAATAGAAAGGAAGTAAATACATCTAAAATATTCAGTTATGGTCTGGAGAGATGGCTTAGCAGTTAAGGCACCTGCACGCAAAGCCTAAGGACCCTTGTTTGTCTCCCCAGATCCCACATAAGCCAGATGGACAAGGGGATGTATGTGCAAGGTCGCACATGCACATAAGGTGGTGCACACATTTACAATTCTATCACAGTGGCTGGAGGCCCTGGTGCACCAATTCTGTATCTCTCTCACACTCTTGCTCTCTGTCATTAAAACAAGGCCAGTCTGTTGGGCTTGACTCAAAAGGAAAAAAAAAAAAGGATTTAGTTATTAGCGTCATATGTTAGGGAGCACACCCCATCACGAAGGTGGTAGAGGGGTTAATTAGAAAAAGGTGCATAAGACATGAAAGATGAAATGAGAAAAGGTTTCCTAATGGCTGAGGAACAAGTATGCCATGTAGCGGGGGGAAAATAAAAGCAAGCCTGAAAACCCCAAGGTATGAAAGAGCTCAGAGGATCCAAGCAGATGAAAGAGGGAGGGGGAAACTAGCTCCCTGTTGCAGTTACTTTCTCCTTGCTGGGACAAACCACCTGACCGGAAGTAGCACATGCGAGATAAGGGCTTACGTCCGCTGGCCGTTTTGGAGGGAAGCTTCGTCATGGTGGACGGATTGTGGCAGTACGGCAGGGCACGCGGCTGGGGCTTGTATGTCCACATCCACAGGTAGGAAGTTGTCTTGATGAGCTAAGCTAGCCCTGGCAAAGGGGCTGGCCTACCTGGTCCTAAGACCCGCCCCCAGTGACACAACTCTTCCAGCAAGGCTCCACCTCCCATAGCTGCTGTCCAATGGAGACCAAATATTCCAATCACATGCGCCTATGGGAGACCTTTCATTCAGCCCACCACACTAGCTCAAGGCCTTGATGGGGAAGGGGTGGAGCTGGCTGATCCGAGAGAATATGATAGAATTAGGAAGGATGTAAGACATGTAATGATTGTTACCACTGAGCTGAGAATGTTGGGGGCCAGACTGAAGCCTGGAAGCCCTGCTTGGAGCTGTTGCTACAGTGAGCAGGGAGACAGGGAGACAGTGATAGTCTGTATTAAAATGCTGCCAGTTAAAAGGAACGGAGGGGGCTGGAGAGATGGCTTAGCGGCTAAGCGCTTGCCTGTGAAGCCTAAGGACCCCGGTTCGAGGCTCGATTCCCCAGGACCCACGTTAGCCAGATGCACAAAGGGGCGCACGCGTCTGGAGTTCGTTTGCAGTGGCTGGAAGCCCTGGTGCGCCCATTCTCTCTCTCTTTATCTGCCTCTTTCTCTCTCTGTCTGTCACTCTCAATTAAATAAATAAAAATAACAAAAAAATTATTTAAAAAAAAAAAAAGGAACGGAGGGAAATACGTTTCTGACCTTTCCTAAAGTTGTCTCGACAAGGTTTCTTAGGAATAGAGGGCAGAAGGGACGGATTTAAACAAAAGGCAAGAATCCATCGAGACTGACTGTTGCTCCTTCACTTGAACAAGCATTGAGGGTGGTTCCATATTTTGAGATGAGGAAAATGAAGTGTGATCTGAGAGGGAGGGAGGCATCAAGATTATCCTTGGGTCCATGTTTGGTTGGAGAAAGATATGGAGGAGCCAGGCAGGCATTTGATAGCACAGTTCCATGTAAAGAGAGTGAGGCGGACTGGATGCCTTAGCGGTTAATGTGTTTGCCTGCAACGCCAAAGGACCCAGGTTCTATTCCCCAGGACTCACGTTATCCAGATGGGCGGGGGGGAGGGGGGGCGGGGGGGGGGCGGGGGGGGGGACGGGGGGGGGCGGAAGGCGGGGGGGAGGAGGGGGGGGGAGGAGGGGGGCGGGGTCCGCACCCTGGAGTTCGTTTGCAGTGGCTAGAAGCCGTGGTGTGCCCATTTTCTCTTTCTCTCTCTCTCTTTCTCTCCCTCCCTCTTTTTCTGTCAAATAAATAAAAATAAAATATTTAAAAAGACAGTGAGGGACACAGGTCTTATTATACCAGGAATCTCCAAGGTATGACTTATAGGAGAGCACTGAATTTGAGGGAGGCTATATGCTTTGCCAGGTAAAGATTGGTGAAGGTTTTCATTGGAAGTAAATTTTGAAAACATCGACCACTTAATCAGGCAACAATTTTTGTAAGTACTTATAAAGCTCTTTTCTTTTTCATGTGCAGTGTGTGTGATGTATGGTGTGGTGTGTGTACATGTGTGCAGATGTGTGTGCAGGGGGCACTTACGTGTGGAGGCTCGTCTGCCATGAATTTCCTTGAGACAGAATCTCTGTCTGATCACAAAGGTTTCATTTCCCCAGTCCTCAGGGATTCTCAGTGTTCTGCACAACTGAGATTACAGGCATGAGTGGTCACACCTAGCTTTGTACATGGGTGCCGAGAATTGATCTACGATGGTCTCAGGCCTTAATGCTTTTGTAGTGTAGCAAGTGTCCTTTCTTGCTGGACAATCTCCCCAGACAGGCCCCTTATAACGTTCTTTTAAAGCTCTTCCCCCAAACAGGGTATGCCAGCTTATAATCCCATCACTGGGCAAACTGAGGCAGAAAAAATTGCCACAAATTCAAGACCAGCCTGGGTTACACACAGTAAATAAGTCAGCATGAGCTACAGGGTGAGACTGTCGCAAAAAGCAAAACAAACAAACAAAAAAAAAACCCTATTTTTTTTTTTATTTGCACGTATACTCTGGTTCACTGTGGCCTCGTGCACTTCTTAAAATTGTCTTTCTGGGAGTTCATAAGCAAGTCCTTTCCCATTTGTTCCTCCTTCATTGCTCTTTGAAAACCACATTGATCTCTGATGACATATTAGGTGCTTACTTTTATCCTACAATGCAGGGTCTCAGGCTCTGTTTAGTTCAAGATTCAAGCAATCACTGTTAGAGATCCTCTGAAGATGGAGACATTAAAGATATGGTGGGGCAGAGTGGGGGGGGGGAAGGTAGATGGCTTAGCAGTTAAGGTGCTTGCCTGCAAAGCTAAAGGACCCAGTTCAATTCCCCCCTGGACCCATGTAAGCCAGATGCATGCGTCTGGAGTTCATTTGCAGTGGCTGGAATCCCTGGCACGCCCGTTCTTTCTCTCCCTCCCTCTCTCTCTATCTACCTCTCTCTCAAATAAATAATATTTTTAAAAAGATATGACAGGGCCCTGAGTTGTATTATGCACCCTTAGGGTCAAGGTTATAGTGTCAAGGTCATTTGGCCGTGGGCTGGAGAGAGTTGAGTTTCCTCTGAGCACCCAGGACCTTGTCCGAGACGGTAATTAGCAAAGCTCTTTCAGGAACCTTCTCTCAGTCTGTGAAATCTTCGACTCTGTGAAGGGGCTTCCTCTTATTATTTTCTGTTAAATTTAGATTTTATGCGTTAACTTCTTAACAAGCACTCTCTGCCTCTTGCCCACCCCATCCATCCTTGAAGGACTGCCCCCATTTATTTTGCTGGCTAGGGCAATGATTTTATTGCCTCTCTCTATGTGTGGGACGGCTCCACGGCAGTTTATCCAAGCCCCTTGGTGGGAGAGCCTGCTGAATCTGTAAAGGTGTTATTATTTACTCTTTTAATATTCCTAAACAGTGGATTGCTTGAAATAAAGGTGTTGGGCTTAAGATCCACAGAGCCTCTGCAGGCTGCTGGCAGCAGGCGGTACCTGCTGTTTCCAGCCTCGGGACCCCTTGAGTAACACGTTAACATTTTGCCAAATATAGACTATGCCATTCAGATGGGGTGTTCTGCCTGTTGTCAAGAACTCCTTGCTGCTCATGTGAGAGATTAAGAGAGAAATGGAATCTACATGATGAAAACAAGTGCCCAGGTCTTAGATCAAGCCCATGGAGTCTGGAGGAGGGGAGATGAGTTGATGTCCTTTAGCACCAAGCCAGAGTTCACACATTTTTTTTTTTTTCTGCTGCAAGATGCTGAGCTGGGAATTCATGACTCCATTAAAAAGAAAAAAAAAAAAAATATTGGCTGGGTTGATGACTCAGTAGTTGAAGGCATTTGCATGTAAGCCTGCTGACCTGAAGTTTGATCCTCCTACACCCACATAAAGTAGATGTAAAGTGGTGCAAACATCTGCAATCCCAATGTGCCCACAGCAGTGGGCGGTGGAGCCAGGAGGATCTGCAGTGGCAGAACACGACAGACTGTCTCAAAAATGGGGGGAAAAGAGAAGATAAGCATCCCAAGGTTGTCTGACTCTCTACACTTGCACCACAGTACATGTGTGCCCATACACACACACACACACACACACACACACACACACACACACACAATAAAACACAGAAACAGAAACAAAGACTAAGTGTAAAGCAATGCATTTGGTGAAAACCATTCAGGTAACGGCGGAAGCTTAGGTGGTGGAATGCCTATAGCAGCTGGCTTGGTCCACCTTTCCCGGACTCTATTTAGTGTGACTTCATTTCCCACATTTTGTGCACCCTCCACCAAGGCTGCCTCAGTCATGTCTTCATGAGTAAAATAAATACTTAATCTTTGGATTGTACTGCCTGCACTCATATATTTTATATTTTATTTACAGACACATTTTAGGTGGAGAGAGAGTTTGTGTGCGGGGTTTTAGTCTGTCTCTTCTATTTATAAATGCAGATATCTCTAAGTTTCAGTTTTCCCACTCAGGAAACGGAAATGATCTGTGCCTCAAAATAAGAATCAAAGCCAAACAGGAACCATCACACGTTGTATGGTGGGAACTCAGGAGGTTTGTTTTCTGGGTTTGTGTCTCGTTGACTGTGTGTTGCTAGGTAAATTGTTTGACTTCTCTGGGCCTCAGTTTCCTCGTAGTCTAAATGAAATAATACTTGCAGTATAGTCATAAATAAGATAGAGAAATTATTTCTTGTGTGCATGGTCTCTAAAGCAGCACAGTAGGTCACAGCTTCTGTCATTACAGGTTTTTCTACATGCACCCTGAGACTCTGACATAGCTTATAGTATTTTAGAATTCAGTATAAATTGGGCCAGCCTTAAGCTTATAGACAAAAGTATATGATTTGCACCTTACCATGCTGTGATCTTGTATCGAGGTTTGACAGCATCGGTCCCAAAGACAGCAGTGCGGCAGGCCCGAGAACACAAAGCCAGGAAGCTTGCCTGTCACTCAAAACCCTTGAGGAACCGGGAACCTGTGCTGCTTGAGGGGAGATCTTGATACGGTGAAATCCCAGAGTCAGTGTCTCTGAGGCCATCGTCAGCTGGGATTGGATGTGTCTCTCAAAGGTCATGTGTTGAAAATTTGCTTTCTGATGTGGCATGGTTGAGAAATGGCACTTCAAAGAAGAGAAGAATGGGGGTAATGAGAGGAAAATGAATAATGTTCCCCTTAATGTCATTGCTATGGGGATGGGTCTCTTAGAAGAGAGTTCAGAGTGGGAGACACCCAGAAGAATTCAGGACAGGAAACTTTTCTCAGCCAGTCCAGAGCATTTTTTATTATTATTTTGAATATTTTGATGTTCAAACATGCTTTGGGAACTGGAGAGATGGCTTAGCAGTTAAGGCGCTTGCTTGCAAAGCCAAAGGACCTAGCTTCAATTCCCCAGGACCCATGTAAGCCAGATGCACAAGGTGGCATATGCATCTGGAGTTCCTTTGCAGCAGCTGGAGGCCCTGAAGCACCCTTTCTCTCTCCATCTGCCTCTCTCTCTCTGTGCTGCTGCTGCTTCTTCTTCTTCTTCTCTCTCTCCCTCTCTCTCAAAAAATAAATAAATAAATAAATAAAAATATAACATTGAAAAAAACTTCCTTGGCCCGGCTTGCTAGCTGAGTCCCAGTTTTGTGGGAGGACACAGAGCTGATTTGAGGCTGTGCAGTGCTCCACAGCTGGCCAGATGATGAAGCACAGCTGTGTCTCTGTTACCACAAAGCCTTGCTTGCTGGCCGTGGAAGGGAAAGAAATACAAGGCTCTTCATAGATAATCCTTTGTCTGCCTTTGCTGTTTTCTTGTTTTAGAAAGCCAATATTAGTAAAGTAGTACCTGGCTTTTTGAGAGTTGTTTTCTTTCTAATATTGACGTGGAGTTGTATCTCATTGCTCAGCCCTGTCTTAGAAAGGCTAGGCAAGTTCATTCAACCTCTCCTCAAATTTAAATATGAAAATTCTCAAATCACTTCTCCTCTCTTTGTCTTCTCCATGAGTGATCATTCTTTCAGATTCATAACTTTCTGGAAAACACATTGATTTTTATTTAAACTCAACAGTGGCCGGGTGTCCCCCATGCCTTATTGATATCAACATAAATTTTGCTTAATTTAAACTGCAGAAGGTACTGGCCTCATTTGATTTCTTTCCCAGGACCATCTTTAGACTGGGTCCTTGTCTGTGGGAAGAGAAGTTCACTGCTCTACTTTCCCTCTTCCACACATCTGTCCTGGTGAGCTGGGCTGCACAGGGATTCCTGGAGACATGAGAACTTCTCTGCATGTGTGGTTGGGGGCGGGGGGTGCAGGTGTGGGGGTGTGAAGGAGATGTGCTCATCTATTTTCCATCTGTTCTCTGTATTTTTCTTTGCTAAGTTCAGTAACATTTACAAACACGATGATAAAATAATTTCCACCCCCTGCCCCAGAAACCTCTGCCTTTCTCATTTGGCAAAAGGTACACTTTTATGGTTGCAATGCCAAACTTTCAGGATGAGTCAGTGTCCAAAACAGGACTAGTCATTAATCTCAAAGATGGCAAAGTAGATATGAAACTTGGCTTATTATAACAATTTTCTCATGGAAGCATTTTCCTGGCCTTCCAGCTTCTGGATTTTGTGGTTTTCTCTATCTCTTTCCACTCTAAATAGGAATTTGCCAGTTTATTCTGAAGCACTGTGATTTTGTGTGTGTGATGTGTATGTGGATATATATATATATATGTGTGTGTGTGTGTATGTATGTGTGTATATATATACATATATATATTGCATAAATATATGTAATATATATGTATATATATATATATATATATATATATATATATATATATATACACACACACATATATATATATATAGTTCTCTGTTAGAGAGGTTGAGTGAGAATTCCAGTAAAGCTGAGATGTCTGTTGTCTTAAGGTGGTAACTCAGGTCCAAGGGGCATGATAATGTTGAAGAGTAATGAAGCAATGGCAGGAAGAAAAATTCCAGGATGGAGAGAACATTCTTTGTGAAGTTCTTTCCAGGTGGCAGCCATGGCTGGAGTGGCTGCTCCGACATGCTTCCTTAGCAGGGCTGGAGCAGAAGTTAATGTTTAAAAATCATGGCATCATGACAGTTGGAGAAGGAAACAGAATGAACTGAACTTACAGAATGCCAAATTCTCAGTTTTCAAAAAGAAAATGAGAACGTTCCTTCTAAGGGGACATCGTCACCTTCCTGTCTGTTCAAAGTCAGGAAGGGAGGGCAGGAGAGGCAGAAACGCTCTCAGGCAGGCTTTGTGGTGAGGAACCAGCTCAGAGAGCAGCTTCCGGGGACAGCAAGCAGTGCTCAATGAGCAACTCGGAACTGGCCTCACAAGGGGTTGGCTGATCCCCAAAGATTTGTCTTGTGGGAACGGTCCCAGCTGCTGATTGGAAAGTAACTTTGTGTGTTTGTATGCATGTGGGAACACATGTGTGTGCTCATGTATGTGGAAGCCAGAGTTTGATGTTGGCTGTCTTCATCAGTCGCTTCCACCTTAACTTTTTGAGACAGGGTCTCTTATTGGTCTTGTAGTTTACTCCAAGATTTGGGAGTTCCTGTCTATGCTTCCTCAGCATTGGGACTATGGGTATTGGGCATCTTGACTTGGGTAATAGGGACCTGAACTCAGGTCCTAATGCTTGCATGGCAAGTACTTTACTCACTGAGCCGAGCCGAGCTGTCTCACCAGGCATTCTGAGGTGATGTCAGGCTTGGAATGAAAACAGCTCAGGCTTGTTTTGGAAGGAGGCCTTTGAATAAGAAAGGCTGCTTAATATCTGTGGAAACATAATTAAGTAAATGAAAGTTGCAGGCTATGTTTTCCCTCAGATACATGAGCCATTGTGTTTCCAGGGTATATCTATCTCTGTGTAACTCTTCCTCTCTTGCCAGAGTGGATTTTTCTTCATTCTTTCTAGTTAGTTCCTTGTCTCTAGATTTGTCTGCAATTCATGTTGAGTTGTTACTTGAGGCTCTGAATGACAGGCTTGACTTAGTTCTATAAACGTCATATACATCTACAATGATGCAACTGTCTCCTGGTATCCGTGGGAAGTTGGCACCAAGCTCCGCCCCATGCCAAAATCCACCAGTGGCCAAGTTCTTTCTATTAAATGTATGTAGTCGTAGCTCATCCTCCCATACTTTTTTATTTTCATTTCTGGCATTTTCAAATGCAAGTTGTTTTTGTTGAATCCCATCCCTCCTCCAATATATTGTAAATTATCTCTAGATTACATGTATGTCTAATGCTTTGTTAATGACATATGAATGGTATAATATATTCTTTAGTCACTAATGACCAAGATGGAATAATCAGTACAGGTGAACATGGGGGAGGATAGTATTATTGATCTAAGCTTGTTTGGATGCATGGATTTTGAACCCACAAATATGTAGAGGGAACTATATAGGAAGAAATACTTTGAAAATGTAAAGCACCAATGAAATATGAATTAAGTGTGAATATCTTAATTATCTCCTGAAAATTAAATGAACAAAGGTACTTATGCCATCCTCACTTCCTGAGTTTCTTAACAATGGGAACTCCCTGAGTTTCTTAGCTTCTTAACAATGGACTCTACCATATTGTGTCTTCAAACCCTCAACTGTAGAGCGGTTCTCTATTCATTGTATAAGGGATTGTAACTGAGCCTAAGTTCTCTACCCTGTCTGCTGGAGGCTTAATATAGTCATAAAGCACAAGGACAGTTGAGTCAGCTGAATTCAAATTCTGACTCTACCCTTTGCTAACTAAATAACTGGGGTATGGGTCAAACATGTTGCACAGATCCTGGCTGAAGGCTGTTTTCTCATAAATGGTACTTGTTAGTATCATTTTGTTTTTTATATACAAACATAGCTTGAGAGTATCCATATGCATCAGACATAATTGAGTTTTGAGAGCAAATGTTTCATGTTTTAGAATTAATCTTATTTATTCCTTGCATGCTCAGAGAGTTTGAATTGTCTGTGTTCTACTCCGGTATTTCTTTTGTTATAACTTAAACTTTACTCTGTTTAGCAATAGCTCATCCATCTAGAGTCCTCTCATTCCAACGTTGCTCCTTTGAGTTGATATAGTTTCTATATCATTTTACAAGGTTTTTAGCATTTTAATCTGTGGGACGATGGAGGGGTGATCAGAGAGAGCACTTGACCAATGAAGGCAGACCTGAAGCAGAGGTGGTATGTTACCTTCTTAAACACAGCGGCCACTTCTGAGTATCAGCACTGGTTCTACTCAGAGTGCTGTAAAGGTCAGAATGCTAATGTTGTTTTGCTTAACAAAAAGCATACTATGGTCTGTTAGTGATGATAACATCCTTTATAAGGACATCGGTCTACCGTACTTTCTCTACGCAGAACACTGTGATCCCAGATGGGCACTGGATTTTCCCCACATGATTCTAAGCAGGTTTGCAGTAGTTTTGCCAGTGAATACTAGCTAAGCATCCTCCAAATCGATACTTGTCACGTCCACTTGGAGATACTGCCATGGTCAGGTCCAACAGGTGAAGGGCTCATTCCTGCAAGACTGCACCAACTTGCTATGCTAAGTGCAAGCATGCAGGTAAGTTATCATCACTCCAAACCAGCCAATTATAAATCAGTATTCCTCCCAACTCTGTCCTAGGGTCCAGTTGACTTTGTAGAGTGACTCACAAAACACAGGGAAAGATATTCACTTGTTTATTGTGAAGGGTGTTGTAAAGAACACTGATGAGTGGCTAGACGGTAGGCCGTGGGAGGGCAGAGGGACACAGATCCCTTGCTCTCTCACTTTCTCTCTGGGCCTGCAGTTCTCTGGGTACCTCCGTGTTCAGCTACCTGGGGGCTCTCCTGCCCTTGTTCCGGTGTTGAGCTACCCGGTTGCTCCCCGAGCTTTGTTCTGTTGGGTTTTTCCTGGTGGCTTCATTACAAAAGTCTGATTAAATCATTTGCTATTGATGATAAACACACCCTTCAGCTGCTTTTCCTCCCCAGAGATCGGTCACTGGTGCTGAAAATCTCTACCTTGCAATCATGTCTTGGTCTTTCCAATGACCAGAGCTCCTGTCCTAAATCTAGAGACTTCCAGAAATTAGCCACCGTCTCACTGGCATGCAAAAGGCCCTCATCACCCCAGAGAGTACAAGGATTTTAGGAGCTGTGTGAAATCTATCAGTCTATAGTTCTCCCGCCCTCTCATCTCTCTTGCCTTCTCGGCATCTCTCTCACTCACAATACATGTATCTGCCTAAATATCACATGACACCTGCCCCTGCCTGCCTTGGGTATGGATTAGCACACTGGGATTCTCATGCTCCATTCTTTTTTTTTTTTTTTTTTTTGCTATTCTAAATACAGAACTTGGCCTTCCTTTGAACACCGTATATTGGAATGCTTGTTTTTTTCCTACCTAATCTTCCTAGGTAAATTTCTGTCCTAATACTTACATCTAATATACCCCCCCTTTTTTTCGAGGTAGGGTCTCACTCTGGCCCCGGCTAACCTGGAATTCGCTGTGTAGTCTCAGGGTGGCCTCAAACTAACAGTGATGCTCCTGCCTCTGCCTCCTGAGTGCCACCATGCCCAGCAACAGTCCCATTTTTAAAATTACAAAACGTTTCTATCATTTGCTCCACTTTCTTTCATTGGATCCAGTTTTCCCTCATACCCACAGGTCAGTTGCTGATCCCAGTCTTCCCTGCTGATCCAGGTTAAAGAGATGCTCTGGAGAGCTTCTGGGATCTTGGGACTTCCCAGTGAGTGTGAGCATCTAACCCCTGAGGCATAGGAACCCATAGTGCGAATCATTTTTTCCACAATTTCCCCTGGTTTCTGATGAACAAGAGGATCTATCTAAGTATTGTATTCCTCATTCATATCTTTTATGATCTGGGTCTATTGAGGTTGGAAACAAAATTCTCTTTTCCTCTCTTGTTGCATTTTTTTTTTTCCTGAGGTAGGGTCTCACTGGAGTCCCAGCTGACCTGGAATTCACTATGTAGTCTCAGGGTGGCCTCAAGCTCACACTGATCCTCCTACCTCTGCCTCCCGAGTGCTGAGTTTAAAGTGTGTACTGCTCCCAGTTACTAATGAGCCCCTTTAGGAGTAATTCAGCCATATGCATGTAATTTCTTTCCAGGTTCCCCGAATCACTTGATCTTCAATATTGCATCTAGAAACCATCCAGTAAATGATCTAACACATTTGTGAAAGCAGTTGAGTTACTTTCATGAATGCTTATTTATTCATTTTTCTATTAACTCTGGACTTACTCTTGGTGACTACATTTCACTGATGGCCTGCTTAATGGCTTTGTTTGGTGTCTCCCCTAGGGAACATTCTTTTTCTGTCATCCTTGTCTATCTTAGATTATGTAAGCTCCCAGAAGGCAAATACTTGGTCTTTTAAAATTGCATTGTACAGTCTGTGTACAAATGATCAATTAATTCTCAAAACACTGACAGTGGTACAAAGCACAAAGGAACTGATGGTATCTTAAATGATTGAAATGATGTCTTTAATGTATTGGTTATCTTCAATTTTTTCTCCTAATAAAAACTGTCAGAAAGGAAGAGATAATGTGAAAGTATATCGAGTTTCTCTGAACTAAAGTCCTGGTTAAATTGAAATTCTTATGAAAAGATCAGTCTTAGGTATTTCAGTCTGTATCCACACAGTGTTCCTGTCAGATGCATCTACTGGTCTCCTTTAATGGTTCTTGTAAGATTAAAGGTTGAAGAATTACCACAGTGCTAACAGAAGAGGTGAAGGACCCATACTTAACCTGGGTCAGAGGTTGGTGAATGTTTTGTGTTAAAGGCCAAATGGTGAAAATCATTCCAACTCTTTGTGCCATATGGTCTCTGTCACAAGTATTGAACCCAGCTATTCCAGTGTGGAAACAGCTGCAGACCATATGCAAATAAAACATTGGGTGTTTTAATAAAACTTTATTTTCAACAACAGCCACAGATTTGGCATTTGAGATGTAGCTTGCCAATACCTGATGATTAGACTAAATTGTATTGATTTATTTGGAACCAGCTCATAAATGGATTGTGAAAATGGCAAGGATGGGAGAGATACCAGTCCATTGTCTTGGTCAAGAATGTGAAAATAGGAAGCTTGATGTAGAGTTCTCTGTCACTGCAACACTGAAGAGGCTGAGATGGGATCATGAATTCAAGGCCAACTTTGGCTACATAGAGAGACTATTAATGAAATGTGAGGGAGCTGGAGAGATTGCTAAGTGATTCAACGTGCTTTTTTTGCAAAGCCTGACAGCCCAGGTTCAGTTTCCCTGTGCCCACATAAAGCCAGATGCACAAAGTAGTGCACAAGTCTTGAGTTTCTTGTTTTTATTTGCAGGGGGTGGAGGCCCTGGTGCACACCTACTCATTCTCTGTCTCTCTCCCTCCCTTCCCCCCCCTCAACATATCTCAAATAAATAAATAAAATGTTTAAGAAGTGTGAATGTAGTTTCAATGACATGTTCAGATCACGTTTTTTACTTTGGTTATTCATGGTGCTCAGAAACACCCAAGCAAAGGTACGTTCCACAGGGGTTATTCTTACCTCCAACTATCACAGGCATTTTCATTTCTGAGATCACTGCTACTAAGTCTTAGTATGGGATCCCTACTTACCAACTGCTAGATTTGAAGAATCCCTGAAGCAGGGATGGTTAACACTGTCAACCTGAAAAGATCTAGGACTACCTAGGAGACAAGCCTTGTAACTTAACATTTCTTTCTGGTATAAAACACACTGTGATGATCCTCCCAACCTACTTAATAGGTTTGTGGGTTTGGGCATGTGGTCTGTACTCTAGAGCACTCTGTTCCGCACAGTTCTGTTTAAAAAATCCAGAAATAGCACTAGGGAGATGGCTCAGTGGTTAAAGGCACTTGTTTACAAAGCCTGCAGCCTACGTGTGGTTCTCCAGTACCCGTGTAAAGCCAGGTGACAAAGTGACACATGCATCTGGAGTTTGTTTGATTGGCAAGAGACCCTGGTGTGCCCATGCTCTCTCTTTCCTCCCCTTTCTCTTTCCCTCTCTCTGAAATAAATAAAATATATTTAAATATTTCAGGAGCAGTAAACTTACATGGTCCACTTTTTCTATGAAGCTAAGCAAAATAGTTGATTGATTTAGTCCTTGGCAGAGAGGGGTGTGTGTGGCGGGGGGGTGGAGAGAGAGAGAGAGTGGAAGAGGAGGGAGGAGATTTGGGGAGAGGGGGGAAAGCATAGAGAGAGAGGAGAGGGAGGAAGAGAGAGGAAGGAAGGAAGGAGGGAAAGAAAAGGAGGGAGGAGAGAGAAGAGGAAGACTTATCTACATACTTAAAAAAATTCTAACTCCTTAGAAATCCCCCAGATTTACTGCATCTGAGTCTGGCATTGGAACCTAGGCATTAATATTGATTGATTAATTAAGCAAACTCCCATGTAGATTGTTTTCTATCACTACTGAATCAAATTACCACAGATTTTGTAACATATTTGAATATTTATTCATTATTTTTATTCATTTATTATCTATTTATTCATTTAATAACACTGGGTCTCAGGTGTTCCAGAGAAGCCTCCTCTTTATGTAGCCAAGGATGACCTTGAACTTCTCATCCTTTTGCCTATACTGTCCAAGTGCTGGGTTTGTCCACCACACCCAGTTTATATAGCGCTGGGGATTGAACCCTGGGCCTTGTCTATGCTAGAAGCCCATACTCTACCAACTGCGCTACACCCCATCCCCAAATTTAGTAGCATGAAACAGCATAAATATTTTATTTCATATTGCAGTAGGAGAAAAATCTGGTGTCGATCTCATTGGCTGACAATCCTTTGGCTGGCTGGGCTCTGGAGGCTGGTGGAAGAATACATTTTCTTGTCTTTCCTCTCTCAAAGCCAGCAATAGGGGGTCAAGTTCTCCTGGATGTCATGCTTAGGACTCCTTGCAAGGTCTTTTCTCAAAGTTCCCTCTTGCAACTCTCTTCCCTTTGAAGGACTTTTGTATTGTGCCCACCCAGGTAATCTAGGATAGCCTCCTTAAAACCAGCTGATTAGCAATTTTAATTCTGTCATGACCTAGCATGCTCCCACATTCTAGGGATTCACACTGGAAGCCCATTGTTCCACTTATCCCACCATGTAACCCCAGCTCTGGATAGAAAGAATTTCCTCACCCATAGAATCATGCCATTTTCTCCTGTGTTCTATTGGTGGATAGTGTAAGAGCATTTCTTCATTAATTCATCTATTGTTTAAATAAGTAATGAGTTCCTATGTGTTCTAGTACACCTAGCAGCCAAAGTCTACAGAGAGAGGAAGATGGTTAAATAGAGAAGCTGCTGGTGGGGTGTCACTATGGTTTGAATGTGAAACGTCACCCATAACCTCATGTATTTGTGATGAAGCCTCTTACTTGACCTCTACCGAGTGGAGAGTTTGGGAGGTGGAGCCTTGCTAGAAGAGATGTATCACTGAGGATAGACCTTGGGATCTTACTGTCCAAGCCCTGCTTGTCAGTACTAGTTAGCTCACTCGCGCTGCTTCCTCCCTGCTGATATGTAATATGTGAAGATAGGAGCCAGATTCCTGCTCATACCATTCTTTTTCCACTACGAGGGAACTTGCCCTGGAGACTGGAAGCCAAAGTAAAACCTTTCCTTCCATAAAGTGCTATTGATTGAGTGTTTGGTCTCAGTAATAAGAAGGAAACTGCTACAGGTAACACAGGGAGGTCCCTTTCTTAAAGTTTGAGACCAGTATTCACTTTCATATTGCTTGAGGAAGTGATTCAGAATTAGGGGTGGGGCTATAGAATGCTGAGTACCAATAGGTACCTCCCTGGACATCTAACCCATTATCTGGAGGGCTTACCTTCAACATGTATGGCGGTTGCTTATGACTGCTCTTTTGCAGATGTGGAAATTAAGTCTCATGAATATTAAGGAAAATAGGGTGGGAGGGCTGGCTAAATGGTTAAGGCACTTGCCTGCAAAGCCTAACCACTCAGATTCTATTCCCCATTACCCACATAAAGTCAGGTATACAAAGTGGTGCATGTATCTGGAGTTTTTATTGCAGTGTCTGGAGGCTACGGTGCACCCATT
Source organism: Dipus sagitta (assembly GCA_036346955.1). NCBI lineage: Eukaryota > Metazoa > Chordata > Mammalia > Rodentia > Dipodidae > Dipus > Dipus sagitta. The sequence goes on from CM070786.1 coordinate 8,087,038, forward strand.
CTCTCTCTCTCTCTGTCTCTCTCTCTCTGCTTGCAAATAAATAAACATTCTAAAAATATTAAGGCAAATAACAGCATATTATTCTATGAAATAATGTGCATATTCCCATAATACAACACTAGAATACATACCCTTCCTCTGAACCTTGGAAAAATTAATTACTTTCTTCCATGTTTGAATGAGTTTCTAGGGAAAAAACAAAACCAAAAAATGGAAAGAAACAAACCCAGAAATCTGACCCAGGCTCTGTGGTTGTAAGCTCCACACAGCCCTGTAAGCATTTAGCCTGTGGCTGTGTTCTGTCTGAACCAACAGAGCACCATGTTCTTGATGGAGGTGCAGTCAGTATTAATTTTATTGGGCATAACAGGACTCCCAGCATGCAGTCACAGTGTTGCCATTGGCAACACCCTAGTTCATCCGGGTATCAAAGTAGATTGGATGTGAAGGTTTGGTGCCTTGTGGATCTCAGCAGCGAAGGACAATTTGGGGAATTGGAAGCCTGCTGCTCTTCTGAAGGGTAAGGGAATCCAGGCCAGCGCTCTGAGGTGCCCTTGTTCTCTTTTCTCCTACCCTAGGCATGGCATTCCACTTGGGGTGTTTTCTCCATGAATCTGTTTTTAGTGAGATGCTTGATTCCCATGAATAAAAAGATTTAACACTGTGTGCCAAGAATATAGGCAGTGCTTTCTGAGCTGGCCGTTTTGCACCTCTCATAGGGTGGCCAGCATTCACAAACACTGGAGGGACATCTTACATGCAACATAGAGATTACTGGGTTTCACTGAAAATTTCTAAAACAACAACAACAAAAAATTATAAACCAACAGAAAAAAAAAAATCCCTGCTTTTCTAGAGTTTCTTTGCTTTGCTGTATTTTAGGCATTAATGCCTTGTGTAGAATGGTAAATAGCAGAGTGAGGGTCCAGGGAGGAGATCCAGAGAGTTAAATGCAGCAAATACAGATGTATCAGGATCACCTAGAAAGGGGTATTAGGCCAAATTTTTAGACCAGGTAAGGATTTCTGGAGGAGTTTCTGCTCAAAGGTGACACAGGAGCTAGGAAGGAAGAGAATTCTAGGAGTTATATGATGAATATTTCCAGGGGGGAAAGTATATCTCTTTGTATGAGATACTTTGAATGAGTTCAAGTGGCAATCTTGGCATGGGAAGAGGGTGGTGGGACATTTTATACAAGGGTAACTAAGCTGCTTCATTGCTATGTTTAGGGCTTAGTGCTCATACAGACAGTATGCATAATAACCAGGTAAACGTGGCAGAGTAGAGGTGATTACCCCACTTTAAGAAAAACTTCAAGCAGTTGGCCAAATATATGTTTATGGGTACATTAATAATATGGTGCTCTGGAGTCTTTCATTTTATTTTGCATCTGTGGTGTGCATGTGTGTTTGCTTGTATGTGTGTGGGTGCACATGTATGAGTGGATGGGTGTGCACTTGATGCACAGGCACATGCTTATTATAGAGGTCAATGTTCAGTGTCCTTGTCATATGCTCTCTACCTTCTTCTTACTAATCATTCGTTTTTCAAAGTAGGGTCTCACTGTATCCCAGGCTAGACCATATAGTCTCAGGGTGGCCTCAGACTTACAGCAATCCTCCTACTTTAAGCCTCCCGAGTGCTAGGCTTAAAGGTGTGCACCACCACACCTAACAGATCGACAGAGAATGGGCACACCAGGGCCTCCAGCCACTGCAAATGAACACCAGATGCATGCACTACGTTCTGCGTGTGACTTACATGGGTACTGGGGAATTGAACCTGGGTCCTTAGGTTCACAGGCAAGTGCGTTAACTGCCAAGCCATCTCTCCAGTCCTGTGTTCTATTTGTTACATAGGTCATAGTCTTATATCTGCCCCTCCCCACAGTCCCCATTTCCCTGAGAGCCCTCCTCAGTGGGATTATTGGTGTTCTCTGTGGGGTAACTGGGGCCCCAATCTCTGGGGGTAGTTTGATTTTTATTCACCGTTTATTTGAGAGAAAGAGAGAGGGTCTGTCACTGAACCTAGAGCATGCTGACTCAGCTGGCCTGGTTTGCCATCAAGCCCCATGGGTTCTTCCGTCTCCCCCCGTGCAGAGCCAGGACTCTGGGAGCATGCATACCACCACACCCACCTTTGCACATGGGTGCTGGGGATCCGAACTGAGGTCTCTGTGCTTGCAGAGCCTCTTGCTTGCAGAAACTCCTCCCTACCAAGCCCAGAGGTTTGCCCAGGCTGGCCTTAACTTGTGGTTCTCCTTCTTCATCAGCATGCACTGCTACATCCAGCTTATTCACTCAGCCATTCATTAATATCAACCCTTATACGACTTCAAACGTCACTCATCTAAGTGGAAGTTTACCACTGCATAATGTCCTCAACTTTGCAAAGGTACTTCACAAGTCCAGTATCCTGCCATGTCCCAAATTGTTCCCTAAGGAAGGCTGTATGAGTATTGTGACCTGTAATGAATAGGCAGGGGACTGGGGTACAGGAATATACTGTCTGAAGCTTTGTGATGGGGTCTGCCTCTAGTCTATTGGCTCCTCATCTCAAGACATTTCTAGTGACCATAAAATGAAAGCATCCTCACTTATTTAAGAAAAAGTCATCGAAAATTTCTACTTTCCCTGTCGTTTCATGAAATTTGCCCTCTGTGTGGGTTCATATAAGTGAAATTTGATAGGCCTTAAAAGATGTGGACTTAAGGAAGAATGGAGAAACTCCAGTATGCACTTTGTGAATGCATTTAAGATATATGCATCACTGTGGACTCAGAAGAGATATAACAAAGAGAAAATGGATAGTCAGAATTTAATCACTGTATGGGGATTAACCATGTGCAGGCACGTAAAACGGGTCTTAGTTGCCTTATTACTGGGAGACACCATTGTTATCATTGTTCAGCATATTGATGTGAAATGGTATTGTTACTGATGGTGTGATTAGCAATGCCATTTTGAGAGGTGCCATCAAATGCGTGTGGACTGTCTTGCTCTAGTCTTCAGATAGAGAGATCAATGGCTATCACATTTGCTCAACCTGCTTCCAGTGCGTGGCTGTGGCCTCCAACACAAGGCGGTTGGGGTGATTAATATCTGTTGGAGGTATTAATGCTTCTTGTTTTTGGTACTCTAATTAAAGAAGCAGATTAAAGCTGAGCTTTTAGTGTGGGCTTGAGATTGAAAGATGTTTTAAAAGCAGGTGATTGGTCCTCCATTTCCACTTCTTTCAATTTGACCATAAATCAATTCTGAATGATTTTTTCTTCCACTGTAATTTCTCTGAGGTTTTGAACTTGGGTAATGAGCATCCCTGTCTTAGAGTGAACCTGATTTTCCTAGATCTTGTTGGAAATGTGATGAAGATTTATGAAGGAGCTTAGGAGCAAATATATTACATTTCTCCCTACACTGTTTGTTTTCCCCTCACCTTTCCTCCAACCCCAATAAGTCTCAACTTTCCTGCATGGCAGAGAATATTTGGGAGAAGGGAAAGTGCCAGTGTGTCTTGACCTACTTTCTAGTGATTGTACACTTACACGTGAGACATTGATACTACACGAGGCACATGACACTCCACCCTGACGAGAACATGTGGAAAAGCAGGATGCATTTGTCTGAACCACACCAGCTCTTTCACTGATTTGTAGAGTCTAGTGACATTACATTTTGTGTTTCAAAAAGTATACCAGGCAGTTGAAGGTACCTCTGCCGCCCAAGGAGCTGCCTGAGTTGTGTGACTTCCGAGGAAGCCTGAGTGAAAGGAGAGGCATCAACTGGGATTTCTTGCACAAATTTTCTTTCCTAAGCTAGTTCTGTGGCTTATACCACCGTAGGTCGTGTGATGCCGCTGGGCCTGATGAAAACCTGGATTGAAAAGTTATGAAAACATACAGTTTCCTCTCGTATTTGTATAATTTTTTTTTCATTTTTTATTTTAAAGAGAGAGAGAGAGAGACACACACACACAGAGAGAAAGAGAGACACACACAGAGAAAGACACAGACAGAGAGAATTGGTTGCTAGTGCCTCAGCCACTGAAATCAAACTACAGGTGTTTGCACCACCTAGTGGGAATATGCGACCTTGCGCTTGCCTCACCTTTGTGCATCTGGTTTACCTGGGGTCTGGAGAGTCGAACATGGGCCCTTGGGCATCGCAGGCAAGCACCTTAGCCGCTAAGCCATCTCTCCAGCCCTCGTATAATTTTAAAAGCATTTTATTGTCTGGGAAATAGATCGGCAGTGAAGGGCTTGCTAAAATATGCTCTTTTCAGGGCTCGTGAGAGAGCTTAGTAGTTAAGGTGCTTGTCTGAGAAACCTAAGGACCCAGATTCAATTCCCCAGAACACATGTAAGCCAGATCCACATGGTGGCAAATGCATCTGGAGTTCGTCTGCAGTGGCTAGAGGTCCTGATGCATCCATTCTTTCCCTATCTCTCTCAAATAAACAAATAAAAGTAAAATTATAAAAATATATTATTTCTAATATTCATAGTATAACTATTGGGTGTGTTTGAGTGTGCACGTGCCATGGCACATGTGTGGAGGACTGAGGACAACCTGGGCGTGTCGATCCTTTCCTTCCACTTTTTGCTTAAGTCTTTGTTTTTGCCATTTAATATGTACCACTGTAGCTGGCTTGTGAGCTTATAGCTTCTCCTGGCTCTGCTCCCATTGCTATGGGCACATTGGGATGACAGATGCGTGTCTGGCTTTACACAGGTGCTGAGGAATTGAACTTGTGCCGTCAGGTTGTGCACCCTGGCCCTCTGGGTTTTAGGCCTTTGCCTTTGGACTGCGACTACACTGTTTGCTTCCCTGGGTTTTCTAGCTTGTAGATAGAAGACTGTGAAATTTCTTGGACTACATAATTATGACTACTCACAACAAGTCTCTTTCTATATGTCCATGTGCATAAATATTTACTTGCCCTATCTACCTCCTGCTGAGTTCATATCTCAGGAAAAACCTGTTACAGAAGGAAATCCTTCATTCCAAATATTCATAGGACTGGAATATAGACCTGTTTAGATGGGACCTTCATGTCAAATAGGATATAAAATAAAAACAACTCATTGCTCAAATGTATAGGCCTTCATATATATGTCACTATCAAAAACTGAATACCTGAAAGTGGCTCATGCCATAAATGCTTTAGGAGACTGAGGCAGGAGGATTGCCTTGGATTTGATGCTAGCCTGAACTATAGGATAAAACTCAATTATATAAATAAATAAGAAAGAAAGTAAACAAATGCATAAACAAAGTAAGGAAAGCCCACTGGACCCCACCGTGATATGAAGAAAAAGGTGTTTTCTTTCTTTGGGTTTCTCTTCAGAATCTTTTAGGGACTAGGGAGATTACTCAGGAGTCAAAGCCAGCTGCGCTTTGGGGTCCTCCTCTCTGTGTCCTGACCCACAGAGCTGTGAGAAGCAGCCGCATCCCATTTGCACAGCCACAGAACTCCTGCAACCATGCACTTCTGTCATGATCGCTTGCACCCTCAGACAGCGACCAAAGTGAATTCTTCTTCCACTGAGTATCTCTTATCAGACTTAATTAGATCGCAGCAATGAGGAAAAGGAGTTAATACAGAAACTCAGAGTGATTCCTTACTTTCAGACTTTCCACCTAAATGGGGGAACCACATAGGTTCTTCTATGTCAGTTGCCAATAGCAGTCCATTCTATACAAAGTAAAATTCATTTGGGTGTTAGTTTGGTAGCTGGCAGAGTTTTGGGGAGACCTAGGGATTCAGAGTGAAATGCCTCATGCCCAAGTAGAGGAGACATTCCCCATCACTGGCTTACAGTATTGGATGGAGCTGCCACCAAACCAGGGGGAAAAATTCCCATCTGTGTAAGGTCTCCAGTCTCTTCCACATGGAAGTTACATCAGTGTTTGGAATGTGTGGGGTGGGTATGTATCCCTGGTGCCCACCATGGGGTGAGAGCTCAGCAGATCACCACAATAAATCGTTCAATGTTGTGCCACGGGAGGGGGCTTGAGAAAAGAACTGTGGGGACACCAAGTGCGAGCATTTGCTTGAGAGGCAGGGGAGGGCATTCACAGAACTGTCTTGGAGTATGGTTATGGGTACTGAGTGTCAAAGTCAGGATATGACAGGGAGAAGATGCAGAGACAAAATCTCAGTGGAAGAACACAGTCACACAAAAGGAAATGGCTTCTCAGTGCCTTGGATTGGTGCACATTTTTACTTTTATATTTGAAAGATATTGGTAAAGAAAGGAGAGAGTGTGTGTGTGTGTGAGAGAGAACACAGAAACACCATTGCCTCTTGACACTGCAGACTAACTGCAGACATTTGTGCCTCTTTGTGCACCTGGCTTTGTGCAGGGTACTGGGGAATTGCACCCAGAACATCAGGCATTGCAGGAAAGGGCCTGTAACCACTGAGCATGTCTCTCCCACCACTACAGTTTTGATATCTGGTACAGAAAGAAACTACCGTGTCCTTTTCCCTAATAATTGTCAATGAGGTGACGTACATGTTTGCCAAAACCTGAGCAGCACACATGCTGGAGGACCACAGTGACTTTTCTCTGTCTCAGACCAAGCTTGAGACACCCTCTTCCCAGTTGATTGACCAGAATTGTTCAGGTGGTCTCCACTGACTACCATCAAAGACGTGGACTCCTGGGTATCCAAGGAAGAGGGGACAAGGGATTGTAGTGAACCAGAAACGCCTCAAAGAAAAGGAAATGAGAGACTTAGTATGTGTATTTATTTAAGAGAGAGAGAAGAAAGAGAGAGAGAGAAGAGAAAGAGAATGGCCACTCCAGGGTCCCCCGCATCTGCAAATGAACTCCGACACATGCACCATCTTGTATCTGGAGTTAAGTGGGCACTGGGGAGCCAAACCTTTGTCTTTGGCTTTGCCATCAAGTGCCTTAACTGTTAAGCCATCCCTCCAGTCTGAGACACAATATCTTTATCATTTGAAAATATGATGTGCATTTAGATATTGGTAAATTTAGTGTGGCTTACCAATTCAAGAGGTATGCTTGCTTTTTTTTTTTTTTTTTTGCCAGTTTGCTTATTTTTGAATAGGATGATCTCAAAATAAGTATGTTTTTGGGAAATGCAATGCCACTAGGCCTGTTGTGGTAGCTAATAAAAAACTTTGAGCAAGTTTAAGTGTCGTAAACTGTGTCGAAGCAAGAAAAAATGTCTCTGTCAAAGTGCATGTTTGTCTTAAGATACAAATTATATTTACTTTATTGAAAACATATCTTTGCCAACAAACTGAGTAAAATTTTTTCTCTTGAATTTTAAAGCCATTTTTACCAGTGAATATATTTAGGTATATAATGCTTAGCCAGCAAAATATTATCACTCAGACAACTTTTAACAGTTTTTTCTTCATTTCTCAATGAATATCGATTCATATATACTCAGTATATACAAGGTGCACTTTTTTTTAGATTTGTGTGTGTGTGTGTGTGTGTGTGTGTGCGCGCGTGCACATGCGCATGCGCATGCATGTGTGTGTATGTCTGTGGTGTGACATGGTGTGAGTCATGTGTGGTATATTCATATGCATGTGCAGATGCATGCACCCCATGTATACTTGGAGGTCAGAGGAGAACATTGGATGTCCTCTTACTGTTCACCTTCATATTTTCTCAATTTGCAGTGTCTCCCTCAACCCAGAATGCCATTTAGGGCCAGCAGACCCTAGCAATTCTCTGATCAGCATACCCTACACATTGGGGTTGACTGATGCCATGCTCAGCTTTTTATGTGGGTTTTGGGAGTTGAACTTGGTCTCCAGTCTATGAGGCCTTTGAGCTTAAGTGGTAGGTACTCTTAACCACTGAGCCATCTCCTTAACACCGAAATGCACTTTTTAAATTGCAAAATAGGTCTTCAATAAAGTTTACCTTTTGTGTCATGAATGTCCAGTGTCCACTTTTCAGACATGGTTAATTATGAATTAAAACAAAATTGCTAATTTTACTGATGTTGTACAGATGGGGAAAGAGCTCAGATAAGACATAAATAAATGCAGTTTGGTTTATGGCAGACAAATTGAGAGTCTCTGCTGACAGTTATATTTCCTTTTTTAATGAAGGACCACCTTGCATATTTAATTATCACTCCTTTAATTTTCTCTTCTAAATTTATGTTTTTCTATTCTGCCCTCTCTTAATACTGGTATTGAAAGGCTGTTAAGATGTTTTAATTTTGATGTACCTGTGTAGTGGGAGGTATTAGAAAGAAAACCACAGCCCTGGGCACTTACCAGCTCTGCGCTTTACCTCTTGGTCCTTCCCTCACCCGTGAGATGCTGCTAGTAAGAGGACTGAGTGGGTCAGAGCACGACTGCACAAGCATGGGGCTCAAGAGCCCTTGATTTGCCCTGAGCTTAATCCCTTAGCACTCAGGCAAACAGCTGGGCATGGCCGTGCATGCCTATAACCCAAGTCCTTTGGGGAGCAGAGACTTGAGAATCATTAGAGCTTCCTGGTTAGCCAGACTGAAAAGATAAATGGCACCTCCAGATCTAGTGAGAGACGCTGCCTCAAGGAAAGTGCATAGAAGAGCAATAGAGGAAGTGACACGATGCTCTCCTCTGGCCTCTGCAACCGTGTGTATGGGGGGGGGGAGGCATATCTGTACACACATGTGTACACCACACATCCTACATCCTACATGTTACATATATTCACATGCAAAGAGAGAGATGGAAACACTGACCGTGATTCATGACGATGGGCATGATTGTTAAGATGATTACTACTTAATTGTTTATCTTTTCCAACTCAGTGGAGGCTAGGGATTTAAACCTCAGAATCTGAGCCAGGATTCAGCAGCCTATAGCCCATGGGTCAATCCCACCCTTTGCCCACTGGTTTATTGTTTATTGTACACAAAGTTTTGTTAGAATACATCCATGCCCATTCACTTATGTATATGCTATGGCCGCTTCCTTCTTGCAGCTGAAGAGTTGGGTAGATGTAGGAGAATGTTTTCATGCAGAGAAGCCTAAAAATGTCAAAAATATTTACTTTCTGGCCCTTAATAAGCAAAGTTTTCTCATTTCTTGTTTAGGTGGTGAACAAATGTTTGTTTTGACTTGAGGAAACTTAGGAATTTTGCCTTGAAAGGATATGAGGTTGCCTTAACACAAAATTTTGGGGGCGGGAGAAATGGCTCAATGGGTAAGAGCAGTTACTTCAAGTATGAAGGTCTCAGAAGACCTAAGACTGCCCGAGTTCAAATCCCCAGGACCTGTGTCAGTAGTGGGTCATGGCTGCACTAATCTGTAACCCCAATTTTTTGGGGAGCAGAGACAGAGAATAACTGTAGGTCCTGAGATTGGCAGCCCTGCATTCAGAGCAAGACTGTGTCTCAAGATATCTGTGGATGAGCAGTAGAAGGACACAGCATTCTCCTTTGTGCTAGCTGCACACAGTCACACCTATTCATACATACACATACATATATCACACATACTCCTTACACATGTTGCACATGCAAAAAACCCCAATCCTACCACATAATACAACTAGAAAACTGCAATGACAAACTTGCCTTACAGTAGAAAGGAGAGGGGTGCATCTAAGTCTTTATTCTTTGTGGGGGTTCTCCATGTGCATGTGTGTGTGGTGTGTGTCTAAGTGTATGCATGTTTGTATGTGGGGGGGCACATTGTGCATGGACAGGTGTATGCACACGTGCATGTGGAAGCCAGAGGTTGACGTCAGGGGTCTTCCTCAAGAGTGCCCCGCCTTGTTTTTATTTGAGACACTCTCTCTTCCTGCACCTGTTCAGAGCTCACCTATTCGCTTAGACTAGCTAGCCATTTAGTTCCACAGATCCTCCTGTCTCTGCCTCTCAAGTGCTGGAGTCATAGGTGTGTGTGGCTGCACCAGGCTTTCTCGTGGGTTGCTGGGGATCCACACTCAGTTCTCATAATTTTGCAGCCAGCACTTTACTTTCTGAGCTATCTCCCCTGTCCTACCTTTTCACTCTGGAAGGACCACCTTGTCGGACTGCTTCTGGTAGAAGCCATTATGCAAACAGAGACACGTGTCTTCACAGGGCCACTTGTGAGGCAAACACACAAACAGAAACTGTATTAAGTTCTGAAGGCGATGTTTACGCTTTAGTCACTTTATGAAACTGATCAGTTGTCTGGACATTTTTTCCCTCTGTTTACCAGGAAATGTGAAATAGAGAGTGAGCAATTTTCTCATCAATTTTATCAATGTAGACTGGTAACCTGGATGCCTTTGGGTTTTTTTTTTTTTAATGGCCACTTTTCTCCATCATTTGCTGGGATTTATTTACTTAATTTACTTAACTACCCAGTTAATCACTCCAACTTTCTAATCTATCTTACCATGGAAAGGCTTGGCCTGTTTGAATTTTCCACGTGGTTGGTACAGTTGAGGTCGGTCTCTAATGAGTGGGCCCCTGCAGGATAGGATTCGTGTTTGTTTACTCACCTACTTCCTTGGGCTTTTTGATCTGTCACCCCAAAGTGTTTCAATTTCATCCTTGAATCAGTTCAACACTGTTATAGAAATACCAAAGGGAAAGAGAGGAGACTGAGAACTGGGTCGTTCAGAGAAGCAGTGACCTAGGGTGACAGGAAGCATAAAATGAAGGGCTTGTGAAGAGAAAGGTGGGAAATGTAAGGCCACGGAGTGATAGAATAGCTGTGCAGGGTGTGAGGGGAAGTGGAAGAAGCCCGTGTTTAGAGGGATGCCTCCACTGGAGAGCAGTAACCACTGGGCTCACAGACAAAGGATGAAGAGAGATGCCCTTAAGAAGGATCCGTGGAAAATAAAAATATATCCAAGTGTAACCAGTCTGAGAAGGTCAAACTGGATGTGAGTTCAAACATTGTCCTCATGCATTTGTTTTCTTGTACATGTGTGTGGTGTGTTTGGATGTGTACCTGTATATATGTATGTTCATGTGTGTGTGAACATGTGTTTTGGGGGGAAGCATGTGGAGGACAACCTGTGTGCTTCCTGAGGTAGGCTGTCTTTTTGAGACAGAGCCTCTAGTTGGCCTGGAGCTCACCAATAAGGCTAGATTGTCTGGCTGGAGAGGAGGAGGGATCCTCTTGTCTCTGCCTCCTCAGTGCTGGGATTACAGGCATGTGCCATCGTGCCTGGCACTTGATGTGGACACTGGGGAGTCAAACTTAGGTCCTGATGCTTGCAAAGCAAGCACCTCACCCATTTTAGCCCAGCCTTGTTTTGGTCTGACCAGGAATCTTGAGGTGACCTCGTCCAGTTTTACTTTGCTCACATAGGGAATTTCTTCTATAGCCTCATCCTCCATGCATTTGAAGAGCTCTTACATCTCGGGATTGAGGGAAATCCTCAAGATCAAGCAAAGGACTATTGGGGGAGCAGATGGCAGCATCCAGACAGAAGTCCTCCTTGAGTGGACATCAGTGGGCATTGCATTGGCCAATATGCTGTGTCCTTTAGTGGTAATGGAGAAGTATGTCCAGATGGCGTCATGACCTCGCAGCCCTGCTTCTGGTGCGGCGATCCCTGCTGTAAGGGAGGGTGCTGGTGCCTGAGTGACTCACAGTCCTTTGTCACCTCTGATTGTCTGCTCTTTGGTATGGATGACATGCATTTTTACGTGTGCATACGTGTGTGGTGTACATTTGCATATCTGTGTGTATAAACATATAAATGTGTGAGGGAGCACATATTCAGGAGTGTATGGAGGCCAAAAGAGGATGTTGGGGCTCTTCCTCATTCACTCTATAACTTATCCATGGACACGGGGTCTCTCATTGAACCTAGAACTCTCCAATTTGGCTAGACTAAGCTACTCAGTGTTCCCCAAGGATTCCTTGTCTTTCCTTTCCCTCTCTCCTTCTCTTTCTCTATCACTAGGATTACAAGCATGTGACATAACAACTGGCATTTTATGTGGGTATGAGGGATTTGAACTCAGGTCCTTAATCTTGCACAATAAACACTTTACCCACTGAGCCATCCTGCCAATCCTTAACTTAATAGTTTTTTTTTTTTTTTTTTTTTTTTTTTGGTTTTCCAAGGTAGAGTCTTGCTGTAGCTGAGGGTGACCTGGAATTCACTATGTAGTCTCATGGTGGCCTCGAACTCACGGCAATCCTCCTCCCTCTGCCTCCCGAGTGCTGGCACTAAAGGCGTGCACTACCACACCCGGCTAGTTTATGCATTTTTTAATAAATAGAATTTTTAAAATTTATTTATTAGAGATAGAGAGAGGGAGGGAGAGATAGAGAGAAAGTGAGAATGGGTGTGCCAGGACCTCTAGCCACTGCAAACAAATTCCAGACACATGCGCCATGTGCATCTGGCTTATGTGGGTCCTGGAGAATCAAACCTGTGTCCTTAGGCTTTGCAGGCAAGTGGCTTAACCACTAAGCAAACTCGCAGCCCAGCATATGCATTTTTGAGAGTGGCTTCTGAATTTAATAATGAAGTTTTTCTCCAGCTCAATATTGAATTTTTTTGTTTTATTTTGAGTCTTTGTTTTCTATTTTCTCTAAGGGTGACCCATATATTCTAGAAATGGATCTTTGGGCTCTGACCAAAGGATTGTGGGAAGAATAACATTTTAAAATGCTGTACTCTGCTGAAAGTGGTTATTAGCTGGGTTTATTGATGGCTAATGGCATTGAAAAGAAAAGAAGCCATGTTTTAGGAACAAGGTACAGACAACATTGTGGATTTATCTCTCACTTGAGCTGATTTATTGGTTTTAGATGCCACATTAGTGACCTTTCCATCACTGCAATCAAATATCTTACAAGAAACAATGCAAAGGCTGGAGAGATGGATTAGTGGTTGAGGCACTTGCCTGCAAGCCTAAAAACCCAGGTTCAATTCCCCAGTACCCATGTAAATCCAGATACACATAGTGGCACATGCATCTGGAGTTCATTTTCAGCAGCTAGTTTGTTTGCCCTGGTGGCCCCATTCTCTGTCTCCCTTTTTTTTCTCTCTCTCTACAAATAAGGTTTTTTTTTTTTTTAAACAAAAAATAATCCACTTAAGTGAAGACAAAGTTATCTTGGCTCACGGCAGGGAGGACACAATGGTGGGTGGATCCACGGCAGTGGGAGTGGGCGGCAGCTGCAGCTCACATCTCAGTGGACCAGGAAGCAGAGCCAGGACAGGAAGCGGGATCTGACCGTCCCCCTCAAGCTTGCCTGCCTCCTTGACCCCCTTCTTCTAGCTAGGCCCCAAAACCTCCCAAAGGTTCCACAGTATCACCAGGACAACATCCCTGAAGCTGGGGGCTAAGTGCTCAAGTACAAAAGTGTTCAGGGGCATTTTACATCTTAACCATAACAGATAACAACGTTAGAGCTTGATATGGAAAGACTCTAAGACATTACTGGGGAAACAGCTCACAGGTCCAAGTCTGTGATGAGGACAGTTCCAGTGATATCCATTGTAATCCAGACAAGAATCAAGAGCTCAGAGATAGCTATTCATAAGCCTGTGTTCCAGGGGATAGGCCCTGAATTCTGAGGTGGGGAGGTTATTGGGAGTGATAAGCCAGGGTGTAAAAGTAATATTCTTCACAGAAAAAAAAAAATTGAAAACAACCGATATCTTTGAAAAGCCTGGGGTTCTATGAGTGAGATTTCTTCAGTTATGTGCAGCTTTCAAAAATTTGTTGAGTAAATGCCCAAGGATGTAGTCTCAGCAGTTGCCTTACATCTTAAAGAAAATATAGGTGAGCCTGGCAGCTAGAGGGAAGAGGAGGTCATTCTAATTAAGAGGATTTACCTGAACAAGGACAGAAGTGGTGTAAGTCTGGCATAACCCGAAGACAGCAAAATGCTCTATGAAAACCAGTGCACTGTGTACATTTGAGTTAGTAGTGTGGATTCTGAATGCCTTAGTGAGGATTTGAGTTTCTTGCATTTTTATTTTTTATTTTTTGCATGTGTGTGTATGGTGTGCATGCATACGTGTGTGTTTGTGTGTGTGAGGGTACATGTGTATGTTTGTATGTGGAGCCCAGATGCTGCCATTGGATGTCTTTCTTGCTCCTTATGAGGTAAAGAGTCTCTCACTGAACCCGGAACTCACTGATTTCACTAGTCTAGCTAGCCAGCTTGCCCTGGGACCCTATTGTTACCAGCCTAGTGGTTATGGGCACAGGCCACCACACCTCGTGGGTTCCAGGGATCTGAACTCAGTCTTCATACTCTCACAGCAAGCGCTTTACATTTTGCCCTCTTGTGCTTTCCTGAGTGTGAGAACTGGGATGGTTTATATTGATTGTCAGCTTGACAGGACCTGGAATCACCTGTGAGAAATTATCTCTCGTGAGTGAGTCTCTGGGCATGCCTGTTAGGTTAATTGAGTTGGGAAGACCCATCTTAACTGTGGGCAGCACCAGTGAGTCAACTTGACAGGACCTGGAATCTGCTGCGAGGGATTATATAGATTAGGTGAGTCTCTGGGTATGCTTGTGAGGGATTATTTTAATTAGGTTGATTGAAGTGGGAAGACCCATCTTAACTGTGGGTAGCAGCTTTGCAAGGGAGGGGCTCCTGTACAATATAAAGAGATCTCTGACTGAAAACTGTCATCCATCACTCTGCTTCCTCACTGTGGACTGCATGTGATCTGTTGTCTCAGGCTCCTGCCACCACGCCTTCCCTGCTGTGACCTGGAGCCATAAACTAAAACAAACCCTTCCTCCCTTCAACTGACTTTTGTCAGGCATTTTGTCCCAGCAATGTGATGGTAACTAATACAATAATATAATAAATTATTCACCAAGTTTGGTTATAAACTTGAAGGCTCAACCTACCTCTTTCTTCTCAAAATGCAGAACATACTGGTATGTTTGGTATACATTTATAAAACCTATTTAAGTCTTTATCTAATTTTCCTCCCTCACCTAACTAAACAGCTTCTTAGCCTACAACTATGCTCATTATAATACACACCCAAATCATAGGAGATTTGTTATGATGACAATTCTGATTCCATATCTCTGGCAAGGAAGGGGTAGGGACTGATCTCCAGTTGGTGCTGACATAGCTGGTCTAGGCACCATACTTCGAGTAGAAATGATAAATAAAGGAAGGGAAAGGCATTGTTAGCAAAAAAGGGATTGAGATTCACAATCAGAAAGGCCCGAGTGTTTGAATTTTGGCTTCAAAACTTATGAGCTAATATATGACTTGGACAAGTTATTTGAACTCTTTGGGCCTCATTTCCTTATCTAAAACAATAAGGATGGTGATCTGGCCTTCTTGTATATCACTCTAATAGACATGACTTCCTTAGCTTTACTGCTCAGAGTCTAACACACCTGGACCATCACCCAGGCTCCACCCTGACTGAGAGAATGATTGGACTCATCTAATCATGGTTTTCACACTCCCAGTACTCTAGAAACTGATTAAGAAATTATGAAGCCGGGCGTGGTGGCGCACGCCTTTAATCCCAGCACTCGGGAGGCAGAGGTAGGAGGATCGCCATGAGTTCAAGGCCACCCTGAGACTACATAGTGAATTCCAGGTCAGTCTGGACCAGAGTGAGACCCTCTCTCGAAAAACCAAAAAAAAAAAAAAAAGAAATTATGAGATTTTAGAATTTCATGGCTTCAGAAGAGACCAGAATCAATCAGCTGCATGTGCGCACACCCCCCCCCCCACACACACATGATCTTGGGAAGATGAATTTGACAAAGCTTAGCTCACCTTCTTACAGATTCTCTGTTGCACCAAAATGTCAAAACTTGAGTTGAACGAACAAGCTTGGTCCTTTCAGTGTGTCAGCATTAGAACTCAAACAGTGCACTAATATGCTTTAGTGGACTGTGTTACCTGATTGGAAGTGAGGAGAGACTGCGGTTAAACCTAGAGCCTGTGGTATGCCATGGGGTGAAGCAAATGGTGGAGAGATGGGGTAGGCAGGAAGGGTCTTGCTTTGTTCTCATGAACCTTGTTCTCTCTCTCTCTCTCTTTCTATCTCTCTCCTCCTTCCTACCCCTCTCTGCTTTTGTTTCTTTTTCCCTTGGTGTGGTGTGTGCATTTGTATGTTTGTAATATGTGTGGTGTGTGTGTAGTGTACCCAAGTGCAAGTGTAGTTGGATTAATGTGGCAGAGGTCAGAGGAGAACTGAAGGTAACCCTTCTGCCGCTCATCTACCCTGTTTCTTCAAGATGGAATCTCTTATTCAACCTAGAGTTGTCATTGTCCATTAAGCCCCAGCAATTCTCATGTCTCTGCTCACTTCAGGACTGGGGTTACAGATTCATTTGTTTGCACATGTCATCTCGCCCAGCTGTCTTCATAGCTGCTGGGGAATTGAACTCAAGCCCCACAGGCTTTCAGGCTTGCACAGAGCTGCTCCTACCAGCTGAGCCATCTCCCCAGCACCGTTTTTTGTTTGTCTGTTTCTTTTATTAAATATTTTATTTATTTATTTATTTAAGAGAGAGAGATAAAGAATGGGTGCGCCAGGGACTTCAGCCACTGCAAATGAACTCCGGATGCTTGCACCCCCTTGTGCATCTGGCTTACATGAGTCCTGGGGAATTGAACCTGGGTCCTTTGGCTTTGCGGGAGTGTACCCTAACTGCTGAGTCATCTCTCCAGCCCTGTTTTTTTTTTTTTTTTTTTTTTTTTTTTATTTGACAGGATCTTACTCCATGGCCCAATCTGGCCTGGAAATCACAGCAATTCTTCCAGACACTGACATTACAGATAAAAACTCCCATGCCCAGCTCTGAGCCTTATTTTCAAGAACTGAGCAGTGAGACAGAGATCAACGATAAAAGAGACCAAGATCTGTGTTGTTTGATTGACATTCAGAAATACATGCACTAAGATGCACTGTCACTTACTGACTGAGAGAGATTAAGACCAGTTTGGGTAGTTACTAATGACTGTAAGTACAGAGATATACGTCTTTTCTTAAGAGTTTAATAACTTTTAAAAGATCCCTTATTTTTAAATATTTGATGGAAGATATTGAGTGTGTGTGTGTGTGTGTGTGTGCGCGCGCGCTGTGCACATATGTATATGTGTGTACGAAGGATAGAGGACAACCTTGTGTGTCATTCCTTGGGTACTATCTACCTTTTCTTGAGGAAGGGTTTCTCATTGGCCTGGGACTCACCAAGTATGGTAATTGGCTGGCCAGAGAGCTCCAGGGATCCATTTGTTCTCACCTCCCCAGTGCTAAACTACAAGTGCATGCCCCTACCTGGATGTTTAAGGTGGATATTGGAGATTAAACTCAGGTCCTCAATCTTCCAAAGCAAACAATTTACCAATGGAACTTTCTCCTCAGCCCTGGAAGACATTTGTTTTTTTACTACTCTATCTTCAACATTTATAAGAGTGACAAGTGCAGAAATTCTCAATAAATATTTCTGAGATGATGAGTGCCTTTGCAAAGGCACACTACTGGTGAATTTATGGTGATGATAACTGAGAACAGAAAGTTTTAATTTTGATAGTTTCTGCTACCATCATTTGAAGTATTATATTTTTAAAATATTTACTGTAGTTGACAGTGAGATTCACATGTCTTTGAAAACAGAATTATTAATTGCAAATCATCATATCTGCTATACACAGATTATTAAGCAGTGCAATAAGTTTTTTTCATGTAACTGGAAGCATAAAACATAAGTGTTATTTTGCTTTTCCTCATAAGTACTTCGCTAGTAGAAGGTGAAATCAAAAGATTCTAATGTGGGAAATGCAGGGATCATTCCAGAGCCGCTGGTTTTCAGTCAGTTTTGGATGAAAATAATGTCCCAAGAACTCTTTCCCAGGACCTGAAAATGCAAGTGTGTCTTCACTTCATTTTCTTTCTTTTTTTTTTTTTTTTTTTTTTTTTTTGGTTTTTCAAGGTAGGGTTTCACTCTAGCCCAGGCCGACCTGGAATTCACTATGGAGTCTCAGGGTGGCCTTGAACTCACGGCGATCCTCCTACCTCTGCCTCCCGAGTGCTGGGATTAAAGGCGTGCGCCACCACGCCCGGCATCATTTTCAAAGATGGTATTACACTTAAGCGCATAATTTGTAAACATACATTTGAAAGGCTTTGATGGGTCACTACCACTTTGATGTTCTTTTTTATTATCATTATTAACAATATGGATACATCATATGTTGGTGCCCTCTTTTCCCTTGTCCCTGCCTCCCTTCTGTTGGGGACCCTCCTCAGTGGGGTTGCAGGTATGTCCCATGGGATTGTGGTTTGTGCATTGTGAGAGCAGCAGTCAGTTTTTTTTTGGGGGGGGGGGAGGGAATGCCTCTGGGTTTTATGTCTCAACCAGTGGCTCTTACAATCTTTCCACCCCCTCTTCTGCAAAATTCCCTGAGCTGTGGTGGATGAGTTTTAAGTCTACTTCAGTGATAAGCTCTTAGGAGCCTCTGGATCTCTGCTTTAGTGAGTGTTGAGTGACCTCAGGGTCTGTCTCTGACACCCTCGCACTGATTATCAGGTTCACCATGGAAGCAGCACTCTTTCAGTTCCTCTGTAGTTTCAGCCGTGCTTGGCTGATGTGTGAGGTGTAGTTTATGTCCTCTGGTCTTATTACCTTCTGAAACAGAAAACCATTCTCCAATGGGGAGTGAAGTCAGCATAGTTTAAATAGGATTTCTCCAGCCCTCAATGTTCTTTTTCCTTAAAAAAATTTTTATTTATTTAGTTGCAAGCAGAGAGATACAGAGAGAAGAGAGACAGAGAAAATGGGTGTGCGAGGGCCTCCAGCTGCTGCAAATGAACTCCAGATGCATGCACCTGGCTTTACATAGGTAGTGGGGAGTTGAACCCCAGTCATTACGCTTTGTAGGAAGCACTTTAACTGCTGAGCTATCTCCAGCCTCCACTCTGATTTCTTCTTTTTCTTTTTTTTTTTTTTTTTGGTTTTTCGAGGTAGGGTCTCACTCTAGCCCAGGCTGACCTGGAATTCACTATGGAGTCTCAGGGTGGCCTCGAACTCACGGCAATCCTCCTACCTCTGCCTCCCGAGTGCTGGGATTAAAGGCGTGCGCCACCACGCCTGGCTGCACTCTGATTTCTTAAGCACAAGTTGGTCAATAATATTGCTTCCTACTAATTTGCCTGCTCAGTAGAGTACAAAACATCTACCAAAGCCGGAAGTACTCTAATGTCAATAGCAAATACATTTGTTCTAAAATAAAAGAACATGCAGGGTAATATCAGTTCTGGCAGGCATGCGGTTCAGGAAGTCCTGTGACTATCACATTTTGGAATTCATATCTTGCAGTCGTGGGATGAAGGTTTCTTCAGGCACTGTAAGAAGGCAGGCTTATTCATGGGTTCCTACACTAGGTTGTCATCCATTTACCTGGCCACAAGCTCACTCCTTCATAGCTACAGAGATCAAGGTTTCATGCTGGGCTGACGTATTGCTACTTAGTGTGTGTGTGTGTGTGTGTGTGTGTGTGTGTGTGTGTGTTTTACATCTTCAAGATACTCACCTGAAAGTAGTAAAAGAGAGCAGGTATGGACTCAAATACACACACACACACACACACACACACACCTGTAATCACAACACTTGTGAGGCAGGAGGATGGTGAGCTTGAGGCCACTTGTCTCAGAAAACAAGATTCTCTCTCTCTCTTTTTTTTCCCCTGGGGTGGAGATAATTATCCAGTGACATTGCCCCCAAAGTATTAGTCTTTTCTCATTAGTAAATAAAAGGTAAAAAGTAATGGCTATTACCATGCAATACATAAAGTGAGTGAGAGCAGAGAGAACTTATGGAGGTATGTACAAATATCAGCATGTGGCAGGGAATTATGGGTTTTGTACCTGAGAGATATAGGCTAGAGACTGGATTCCATGTTCAAATGGAGAATGTGATCTTGAGGGTAGGTACAAAATACAGAACAAGAATGGGAACCCTGGGCGTGGAGCCAGCAGGGCAGAAGAAAACAAGTGTGGCCCTAGGTGAGGGAGCCCCTCACCAAGAACATAAAAAGGAAGAAGCGGGACAGAAGTGGGCGTTCTGCTCCTAAGCTGGGCACACGACTGCCTTCGGGAGAGGACGAGACTCTCCCAGAGGTCAAAGTCTTAATAAATGAGCTGAGTGGATCATAACAAGTGCATTTCACATGTCCTTTGTAGAGTTTACATGTGTTAGAAAGAGTCTTCTCAGGAAGAAAGTTTGTTTTAAACATGCTAAAACTCCATAAAACCATCATGCGATTCTGGAGTTCTACCTATATCTCAGATATTAGGACTTTTGACATATATCTTGTATGTAGAAAAGATTTATGATCAGATATAATACTTCCACATTATGCCTCTAGTTAACTAAAAGAAAACTTATCATATTTGCTTTGTAATCTGTATGCAATGGATTTGATATTTACAGTTAATACTTTGTGTTCAAATTCTCATTAATATGATATGGTGTTGTTTGGAATAGGAGTCCCTGAATTAATTTTCACTCATTGGGCAGCCAAGTTCCTATAACAGTTTTCAGGATAAAATAGAAATTAGTCGAACGTTCTAGAAGAAATTGCTGTACAAGTGGTGTTTGCACTAAGTGACTTGTTATATAATTCATCTTAATTGGAACAGTTTGTGAGCTCAGTGCTGACATGAGACTTCTTTTGATTGGGTGATATGGTGAATTGCTTTCTCACCTTCAGATGGTTAAAGATGGTTTAACAGACGCCCATAAAGACGTGCCAAGTCTATCAGTTACTTTTTTGTCACTATGAACAAATACTTGGCCAGAGGCAACTCAAGGAAGAAAAGGGTGGAATTCAGTTTCCAGCTCCAGAGGACTGAAGTCCTTCATTGTAGGAAAGACATGGCAGCAGGAGCGGGAGGCCTGCTGGTCACGTTGTGTTTATAGTCAGGAAGCAGAGGGATGACAGGATGTGGAGTCGGGCTACAGACTATGGGAGTAAAGAGAGCAAAATACAAAGGTAAGAACAGAGAATAAGGTACCTATGAGCCAATTGTAAGATGAGTTGATAACTGTTTGACTCAGAAAAAGAGAGAGAGAGAGAGAGAGAAATGGAGAGGAGAGGACAGGAGAGGAGAGGAGGAGAGAGAAGACAGTGGCAATGCAGAGGTGAAGCACAGCACATAAGCCCTTTCTTCTTGTTCATGTAATTGACTGCAAAGTTAAGATCACAGACTATTAGTGGATTGGCCTTGTGGGTACAACAAAGGACACAGGGTGATGCAGAATATCTTTTAAGAAAAAAAAAATAAAATCATAGGCCAGAAAAATGACCCAAGTAATCTAATTTGTATTATTTTATCATTTCCAATATTGTTTTAATAGAAAACTGATTTTATTATTCTAGGAGGAAACAACATATTTTTCATTCTTGGTTGATTATTTGAGTAAATTGGTGCATAGCTACAGGAGGGCCTTTTTTACTTCTAATATGTGACCATATTAGGGGAGCGAATAAAACTGCATGGGCACTAAGGTTTCCTTACTCTTTTAGCCCTCAGTACTTTGAATTTGTAATAACTGTATCTCATTATCTTCTCCCTGTTATTTTCAGGATATGTTTGTGTTGATACTATATTGCCAGAGGTCAACAATGATCTCAAGTGATGTTTTAGATCCTCCTTGCCTTCCCCCACCTCACAAATGACAATGAAAGCAGTGTGTTTTCAATCTGACAGGTAATGGAGATTGTTTTTTGACCTATTGCTGTTCCCATAAATAGTTAATCCCATTATTGAAAAGAAGATGAGCCTATTAGCTTTATTTAGAGAAGATTATTTTAATAGAGGGAACCACTGGGGCTGGCGAGCACTTTCTTAGGCTTTTTAAGTGCAATTAGGAGATTTCCAAGTAAGGAATTTGGTATGGAGATTTGCTTTTCCAAGTGTGAGTTGAGTGCATTATTTTGTACATCATTATCTGACCAGGAGCAATTGTGAGATCAATATATCTTGAAGCCAAAGGGTTTTTCCTAACCGCATGTGTTTCCTAACCCACTCAGCTAAGCATTCTGAGATCCAGGTGTGCTCTTGGTAATCTGTCAGCTTCATAAGCACGTGCTGCTGTGATTCGCACACAGGTGACACCTACGGGCCTTAAAGGTGCAGTCATGGCGCATTCCTTGTACACCTCGTTTGTCTGTTATTTTCCCCTGTTGTCTTACAGTCATGATTACACAGAGTTATACTTCTGCGACTTCCCAGTCTTCTAGAAGTCTGCAAGAGTCATAGGAATCATTTTTGGCATTTTAGCACTTGCTACATGGCCAGGGACCTGTTTAATAATATGGCGGGATGGGGCTGGTTTTTAGCTGCTTGAGAAATCTTAGGAATGCAAAAAGTGATGGAAAGAATGAATTTACTTGCGGTGATACATCACAGTATAGTGTGTTAATTGTATGCTCACTTTTTTTTTTTTTTTGAGATAGAGTTTCACTCTGGCCCAGGCTGACCTGGAATTAACTATGTAGTCTGAGGTGGCATCGAACTCATGGTGATCCTCCTACCTCTGCCTCCAGAGTGCTGGGATTAAAGGCATGCACCACCAAGCCCTGCTGTATGCTCATTTGTTTTAAAAACAAGCTGGGATTTTTTTTTCTTCAGTGCAGAAGAGAATTTACAGCCTAGGAATAGGGAGACAGCTTAGTCAGTAGGTAAAGTGCTTATTTGAGTTGTAGTCATGATGCCCTGAGTTTGGTCCCGAGAAGTCACAAAGATACACTGTGTTTGGTGGTGCACCTTTTTAATCCCAGTGCTGGGGAGGTGAAGACAGATGGATCTCAGTGCTCATTGGCTAGCCATTGTAGCCTAGTTGATAAGCTCCAGGTCATAGAGAGACTATGTATCAAAAATGGTGGATCAGGCTGGAGTGATGGTTCAGTCGTTCAGGCACTTGCTTGCAAAGCCTAAGGACTCGGGTTTGTTCCCCCAGCCATGTAAGCCAGATGCACAAGGTGGTACATGCATCTGAATTGCATTTTCAGATGGCTGGAGGCCATGGTGTTCTCTCTCTCTCTCTGTCTCTCTGAAATAAGTAAATAAAATATTTTAAGTAAAGGTTGATGGAATTTCTGAGGATGACACCTGAAGTTGTCCCCTGGCCTCTGCCTGTACACACACACACACACACACACACACACACACACAAAGGAATTTATAGCTAAGTTTTCTAGGTAATTGCCCACCCTGGCATGTGTGCAGTTTTACGAGGACATTCTATACAGTAGCTTTTCGCTCAGCCTCAAAGTCCACTGAGACTGGAGAGGTCAACTTTCATAAAATTCAGAAGCCTGACTTTGGTGGCTTGGAGAATCCCCTCAAAAACTCAAACAAGAGGCTGGGGAGATGGATAAGTGGTTAAAAGCACTTGCTGGCAAAGCCTGTTGACCAGGGTTCAACTCTCCAGCACCCATATACAGCCAGATGCAAAAAATGGTGCATGGATTTGGTGTTCATTTGCAGTGGCAAGATACCCTAGTGTGCTCATAGACACACATATATATGAACACATGTTCAAATTAACTAATCAATTAGCTAATTAAGTAAGAAAATAAAACAACACTGACTTTTGGGCTTTTCCCATCCTTAGCTATTTTATTTAACATATATGTCAAATAGCCACCATATATGTTTCTGTCATTATAATTTAAGACATTTGGCCCAGTATCTGAACATTGGTATTTGTTTCATTACTTCTTTTTTTTTTTTTTAGAAATCTCACCCAGTCAAGTTACTGATTTCTTTTTATTTATTTATTTATTTGAGAGCGACAGACAGAGAGAGAAAGAGGCAGATAGAGAGAGGGAGAATGGGCGCGCCAGGGTCTCCAGCCACTGTAAATGAACTCCAGATGTGTGTGCTCCCCTCGTGCATCTGGATAACGTGGGTCCTGGGGAATCCAGCCTCCAACTGGGGTCCTTAGGCTTCACAGGCAAGCGCTTAACTGCCAAGCCATCTCTCCAGCCCTTGTTTCATTACTTCTTAAATTGATGCTTTTGAGGTGTTAAGGATTGAACTCAAGGCCTTGTACATGCTAGGCAAGTACTCTACCACTGAGATACATCTCCAGCCCTGTTTTGCTACTTTTCCTGTTTTAACTTAGTCTCTATAAAATTGCATAGATTTCTTTGTTCTGCTTTTCCCAGTGACCCTAAGTGATTGATGCTGTTCTAGTCTCCTGAATCCAGTGCATGGTCCCGTTCCCCCCTTTCCCTGCATCCTTGTACGTCCCTCTAAAGATCACTGTGCCAGCAACAGAACTAGACATCGTCCCCTGGAGTACTGTCTTATTGTTTCACTGGATTCATGTCTCCTGATAGTCTAGATTCTGAACTCCTTCAGGGAGAATTCATTATCATAATTTTGCATATCTTGTCTTCATCCAGTACACATGGCCATAGACAGGTAAAGCCATTAGGCTGTTGAAAATGAATAATTCGTGTTCATCTCTATCTTGACATGAGTCTGCTAGCCTAAGCCTGGTGGCCATCAGTTTATGGAGAACAGGGGCTGTGGCTTCCTCAGCCTTCAGTCTCCAGCACCTACAGCTGTGCTGTGTAGGAACTGTCTAGCATGGCACTTAAGCAGCTCTCGTAATGATAGGGCATGCCTATTGTAAAGGCACCACATAACACTCCTCGGTAATGCAGCTTCTCAGCCTTTGGGTCGAAGTCATCTTTGCTAGCATGGACACTGAGGTGGGTTCTCCTTTAGCTTTGCCAAAGCCTTTGAATAGGGGCTGGGGGGGTGGCACAGTGAGTAATGTGCTTTGCTGGACAAACATGAGGACCTGAGTTCAGATCCCTACACCTGTGTGAAAACTGGGTGTGTTAACACGCTTGTAATCCCAGCACTGAGAAAGCAGAGTCAGGAGGGTTCCTGGGGCTTGCTGGCTAGGTGCTGTAGCTAAAGTGGCTAGCTCCGGCTCCAGGAAAGACCCTGTCCCAAACAACAAGTTGGGGCTGGCGTGATGGTCCAGCGGATGAAGGAACTTGCTTGCCATGACTGCCAGCACGAGTTGCATTCCCCTGCATCGACATAAAGCTGAAACAAAAGGGGGACATGCATCTGACATTTTGCTTACTGGGATATGCGATCCTGGTGTGCACATACATGCATGAATAAATAAATTAAATTAAAATTTAAAAAGTTTTTTTTAAAACAACAACAACAACAACAAAGAATAAGGTGGAAAGCAATTGCAAAAAGCACCTGGCATTGACCTGTGGACTCAGGTGCATGTGTGTGTACATGTGTCTACACACACGTGTGCCCACCCACATCATGCATGCTGCATATACATGCAAATATATGCAAATAACCCCTTTGGATGATGACAATGACTTGATAATGTATTACCTGTGAAAACTGTACTATTCAGGTATATAGCCTACCCATCCCTAATTTTATTTTTAGTATAATTAATTATTTAAAATATTTTATTTTATATCCTATGAATGCAGTAGTTTCACTGAGAGCTGTCAGCACAGTTCCTGGTACTGAAGCTTTAATTTGAGACATGTAGCAACATTTCCAAATTTCTCATTCCAAATCTCAGCTTCACATGGAGAGTGCCCGAATCACTGCATAAGCAGTCAAGCCATTGCCTTTTGACCAATTGGCATGAAAATAGTTTCTCTGCCCTGAACAGCTGATGCTCAGCCTCAGTTAGCTCCCGTGGTAGGATTCATTCCCATGTCTGTCATTCAAAGCCTTTTTGGGTATATGATATGGTTGGTGGCCTGTGAAAAAGCTGTCTAGACAGGGCATTAAAACTACTAACATACCATCTTTATTGGCCCCACTGTGGTGAGAAACAGTCTAACGTCTAATATGAATAAAACCAACAAGGAGAAGTCCAACCCTGGACTTTCTAGTTGGGAAGATGTTAATTCCAATTTTTTCTGTGAAATACAGAGGATATAGATCTCACTAGAGATGTAGACATGACAAAGGTCTTGGTGTGAAAATGCCCTGAAAACAACAGTGGCTTGGAAAGGTAGGAACCAACCCCTTTTCTCTCAAAGCTACAGTTTTCTTAACCTAAACACTCTGGAAGCTTCTTCGTCTGCACCTCAGCCCTGAGAAATCTTCTGGACATAGTATATAGCCTGGATTTTACAGCCAAGTAAACATGCTCTGTGTGCTCCCAAAAAAGACCAATATTTATATATCAAGCTCACCAAGTTAAATTTACCTTCCTACATTAAGCCTGCATGATGAATGGCTTTATCCTACCTATTAAAGTCTGTTAAACCATAAATCCCCTCACAGGAGAAGGAGGAAAACTATAACCAGAATGAACAGAGCCACCGGGGACAAACCATTACTATTTAAGATGGTTATACCATATCACATTTGCCAACAATAATATGTAAAATACCCTGGGAACCCTATTTACCCTTATTCTGCTTCCACTTCTATTTCTGTTGTTAACAACAAAAAAAGAGGAATGTTGACATAAGGAATTTCTAACCCAATATTTCCATTTCCCTGTTTTATTACCTACATAATGCAGTGTTCCTTGAACCAATTTTACTTATATTCTTGTTGTTAGGTAGATAAATGGATTGATGAATAAACATGAATGCGAAAGCATTTCTATACTCTAGATGGAATGTCCTTTCTGCTTACTGAAATTTTAACCTGTTTCTCAGTTTTAAGAAAATGTCCTATTTCTGCAAAAGACTTTCTCTTATCTTGGGAGTTTTCTCTCTTTCTACCACACCACCGCATAGAACTTTGTATTTTGTACTGGTAGCTATTTCTTTTTTCTTTTTAGTTTGTGTGTTGGGGGCGGTTGCATGTGGGTGGGGGGACACGCGTATTTAGGTCACAGGACAACCTCAGAGTATTGGTCCTCTCCTTCCACCTGCTTCTAGGTGAAACAGGGTCTTTCTTGTTTGCTGCTGGAAGGGCCAGATGGCACCTGGCCTGTGAGCTTCATCTCCTCCTGGCTCTACCTCCTCTAGCTGTGGGTGTGTTGGGGTTATAGACACTTGGGCACTTTGAGTCCAGCTTCATGTGGGTGCTGGGGATTGAGACTCTGGTTGGCAGGCTTGCAGAGCCAGTACCTTTAACTGTTGGGCCATCTCCTTAGCTCCAGGTAGCTGTTTTACTCTGTTTCGTATGTCTACAGCCATACCATCCTGAATGTGCCTGATCTCATCTTAATCTGCTTTGTAGTAAAGCTATTTAAGTCATGTTCGTAATCATCAATAAAGTGTCGTGTTCAATTAAAATTCCTCGGTGCCTTTCATGCTTCTTTCTTTGCATTACACAAAGTGGAACATAGAGCATTTAGAAGGCAGCCCGGTGTCAGCAAGATAATGTGTGATCGAGTGGGGCACTTTCGCGTGTCATCCTTGCGCAGGGGCCATGCTAATCTTCTCTGCATCATTCCAATCTTAGTATATGTGCAGCCGAAGGGAGCGAGTAAACAGAGTGATATCAGTGATTGTGCTGGGGCAACATAAATCAACCAGGGCCCTATAAGTGGCCCATATATATTGACCAGGGAGCAGGAAGCATGAATGCGACATGAATGACGGTTGTACAAAGGGCTCTGTGTTCAGGTCTGATTTCTGACACCCTAGAGAACAGCTTCTTAAACTGTGAGTCACAATCCCATGTGGGGTCATGTCACTGAGCTTAGGCATTGTGAAAAATTTGGCAACAAGAAAAGGGTTCTGAATGTACAGTAAGCAAACAATAATAATAACAAGGATTCAAAATCAAGTCTGTAATGAATCCAAGAAGTTTCCGGCAGTGCTCGCCCAGGTCACGTCACGTGGCTTCACTCTCACCTCGGTTCTGAACACAAGGCGTGCTCACTTTGCCCCGCCGTCACACCACACAATGCCAGTGAATGGTGCCTAAAACCCTTTAGGCTAGAGAGTGATTTATGTTAGAACTGCAGTGATTCTAGTCTACCTACAAAGTTACCTGACCTGATTCAAGGAGCACAATTGGTTAGTTAGAGACAGCAAAGACTTAATATTTTTTTCTATTTTCATTCCTTAGCATATAAACATCAAATCAGCTTATCTTTTTTTAATTTTTATTTATTTATTTGAGAGAGAGAGAGAGAGAGAGAGAGAGAATAGCCACACCAGGGCCTCCAGCCACTGCAAACAAACTCTAGACGCATGCGCCACCATGTGCGTCTAGCTTACGTGGGACCTGGAGAATCGAAACAGGGTCCTTAGGCTTTGTGGACATGCACCTTAACCACTAAGCCATCTCTCCAGCCCTTTTCATTTCTTTTAATTTTTTAATGCAAGAGAGAGAGCGAATTGGTGTGCTAGGCTTCCAGCCACTGCAATCAAACTCTAGACACATGTGCCACCTTGTGCCCATGAGCTTACATCACCTTGTGTATCTGGCTTATGTGGGATCTGGAATGTCCAACATGGATCCTTAGGCTTTGCATGCAAGCACCTTAACTGCTGAGCCATCTCTCCAGCCCCAAATCAGTATATCTTTGAATTGTGTTGCATTAGAGATTTCATTTTTAAAGTTGTTCTTTGTGTTTCTTATTGAGTTTCACAAGAAAAAAATGTCATTAAATGGAAGGGCTCTGGGTTAGGATAGACTTTCCAACAATTTCTGAAATGGCTCTAACTGTACTCTTGCCATTTTGTAATATGAATTTATAGAGTGCAGCACTCTTAGCACTAAGGATTATAAAATCAAAATATAGATCAACTCTGAAAAGTGTTGAAGATGCACAACATCCTCCAGTATCAAATGCTCCCCCAAGATGTCAGTATTGATGTGAAGACAAATAAGCACCTGCTCTCGCTGCTAGCCTGAGAACCTCCTCCAGGGAGATGGAAGTAGACACTGAAGTGACTCAAAATTCATCAGAACAGAAGTGTAGAGGCTAAAGAGAACTCAGCACTCATGGGGACTTCTAACATGACCTCCAAAGCTCAGGGAACATTGTGGAAGTGGGGGCAGAGGGAACAAAGAACCAAAGGGTGGGGAGGTACATCCTGAGGAATGTCCTCGCTCCCCACTCACACAAAGTGACTGATGTGCGTTCGTGACCCCACAGTGCTTACAGATAACCGTACTGAAGGGGGGGGCCTCATGACATAGGTGTGTGGGGAGGACATAAGAGGATTACCCAACTGGAATATGACTAATATGCAGTATATTTGTACAATAAAGTTCTCAATTAATAAAAACATAAAAATAAAATCATATTAGTTATTACTTAAAAAGTCAATAAAACATAGAAGAAAGAAACCCAGCCATGTCATTAGTATACGAATTTGTTTTTGTCTTTAAGAAAATGTAAAATAAGGGGGCTGGAGAGGTAGATGGCTTAGCAGTTATGGCACTTGCCTGCAAAGCCAAAAGGCCCAGGTCTGACTCCCCAGGACCCATGTAAGCCAGATGCACAAGGTGGCACACACATCTGGAGTTCTTTTGCAGTGGCTAGAGGCCCTGCCTGGCATGCCCATTCTCTCTCTCTCCTTCTCTCTCTCTCTCTCTCTCTACCTGCCTATTTCTGTATCTCTCTCTCTCTCTCTCTCTCTCTCAAATAAATGAATAAATAAAATATTTTTTAAAAATGCAAAATAATATGAATACCAAAGGATTGTTTGGAAATAAATTTCTTTATGATATATTCTCAGCAAATATTTGGTTTGTATCTCTATTATTATACTATTATGCCCATATTCAATTTTTTTTTTTTTTTTTTTGGTTAAGGCTGAGGAGATGGCTCAGTGGAGGAAAAGTGCTTGCTGCTCAAGCCAGAGTCCCCAAGGTTCCATGTTCAGACGCTGTGTAAAAACCTGGAAGCTATGGCACTTCTGTAGTCCTAGCATACTGGTAGCAAGATGGGAGGTGGAGACAGGAGCTTGTGGTGGGCACAGCAAAGAACACCAGGGTGGGAATCCAGAGAGTGGGAGGAGAGAGCCCGCTTCCAATGAGGTGGGAAGGTGAGGACTGACTCACAAGTTGTCCTTGGACAGTCACATGTGTGCCGTGATATACTCACACCCATACCAAACACCACGCACATGGACATGCACAAGCACGCACATGTGTGTGCACACACACATGCACACCCCTTCACAATAAATGAATGAATGAATGAATAATAAATAATTAGAATGCTTTTTTTAAATGTCTTAGTCAAAAAGAGTTTGCAAGTGAGAGATACTTAAGAAGACTGGCTCTAGAATAAAATAGGCTTTAGTGGGATCTTGTGAATAATACTATTTTAACAGTGCTACAGGAGTTAAATATTTAAGTACAAGAGAATAAACATGTTCAGCATATGCTTTGATGGCTCAGGCTTCAGGTTACCGTAGATAAGCATAAAAATGAAGCAGGAATTTTTCTTTCTGGTGTGGGTTTATTCTGAAATCAGCAGTGCTCAGAAGGTGATTGTTTAAAAGCTTAGCATCATGGCCGCACCCATGTCTGTCTCCATTGCTGGGTTATGAACTATTTCAAGGCAGAAAATATATGTGATTTATACTGGAATTTCCTGTCTCCTCATATGCATGCAAGCACTGATGCTGTGGAATTACACAGAATCTTGGAAGAGCTCTGTCAGTTCAATCTAAATTTTATCGTGTGTGGTGTGTGTGTGTGTGTGTGTACGTGCCACAGCACATGTGTGGAGGTCAGAGGACAACTTTCAGGTCAGTCCCTTGCTTGCCCACTTTGTTTGAAGAAGGATTTCTTGCTCTGGATTCTCACTCTACTGTTATTCTTTTTTCTCTTTTCTTTCTTTCTTTCTTTTTTTTTGTTTCCAAGGTAGGACTCTTGGCAATCTTCCTACCTCTGCTTCCCAAGTGCTGAGATTAAAGGCGTGTGCCACCACGCCCAGCTTCTGCTGTTATTCTTTGCTGTGCTCCCCTAAAGCTTTTGGGAAGTTCTCTTCTTCCTGCTTCCCATCTCAGTGTTGGTATCAGCACCCTTAGGCTGCATCATGGCCTCTGGCTTCTTACATGGGATCAAACAGTCTCTCAAACTTTGATTAATAGAGCTTTTATTTTTATTTTTACAAAATTCTTTTATTTTATCCTTGTATGTATGTGTGATGTGTGTGAAAGAGAGAGAGAGAGGGAGAGAGAGAGAGGTGTATGTATGAATATGAGCGTGATTGTGTATATACACACTTGCAGAGGACTACCTTTGGTGTCTCACCCTCAACCTTGTTTGAGAAAGCTCTCTTTCTCTTTTTAAAAATATTTTATTTTGTTTTATTTATGTGTGAGAGAGAAAGAGGCAGATAGAGAGGATGGGTGCACCAGGGTCTTTAGCCACTGCGCATGAGATCCAGACGCACACAGCACCTTGTGCATCGGGCTCACGTGGCTCCTTAGGCTTCCCAGGCAAGACCCTTAACCACAAAGCCATTTCTCCAGCCCAAGGAAGGTCTCTTGTTGGATGTTAGGCACTGTGTACCAGGCTGGCCAGCCTGCCCTTGATCCCCTGTCTCACCATAGGATTGCTGGTATAACAGAAATACGTGACTGTCTGGCTTTCACATGGGTTTTATTTTATCCGAAAGCCATGATTTTTCGATAAAATTCTTGACCAGAAGAACTAACTACTGAGGAGGAGTTTCGCTGCTCAAAACAAGCCACTCTGTTTCTGAATTCCCATATTTGTAGGAAAATACTCCTGTAAGTGGGAACATACCTTGTTACACCTCTGAATTGACATAATGTGTGAGCAATCCCAGAACATTGCATGTCTCCTTGCTCATTCCTGTTTGACCCTCTGTATCCACCCGGAATAGCTCATAAGTCCTCTACCCTTCAGATCGCTGAAGTCTGCTGTCATGGTCTCCTGAGTCTCAGTCATGCCTTGACTTTGCTGAATTTTTAATCCTTTCTCATATAGCTTATTTCCTAGACTAATTGCTATTCTGTTAATCTTTGAAAGTATCTCACGTTGACAGCCTTTCTTAATAAAAAAAATATATACCCAGTTGTGAAGAAAAATTTCTGACTCAAGTCGAAGCACTGCAGAGTCCGAGGTGTCTAGGGAAGGCTGTGCACCGCGGTACAGGTCTTGTGCTCCTTGACTGTGTCTGGGAAAGCAAACAAAAGGAGGCTCACTCCAGCCCACCAAGCCTAATGCCCAGGCTCAAGGGGTTTGCTTACAAAAGAAGGCTCTCTGTCTTTTGTGATATGGAGATCAAACCCAGGGCCTTGTACTTGTTAGGCAAGTACTTTGCCACTGGCCACAAGTCTAGCCAGTAGATTTGTAAGAGAGAGAGAGTCTCATTTCTTTCGGTGTAGCTGAGGCTGCCCACGCTGGCTTTCAATTTGTGATCCTCTTGCCTCTATCCTCCAAATGCTAGGATTATAGGGGTGGTTTGCCATGTCTGACTGAGGGCCTCTCTTTTCTTACCAGCACAGTGGCATCAAATCGATTACTTGACCACCTCTCACATGGACATCTTCACAACACAGTCCAAGATTTCCTATGCACTTTTTGGTAATAAATTAACAATATTTTAACCCTGAGCCTAACTAAAGTGTCTGGGCCTTATTTCTATGAGCTTTTATTAAGCTAGGTTTCTCCTATTGAATCCGACATTGGTATATGTTACCAAATAGGATAAAAACTTCACACAGGGCTGGAGAAATAGCTTAGCAGTTAATAAAGCATTTGCCTATGAAGCCTAAGGGCCCAGGTTTGATTCTCTAGGTTCCACGTAAGCCAGATGCACATGGTGGCACATGTGTCTGGAGTTCATTTGCAGTGGCTAGAGGCCCTGACACGCCCATTCTCACTCTTCCCCCCCCCCACATATCTCTGTGTCTGTAATAAAAAAAATAAAAATAAATCTTAAAAAGAAACCTTTGTACAACTTGCACACATTTTCTTGCATGTTGATTTGAGGTCATTAATTATCCTTCAGAAATATTTTTTCCCAACCAGCTATCAGTCCACCTCAGTACTCTATCTTTAAAATTTAGTTCATGGGGCAGGGGAGATGGCTCAGTGCTTAGAGGCACTGGCTTGCAAAGACTCACGGTCTGGATTTGATTCCGGTACCCATGTAAAGCCAGGTACACAAAGTGGCTTGTGGGAGAGTCTCCTGTCTTCCTGACTGAAATGTGATGTTTTAGGTGGGTTCCCCAAGTGTCTTCCAGTCCTGACATGTAAAAGAAGAAAGCCACTTGTTCTAAGAGAAACATGAGGCTGGGAAGATGGATTCTCCGGCCAGCGAGATTGCTCAGACAGTGAAATACTTGCCTCACAAGTATGAGAACCTGAGTTCAATGTTCAGTACCCACTGAAAGTGCTACGTATATTTGTGTCTGTAATTTCAGCTCTGGGGAGGCAGAGATAGAGGGATCTCTCTCTCTCTCTCTGTGTCACACATACACACACACACACACACACACTACACACACACATTTAGATAAATAAATAAAAGAAAGAGCCCATTCTCTCTTCTCACAAGTAAAGCCTGGAGATTCACAGCTGATTTAACAGTATAGGAAATGCCCAGCGTATTCACTCATGGCTTCAAAGTACATGAGCCAGTCCAATCGCTTAATCTCCACAGGTCACTCAGCAGTGACTAGGAAGTAAAATTGCCATCCATGCAAGGGAGGCTAAGCCAACAGTCCCAGGACCTATTAGACTTGGCTGTTATAATAAACGACTCCTAAAACCAAGTAGCTTGAAGAAAGATCCATTCTCACCCAGCTTCCCTGTGCTCCCTGGAGGTTGGCTGGAGAGCTCTTCTCCACGCACCACCACCATTCTTCCTGCATGGCTCAGCAGGATAGGGGGTCACTGACTGGAACAGTGGCCGAGGCTGTGACAGAGAAAGGGGAAGCTTGTGAAGCAGGGACTGGCTCTAAAAGCTTCTGGCGCAAGTGACACGCAACATTTTTCTCAATTTTTAATGGCAAGATAAGTCACACTTAGCTTCACATGGCTAGGAAGTATAATTCCACTCTGCTTGTGAAAAGAGAGAAATAAAACATGGGTAAACAGCCAAATGAACTGGCAAAATGTATATATATATATATTTCTATCCACACAGAGTAATGGGTTTGATGCATGATGACTTTACAAAGTAACTTTGGGCTGAAGACATGGCTCAGTAGGTTCTAACTTTGCTGTACAAGCATGAGGACCCAAGTTCAGATCCCCAGGACCCACTTAGAAATGCTAGTCATGATCTCTATCACATTTTCCAAGGCTCAGGGTCCATTGCGGAAGAGCTGGTAGAAAGAATGTTAAGATCCAAAGGAAGGCTAGGACTGCTTACAATGCACTCTTCCAGACACAAAATGGCCTGCATATCCATGACCTTGCAGTGCCTGGTACTACCTACATATGACCCTCATAATAGGAGAAAAAGATGATGAAATCAAAGTAAGAGAGAGACTAATTGAGAAGGGGCGAAGATATGATGGGGAGTATATTTGTGAAGGGGAAAGTGGGGGAAGGGAATTATAATGGTTTATTGTCTATGATTATGGAAGTTGTCAATACAAAAGTTTAAAATAAAAAAAAATGCCAGGCATGGTGGTGCATACCTGTAATCCCAGCACTGAGGGGATAGAGAGACAGGCAGATCCCGAGGACTCAGTGGTTAGCTAGTCTAGCTGAATGAATGAGTTCTAGGTTCAGTGAGAGACCCTGTCTCAAAAAATAGGCTGAGAGTTATCGAGGAAGAATTCAATGTCAAGCTCTGGCCTCCACATACAAGGGTGAATACCCCTCTCCCACCCACATTACATGCATCCATCCATCCATCCATATATGTACAACAAAACTTAATTTTTCTAAGAATATGCAATTAGAACTCAGACATTCTAGAATTTATTTAAAAATCATTTACAAATTGAAAAATTCAGCAACTTCAAGGGAAAATAATCCTTCCTGGAGTTCAAATTAAATTCCTAGAATGTGATGGGTAAACACTATCTCACAACAGCATAAGGTAATTGAAACATTGAATGAAAAAGGCAGTTTTGGAATGCTCAATGTACAAATAACAAACATTTCAGGAAGAACAGATGGAGGAACAATGATAATGAGACAGCAACAACCTGAAGAAAAGAGCCTTTAAGATAAGAACTACTTGAAGTCTCTCTTTCTCTCTTTTTTTTTTTTGAGACAGGGTCTCAGGTAGCCTAGCCTGACTTTGAACTTGCTATAGAGCCAAGGATGGCCTTGAATTTCTCTTTGAAAAACATAATTCAGATACAGGTGAATTCCCAATATACATATAACATATAAATATGTATATATTTATATGTGTAATACACATACACATATATCTACCCATATTTGTATACAAATATATACCTAAACATGTAAATTCACATACTCATGTGTAGAATATGGAGATATAAATTTATATACCTATAAGTAGACATGCTTGTATATGTACACTGGGATTATATGTGTATAGTGAGTGGTGTGAGTACATACATGTGTGTGCACAGATATTGGTGTATATACACAAAAGTAGTTGATATATGAGTATACATATGTGTCAGTTGTATTTCCTGGTGAGATTGTGGAAGGACAAAGGGAAAGATTTTCTAAACTTCCAGAGGAAAAAACACTGTATTTCTTTTTGTTAAAAATTATTCATTTATTTGCACAGAGAGAGAAGGGGGGAGAGAAAGGGAAAATACGGGCAACATTAGGGTCTCCTGCCACTGCAAACAAATTAAGATGCACGTACCACTTTGTGCATCTGGTTGTACGTAGGTACTGGGGACTCAAACCCAGGCCATGAGGTTTTTCAAGCAAGCACTTTAACCACTGAACCATCTCTCTAGGCTCAAGACCTTAGTAGGAAAAGAGGCTCAAACCAGCACTAGCTCATATCCTCTTGAGCTAGAGGAACGAGATATCTAGGTGTTTTTGAGGGGACCTGCAGTAACAGGAATACTTGGAAGCACTTCTAATTTGGAACCATTCTTATAGTATGTCTGTAAGGTACTGGGTGAACTAACTTAGCCAGATGAAAAATTGAACCAGAATACATATTTCAAGATAAGGAAGATACTGCAATGAAAATTACGAATGTCAAATTTTATAATAAAGTTAAATATTTACTCTTCCTAACCCATTACATCTAGGGGTGGGTGTTCTCTTTAAAGATGGGAGCAAAGAGACTTCAAGGAGAGTGGCATTTGGAAGAACAGACCTGGAATTCAGCCTGGAGATCTTGATGGATCAAGCCCATGCACTTTGCAAGTTTTCCACTGAAATTTTCCTTGAAATCTTGAGTAGTTAAGAACTGCTATAGTAGAGAAAAAAAAAAGACTAGAGCAAAGTACCCTTTACATATGGCATACCTCGTGTTTGTGTGACATATAGATGTTCAGAATAAATACCATAAATGCCAGAATTCAAAAATAAAATGAGAGAGAGAAAACTACCTGAACAGACAACTCACAAATGAGGAATACAAATTACAGATATCTGCATGAAAAGATAGCTCAACTCATCCACAATCTACAGAGCACAAATTCAAACAATAATGAGAGACAGTTTTCTTACCTAATGTACTATCTAAAATGAAAAGCCGATATAGCATGCATGATGTGATTGCTGAGGCTCCAGTTACATGTACATTTTCATACGCTTACCATCACAATATTATGTACACAGAACATTTGAAAATACGTAGCCAAAAATCTTGCCAGAAAAAAAAAACGATTCTAAAACTTGTATCAAAGTTCCTGCGTAGCATATGAAGACGTTGGTGTACTGGTGAATGCTGAAGCACTGCCGAGGGTCAAGGAGAGAAGAAGGCAGGGGAGAAGAGGAGGGAAGAAAAGAAGCAAGAACGTCTTCTTTGTAGAACTTTCCATCTTCTACAAATATCACCCACTATGGTGAAGGAGCAGTTATCATTATTAAACGCAGAGCTTGGGAGAACTGCTTGTCAAAGTTGCCTATGCCAAGTCTGTAGGGGAAGCCCTTAGCTCACCGGAGAATGACATCACATGAACCACGACCTCAGCGGAAGCGTCGCTGTGATCCCATTACGTTGTTTACTGCAGGTTCTCAGTATTATTAGAGTTGTTAAAAGAGCATGCAGTACTTTTAGGGGTTTGTAACATTGTGTGTGTGCATGCACACATGCAAGCATGCCCACATGAGTGCTCAAACTGTTCATGTGCTTGCAGGTACACATATGTGAGTGCATGTGGATAGATAGATAGATAGATGGATGGATGGATGGATGGATGGACGGACGGACGGACGGACGGACGGACAGACAGACAGACAGACAGACAGACAGATAGATAGATAGATAGATAGATAGATGGAATAGATAGATAGATATATGGGGGTGGGTGCTTTGGAGGCCAGAGAACAACCTCGGGTGTTATTCCTCAGCCACTATCCATCCTTTTTTATGTGTGAGATGGTGTTTTACTGTCCTGGAGCTTACCAAGTAGGCTAGACTGGTTGACCAGGGAGCCCCAGAGATCCACTTCTCTCCACCTCCCCAATTCTGGGATTATAAGCCTATGCCACTATACTTGACTTTTCTCTCTCTCTCTCTTTTTTTTTTCATGGGCTCTGGAGAGCAAAGTCAACTTTCTGTTCTTACATGGCAAGTGCTCTACCAACTGAACTCTCTCTCTCTCTCTCTCTCTCTCTCCAGTCCCCGCAGTTTATAAAATTCTTATAATTTTTTTTAAGAGCAAGATTCCCCGTGGTCTTTGCAATGTTTTAAAATTTGATTTCTTTGGTCGTCATCCCTCAAACTCAATCAGTCAAGTTCTCTATTACTGTTTCCTCATCATCTCTTTGACACTGTAAAGGAAGCTGACAGCTCCATTAATAAAATGGATCTTCAGACCTTTCAAGGCTGGCGAGGGAGTGATAGATAACGTCTCTGCTAACCTTGGAGGATCCGTGTGTGACTGTGTTAAGGGAACTGCTAGGTTTCTTTTCAGTTTCAATTTCATCAGAAATCAAGTTCCATCAGGACGGTAGAGGCCATGTGTGCCTCATGCACCAGAGTTTCCCATAAATCCTCACACCTAGGCATCACTTAACTGATCATTAATCAGCTAGTAAATGAGGAAATATTCTTTTTAGTACATTTGGCCCCCTAAGGTTGATAACCACCTTGGTAGGAAAAAAAAAAAATGATACACAGAGAATGCTGTACATTTCCTGCTATGACCATAGGCTGTGCTGCAATTTTCTGATCAGTCTCAACTTTTGTTGTTTTCTTTTTACGTTGGGAATTTTTAAAAGGACTTGTAGAGGGTGGCTGGGTAGATGACTGTGCAGTTAATAGCTCTTGTTGCACAAGCACCAGGGCCTGCAAAGGCCCGAGACCACCAGAGTTCAAGTTCTCAGGATCCATGTAAACAGCTGGGTGTGGTCACACATGTCTGTAACCCTAGTCCTGAGGGACTAGAGTCTGCTGTTCCAAAGAATTTACACCAACAACATTATAGGGGGAATATGGAAGCTCTAAGCTGAGTGTGAGACCCTGCCTCAAGGAAATAGTGGATGAGTGAAAGGAGGTAGGTACCTGATATTCTCCTCTGGCCTGGGCACACATGTGCAGAGATGCACACATGTGTACATAGATGCATATAATTACACACACATTACATCACACCGCACATAATAAATACTCTAAATACACACAGAACAAAATTATCTTATTTGTATGTGTGTGTGTG
Source organism: Dipus sagitta (assembly GCA_036346955.1). Lineage (NCBI taxonomy): Eukaryota > Metazoa > Chordata > Mammalia > Rodentia > Dipodidae > Dipus > Dipus sagitta. The sequence continues at coordinate 8,125,711 of CM070786.1, forward strand.
TGTGAGAGAGAGAGAGAGAAGGAGCATGCATAGGATCTTCTTGCCACAGACATTGTGGCACATTTTGTATCTGGCTCACATGGGAAGCTTGAGAATTGAATCAGGGCTAGCAGGCTCTGCAAGCGTGGCCTTTGGATGTTTATGATGATATCAAAGTTTCCTCCTTTCAAACTTTCCTGCCTTAGGTGTGCTACCTTCCTTTTAAATTTTTTCTTTTTTTTTCAAAGAAGATATATTTGTTAATGTTTCATTTATTTATTTGAGGAAGAGGAAGAGGTAGATAGAAAGAGAAAGAAGAATGAGTGTGCCAGGGCCTCCAGTCATTTCAACCAAACTCCAGGCACATGTGCCACCTTGTGCACCTGGCTTACGTGAGTACTGGGGAACTGAACCTGGGTCCTTAGGCTTCACAGTCAAGGTGCCTTAACTGCTAAGCCATCTCTCCAGTCCTCCTTTTAAATTTTCTTTTCTTTTGTTTTCCTTGAGAAAGGTTCTCAGGTAGCTCAGGCTGGCACAAGGATAACCTTGGAACTCCTAACTCTACTTCCCTAGTGCTGGATTACCAGGCATGTGCCACCACACCATGAACTTGGGTGTTCTGAATGCTAGGTTCCCAGCTGATGGAGATTTGGGATTTATCACCCGCAGGAGGCAGTGTACTGTTGGGGGCGGGCTTATGGGGGCTGTAGCCAGTGTCCCCTTGCCAGTGTTTGCTACACTTTCCTGTTCCTCTGGTCCACCTTATGTTGGCCAGGGGTTGATGTCCACCCTCTGCTCATGCTGTTGTTTTCCCTGTCATCATGGAGCTTCCCCATTGAGCCTGTAAGCCAAAATAAACCTTTCTCCCACAAGCTGCTCTTAGTTGGGTGATTTCTATCATCAATTCGAACCTGACTGCAACAACTTGTGACAGCACAAAACAGAATCAATTTTGGACTTGTGAGCAAACTTATATTGGATCATAACTGATAACCATGTAAGTTTTGTGAGTGTGACAGCTAACTTACTTTGAGGTATTTGAATTTCTCTGGATGTTGTTTTCTGTACTGTTTGTCTTAGTATAAAGAAAGACATATGTTTTAACCAAAAGTTCAAAGTTTATGGGGAAAAAAATATCTTCGTAAGTGGAATTACCATGTGTCCATGAAGGCACCATGACTATAAAAAAACTCATTCTAGAAAGGCTACAGATGCTAGTCAGTCTTATCATTACCCCTCTACCATCTTATTAGGAACATAGAACCATGCCAAACACTATCCTAGAATCTGCTGCCTAAGTATTCCATCGCCTGAGCTCAGGGGGTGCAGCTCCAATTTGCAGGGAATACTGGACTGCTGGCTGAGTGTCCGTGGGATTCACCAATAAACGTTCACATTGTCCAAGGAAGTATGAAGAGGAAAGATATGATGTGCATCTGAAATCACCACTTTAATTGAACCCTCTCCACGGGCAGACAGGCCTGTGACTCGACACGTCCCTGTCCATCTCCATCATCCATGCCCACTGCCTGCTCTGGCCAGCTCGCATGCTCATATCTTCAGGAGATTCTGCCAGATCACACGGATGTGGCTTCTAAACCGTCTTCATATTCCAGTTCCATAACAAACTAGATGGACAAGAGAAATCCAATTTGGGCTTCTGCTTTTGCCAGGCATAGTAATAAATCCACATCATCTTTCTCCCATGAGAACACTAAGAAATCTTGTACGAGGCTGAAGGGCTTTTAAATGATGGCCGCACATAAATTTGGGCTATAATTTAATTTTACAAGTTATTGCCGGGATGCTTACTAAATGCAGGGCATTGTGGGTATTTGGTAGGGAAAATGGTTCTAAGTGCTGACCACACTAGTTTCCTTCTGTAAAGAGTTTAGGATGTTGTCACAAAGGTGAAGGAATATGGGTTTAGTAACAGTGAAGTAAACCATGGTAAGGCAGAGCCCATTATCAAAGGGAGATTAACCCTATCTGATAGAACCAAGGGTAGGTAAGTAGAGCTGACTTGAGCAAAGATTGGATGACTTTCATGTTTATTACTACTTTTACTTCTTCCCTTTGAAATGGCAGTGATCACCTCCCCAGATGGTGGTAAATGCAGTTAGTCAAATTGTCACTCATTGAATGGATGGGTCTGAATGAGTTATGCCAATGGCTGACCTCAAATAAATCTTTAGTTCTTTAGACAAATGGAAAACTTAAGAAAATGGGGGAAATTCTCTTCTTTTTTTTTTTTTTTTTTTTAAGTAGTGTCTCACTCTAGCCCAGGCTGTAATTCACTATTGTAGTGTCTGGTTGGCCTTAAACTCATATGAATCTTTTTATCTCTGCTTACTTAGTGCTGGTATTGCTACTGCATCTGGTAAAAATGGGGAAGTGCTGAGAAAAAAAAAAATCAAGATTCACTTCTAGAGCCAGTTCTGGGGCTGGTGAAATGGTAATGCTGTGTTTAATTAATTGCAGAGTAGACTCCTCTCGGCATGGTGTGTATGGAGCCTGCATGGGACCTTGAGAGCAAGAAGGGGAGCTTATAGATTATAAAATGCTGCTGGAAGAAAAGAAGATGTGAAACTGGATTGTTAGGGTTGTCAAGTCACATAATAGGTGCCAGGTGAGGAATAGATCTTGATAAATAGGACCCTTGTTTCAGGTCTATATTTAGAAAGAATTGCATGTTTTAGGAATTTTCCATTTTGTTGACTTTTAAAAATATTATTATTTATTTGCAAGGCAAGAGAGAGAGCGAGAGGGACTCTAGCTGCTGCAAATGAACTCTAGATGCATGCACCACTTTGTGTATCTGGCTTTATGTGGGTACTAAGGAATTGAATCTAGGTTGTTAGGCTTTGCAGGCAAGCACCTTAACCATTGAGTCATCTCTCTAGCCCCATTTTGCTGATTTTTGTGTGTGTTTGTATGAGGCATGAGTGCTTGTGTATGAGGATGTGTGTGTATGTGAGAATGCATATGTGTGCATCCATGTGAAGGCCAGAGGTCAATATTGGGGGTCTTCCTCAATCACTCTTCACCATACTTTTAGAAGCAGGGTCTTTCCCTGAACCTAAAGCCTACAAGTTGGGCTAGACCAGCTGTCCAGCACAGCCCACAGATCACACTGCATCCACCCCCACAGCGCTGGCTGGGATTAAAAGTGTGCACCGTCTCGTGCAGCTTTTACATGGGCGCTGGGATCTGAACTCATGTCCTCATGTTTGTAGGGTTAGTACTTTACCAACTGAGCCATCTTCCTAGACCAGTTTTGTTGATTTTTTAAAATAAAAACATATTTTTACTTATAATTGTAAACAATTTATGCAACTCTGCTTTTGTACAAGATAATATTGGATTCTTGAGTATTTTACCACGTTAGGGGTGATAGACAGGCCTGTTTACCTAAACAGTGGCTTGGAATATCTTTGTTTGTCTACCTAAGTGGATTAACATTCTTTCTCCTTAGATTTCAAACATATGACTTGTGATTACAGGTTTCAGATCTGCCATAGGAAAGAGAACAAATTCTGATTTTATATAATGAGTTAAGATGCAGGTCAAGAAAAGTTAATGCCTTGGGTTTTATTGAACAATATGCAGTAGTCTTTGAATTTTATTTAACAGAACAAAATTCTATTAGCGATTTTCTTCCCTAACTCTTCCTTCATTTAATCAAGAAATTAAATCAGTCATTAGCTCATTAGCTGGGCATGCTGGGCATGCTGGCTCATGCCTGCCATGCCAGAACTTGAGAGGCTTAGTTAAGAGGATCGCCGTAAGTTTGAGGCTAGCCTGGTCTCTATACATTGTATTCTAAATCAGCCTAGGTTAGAGTGAGACCCTGTTTCAAACACAGTCATTTTAACCTCATTAATTTTTAAAAAGGACAGAATTATACTAGCCTCAAATTTAGAACATATTTCTGAGACTTAATGTGGAGGAAAAGTACTTTGTAACACAAGAGTTTAGTAGCAATCAGTACTTCATGAAAAAAAAAAAATCTCCTAATTGGAAATTGGAAAACTTGCTTCTTAATTCTGATTCTGTTCCACACTAGTAAGGCTGTGAATAAACTGTCATTTTTCTCTGAGTCTGTGTATTAATGTCTGGGAAATTTATGGTTTTAAATTTGGTTTCTTGGTTACACATAATAATAATAGCAACAGTAAAGAGTTATTGAAGGGCACACACTCTCTGTTGGACACTTTCCCTGAATTATCTCACCTGATTCAAACAACAGTTCCTTTGAGGTAAAATGGCTAACCTACATTTTCAGCTGAGGGAGGGAGTGGAGGTACTGAGTTGAACCGTGGTGGTGTAATTTAGCAGGAGGTGATGGAGTGTCCCTCACGTAACATGGCCCACTTTGACATGGTCCTCATGACAGACCAAGGTTTGTCTTGGCTTAAGACGGGAGGAAACTGAGACCACAGGTGGTTAGTCCATCTTCCTTGGGAGAACATGACTGAGTTAGAACAAGTGCTCAGGCTTCGTAGCTCCAAGGCTGATGGAGACTTCCACTGTGGTCTAGTTACATCAAATACCCTGAACCCTGATGATTTTCTGTTTAGAGTTTTACCTATAGAAGACGCTCAGGAGTATTTTAAGCCATGAGATAAATCAAACCCATTGTTGTGTCCAAATTGCTTGCAGAGTAATTTTTAAAAAATATATATATAGCAGGCAACATTTTATTGTTAGTAAGCATCTTACAAATAATCTAGATCTTTGGATCCACTTGAAAAATGGAAAGATTGGGTATACCTGGGATCTAAAATCTTCATGACAAGTCACCATTAAAAACAGAATCGTGGGTTCTCAAAGTGTTATTATACAGGTGCCTTGCAAGCCCCTCTCCATCTGTCCGAGTTCCCTCCAGGGCTCTTGTGCTCATACAACCAGTGGGCTAAATGAAAGATCTCAACTTCTTTAGTGTCTGAGAATTTGATGGTCATTAGTATGGCGTGGCAAGTGGGTCACCCTCCCTGGCTGCTTCCTCATGACATCTATGTGAATAAAAGTCATATCCATGTATCTCACTTCTCATGGTCGGAGCTTTCACAGGCAGCCCGCTTTCCAGCACAAGTGACATTTCAGGGTCAGGAAGGCAAACCGAGTCATAATTGGTCCTGTCACCGTTTGAGTTTGATGCTGGCACCTCGTGTGTTTGTTCTGGTTGAGTAATCTGTTTGCGTCTGGAGAGGCCACACACAGACGGATGTGAACTCTGTTTATATTCATTTTCTGCCTGGGAACCTGGTTCCCCTGGGTCACAGCTTTGGAACGATTGGTAGAATGGAAATTTCCTGGTAACAAAGTTGGTTGCAAAGACGTCACTGGAGCCCACTGTGAAGGTTGACCTTTATGAGTCTTCCCTGAATTACAGCACAGGAGGCTCTGTGATTGACAATGCTGGGTGATGACCGCGTTTTCACGAGTAGTATCATATGTGAAGCTGAATCACCCCATTTTACAGATGAAATGATGGAGACCTGGGATTACTTAAAGTGAGATAGATAAGGATCTGTTATAGATGGGCATGGTGGCACATGGTTGTGATCCCAGCTGCTCATCGAGTGAAGGCAAGAAGATCAGGAGTTCCAGGCCAGCTGAGGCAATGTCGTGAAACCCTATCTCAGTAAGAAACAAACTGAGACAGAGAGAAAGGGGGGAAAGGGAAGACCTCATTCTAGAGCTTTCATTCATAGCACATGGAGCTAGGAAGTGACATTAAAAGTAGACATGCAGGTCTTAGTGTGTTACAATCCCCCCCCCCTTGCCTTGCCCACCTTCACCAGCAGATGACAGGGGAAACCAGGAGAGGAGTGAATAGAAGCCCTCCTAGTGATTGGTCCATCTTGATCAGGAACATTTGTCTGGAACCTCTTCCCGACAGCCTGTGGGGTGTCTCATCCAGGCTGGGAAATACGACAAAATATCACCATCCCACTGAACATCAATTATTAATGTGGGGTGTGTGTGTGTGTGTGTGTGTGTGTGATATGTGTAGTGTGGCATGTGTGTGGTGTGTGTATGTATAGTGTATTCATGTATGTGTGCAGTTGTGTGCCTGTGTACATACATGTCAAGGCAGAAGTGAATGTCCGTGTTCTCCTCTATCACTTTCCCGCTTTTTGTTCCTTGCATCCTTCTGCCTCTGCCTCCTGAGTGCTGGGATTAAAGGCGAGCGCTCCACCATGCCCAGCTAGCCCAGGTATTTTTGTGTTGAGAATGCACTTGCCTTCACTCAGCTCTGGCACTCTGCTTGGCATTCTAGAGATTATGCAGGCTCACGTGCAATGAGCCCTTATCCCCAGATGCTGACATCAGGCATGTGCACACAGTGTGTCTGCTGCAACTGTCATAGTCTGTGCAGCATCACCAGTGTCATAGACACTCAACATAATAAAGACTGCCCTGTTCATTCCTACAGATTACTGAGGACAAAAAAGTGCATTTTAGGTTTAGATAAAGAATGAATACAAAACTACAGTGGGGCTGGATAGATGGTTTACTGGTTAAGGTACTTGCCTACAAAACCAAAGGACCCAGGTTTGAGTCCCATGTAAGCCAGATCCACAAGGTGCCACATGCGTCTGGAGTTCGTTTGCAGTTGCTGGAGACCCTAGCATGTTCATTCTCTACTTCTTCCTCCCTCCCTCCCTCTCTCTCAAATAAGGACATAAATAAAATATTTTTTACAAACTAAATAGGAGAGATGCTAAGATGCTTTAGGAGTGGACACTGAACAGATTAAGAACTGACTCCAAACAATGCCCTCTTTAGCAACTTTAGACATTTTTGGAACTACCAAGAGATAGTTTTTAATAGTAGAAGGTGTTACAAGTCAAACATTTAATGATAAATCAATGCAGTTTGGGATAGTGTATAATTGTTACATGATCCCTAAGGTCGTCCTTATGTATTGTTAATGCAAAACATAGCTCTCACATCAAAGAGAATAAGAGATCATTCATTTTTGGAGCAAAATGTGAATGGTCATGATCTGGAAATATGGATCCAGGTCACCCTGAAAACATGTTCCAATGTGGAAACAGTTTTTAAAAGTTTTTATAGTTACAGAACAAAAGAAAGACATAGCTCCAAGGCATTTTAAAATACATAGATGGGAACACCAGGTAGGTTATAGTGGAGCTGGGAGATCTTTGCAATAGATCTCAAGTGCTATCTGATGGTATTTTGAGCTTTTAGGTTGGGGGAAGCTAGTGATCTGCTAAATTAATACATTTCAAAGGTTTTTACATGGTTGTCTCAGGGAAATTAAGTCCACAGAGGTGAACAGTGGTCACCAAGGGAACTAAATAATAATACAAGAGAGCTGGAGATACACTTGCCTGTGAAGCCTAAAAACCCCAGGACCCATGTAAGCCAGATGCCCAAGGTAGCCAATGTGCATGCATCTGGAGTTTGTTTGCAGTGCCTGGGAGGCCCTAGTATGTCTATTCTCTATCTGCCTCTCTCTATCTTTCTCTTTCTCTCTCAAATAAGTAAATAAATTAAAATAATCCAACATGATTTGGCTCTGAATTTTCTATTTGGTTCGTCTAGAATCTTTAATATAGGTGTGACTTTGCCCCCACCCTGGGAACTTCATGATGTGCTGTATAAAGAACCCAGGAAGGAAATAAGTGGACTGTGATTTTTTTTTAAAATCTTTTTCCTTGTATGATGGCTCTCTTGGAGCGGAGATGCCTTTGAAAGTGAGTGTAAGTAGACATCACATAGGTATGCTATTTGTCACATGTATGTGAAAATCAGCCACTGTAAATTTCTTCCCTAAATAATGGTGCAGCACTATTCTGAACTGACCAATGCACGAAAGAATGTGTTGCTCTTGCTGCCATGTGTACTTTCAACATCCTCTGTGAATGATTCTTTATTGGGCTTATGTGATGGCCAGGGGAGCCATGTCTCCCCACAGGAGGTGGGGTGAGAAGATTCAGAGCCTATGTGATGGGTGCTTTCATATTCAGGGCTTAGCAGGCTCCATCATCATTGCACTTTTCTTCCATGGACTTTTATTTTTTTATATTCCAGTACTTTATTTACGCAAACAGCATGTGGAATTTGGCTCATAGGCTTTCATTTCCAACTCTGGTCTTTTTTTTTTTCACATGCTTTTTAAAAAAATTATTTTATTAGATATGGGCATATTTAGTATGTAAACAACACATGTTGGTACTATCCTTTCCCTCCTCCCTGCCCCTTGTCTGAAGAGGCCTTCCTCGTTGGGAATGCAGGTCAACCCCATGGGGGTTGTGGGTCACGCGTTATGGAGGCAGCAGTCAGTTATGGGGGAGAGGCAATGTCTCTGTGTGAAATGTCCTAACTTGTGGCTCTAATAATCTTTCGGCCCCCTCTTCCGCAACATTCTCTGAGCAAAGTTGGGTGTGTTTTAAGTCTACTTTAGTGATGAGCTCTTAGGAGCCTCTGGATCTCTGCTTTGGTAGGTGTTGAGTGTCCTCAGTGTCTATCTCCTTCACCCTTGTGCTGATAGCAGATTCACTAAGAAAGCAGCACTCTTGCTCATCTCCCCAATTCCTTTGTGGTTTCAGCTGAGGCTGGGGTGAGGTGTGCTGGGTCATTTATCTCCTCAGTTCCTGCTCCCATCTGAAAAAAAAAAAAAGGCAGAATCTCCAATGGAGAGTGAAGTCAGCACTGGTTAAATGGGATAACCATTATTAATTTAGAGAGAATTTAAAGGGTGTAGGCCCGCTTATATGCCAAGATTAGTGGGAGCTTGACAATGGAAAGCAAAATCATTATCTGGATGTGATTTTGACTTGTTTCCCAGATCCAGATATGGTTTCCTTTCCACTGAGCAGATCTGTTACCGAATCCAAGAGCAGTTGGTTACCCACCATAGCTGTTTTGGTATTTCATTAAATATGTATATTGCTTTTGGTAGAATTGCCATTTTCACAATATTAATTCTACCTATCCAGGAGCCTGGGAGGTTTTTCCATCTTCTCAAGTTCCCCTTGATTTATTTCTTGAGTGGTTTTATGTTTTCATTATATAGATCTTTCACATCCTTGGCTAGTGTTATTCCAAGGTATTTAATGTTTTTTTTTTTTCTATTGAAAATGTAACAGTCTCACTGATTTCTTTCTCTGTATATTTTTCCTTTGCATATAGAAAAGCTACTGATTTTTGTGCATTGATTTTGTATCCTGCCACTTTGATGAAGGAATTTATCACCTTTGGAAGTTTTGAGATGGAGACTTTCAGGTCAGTTGTGTAGAGGATCATGTCATCTGCAACTAGGGCTAACTTGACTTCTTCCTTTCCAATTTCAATCCCTTTGATTTTTTTCTCCTGTATTATTTCTTGGGCTAGTACTTCTAGACTATGTTAAAGAGCAGTGGTGAGAGTGGGCACCCCTGTCTTGTTCCCAATCTCAGTCGGAACTCCTTGAGCTTTTCCCCATTAAGTATTATTTGGCTTATAAACCCTCCATGCCTGTTCTTTCCACTGTTTTGATCATGAAGTGGTGTTGTATTTTGTCAAAGGCCTTCTCTGCATCAATTGAGATGATCACATGGTTCTTATGGTTCAGCTTATTTATGTGGTATATTATGGTGACTGATTTCCATTTGTTAAACCATCCCTGCATCCCTGGGATAAAGCCTACTTCATCAAGGTGGATAATGCTTTTGATGTGTTGTTGAATTTCGTTTGCAAGGATTATGTCAGGTTCTTTGAGTCTAAGTTCACTAGGGATATAGGCCTATAGTTTTCTTTGCTTGTTGCATCTCTGTCAGGTTTTGGTAGTAGGGTGATGCTAGCTTCATAAAAGGAGATGAGGAGCATTAACTGGTCTCTGATAGGGCAAAACAGTTTGAAAAAAGTTTGGTTTCAGTTCTTCAATGAAGGTTTAATAGAATTCAGCTGAGAAGCCATCTGGTCCTGGACATATGTTTTTTGGGAAAGTTTTTGATTACCTTTTCAGTCTCCATGGATGTGATAGGTTTGTTTAGGAGATTAATTTGCTCTAAGTTTAGTTTTGGTAGGTGGTATGTGCCTAGAAATTCATCCATTTCTTCCAGATCATTCAATTTTGTGGAGTAGAGGTTTTGCAAGTATGCCCTGATGATTCTTCCAATTTCATTGATATTTGTTGTGATCTCTCCTTCTCTGGTTTTGTTAATTTGAAACTTCTCATTTTTTTGTTTGATCAAATTACTCAGGGGTTTGTCAAAGAACCAGCTCTTTGTTTCATCAATATTTTGCTTTCTTACTTTCCAATTCATTAATTTTTGCTCTAATCTTGATTATTTCTTTCTGTTTGGAGCTCTTTGGGTTGGATTCTTCTTGTTTCCAGCGCCTTTAATGGACAGTCAGGTTGTTAATTTGGGCTCTCTCAGTCTTTGTAATGAAGGCATTTAGGGCTGTGAAATTTCCCCTTAGGACTGCCTTCATGTACCCCATAAGTTTTTGTAGGCTGTGTTCTCATTATCATTCACTTCTAGGAATTTTACAACTTCTTTTTTGGTTTCTTCCATGACTCATTCATTGTTTAAAAGTGTGTTGTTTAGTCTCCAGGAGCTGGTGGAGTTCCTAATGTGTCTCTTGTTGTTAATTTCTAGATTTAAAGCATCATGATCTGATATGATGCAGGAAGTTATTTCAGTTTTCCTGAGTTTATGAAGGCACACTTTATGGACTAATATATAGTCAATTTTGGAGAAGGTTCCATGGGCTGCTGAAAAGAATGTGTATTCTGTAGAGTTGGGGTGGAAAGTTCTGTAGATATAGATTAGGTCTAGTTGATCTGTGATGTTGTTGAGCTCTATTATTTCCCTGTTGATTTTCTGATTGGATGATCTGTCTATTGATGGTAGTGGAATAGTGAAGTATCTGAATATGATGATGTTGGTGATTATTTCTGTTTTATTGTCGAGTAGATTTTGTTTTATAAACTGTGGTGCACCTGTGTTTGGTGCATATATGTTTATGTTGTGATATGCTCATGTTGGGTCATTCCCTTGCTGAGTAAGAAGTGGCTTTCTTTGTCCTTTTTGATTACTTTTGGTTTGAAATCTATTTTATCAGATATTAATATAGCAACACCTTCTTTTTTATTTCCATTTGCTTGGAATATCATTTTACAACCTTTCACCCTGAGGAGATGTCTATCTTTAGTGGTGAGGTGGGTTTAATTATTTATAAGACAGCTGATAGAAGAGTCCAGTTTTTTGATCCACCCTGATAACCCCTGACTCAGGTGAACAGAAATGTTGGTACCCAGTGGCCAGTCAGGATACCAGAGCAAAAGGCCTGAGTCCATAGCTCACACATGCCTCCCCATGCAAAGCACAGTGGGACCTACCAGGACCACCAGGGGCCTGGGAGGAGCCAGGGAACAGGCATCTAGCCACTCACTCTGTGAAGTGCCTGTCTGCACACAGGTCAGCCCGAGGAACCTGGACCAGGGAGCTGGGTGGATCCAGGAAACAGGGGTCTGGCCTACTCACTCCATACCACCGCACCCACCAGCACACTCTCCGTGCAGGGAACCCAGCCCAGGGATCTGGGAGGAGCCAGTAGATAGGGGTCTGGACTACTCATTTCACACCACTGCACCTGCCAGCACACAGCACCAATTCTCTTCTTGACCAGGGTTTTCTAAAACTTTTTTTCCACTTATTTTGCCTGAAAAATTTTAAATTATTTTTTAACTTTCCATTGACAACTTCCATAAATATAGACAATGTACTATGATCATAATCCCTTTCCACCACACTCCTCCCACCCCCAAGTCACCTCTCCACTGACTCCTGCTTTCCAGCTAGTCTCTCTTCTGTTTGGATGGCATCACTTCTTTTCCTCCTAGCATGCCCTTCTTAATTCTGTCTTTGTCTCTGGCCAGTGTGATAGCTGTTTGTAATTCCTTCTGTGGTTCCTTTCTGGATGAATTTCACACTGCTCTGTCTGCTTGGCATGACCATGGCCTCTTCAAGTTTCCATGTGGTGGAGAAAAAGAATAATCCAGTCTGGAATTTGTAAAGGAATGAAATCTTTATTCAAATTTAGAATTACTTTTAGAAAGCTTCTAAGGAATCTAAAGTTTCCTCAATTCACATGATGTTTTGAATTTTTCTTTTTTTGAGCCAAGATCTCATGTAGCCTGGGCTGGCCTTAAAATCACTTTATAGCTTATAATACCCTTGAACTCCTGATCTTTCTGCCCTCGTCTTCCTCCCAAGTGTGGGGTGACAGGTGTGTACCTCCACACCTGGCTCAGCATGAAATATATACAGTGTGCTTTCCTCAAAGTCTTAGAAATAGTCTCACAGGAGTCCCACCACCCCATTTTCTGCCATGCAAGTCCCATGTTCCTGTACCAGGGCAAGGATTCTGCTAGGCGCTGAGTGTATTTCACCTGCAGCTATTTGCTTTAGAAGCACCACACTGCACCAGGAACAGATGAAGTGGCATCACAGTGAACTCTGTGAGTGGCCAAGTTGAGGACACAGAGGAATCTGCTCAGTCACTCTCTTATCTGGATTGTCAGCTGGAAAAGGGCTTAGAAATAACCTCATAAGACACTCAGCTCTGAATATCATCTTCCCTGTGTTTAGACTCTTTGCTTCAGGATGCTGGTTCTTAAAGGTTTGAGGTCTAGAATGTCTGATATGCTCACAGGTTCTCTATTTAGGAAAAAAAAAGAATTGTCACACAGAAAGGCTACCAAGTCCTCAACAAAAATATGTTTGTATCCAGTGGGATCAGCAGTAAACTCAGCCACATGCCTTTCCCTTGTGTCGTATAATCTGGGTCGAGATAAGACTTCCTCTTTACCTGTGTTGGACGTCACTGTTAGTACTCAGTTCTGCAATGCACTTTGAGTTGTCTAATAAGTCAGATGGCTTTGGATTGCTAGTACAAGCCCAGGATTCTTAGAAAAAAAGATACTCTCAAGTCATGGCGGGGGTGGGGGAGTGGGTAAGGAGTTGGCTCAGTGAATAAAGGGCTTGCTGTAAAAACATAAGGACCTGAGTTCGTATCCTCAACGTCATGCAAATGATGATGGGTGGGGGTGTCAGCCTGCTTATGGTCCCAGTGCTTAGGAGTCAGAGACAGGGGAATCCCCAGGACCAGATGGCTAGCTAGACCAGCTGAATCAGTGAGCTCTGGCTTCAAGTGAGAGACCGTGTCTCAATAGATGAGGTGGAGAGTGATTTATAAGCATGCCCAACATCAACCTCTGTCCTCCACACTTTCACACGCACACACACATGCATATCCACACCCACATGCATAAATAGAATAGAAGAGATCTCTCAGCGATGGGCCTGTCATTACCCCATCTTGATCAAATAGTTCTGATTGCCTCTGGCAGGACTCTCACTCCAAAACAGGTGGGGAGAACATATCTGATAGCTGAACATCTTAGATGTGGCCTGTAGACCTTAGGCTATGTCACATGTCTCTGGTACCCTGGCCTTGTGGCCTCTCTCCATGCCTGCTTCCATTTTGGGCCTCTTGGCTATTTCATCCTTCAAAAGGTTCAAATGCAGCATCACAATTTCTTTCTCTTCAGAGCTTTGTTACCCTTGACAAGCCTGTGGGACAAACACTCCTGACCTCTGTGGCCTCCTGTCTGACAACTGCGACTGAATGAATATTCAGTCAACAAAGCCTCACACCAGGCATCATGGGAAATGGTAGAAAAAGGAGGTGACATACCTCTGGCCTTTGAACATCATATCAGCTCACCAGAGAGTCAGAACTGGTATGCAGCAAAAACGCTAAGGTCACATGAAAACTCAAAGGTCACCTGGACTTGGATGATTATTTATAAGTCGAATTAACATGGCTCACATGATAAGCTCGTGTGTGTGTATGTGTGTGTGTGTGTGCATCAAGCATTTTGAAATGACTGAAGAGATTAGACATAGACAAAGATAACTTCCTGCTGTCATAGTTTTCACCCCCCAGATAGAACTCTGAAACAAGGATTTAAAAGCAAGTGTTTTATTTAGGAGACATAGGATTCACCAGTAAGGGGAGAGGGACCAGAAAAGCAGTCAGAAAAGGGTATGCCAATTAGCCAGTTACTTTCAATAGCTGGAACTTAAGCCTACGAGAAAATTCTGGAAAACCCTAGAATGTTTGTCTCAAAATGATGTCCTGGTGCTGAGGATATGATCCAGTTGTTAAAGTCCTCACTGAGCAAGTATGAAGCCCTGAGTTCAGTTCCCCAGCACCCATATAAAGTGGCAGGTACGGAGGCTGGCATCTGTAATCCCACTGCTGGGGACATAGGAGGATCCTTAGGAGTTAATGGCTAGCTAGTCTAGTTGAATCTGAGTCCCAGGTTCAGTGAGAGACCTTGTCTTGATATATATTTGAAGAACAATTGAGAAAAATACCCAGTACTAATTTCTGACCTCTCACGCACATGCACACACACACACATATGAACATGTATACACACATGCACAACATACATACACACACACTATCTAGACTTCCTCTTAGTCCCTTGTCAAAGACTCCTATGGACAACATGATCTCTACAGCATGCAAAGAGCAGCAGTTATTGGCACTTGGAGGTGCGCCTTGACAGGACCTGAAGGATTTCAAGGAGGGACCAGTGGCCTCTGCTACATAGTTATGCATTCATGAGAATGCTGGATTGAAAAGTAAAGGAGGAAGAGGACTTGAGCTTTTACGGGAATACTTCCCATGAAGACTTTAGAGCAAGAGTAGATGCCATTCAATCCAGAACCAGAACCAGAACCACTACCAGTCTGCTTCCACGTGCAATTCCTCAAAGGCAACCTGCCCAACTGGCAAAGGGACAGAGGCCAGACTATCAGCTGAAGCAAACTGAAGATGGGGATGTTTGGGGGGGGGGGGCGCCTATGAAGGTGTAGGTTGTGGCGCTTCCCTGAGGTTAGATGTCCTGTCACCCACGAGATGTATGTTAGGTAATTGGATGACTTTTCCTGGAGAGCCATGAGCAAATATCTCCTTGTACCCACACTGTACATTAATGGCAGAGGAAAGAAACAATTTTACCCCAACTCTACTTTTCAGTGAGTTGATTGAGATTCATAGGAACATAAGTGACTCAAAGGCAGCTCCATCATCCAAAGCCCATCCTAGGACTGGACTGCCCTGCCCAACTTACAGGAGGCAGTCTCCTCTCCCTTGCAATTGTTTACTGCTTTTATAACCTTGGGGAGGAGTCCTTTTGAACCTTGTAACTCTGAGGTGCCTGAGCCTTCTGGGTCTTGGGAGCCTTCTTTCTCCATCCAGGATGTTCTAGCTCAGAGGACATAACTGCATGACACAGGAGCAAGTAAGATCAGTCCTATCAGTGGGTGGGCAGAGAAGTCGCTTCTGTGGTGGGAGTCACTGAGACCTAAGTGTGGTCAGGGAAACCATGGGTCCATATCTCTTCTTCAACTCAAGGAGGCCAGAGAGGCAGGCCATGAACAGCAACAATGAAGAGTTTGTCCTATGTCTCTTACTGTCTGTAAAAGGTCAGACTGACAGAGGGTTAAGGCGGTTATGGTGGGAATCATGATAAGACCCTCCAGAAAGGACCTGATGTAGTTCCCTGCATTGCATTGTACACAATCTTTTCCAGAGAACTGGCAGACAGGAAACTTCAAGACCATTGAAAGCTGAAATATTGTACAAGGCTCTTAGCTGTTTAATATCATGTAGTTGTTGACATATGGTTCCCAAGGATTGCAGGTGTCCCCCACAAGGCCTTAGGTGCGTCGATCTTTGTTAATGGAAATGTTCATGTGTTTTAGCACACATTTTTGGTTCCCTAGAAGATCTCCCCAGGAATGGCCTCTTTGAGAAGGCAGCTCAGGGGTTAATTAGCTTTAACATATTAAATAATATGATAAAGCTGGGCATCATGTTGCTTATCTGTAATCTTGGCATTAAAGGAAGCTGATGGAGGAGGGTTGTGAGTTAAGGAGCAGTCTGGGCCACATAGTGGGACCTGGTATCAAAACAAAAATAAAAACAAAGGATCTTAAAAACACTTTTTAAATTTTTCTCTATCCTATCTTTAGGGTAAAAGCAGAGGAGACCTGGATCAGTCATGTCAGAGTTTATGGACCTGCATGTGTGTCTGTGGGTAGGTGGGTGTATGCATGTTCATGTGTGTTTGGATGCCCGTTTGTGTGCATGTGTGGAGGCCAGAGATCAACCTCATGCATCTTCCTCAATTGCTCTACATTTTATGTTTTTGAGACAGGATCTCTCCTTTGAGTTTAGAACTCACCAAATAGGCTAGGCTAGCTAGCCAGTGTTTTCTAGCAAATCCTGCCTCCCTAGTCCTAAATTTACAGTTGTCACCACACCTGGCTTTTATATTCCTGTCCATAATTGAGACCTTTTACCTTGGGAAAATAAGTTGGCTAGCACCATGAAACTCACTCGTATTTCAGAGAGGAAGTACGTATCAGGCTGGGCCCATTCAGAAGACAGAAGCTACACAAGTTACTTTAATAGGAGGAATGGAAATAGAATTGAAACTGTTAACCAGGTTCTGGATAAGTCGAGTCATCCACATATAGGAGGTAAACTGCTGAAAGAAGCTATCCTGGGACTGGGCAAAAGAGGAAAAAGAAGATAAACTGGAACTTCAAAGCTTGGAGGGTGGCCCCTGAAGAAGGTCAGTGTGGACCTCTTATGAAGGGGACCCTGGATAGCTGACCATGCTGGTGTCTCTGAAGAGGCACAAGGAAAAAGAGGGTGGGAATCTAGAGAAACTAGAGAGTAGACTCAGTTGCTGTTATTAAAGCCATGTGCTGAGGGCAAAGCAAAGGAATACGTAACAGATACCTTCTTTATGGGGACAAAACATCCAACCACAAGCAGCTTATAGAAGAAGAGGGTTTATGTCAGGTTTACGGTTTCAAGGGGAAGTTTCATCATGGTGGGGAAAGCTTGGCATGAACAAGATGGCAAGGTGCCACATTAGCCAGGATGAAATAGTTTGAAAGAGTTCACCTTGAACACTCAGTGGGCTGGACTAATAAGCCTCAAGCTTTGCCCCCATGACACACCTTCTCCAGCAAGGTTTCGTCTCCCAAAGACTCCACAATGTTCCCAAATTGTCCCCAGCTAAGGGGTCATGTATTCAAAACACATGAGCCTATGGGGACATTACATTCAAACTGTCACAAAATATTACTGGGAGATGGTAATAGGAATCAAATCAGGAGCCTGTGTGTACCTCTTCACACCTCTGATCACTCTCTGGTATCCCCTGTTTGGCAGAGCCCAGTAAAGGAGTGTAGGCTCAGGAGAGGTATGATATGCAGAGTCCCACCCCAACAACATGAAGCAGACTGAGTTTGCAATTGAGAGGTAAGGAGACACCAACACACACACACACACACACACACACACACACACACACACACACACGGTATGGGAAGGAGAGAAGGATGAAGAGTATAGATGGGAGAACAAATACTAACAAAAACAAAGTATGTACCCAAGAGCTATCTGACATACGGAGGACTGCTACCCATGAATAAAAACAAGCATAGTAAACTGGGCATGGTGGCACATGCCTTTAATCCCAGCACTCAGGAGGCAGAGGTAGGAGGATCACCAAGAGTTTGTGGCTACCCTGAAACTGAGACTACATAGTAAATTCCAGGTCAGCCTTGGCTAGAGTAGGACTCTACCTTGTACCCTCCCCCCAAAAAACAAATTTATACTGGCAGTTTTCATGCCATACTTGGTTCTGAGGGAATTGCATTAAGCACCCTTATTTGTCTGGAGGATGAAGGCTGGCAGGGTGCTGTACTCAGGGATTAAGGGAGAAAAATCACAAATTAAAATCATACACTAAAATTGTGAGAACCCATTGGGATGAGAAAAAAGTCACTCACCTGTTTTGTGTGAATGTGTGTTTGCATAAGTGTGTGGGCATACATGGTGTGTGATGTGCATGCGTGTGTACATATGTGTATGTTGTGAAGTGTGTGTGGTGCACATGCCTAAGTGTGTATGTGTGTGTGGAGGTTAGAGGTCAACATTGGGTATCTCCCTATCTCATTCATCTTATTCTTTGAGACAGGATATCTCACTGTACCTAGAGCTCACTGATTAGGCTAGGTTAGCTAGCCAGTGAACCCTAGGGATACCCTGTCTGCCTTTTCAGCACTGTGATTATAAGCAAATGTCAACTACCCTGAGCATTTCACATGGATTCTAGGGGAACCAAACTCAGGTCTTTGTGGTAGGACTTTACCCACTGAGCCATCTTCCCAGCTCAGAAACTTGTCTTTTACATCATGTTTATTCTGGGACATATACATTCACAGGTCAAATGCAGTTTGAGACATTTCTGCTCACAACAATTTCTATTATTTACTTATCTTCCCCTGCATTTCACTATTTTGGCTCAAAATAGAAATGTTCCTCATAGGCTCACCTGTTTGAACACTTTGTAACCAGATGGTGGTGCTGTTTGGGAAGCTTATTGAATTTTTAGGAGGTGGAGCCTAACTGATGGAAGTGGGTCACTGGGGGTGGTCCTTGAGATTTTATAACTTGGCCCTATTTCCTTTTGGTCCTCTGCTTCCTGATGATGAGCATCTCTGTTCTCACTCCTGTTGCCATGCCTTCCCTGGCATGAAAACTCCCCTGGAAACTGTGAGCTGAATTCAACCCTTTCCTTCCTTTAGTGTTTTCTTCTGGTCTGGTATTTTTTTCTTAGCAGTGAGAAGTAACTGGTACATGGAACTTTGAGGGTGAATTCATGTATGTTATATATGTATGACATGCAACTTCATGTGAAGTTCCTCCATGCATGTGCTAAGCACTCCATCTCACACACTGTATTGCTCGATGAACACAGTGACTTTAGAAATACTTTTATGCTTCCTTAAGAGAAAAGAGATCCATAGGAAGGTTAACACATGTGCTGTGGGTGCAGCAGTGAAACATGTGACTTGAATTTCAAGTTCGTGTGTATCATGCTGTGAAGCCTATGTGAGGCCGCTTTATTATTATCACAACCCTGCTTCTCACTTAAATCTCCTGCTGCACCCTCATGCCTGGGGAGAACTGTGTCATCTCCAGGAGCAAAGCTGCCACCTGAGTTGAGGTGGCTTCCAGGAGAGGATCGGCATGCATTGTGACAGCCACCAAACGCATGCAGCTATTCCAGTGAATTTTCACAATCTGTTCATTAGGCGGAGTTCCAAGAGCTCCATAGATACAGGTAGGTGATCACTATGTCAGACAATGCAGGGCATTTCCATCATTACAGAAAGGTCTGCACTAGTCCATAATTTTGGTGTGGCACTGCTAACTGGATTTGTGAACATGAGCTCTAATGGCTGCCTTTACTGCTGTACTTCTGGTTTTCTTGCCTTTTCCTGATGACCTTCCCAGCACAAATGGACAAGAAAGACCTCTTGTTAAGTTAAAACGACATTGGTATCTGTGTTGTGTCATATTTTAGTGACAGGATCTACTCAGAAGAAAGGGGATGAGCGTTTCAACTTGTGATCTCCAGCACAGGTTTTTTGCTGTGTGCTACTTACCTTGTCTTCTGGGGAGATGGGTTATGGAAAAGACAAAGAGGATTTCCATGACTTTGTGGGGGGGGGGTGTGGAAAGAAGATCACAGGTGGAGCCAGGTGTCTCATGCTCTTAATCTAGATTTCTTCTGACCTAGGCAGGAGGTCTGGCTAGGATAGAAACTACCTCTATATTCCATGATCCCTAGAGTCAACAAGCAGTGCTAGATTAAACCAGAGGACATGTACCATGGGATGGAAGGAATCTTCTTTGAGATTTGTGGCTTCATAGGAAGGACAGTGGGATGACTTGAACATGAAAACCACTGAAAAGAAGACCATGAGGTTGATGCCCACCCAACCCATATCCCTGGCCTTTCCCTGATGACCTCCCCAGGACAAAGGGACAAGGAGGACCTCTTGTTAATTTCCAACTGCATTTTGCTCTCTGTTGTGTAGTATTTCGGTGACAGGATCCACTCGGGAGAGTTGGGGCGAGGCTGGCTGAGGTTCTCAAGGAACCAGGCTTTGCACTGAGATGCCCGCGTGGCAGTGTGATGATGCCTCCTGATCTTACAGAACTTTGAGACCTCTCAGAGGTCATAGAAATCACCTCAAGCCTCCAGTCCAGGATGCGTCTGCCTAGGGAGTTCCCAGGGAAAGGTGGCAGGTAGAGTATCCTGAGTTTTTGTTCTTGTCTTCCCTCCCCTCCTTTCTGTGTGTCTGTGTCATTCTGTTGTGTCTGCTCCTCAGCATTCCACTCATGCGGGGACATTTATTTTGTGTTCTTGTCAACAGAGATAGCATGGACTGCAAAGTGAACAATGCCTCAGTGAGCTCGTCACAGGAGATCTCCAAGATTCCACACTGCGGAATGTACTAGAACGTTACCCATCTGAAGAGGAGGCGAAAGAAGCTAGCTGAGAGGAGGTGAGGACCCATCCACTCTGCCCTCTGCCCTCTGCCCCTTGATTCCATGAGTCTTACTTATCAGAGTGTTTGAACCCATACCTGATGGGCTTTTTTTTCCTGTGTGTTCTTCTGTAGGTCCATGGCTTGGCTAGAATGAGGATGGATGACCTTCTTGGCTGCCCTGTGGAGCTGCTGGATGACAGTGAGGAAGTGGCTGTTATTCCATAGGATGGGAACTAAACATGCTCGGATTGAAACTCACATCCAGCATCCTTCAGACAACCGTTCTCAGAGTCCCACTTTTGAGTCAGACTGTTTTCTCTCTGTTACCTATATTGGTTGAATTTATTTACTTTCTTTTTTCTTTTTCCTTTGGCCCAGAGAAATGTAAAAAGGAATTGCTTTAAGACATATAATTTTGTTCCAAAATTAGCCTTGCTTATGAACAAATTCTGTTCCTAGAAACTTCCTGAATGGCAGTCCCAGGTTAAGGTAGTAAATGGAACTATGCAATTGGATCTGTACAGTAATAATCTTTAGGTTAAAAATACATTTCCTTTCTGCCTTCTAAAATTTGGATTCGAATAATGACCTGAGTCACATTTGCTTAGCTACTGAAGAGATCTTGATGTGGTACCACTTGGAGTTGAAATATAATCAAACATACATTTTACCAGGGGCTCTTGTGCATTATTTGATAGAAATGTTGTAGTACAAAGGAGCCTACACCTTAAAGGCTGAAATATAGTTCCTTTCTGATACTAAAGCTACAATGGCAAAGAATTTTTAAATATCAAAAGTGGCTTTCAGATACCCTGGATGTAAGAGAGGCAACTTTGGATGGTTTTGAAGTGCTATTTCCTAAGGAAAATCAGGAATAGGAGATTAACCAGCCTCATAGAATGGCGGAGCTCAGGTTCTCTGGTTCTGTACACTTGAGGAATTTAAGAACAGGGCATGCTTTTGCAACTGGGCTCTTAGAAACAGTGCCATTTTTGACACTGTCTTGTAACTATGTCTACCTTGCAATAAAACACCTTGGTTGCCTCAGCAATAAAGTCTCTTGTCAATTTACTACAAAACTGTATCCTTAGTCGTTTTGTTAGCCTATCTGATGCAGATTCATCTATACCGTGGACCTTCCAGAGGTCTAATTAGGACCTAGATGTGGCTCCTTATAGCAGTGGCATTAGGGTTACCTCTTGTCTGCCAATGGATCAGGCTTCATGGTGACCTTTTCTCCTCTTCACGTTGTAGTCAAGTCTAGAGTTCTCTGTCGCGCTATACTCCCTACTTTAGCTCTGGTCTGGCCTCAGTCTCTGATTTTGGAGCTCAGGTGATTTCCATGAGGCTCTTGGACCTGCACTGGCTCTCTGAGCCTTCTCAGACAGGAGATAAGAATTGTGATAATAAGTTCTAGGAAAGGCATCTGAAGGATGGTACAAATACATATTGAAGACACTCTGGGATATGGTAACACTCAATAAACAGTGGTTGTTTCTTTATTCATGAAGGGTTTCATGACCGGGCAGGCTGGGTGATCTCTGAGTAACAACGTAGGCCTCCTTGCTTAAGGACACTGAAAAGAAATGTGGAGATTCATGGGACAGAAGTCAAGAGGCACAAAACTGACGTTCCCACCTTGCTTTCATAGCCAACTCCTTAATTTCTTTTTTTGTGAAATAAGGCTAGTGTCTTTTGTCCCTTACAAGGATGACATTATCCCCTTCTGGGAAAGTGACCTGCTATGCACATAGACACCTGAGATACTGTTTCTTATCTATTGCAGTATTAGCCCTTGCACAGGCAGGTGAGCCCCTTGCTTTAAACACTGACAAGGGGGTCTTATTCACCACGGAGAAGCATTTCACCAATTGTATTTGTGCATCTGACATATTAGTAAGAAGCACTTTTGAAATAAAATTTAAAAAAAAATTCCCTCACACTCCTGAGATTTGGAGATAATCAAAATGTGAGGTAAAGAAAAGAGCTAACATTGCCTATTTTATGTGGTGTAACCAATGAAATGGCTTTTCTCTGATTGCATTATAGTCCTACAGATGATATCCAGAACACAGAAGCGTGCAGTGTAGAAAGGGCATTTTCTACTTACTACCTTGAACTGAATAAAGTGGTGACAATTATTACAGTGATATGCTAATGATTGTGCATGGTAGGCATTTAACAAGCACTGGCTCATTTAATCATGACCATGACAGCATGAAGCAGGTCCTTTCTTTACCCCCTCCACACCTGTGGGAGCAACTGAGGCATGAATGGAAGCCACCTGATTTGTGAAGGGCATAGCTGGGATGACTCGGGCATACCTCACTCGGAAGCTAGGGCTTTTCCCATCATACTCAGCTACTTCCTGACTTGAGCCCAGTCCCTGTGTGACTGTTCACAGGCTCAGAACTAAAACACCTATCTTCAGCACTTCGCCATCTTTAATTGTACCATGGGGCCAGTCAATATTGTGCCGCCCCACAGGCTTCCCACAGCTATTTTCTGAGCTATTAGCAAATGTATACAGTGTCGATCAATGTAAAAAAAGATAAATATTTTACTTTAGAATATCATTCTCAAATTAGAAAATACTTCTCACTGGAGTTTGGGCTGAGCCTGTGACTTTACGCCAAATTCTGCTGAAGGTTTCAGCACACTGCGTCCAGCAGGGGAGGTCGTGGTGGGTGGGAATGTGGAGAGGGACAGCTACGGAAGGTCAGTAACAGGATAGAAGGAGCAACTTCGGGCTCTTGAGTAAAACAATATTGACTCTATCATAGTTCCTCCGTTCTTCACCAAAGGATCCTGCTCTTCCCAGACTGAAATAACCTCTTCCCAGGCCCCTCTGAAATCTCATCAAGAGGAAGGCACGATGCTTTATCTGTTTCAAGGGGCTGCTGGTGTACAAGGTGGTTGACACATGTGCACGCAGCATTGTAAGAGTGCAGTTAGCACCCTGCCCACGGTTCTCAGGGCTTTCTCTGCCTCACGCTGTTCCTTCGTACATTTCAGACCTGAAAGAAACTAAAGACCTGAGCATTCCTTCCTGCTCCCTCTTCACTGAGCCTCAGCCAGTGACTGAGGAGAGTTGGGATATAAATGTCTCTGGGGTGGACTGCCTGAGGCAGGTGGTATATTGGTTTTGAGTTTCCCAGTGAGGATGCTGAAGTTGCTCATGGCAACCCCGTTTGATTATAGATTTATAGGCTGAAGCTGCCTTTCCTCCCCTGTATCATCTTCTCACATCTCAAACAGTTTTTCCTAGAGTCACCATACCCATGAGTTAATAGTTAATCTGCACAAAATTTCCCATTTTAGTTAGGGTCTGCTTTTGAAGAGAGCCTAAGATAATTCAGATTTCTGGTGCTGGCCAATTACAGAAATAATAATGCATCACAGAAAAATACATTTTCATTCAAGAATCATTTGTCCCTGCATTCTCCAGATATTTTGCTCTATTAAGAACAGATTAAGGTGGGGGCGGGCTAAAACGTGGCTCAATGGTTAAACTTGCTAAGCCTATCATCCTGGGTTCAATTACCCAGTACCCACATAAAACCAGATACACAAAGTGGCACATGCATCTGGAGTTCATTTGCACTGGCAAGAGGCCCTGGCGTGCTCATATTCTCTTCCCCTTCTTTCTCTCTCTGTGCTTGTAAATAAAATTATTTTTTAAAAGAACAGGGGGAAGGAGTCTTACAGATCTGTGGCCCTGTTGGCAGAATGATTTCCTTCCTGTGTAACACAGATCTCCACAGTTATAATTTCCTTTCAAAGCAAAAGACTCAACTAATACTATGAGATCAGGCAAAAATCACCCGATAGCTAATCAAATTACAATGTACTGACTAGAACCAGTCATTAAATATAAGAGGGGAAAGGGGAAAGGAGAAAGTCACAAGCCCAGAGCCACCCCCCCCCAACTCCTCTTGTAGAAATCCCTCAAAGGATTTCTCTATTTCTGAATCACTTCTGCTTCAATTAGCATTGACTGAGGCTGCTTAACGTGCCTGGCCCTTTTCAAATCCCATTACTGGATACTCCAAGATACTATCTGTCTGCAGGCTTTTGTTATGTATGGGACATTCTTTTTTTGTGTGTGGCGGGATTATTGAATATTCTATGGAGTAGCTAATACATTGATCAGAGTATTATAGAAGAACTTTACTTATTTTCCTGGAAAGGCAGTTTTAAAACTTTTTTTTGTAATTATCATTATCAACTCAAGCCAATTCTCCAAGCTCAAGTTATGATGGTCTAAAAAAGCATGTCAGACTGACCCATTACTGCTTTGAAAGATAAACATGGAAAAATGTCAACCCTATAAAGTAAGAAAATGTGACTCAATCTTTGGTACAGACATCACACACTGAATTTACTTCTTTGTGTGTGTTTTATTCCTGCTTACTGAAGAAATTACCTATTATAAAATACTTATTAGACAAAATAAAATGTACATCAGTTCTCTAATACACTTACTGAATAAGCTTTTAAATAAAAATTTTAAGTGAAATATACCCTTTGTTTTTCAATGACCTGTTCGTGTTCTTTTCCACACTGTCACTGTTGAATATTATCGTGGACTCATAGATTCAAGTTATTCAAATCAACTATATTCTTTTTAGTTTTTATATTTGTTTATTTATTTATGAAAGAAAGGCATAAAGAGAGAGAGAGAAGAGAGAGAGAGAGAGAAAATGGGCATGCCAGGGTTTCCACCCACTGTAAATAAACTCCAGATGCATGTGCCACCTTGTGCATGTGATTTTATATGAATACTGGGGAATCAAACCTAGGTCCTTTGGCTTTGCAGGCAAGTGCCTTAACTGTTAAGCCACCTCTCCAGCCCCAACTATAGTTATTCTTGAGGCTCAAATTATCACAACGCACATACCCCATTAAGCTGTCTCTGTTGTCTTTCAGCATCATACCTGAGACTTTTTTTAGTGTCTTGCCTAAAATACAATATGTTTTATACCCATAGTCATCTTCTCTTGATATTACTTAAGATTTTAGTGCCTGAGATGCCCTAAGAAGCAGCAGGATTACATATCAATTTTATCCACATGACTATCACGGCAGATAAATCTTTCAGGCCATTGAAATGGAATTACTGGAACACATGTATTTTAGGAGCATCCATTTTCTTTAGCATTTTCTAATGAGTCATGGTATTATCCACTGTACTGAATTTTTCTCTGACATTAATTCCCTTTGGCTTTATGCTAATATGCCCGGCTACCTCAGAGAAACTAGCTTGCACAATAACCATTCTTCATTTGTCTGCATCTGATTTTCTGTTACTCTTGTGCAACCTTCCTGACCAAGACGAGATGAGATCCATGTACAGATGATGGAAGGATGAACAGAAAGATCTTTGCTTCCATAAAAAGGGAGTACTAATGAGGTTTAGATTTGAGAATTTTTTGCCACATGCCATAAATGCCCCCTTGGGCATTTTACCTGTGGCCTAAGGCAAGAGGTCTCAAAGCAACCCCATGAGGAGAAAAGGTGTTAAAATGGATATTGAGCCTGACTTCAATAACTCTGATCATTAAATCTGCGTTGGGTCTAGAGAGTTTGCATGTCTAACAAGCTAGGAGAGGCAAATGCTGCTGAAAATTAGACTTTACTCTGAAGACCTCTGGTCTAAGGTTCATTGCTGAGATATGGAAAACTTTTGATACCTCTAACCTTGAAACCAATAAGTAAGGATGAGTTTAAGTAAGAAAAATGTAAATTAACAAATTCTAGAAAGACAAGTCCTTGGGAAATTTGAAGTTATCATCAGTATCACAATTATTATTAATTATTTTTTGAAGCAGGGTCTCACTCACTTTGTAGCCCAGACTGGTTTGGAACTCACTATGTAGACAAGGATGGCCTCAGATATGTGCTAATCTTTCTGCCTAACCATCTCAAATACTGAGATTACAGGTATGAACCACCATACCCTGTAAAAACTGGAATTGTCTTGAATCTTGCATATCGAACCATGCCCACCCTGCACTCTTTAATTTTCAATCCCCTCTAGTGAACCTGAATTCTCATCAGCCTTATATCTCATATGCACAGAAGTGCAAAAACTTCAATTAAAAAAAAAATAAAGGGAGCCTGGCGTGGTGGCACATGCTTTTAATCCCAGCACTCGGGAGGCAGAGGTAGGAGGATCACAATGAGTTTGAGGCCACCCTGAGACTACGTAGTGAATTCAAGGTCAGCTTGGGCCAGAGTGAGACCCTACCTCGAAAAACCAATACCACCACTACTACTACTAATAATAATACTGATAACAATAACAAACAGAAATACATAGTTCATGTAAGAAAATCTTCCCCATACTAAATAAATACCATAGAGCTCTACAAACAAAAGAATTTTTGTGTTTTAAAGTTCGAGATCTTGATTTTATTCTTAAGGTTGAAGTCGACACTGTGTCTCTCCTTTTACCTGGCCTCTCTTACAGCAGGACGTGTGTCCTCTGGAGGGCTCAAGTGCCACGCTATGCTGTCATTTCACTATGAACAATTACAGCTGTAATGAACGCACGTTGTAGTGACAGTAATAAGACGTTTGTGATCTTGTACAAAGAGTCATGCTGCAAGATAAATAACTGCATGCATTTATCCTATCGTTAGTAATTTGAACTTCTGACTTACCAAGAAGGTGTTCAGCTTATTTGGGGAACCACCTGACAAGGATCCTTAGATTTCTTGTTCCTCTATTTGACCCCAAAAAGTAGGGGGTCCTTGAGAAATCTGTCTTCTCTCTTTGTTCCCTGATCTGTCTGTTTATTTTTCTTTTTTCTTATGATGTCTTCTCTGTGGTTACAGGTTCAACCATTTTCTCCAGAAAGGGTAGATCAATGGTCCAACCCCCACCCAAAAAACTGAACCTTCATTTTCACTTGCTATAGGACTTCTCTTACCCAGAAGTGTTCAGGAATTTCAAGTTAACTGCCTGTAGCCAGACTTGGCACTTTCTCTTCTCGACCAACTTTTCTTTCTTGATTTCCTTTTTTTTTCTGAATATTAAGCACACTATTTATGTTATTAACATCCCCTCTATTTTTTAACATCTAATATATTTACACAATTCATTCTCCAGTATATCTCTCTGACCTTGAGACCTTCTTATCTATGCTGAGGAAAATTACACATCAACACAATACACATTCCTTTTCCCTGAAAATCATGTCACTAATCATGCATTTCTAGAATCTAGGATCTTCCACGATTCCCAGGACAAATTAAGGTTTGTTTAAATTCTTCACCTGCTATTCCCATTTTCTCACTTATAGCCCTAATATGTTGGTGTTTTCTGTCTCACCCAGCACTATGAACTTTCTTACCCTACTGGTATAATATAACTTTTTATAAACACACTCATAAATTTCATTTCTTTTTTTAAAAGATTTATTTTGAAAATTTTATTTATTTGAGAGCAACAGACAGAGAAAGAGACAGAGAGAGAAAGAGAGAGAGAGAGAGAGAGAGAAAGAGAGAGAATGGGCACATCAGGACCTCCAGTCACTGCAAATGAATGCCACATGCATGCGCCACCTTGTGCATCTGGCTTATGTGGGTACTGGGGACTCGAGCCTTGAACCAGGATCCTTAGGCTTTACAGGCAAGCGCTTAACTGCTAAGCCATTTCTCTAGCCCCCAAATTTCATATCTTCTTGAGGCAGGGTCTTCCCCTAGCTATGCTGAGTTAGAACTCACTCTTTAGCTCAGGCTGGCTTCAAACTGACAGCAATCCTCCTATCTCAGCCTCTGGAGCACTAAGACTTTGAGCATGGGGTACCAAGTCCATCTTAAATTTAATCTTTATCTATTCTACTTTCCCATGGCACTGTCTCCTTCCTCTGCCTTCTAAAATTCAAGTTTTTTAAGATGTGTAAGACAACTTCCCTGTGGCACTGCCCAGTTCTCCCAAGAAATGTTCGCTTCTCCTTCTTTTCTTAGAGCTCTGTGCAGCTTGCACTCTTTGTCTTGGGTTTTTCTCTGGTAGTATTGACAGTATCAAACAGTATTTGTTTGATTGTGAACTCGGGTGCCTTACTATATGCATAGTTGGGGTAAATACCAAGATGGATACTCCTGGTAAACAGATGTTGTTTATTATATTGAACATTTGAGACCCTCTCTTGGCCAAGCACAACCATACTAGAGCTGGCCTAGTATGTATTATGTATTATGTTCTAGAGGAGAAACAAAGGCAAGAAATATGTCAGTGGTTGTGATCTGTGCGAAAGAGAATAGCAATGCAAGAGAAACGTTGGTGCAAGATGGGTTTAGTTGGGGATGGACAACCAACCAGGGTGGGAAAGAGTCACCCTGGAAAAGATTTAGGAAAGTGTTCTAAGCCAAGAGCAATAAGTACAAATTCATGACAGGAGTGACCTTGATATACTCAAGAAAGAGATCAGTGTGTGTGATCGGGTGGATTATAATCATAAATCAACATTAGATGACACAAGAATAAAGAGGTCAGATCATGTTAAGGTGCACAAACTGTGAGGAGAGTTTGGGTTTTAATTCTGCTGCTATATATATATATATATATATATATATATATATATATATACACATATATATGTTGTTATAAATTATATATTATATATATATATAATTTATAACAACAGAAATATATTTTTCATATTTCTCTAGACTGAGAAAACCCAGGTCAAGTTATTAACATGGTAGTATCTGGTAAGGGTTTGCCTTGACCGCATAATCTAATGAGGAGGGATGACATTATAGCTACTTCTTGTTGCTGAGACAAAGCATTGGACCAAAAGCAGCTGATGGGAGGATTGTTTTTTAAATTTTGGTTTACAGTCTTGAGTGAAATCTTCATGATACCAGGGGGAGGCATGGCATGAACAGAAGCTGGGCATCACAATCTGCCACAGCAGGTGGAAAACAGTAGCAGGGAGAGTGGGCCAAACTCTAGCAAGGTGGAGCTGGCTATAACACTCCTAAACCCACCTTCAACAATACACTTCCTCCAGTAAGACTCCATCTCCCAAATTGCTACCAGCTGGGGTCCAAGCACTCAAAACACACAAGTTTATGGGGAACAAGGACATCTGATTCAAACAAGAAGACATGCTGTGCCCTAACACAGAGAGACAAGCGAGTGCTCCCTTCAGCCTTAAGCCCATTAAGAGGGGTTCTAATCCCCTTCATGACAGCAGGCCCTCATGATTTATTCACCTTCCAAAGCCCCACTTCCTACTACTGTGGCATTAGGAGTTATGTTTCAACGTGAGGTTGGAAAGTGACACCATCATCCAACCAGGGCAGCCTAGCAGCATGATGGGAATCCCTGAGGGATTAAAAGCAGGACAATGCTCTGGGAGTGGTGTTACTGTGGCGGGTGTTAATCCTTAGTCATTAACTCCAAGGAGCTGTTTGTCACCTGCAATTTGCGTGAGCCATCTGGCCTGTAGCTTGCTCTAGATGATGGCTCCTGCTCTGTGCCCATGAAGTGTTTTCCTCTCTTATCTTTTATGAGAGTGTTATGGCCAGAAAAGGGAGGGGAAAAAATAAAGTAAAAGAAAGAGTTCAAGATTGTTTTACTTTACTGGTAGAATAGGACATCTTTGGAAAGAAGACATTGAAAAACAAACATGGGAAGCCCAGTGTCCAGGGCACCCTCTGGGTTTAATTTTCTTTGCTCCTAACACACTGCCATGACGGCATCAAAGCTCCATGCTTAGGTGACAAAACCAACCAGTGGTCTTGGCCTACGCCTAACGCCACCATGCCTTCTGAGGGATGGGTAAAAGAGGGTGTTAAGGTCTTCATAGGTCCATTTCACTGCTTTCTTTTTCTTGTATGTGTGTGTTGAACATGTATGTATGTATGCATGTATGTGTGTTTATATGTGTACGGGCAGGTGCAGGTTTATTTGCACACGCGCATGCTGAGGCTAGATATCAACATTGGGTGTCTCCCTCAGTTACTCTCCACCTTATCTTTTGAGACATTGAACTTGGAGAGCTTGCCAGTTTGGCTAGACGAGCTGGCTAGTCACTTCTTGACTCTCCGCCCCCCAGGGCTAAGATTATATGTATGTATCACCCTGCCCAGTATTTTACGTGGGTGGCGATCTGAACTCAAGTCCTCATGCTTCCTCAGCAAGAGCTTTGTCGACTTCAGCCATGTCCCCAGTCTGAGTCATTCTACTTCCTGTTTCCATTTTACCAATGTCAGATAGATGGTGCACGTACAACACAACGCTTCAAAACCATGATGGATGGCTAGAAGGGATCATCGTTGACTCTTTGTGAGTTCACGTCCAGTGCCTTTCTGAACGTCAGTTGTTCTCAGTCTCACGACTCGGGAGTCTTTCCAGCTGATTATAGATAAACAGAAAATACAAAGATTTTGTTAATGAGTAGTAATACCCTAATATATCATCTTTCTCAGATAAAAAAAAATCATCCCAGGTATCATGGATTTATGTATGGGGCAGGGAATGAGTCGTAATATAATTTGTATGGTGTATATTTATTTTGCTTCACCCATACTCCAGGACTGGTAGTAGAGCAAGAAACGAATGGGAAATGCTCCATGACTTTAGAAGATCACAGCCTAATTTTCCAAAGTCTTACGGAAGGATTTTTGTATTTTCTTTTTCCTTTTTGAGATAGGGCCTCTCTGTATCCCACACTGACCTGGAATTCACTGTGTTGTCTCAGAGTGGCCTCGGACTCCCTACCTCAGCCTCTGGAATGCTGGGATTAAAGGCATGGGCCACACACCTGGCTTGGGGAAGGACTTTAAGGAGGAATATTCAGTGCTGGCTTTCCTTAGAAAGGCTGTCTGAGTGTGAACTTGTTATCTCTCATAGAAGAATCAGTTCCTTCTCTGGGGAGCCAACCCTCATTATTAGGTGGAAATCAGTGCCTGCATGGGTTTACCCATGGGTCCTGGTTTTAATTCGGGAAACTCAAGTGCTGACAGAGGCTAGGCAAATAATACATGAGTCAAGCAGTCATGGTATTCCAATTAAAAAGTACAAGCATTTTGACAAATGACATCTTGAATGTGGCCACAGTGTAGGTAGGTCAAGGTAGGGTCTACAGTAAGCTGGGCACTATGGTACTTTTCTGCTTTCATTTATTGCTCTTTTGAAGAAACACTGGTAATATATTATGAAATATGTATATATGTAATATATATATATACACACATATATATACATACACACATATATATATATACATATATATATACATATATATATATATGTATATATATATATATGCATATATATATAGTTTGTTTTTTGAGGTGGGGTCTCAAACTCACAGTGATCCTCCTACCTCTGCCTCCTGAGTGCTGGCATTAAAGGCGTGCATCACCATGCCTGGCTTTATTATCAATATTTTTCAAGGCAACTAGGATTTGAAATTTTTCCTAAATTTTAATTTGGCAGCAGACCTTTAAACTCTCTGTGAGTTAAGACTGGAAAGATAGCTCAGTGGTTAAAGGCTCTAGCTTGCAAAGCCTGCCACCTCAGGTCCAGTTCTCAAGCCACCGAGGTAAGTTGGAGTTAAAACATGGTACAAGCATCTGGTGTTCATTTGCAAAGGCAGGAGGCCCTAGTGCATCCTCATTCCCTACAGAGACAGAAATAAATAGATGATAGACAAATAACTCTCTGTGAGCCAATACTTTAAAAAGACGAATGGCACATTTCCAGCTAGATCTTGTGTGTGCATGACTGATCTCCACCTTTTCTCTAAGCCCCACAGCTGTAAAGAAGAAACACATATTTACTCTTTCCCTTGGCAGAACATAGAGTATTTGAAGACAGCCATCATTTCTGGCCATGGCCACAGTCTCTTTCATAACGTCTCTCTCACCATAAGCAGCACGTCAGCCAAACCCACGGGTTAGTCTTGACTCCGCCAACAAACACCTGCATGAAATAACGAACTGGGTCACATGCAGACACGGGTTCTGTAAACATCCAGAGTGATAGGTAGAGAACACTGGCTATGCTGTGTTCCCTACTTGGATTGAGTTATTCTTCACAGACGCTCTCAGAGCACCAATGTAGATCCAACTCTTACTGAATGGTGGGAATCTTAAGTCAATCAGGAATTTATTTGAGGAAAGGCGCCCTTAAGTCATCTACCTATGCATGACGTTAATGAGCTAAACATACTTACTTCAGTACCTTCTATTTATTCTAATTGTTCCATAGATGTTCCTTTCTGTGCCAGTTATATTCAATTCCCTCTCCATCTGGGTCCACACTCTGTTCTTTTCTTTCTGATCTGGGTCATGGAGGCTAACTTCTCTGGACTGCAATACCCAGGTTCCTTTGCCAGATGGCTTTATAGTAGGGTTTTGATTGATAAAAGGCACCAGAAAGATCACAGGGAGCAAGAAGAGAGAGGGGCCCAGATGTTTGTCCCATATTCCTTTCTGCTTTGAATCTCCACCTTTGATAGTCTGTGGCTCTCTTGTGGAGGCTGAAAAGGCAGAGACTCAGGGACACAGTTCTAACCACACTCCCCTGATATTTATTTTCATCCTTTACCTCTTTAACCCTAGGGACGTTGTGAGCTTCCTAATGTTGTTAATATATGAGTGTCTTAATATTCCTAGTTCATTCTCTGACTCTCATCAATGAATACCTCTGGCTCTTAATTCAAAAAATTTTTTGATAAATTCTTCATTCTGCAGTATTTCCCAGCAGTTATGTTCGATTATTGCTTGCATCTTTGATCCTTATTTATGATACCATTTTTCCATGTCTCTTTCTTTCAAGGGTAGGCAAGTATTTCTAGAAAAGGGAGTTTAAATAAGTAGCTAGGAATATACAGTTATATATATATATATATATATATATATATATATATATATATTTTTTTTTTAATTTACCATAGTGGTGGGTATTGGGATCCCCTTGGATAAGTGCATGTTTGAAATTATTAAGAAGCATCCATGTATTAAACCATGGTGTGCAAGATTCTGTTAATGGTATGTGTGGTGGTTTCAATGCAAATGGCCCTGTGGCCCCAGGTTTTCTTGATGATGCTTCCTACTTAGTCTTTGGCAGATGGAACACTGCTGGAGGGGGTGTGTCACTGTGGGCAGATCTTGAGTCTAGACTACAATGTTCAGAGTGTGTTCAGAGTCAGGCTGAGCTCTGGCTATATGTTCTCTCTCTCTCTGCTATGGATATATGGTGAAGTAAGCCAGCTTCGTCTGCCGTGATGAAACTTCCCTTGGGTTCTGTAAGCCTGAAGTGAAACTTTTCCTCTCCTAAACTGCTTTTGGTTGGGTGTTTGTCCCAGAAATGATAAAGCAGCCACAGCCATATGTAAGGCTGGCTGTGCATTGCAGGATGCACAGGGGCATCCTCTGAGCATGCAGGTGTCTGAGTGCTCCCTCATTTCTGACTGCACTTGCAGTGGTAGGTCAGAAGCTGTAGTCTCACTATTAGCATAGGTTTGGAACTTGTCAAACTTTTCCGACCCCCACTGTTGGCAAGCTTGAAAGGATGCCCCACCAATTTTCAGCTTAGCTATAACTTAATGAGTTTGGGATCTATCCCATTTTATCCTCAGTTCATATACGGAAAGTCACATACGTTTCTCAGAACTATAGCCCACTTAATGGTCTCAAGTGCATGAGGCTGGGGGGACTTGGGATCCCAGGATCTCAGGCACTGGTGTTTGCCTGTCTTACCATCCACTACCTCAGTCACTCTTGCTGAGGTCACATCTCATCTCTTCACTTTTGCTTATGCCCTCCAGTCAAGTTCCCAGCATGGCTTGGGAAATAATCCAAGATAGTTATGACAGAGTTATATAAAGGTCATGTTCTGCAAACAAAAAAAAATTATGAGTATTTAATATAAGGAACCAATAAATGTAAAACTATATCATTAACAAGTAATTCGCCAGAGGTGAATAGAAGTTTTATATTTAGCAATTCAGAACATGATTTAACAAATTCTATTTCCCAACAATATGGGCTGTAAAATGTTCATTAATAATTTTAATGTGATCTTATCATTAAAGCATTTTAAGTATTAATTCTTCCAGTATGTTTCTGAATTATGTATCATTACTAAATTTGTGCTGGATTGCATCCTTTTTTAAACAAAACAGCTCACTAAATATTTGTTTTGTTTTCAACATAGTACTTGTGGATGTGTGCTTATATGTGAATGCTCATGCGTGTGTGGAGGTCAGTTCTTGGATATAAGTCCTTCACCTTTCTCAAGGTTGTCTCCACTTCCCACTTTTCTATAGGCACAGTGGGATTATAGATGCACACTAGAGTATCCAGCTTTATGTGGGTTCTGGGGATCTGAACTCACACTTGAGCAGAAATAACTTTATCTATTGTGTCATTTTCCCAGCCTTGAACATTATTTAAATTCTAACTTTGGTGATCATTTAGAACTAGAGAAACAAGTTGGAGACATGGCTTAGCAGTTAAAGTGCTTGCCTGTGAAGCCTAAAGATCCAGGTTCAATTCTCCAATACCCTCATAAGCCAGATGCACAATGTGGCACATGTGCCTGGAGTTTGCAGTGGCTGGAGACTCTGGTGTGCCCATTCTATCTGCCTTTTCCTCTCCCTGCCTCTCTCTCTCTCTCCAATAAATATATAAATAAATAATAAAATATTTCAAAAAAAAGCTAGAGAACCAAGTCAGTTAATGTTTTCTTCATCGCATTAGGACAGAATAGATTACAGGTGGGCATTTCTTATGATACAGTGTCCACTTCTTTTATGCCGTGTGTCCTCACAGAAAGGTCCCCTAGAGTAGGTCTTCTTGACCAGCAGCAATTTTGACCCCTGTGTGATATTTGGCAATATCTTGGGGCATTTTTATTTTCAGGATTGGGGAAGGGTGTTTGTGCATGCCACTGATATCTTCAGAATGCACAGAAAAGCTCTTGCCCATCCCATAACAAAGAAGATTGGATGTAAACTGTCAGTACTGTTAAGGTTGATAAACCTTGCCCTAGAGCGATTTTTTTTTTGTATGTGTGTATTGTGTATACATATGTTCATGTGTGGTCATACATGTATGCATGTGGGTGCGTGTGCATGTGTGTAGGGGTCAGAGGGCATTATCAGCTATCATCCTCAGGAAAGCTGACAGCAACTTTCACTGGCCTGGAACTCACTAATTAGGCAAGAATGTCTAATCAGCAGGCTCCAGGAATTTTCCTGCCTCTATCTCTTGATAAGATTACAGGCATGTGTCACTATCTATGACATTCATGTGAGGACTGAAGATTGAACTCCGCTCCTTAGAGACAAGCACTTTATCAGTTAAGCTTTCTCCTCAGCCCAGCAGCTTCTCAACCCTTCTGTGGGCTGTCTGACTGCTCTTGCTTCTCCTGCCTCTCTGGGTAGGGCTAACATCTCAACCAATCTTAGGTCACCCCAAGTGAAAAAGGCTTTTGCTCAGTTTCTTCCTTCTCACGACTAGCTGCAATGCATGGGCTGTTGTCACCGCAGCGGAGTGGAGTGATGGCCTGCTGAGGATCTCTCAGTCAAGATGCATGGGTGCTTAGAACTGGCAACTGTCATTTAGAACCCAAACTAATGACTGTGTTTCCTGCTAAGGGAAAGAGGGATGTTGGAACATGGGTGATGACAGAATAATTCTTATCACCGGGAAAGTGAATCTCTGAATTGCTTTGCTTAATGTACAGTGACAACCTGGGGACAGGGATGGATAAACCTGAGGTGTGAGAGTTGCTGAAGGTGGAGGTCTGTGTGAGTAACTCTTATCTAACTGGGGGAATTGGTGTTGGGATAGGTACAAGGTATCCATTAGCGAGGTTACTCGGCTCAAAGGTGAATTTGACTAGTGGGGTGGGAGTCCTGGGCTGAAAGATCATGAAAATAAGTGAAAAATAGACTATTTAGAAGGAGACAAAAGGGCACCATGCAGTAAAACAAAGGAACAGATCTGTATAAATTTATCTAGTGGGCCATTATTGCTAGAATTAGGGACTATAAATGGCTTAAGGAAAAGGTTTCATCCAATAGCTAGTTCCACTTAACTCGTTTTCCTGTAACTAACCTCAGAGTTTTGGTGACGTCGGCTTCATGCACAGATACCCTTGTGCTCCATGTGAATGGTCTGTGGCCATGGTAAAGAAAAGGAGCTGCGTTTTATGGCTGCATCCATGCAGTATGAAGAAAGACGAGTCTTTCTGGAGCCATCAAACCTCAGCGGACATAAAGTAAGGACCAAGATATAAATGCAATAAGGAAGCTGTAAATCCCTGACAACTTGCAGAAATCTTGGGGAAAACAAGTGAATTACTACGGAATAGAGGGCAAGGGATGCAAATAAATTTTAGTGAGATCTCAAAGGATGAGGTTATTTTGGCTGCGTCTGGGTAACATAATGTATTAGGAAATACATGATTTCAAATAACAGAGATTTAAGCTACATTGGCTTAAGGTTAAAAAAAGGGAAATTAGTGGTGTAGGTAAGTGAAAACCAGGAGGTTGCAGCTAGGTAAACCAGCACAGTGGGTTGACTATCTGTATCCTGTAACCTTCCTCTGTGACAACTTCATTTCTAAGATAATTCTGTTCATATGGCAACGGAGATGTTTATAGCTTACTCCAGACTTCAAGCTCCTTGGTAATTGCTATCTTAAAATGAAAAGGGAGCCTCCCCCCCCTCCAAAGTAGTGTACAGGTTTCATGCTGGGGTGGGGTTTGCAATGATGCAGCTGCCTTTGAGTGTCCCTTGCTCCTGCAAGATATCCCAGAAAACTCGTGGGTTCACCAAGCTCAGCATGGATGGAATCCTTCCTTTGGTCTGTCTGGGCCCTATGTGGGATGAATTGACATTTCTTTATAGCTTTCTTGGAAAAGTCACAAGACAAAGTGTGACGGGGAGCCAGGGTACAATTAGGATGGAGGTCTGTGACATTATGCTGTGGAGAAAGACACTTAGGAAAACAAAAGTTGATTCTGATCAACTTTGTTAACCTCCTGTCACAGTGATGGTTCTCAGAACGCACTAGGCTGGGCTAGGAACATGCATCCCAGCCGTTCTCTTTTATGAAATGCTGCTTCTCCACGAGGAGTTACCTGAGGCAAGGAAGCTCTGTTCAGTTAGGGCTGACATTGTGAAGGAAGGGACAGTTCTCTGCAGCTTGGTAGCAATTAATTCCCTAAGAGAGATCAGGGGCACACGTGGCTGAATCTAGTCTGTTCATTTTCTGTTGGCGACTTTGACTTTGGCGTGTGAGTCCATGAGAGATGTTAATCATCTGCTTCCGCCCCTCCCACTTCCCCTTTTCTCCAATTTTAGAATCCAATTAACACTAGCCTCATAAAATGAGTTGAGAACTCTTCTCTTCTCATCTGTTTTCTGGAATAGATTATGAACATTTCCTGCAAATTCTTTTAAGTGTTTGGTAGAAGTCTCCCACGAAAGCCCTCTGGGCCCGGAGATTTCTTTTCTCATGAAGTTTTGAATTACAAACTCGATTTCTCTGACAGTTACGGACCTGCTCAGATTTTTCCTTTAGTAGTGGTTGGATTTTGATAGGCTGTGATTTGTGAGCAATCAGTACGTTTATTGTAATTGCTGAATTCATAAGCAAAAGTTGTTCATAATATGGCTACCATTTCGCCACTACAGATCTGAAACAAGATCCCCTGATTTGTTCTTGGTATGGGTGACTTGTGCCTTCTCGCTCTAAAAACATCAACTCACATAGCTTCCCCTTAATACACATGTAACTTTAGACTGACTATCTTTGGATATATACTACATGTAGTTACTATTATTATTCTGTTAAAGAGATATTTTTAATTAATTAATTTGCAAGCAAACAGAGATATAAGAGAGATGGACAGAGAGAATGGCTATGCCATGGATTCCAACCACTGCAAAAAGACTCCAGACGCATGCACCCTTTGCATCTGGATTTTACATGGGTACTGGGAAATAGAACTCATGTCCTTATGCATGTGCCTTAATAGCTGAGCCATCTCTAGCTCTTGGGTGTCCTTCTTGATTGCCTTCCTCTTTATCTCGCTGAGACAGGGTTTCCTACTTGTGCTCAGAGCTGGATGATTCAGCAAGACTAGCTGCCAGCTTGCCTGGGGATTCCCTGCCTTCTCCTCCTTGGTGCTGGCAATCTAGGCAGCTACCACACCCCTAAGGATCCAAACTGTGGTCTTCATGCTTGTGTGGGAAGCATTTTATCTGCTGAGCAATCTCCTTAGCCCCAGGCATGGACTCTTTAATGACTACAAGAGCATAAGAATCTCCACAAACTGCATCTAGCTGGACATCTCGGATGGACAGCCATCCTTCTGAATATGAGGATTCCATTTAACCACCACAAAGGATGGCTCAAGTTTTAAGCATCCAGTATAACGAGCGAGAAGTGCAGAGTCTGTATCCAGGGTCATGCTATCTATGTACGAACTCCGTGGAATTAAATAAATGTGAGCTAGCTTAGATGATGAAGCTGTGAAGGGATATAGATAAAGTCTGTATTGGTAAATTATTGTTATGTAACAAACCACTCTAAAACTGAGGGACTTAAATTAATAGCATTTATTATTAGGTATATAGTTCAGCCAGATAGCCACATTTAAGAAGTTGACTGTATATTCACTTGCCATTAACGTTGCATTCAATGAGGACAATCTGAATGTCTTGCACATCATCTCCTGTGTTTATTTTTATTTATTTATTTATTTATTTATTTATTTAATTTTATTTTAGACAGAGCAAGAGAGAGAATGCCAGAGAGAGGATAGAGAATTGGTGTGCCAGGGCCTCAGCCACTGAAATCAAACTCCAGACACTTGCACCACCTAGTGGGCATGTGCAACCCAACCTTGCACTTGTCTCACCTTTGTGTGTCTGGCTTATGCAGGATCTAGAGAGTGGAACATGGGTCCTTAGGCTTCACATGCAAGCACCTTAACTTCTAAGCCATCTGTCCATCCCATCTCCTGTCTTTCAACAAGGCACTTCAGGCTTGTTATGTGGGACCAGGAGTGCATCAGATCTTTGCCCTGAGGCTCAGGTCTAAGACACTGTCACCCTTGCCATGGTCTTTAGATGAAGGGACTGTACAGATTAAAGGAAGGAGAACATAGGCCTGTCAAATCCTGGCAGGAACTCCCAAATCACATTGCAATGTGATAAGGCCATTCATTGGGCCACTGATACACTCAGTTTCCCAAAAGACTCTTTTGCAGTCACTTGCCCAGATTTCTTAAAATAAATGTTTGTAAGTAGTTTGGTTGTCAGTTACTTAAGCTTAAGTTCACAAACTTTCTGCTCCTGAAAATTATAGAGATACCATATGTCTTAAAACAATGCGACGCTATTTCCTTTAGATAATTTTTGCCACATATTAATAGGAATAAGACTATAAGACATGAAGTGAAGAAGAGACCGAGAAATGGAGAGAGGAAAGGATGAAGACAAAAAGAGGGAGAGAACATTTTTGAATTATAAAAGCTAGTCTATGACTACACCACCCTGAAGTCACCCAATCTCATCTAAATTACAAAGCCCAGAGCCTTCACACGGGTTTCCAAGGAACTTGGAATAACTGTTTGTTCTGCTGGGCAGAAATGTCCTCATATGTTACTTCAAGATAATCCTTATGAAATGTAGTGTGTCTGTTGGAAGGTATTATAGGTATTTTTCAGCATTGCTGAACTCCTCACGTTAGCAAAGTGCTTTCAAAGTCACATTTATATTTTCTATTTTTCTATAAGTCACCTGGTGCTTTTACCCTTGTTTTACTTGAGGGTAACATGGTTACAGCTTCACTCTGCTGCCTTCCTTTTGTATTATCATAGACTCACATGTAGCCTTTGAGATGTCGTGAGATAAAGAAATATTGGGAGGGGCTAGGGAGATGATTGAGTGGGTAAGAGTGCTTACTGTGCAAGCACGAAGACCTGAATTCAATCCCTAACACCTGCATGAAAAGCTGGACCCGACGTCACTCCAGTGCTGACAGAGTGCAGATAGGAGGCTCCCCGGTCAGCCAGACTGACTGGAACTTCAGGAGCTGCAGGTTCAGCGAGAGACTCTGTCTCTGGGAGATAAGGTGGCTGAGTGATAGAGGAGGACACTTGGCATCTTCCTCTGACCTCCTGTGTGTGCATGGACACACGCAGCTACACGGACATAGGCATACACCTTGTGCTCACAGACATGCCATACACACACACACACACACACACACACACACACACACACACACAGGGCAAAAGGAAATACTGGATTGACTTCATTCCATATGCACAGACGACAATGAAGTTTCTGGAATCTTCTGCAGCATGTAAGTGCTTCTTTATGCACAGCCCTATTTC
This sequence comes from Dipus sagitta, assembly GCA_036346955.1. Taxonomy (NCBI): domain Eukaryota; kingdom Metazoa; phylum Chordata; class Mammalia; order Rodentia; family Dipodidae; genus Dipus; species Dipus sagitta. Next base: position 8,166,538 of record CM070786.1, read on the forward strand.
CTTTGTCACCCTTTTGTCGAGTATTAAAAAGACACATGTCTGTATCCAATTAGGAACACCATTAGCAAAAATGTCACAGTGCTCCAATTGGTGATTTTACTGAATTTTTACTGGATGCAGAGTAAAACAATATATATAGGCCAGGTAAGTAAGGTCCCAAACTAGTGATTATTCATATAGGTAATCAATCAGATACTTTCCATGTGTCATGCACTATTCAAGCTCTTGAGGGGATGAATAAGACATATCCCCTGTCCATGAGGTCACATTCCACTCCATGAAAAAAAACCACTCATAAATGATAAGTTACTGTATCCTGTCAAAGGTAAGCAGGTGACTCATTGAGCATTCTGTCATCCACGTGGTTTTAAGCCAAGCATGCTCAGGGCAGAAGTAGATTTTCGTGTTCTGACCTATTCAGATTTGCCATCTACTGTGTTTAGGTGGTTTGAATCTTCCTTACATAAAGTTGCTTTCCTTTTTTGCAGACAAAATTTTTACACATTGAATTCTAATTCCTCTGGTTCAAGATTTATGCTAGAGATGGAGGGTTTTTTCTTAAAATATAATTAATTATTTGAGAGCGTGAAAGGGGGGGAGAGAGAATGGGGGAGCACCAGGGCCTCCAGCCACTGCAAATGAACTCCAGATGCATGCACCACATTGTGTTTCTGGCTTACATGGCCCTGGGGAATTGAACCGAGGTCCTTTGGCTTTGCAGGCAAACTTCTTAACTGCTAAGCCATCTCCCCAGCCCAAGATGGAGATTTTTAATATAGTATAGAATAAGACTCTACATAGGGTCTAGAAAATCCATGTTATTTTTTTTTTGTGTGTGTGAATGTGTCTACATGTGTGTTCATGAGAGTCATGTGTGTACCTGTGGAGGCCAAAGGACACCTCAGGTGTTATTGCTCAGGCACTGTCCACTATTTTTTTTTCTGAGACAGGATCTTTCTTTGGACTGGAACTTGCCAAACAGGCTGAAGTGGCTGGCCAGTAAGCCCAAAGGGCCCATCATTACTGCCTTCCCAGCTCTGGGATTATAAGAATACATGACCAAGCTGAGCTTTTTTGAAAAATGTATTATAGGGATTAAACTCAGGTCTTCACACTTGCACAGCAAGCACTTTACTGACTGACCTATCGCTCCACACACACATCACAGTATTTTTAAGAACACTGGAAGAGCATATTTGTGATGACCTACCAACAGTCTTGATAATTCATAAATCAGGCTTCCAAAAATAAAATACATTAATGGGTTGGTAATAATGTGGGGTCAGTTGGGTGGTTGACAGAAGGCAATGAGGAATGGGATGGGGGTATTGCTGGCTGAGCCTAGAGTTGTAGAGTTGTAGCTGGAGAAATGTGAATAAACTGCTTAGGTTCCCTTTGAAGGGTCACGACTACACCCATGTTTGCCCTTAAGAGACTCTTAAGGGTTACGGTGGTAGTCACTGAAGTGTATGCTGTCCCAGCATGACGATCCAAGTCTGATTCTCAGAATACTTACCAGAGGGGAAAAAAGCCAGGTGTGGTGTTGTGTGCTTGCAATCCCAGCGATGCTGAGATGGACGCAGGAAGATCCTTTGAGATCGCTGGTCAGCTAGTTCAGCCTACCTGGTGATTTCCAGGTCATTGAGAGGCTATGCTTTAAAAGAGACTCCTGAGGTCCATCCACATGTGAGAAAACATGGATGGAACTGGAGGTAACGCTCCTCAGCATGTCCTTCTGGGCTCCAGCTGCACCACAGGGGCATGCTCAGCTGAAGGTAGGTGTGCACCTACTCACACAAATATATCCAAACCAGCAACAACAACAAAAACATGATAGTATGAAAAGATTAGGGGAGATGGCTCCTCACATCCCCCCTCCCCACTGTGCTAAGAGAACCCTGCATGCAAAGGCAGAAATAATTGTTGTCAAGGAAAGAAGCTTGATATGAGCTCTATGTCAAACACAGGGTGAAATTATACAGAAAACTTTGCTGGGGAGAAGGAATGTCTCAGTCATAAGCAGAAGCTCTTCAATGATTATCAAGTACCTATGTACTTGTGAGATAATGTATAAAAGAACAGAGCTCAGCATCACCCTGCTTACACCTCTAGAAGAATGCTCAGTACCCGGGAGTAAGGTTTGTGCGATCAGAGTCGCTGATTTAGAGGCCTCTCCGACCCAATTTACAATGCAGCAAAAGGCACAGGGTGGGCATACAAAAGAACTTTTGGATCTCTTGTGCCTCTGAGTGAGAGACAGATTACTTAAAACATTAGCTGCTGGAATCCTCTGGATGTAGTCTGAGGATCTACTCTGCTTATTCTACAGAGAAGAGGCTAGTTGCTTAGTCAATAGGCTAGGTTGCATGATGCTCTTCATTGTCAGCTTGCCTGCATTCGAATCACCTTGGAGACATCCCTGGGCATGTCTGTGTGGGAGTTCCCAGAGAGCTTCCCTTGTCGAGGGAAGACCTACCTTCAAAGTGGGCAGCTACATCCTGTGAGCTGGCATCCCAGGCAAAAAGTCACAACAGGGAGAGTTGCGTTGAGCACCAGTCATCATCTCTCTCTCTCTGTTCTCTGTGCTTCCAGATCCAGCTAAATGTAAGGGTGATCCCCCACCATGCAGGTGTGCCCTGCTTCTTCTGCAGGGCCTTCTCCGTCACGATGGACCCCATGCTCTGCAGTATGAACCACAGTAAACCTGTCCTCCTTAACTGACTTCTCCTTGGGTATCTTGTCACAGCAACAAGAAAAGTAGCTACTACACAAGGGAATTAGCAGTCATCTCATCTCAAAGGCTTAACACACCAAAATCATTTCTTTGTGTTGAGTAAAAAGCTACAGTGGCTCTTCTACAGGAACCCTCCCAATCCTCTAAAGAGAGTTAACGTGTAAAGTGAAATTTAGCAGAATTTCAAAGACATGTTTATAACCTAGCTTCTACTTCAGCAATCTTACAGGTAGAGATTGGAACATGAGAAGGTACTTTTGATTCTTCTCCAAATAGAAGAGACATTCTTTGGGCACTTTTTGTTCCCCATTCCCACATTTTAGCTGAACAAGGTTGAAAAATATAAAACTGTTTCATTTATTCCATTTATCCATGAGTCAAGAGGACATGCAGCTTTTTTTTTTTTTTTTTTTTTTTTTTTTTTTGTAAAGTAATGGGATATTGAAATCCATGCAAGCAAGGCAGCTGACCAGAAGAAAAAAAACAAAAAACAAACAAAACAAAACAGTAAGTAAATATTTCTCCAAGTAGTTCTCATCAGTTCAGAGATTGCCCTGGATGAGCTGGGAAATTTTCATCCCTTTATAATATTTAGAAACTCTGAGTATTTTGTTTGATGACTAATTGAGCCCCAGTGCATTAGACATCACAAGCTTAGTTTAATTTGTGTCCATTGAAATGACTGAAACTTGGGAACCAAGTGGAAGACCTCAATCCCCACCGTCAAAATCTTTGTAAACTCTGCCCTAAGAAGATAGAGTTATGTTCCTCCAACGTCAGCACAGGCAACATCCTGAGTGATGTCATTCTTTGCCTGGGGAAGGCAAAGAATTACATGTATTATAAGATATATAGCAGCCATGCCTGGTGGATTTGGTCCAGGGTTGCTCTCCCTCCTTCTGCGTTATGAAATCATTGACCCTGTGCATGTTTCCCTAACCATAGCAAGATGTAGGGTGGATTATTCTATTTGGTTATTTTGAGGTAGGGTCTCATTCTAGCTCAGGCTGACCTAGATTCACTCTGCAGACCCAGGCTGGTGTTGAACTCACAGCAATCCTTGTACCTCAGCCTCTCCTGAGTACTGGGACTAAAGGCACATGCTCCAACATGCCTGTCCCTGTAGTGTGGATTATTAATGTTCCTTTTTAAGAGGTGTTTAATAGGCACTGTATTAGGTCTCTGCTATGTGTTGTAATGCTATGAGCTACAGCATGATGATAGTCACGTGAGGAAAAAATGGGGTCCAAGACCAAATAAGAGAAATCCAGAATGATGATCTTAGAGGAGAAATAACCTTAAGGTTAATAACTTAGGATCAGAAAATTAAGAAATAAAAGAGATCTATGACAGCATTTGGATAACCACTTTCTCCTCAACTTCCTTAACAAGCATTATTAACCCACTATGACCCCATTAATGGACACAAGTTTATTTCACTTCAGTAGACAATGTCCTAAGAAATCACCACCCATTGACTGGCATTGCGGAGAAAATTTATCTGTGATTTAGTAAGTCCAGTTTCCTTCCAGATAATTCTTTCTTTGTAGTATTTCCTGAAATCCTGAGCACTAGTGATGTGAAGTGTTAGGTACTACCATGTATGCCTTTTGAATCACTGGCTTTTATTTTTCTTTTCTATCAGAGGTCTTAAGAAATCCAGTGATCCATGAACAGTCTGTATACACCTTTACTGAACAATGCTAATTTCTAAAGCTGTGACTGCATTTATGGAAAATGGGACAGCTTATAGAAAAATGGTCTGTCCTCTTCCAATCATGTAGAACTCTTCCACTGAAAAGGACAGAGATTTCCTGGTAGAGTACTCCAGGGGAGGGCAAAGTGTGTGTGTGTGTGTGTGTGTGTGTGTGTATGTGTGTGAGAAACTAACTTCAAGGTATTAGATCACTCTGCTCTGGAGATTAAGGAGTTGCATGATCTCTGCTGACTGTAAGCTGGAGTCTCTGGAGAGCTAGCATGTGTAGTTCAGGACTTGAGAGTGGAGTGCCAATGGAATAGACTCACGATGGTGTCTGAGAACAAAGAGAGTGAGGTCAGATGACTGATGTTCCACTTCAGCCAGCTAGACCAGTGAATGAGGTGCAGTCTTCCTTCCTGTAGTTTTTGTTCTAGTGACCCCATCATTACATTGAATCATGCCAGTTCACATTGAGGAGGGTCCTCTCTGCTCAGTCCATCCATGCACATGCTAATGTCCTCCAGAATCACCTTCAAGTCAAGTGCTCAGCAGGAACTAGTGCTTAGTGGCACCCACTGCAGCAAAGGGGGTATGCAAATTAACCACCTTAGGTACCATGTCGCATAGGACAGAGCTTATTCCATGGCATCCAAAGGAAGTCAAATGACCAACACCAAAACAGAGGAAGCAAAAAGTTCTGGTTTCCCGGCAGTTCGAGAAGCCTTGTCAAGGGGGTCTGGGGTCTCTTAGCTTGAGTACCTACTGATTGACTGCTTCTGTCCATAGTTTCAGAAACTGTCCCATCCTTTCCCTCTGTTCCAAAAAAAATTACTAATTCTCTGATTTTGCTTAGTGTCTGGTTCTTTCGAAGCCTAGTTTGCCAGCATCTTTCACAGCTCTTATTCCTCTCTCCATGTTGTCTTTCATTTCCCCCTTTGTTGTTAAATACTTAAAGTTCTCAAGACTTCTTATTTGATATTTTGAAGAACCCTGTAGCTACCCTGTGGTTTGAATATCCTCAAAGTCTGGCCTTGGCCATGAAAATCATGGAATTCTGGGGAGGGAGCCATCAGTCTGTTTTATTTTTGATTTTATTTTATAAACTTTAAGTGTGTATATGGATGACTGTGGGGGGAGGTATGAGGGTGTGTAACATGGTGGGCATGTGAAGGTCGGAGCAACACTTGGGTATTGGTCTTGTCTTCTTCCCTCTTTGCAAGCAGGATCCCTTCATAGTTCACTGCTGGCTAGTGAGTTCTCCAGGACAGCTGACCACAAGATTCCCATCATCTGAACAGTGTCTCCATCTTGCCTTTGGTGCACTGGGATTACAGACAGAAGCTATCACGTTAGACTTGACTCAGGACCTTGTTCACACTTACAAAAGCACATTAACTACAGACATTTTTCAGGGAACATTGTGGACCTAAAGGTCGTACTGCATGAGGTTATGAAAATGTTACTCCATATGATTTGATCTCCATACATGAGCATTTTTGTATTCGGAGTTCTCAGTACAGTCACAGCAGCTTATTTCCCATAGGTCAATGGTCTTTGAAATATGCTCCTTGTACTAGCAGCATCAACTGAGTACGTTTTGGTAAGATAGAGTCCTAGGATTCATCTCAGAGGTGACAGATCAAACCCTTTGGTTTAGAACCCAGAAATCTGCAATTTAACACAACTTCCAGGGTGATTCCAATGTTGCTAATGTTTCAGATTCATTACAGAAGTCTTAGTTGTGTTGAGAACTATTTTTTTGTTGCTGTTGTTGTTATTGAAACAGGGTCTTCTTGGTAGCCCAGATTAGCCTGGAAGTCACTACCTCATCCAGGCTGGCCTTGAGCTCACAATACTCCTGCCTTAGCCTCTTAAGTGATGGGATTATCGGTGTTTTTGTGAATGTTTAGAGGCTATGCCTTAGTTTTGTTCCAGTATTTTTTTTTTTTTTTTTTTTTACACAGGACCTTATACATAGGAAGTGTTCAATATCCATTGATGAGTTTCTACTATGGTGGAGCAAAATGTGAAGTGGACCACACTGGGCTCACTAGACCTCAAGTAAAGACATAATTTTTACACAACATTTAAAGCCAAAAAAAAAAAAAATAAAATCTAGTATTCTTGAGTGGTTGTGGCACCAATGTCAACATTAGGATATTTAGGACTGTCTTTTTTCTAGTGATACTTTATATTTAGTGTGTGAAAACTGCTCCTACAACCCACCAGGATTCTGAAATATCACCTTTTATCTTCCCTGGATCTCTTGAACTTCTGTTCCATCGGGAACAAATGTCCTTCTGTTGTCACAGTTGCTTCTGTGTTGTCTCAGTTATTTTCCATCTCAAATGAAATGCTTCTTTTTCTCCAAGGCTACTTGCTGCTAGAAGCAGCTCCATCCTCCTGACTCCTCACTGCCTCCTCTACATCTTTCTGTTGCTAGGTAAATATTAAAGACTGCTTTGAAACTTACTCTAGGTCTGGCAGTCATTCTCTAGCCCACTGGAAGGTCTCTGCTCTAAGCAATCCCTTAAAGCGGGAATTGTCTCAACCCACCACCCCACCTTCAACCCTAGCGTCCCCCTAGGAGCTTTAGTGCCCTCATTCTTTCTTATCTTTTCCTGCTTTGAGAGCTTCCAGCCTAACACAGTCTTTGATCAAGGAGAAAATGCCCAGGAATTTCTTCATGTACGATGCTGAAGGAAAGCAAATAATAAAGAGAGTTTAGAGTTGAACTTGAAAAGGGCTTAAATGTTCTGAAACCTGTCTGCAGGATCATCTACTTCCTAAGCCTACTAAGTTGAAGCTAAGTCTGGGCTCCTTGTTCTACTGAGCATATATATTAGTTACTTTTCTTGTGTTCTTACCAAATACCTGACAAAAATAATAACTTAAGGGAGGGTTATTTTGGCTTGTAATTTGAGGGAATACAGTTCATAATGGTAGAGAATACATGGTGGCAGCTGGTCACATT